>NW_026847549.1:187204281-187804281 GCF_025583915.1 Anolis sagrei ordinatus
TCTTAGGATGCTTGCCATAGATGCAGGCGAAACGTCAGGAGAAAATGCCTCTAGAACATGGCTCTATAGCCCGAAAAAACCCACAAGAACCTAGTGATTCCAGCCATGAAAGCCTTCAACAATACAATATCTGCATGATTCCCATCCCTGGCAACAGTCTATAATATCCTACTGGTTGTACTTACACTATCCAGACTACTTAACCCTTTAAGTGATACCAGCAAGGTAGAATTTTTTATAACTTTCAGCAATAGGCAGATATATTACAAATTTACAGTTATACTAGTTTGTGTGATGACTACATCATTTTGTTTTTCAGGTAAAGTGTATGCAGTAGGTGGACATGATGGAAATGAACACTTAGGCAGCATGGAAATGTTTGATCCTCTGTCAAATAAATGGATGATGAAAGCATCAATGAATACCAAAAGGTTAGTTAAATCTGGATTGGACCTTCCCTATTAAAAAATAAAGAAGTGAATGTGGATTCCTGAACACCCATCAAGTAATTAGACTTGCTCATTTGTCTCACAGTTTAAAGTATGATGGGAAACACCAGGAAAGAACTGGAAACTGAAACTAGGGCATGATTCTGCTAGTGAAAAAGAAATGAAGAACAAAAAAGGCATAAAAAGCAAGAGCTGTCAAGTTATTGCCTGAAGAATTATAGATATATAATCTCAGTTATAAAGCTGAAAGCTAAAAAAAATTAAAGATAGTATTTACATTTTCACAATCAAAGTTATTCCACATTTTGTTGCAAAAAATCCTCCACAGATTACATACGGAATAAAGATATGGAACTTACTAGAAAACAATTACTTGAGTCAATGTAAACTCAGTTTTTTTTTTAATTCTGTTAAGTCTGCCAATAATATATTTTGATTTATTTTTTTTTGTATTTTGACACATCTTTGAAGAAGTTTATGATCTCACATTTTACTGAATTGGTCGATTGCTCATTAATGCTTTTCTCTTATGGCTGTAACCTATAGTTCCTTACCAAACAATACCATTGAACTGAATTTTATGATAGTTTATAGGCATAGTCAGTCCTCCACGTTAGCTGAGATTAGGGGTTCCAGACCCCCACAAAATGGGGGAAACACATTTTTTTAAAAAAAAATCTTACCATAGAAAACACCTCTCTAATTGCTTTAGTATGTCCCTGTTGTCAGTATCTGCTGCCAGAAGTTAACCACAGGTTTGTGCCTAAGGGACCTACAAATAGCTAGAGAAGAATTCTCTAGTAATCTCTAGTCCTCCAGCATAATTCTATGGCCAACCTCCAGTAGAGTTAATTATAGGTTTGCAATGGAGAAACTAGAGACTTGAAGGGGAGGACATATTACTTAAATGAATGGATAATCCATTTTGCAAATGTCGAACCTGAAAATGCGGAGGGCTGACTGTAGTCTGTTTTTATTTATTTATTTATTTTCCACATTTGTATACTGCTTTTTTCAGCCCGGAGGCGACTCAAAGCGATTAATAAGATGCTCAAAATCCTCAGTAAATGGATAGATCGGTTGTGGCATATTGAATGATGCATTCCATTAACCCAGCTTTGTTTCTAATAGGAGAGGAATTGCTCTTGCCTCTCTTGGAGGCCCCATCTATGCCATAGGAGGCTTGGATGATAATACTTGCTTCAGTGAGGTGGAGAGGTACGACATCGAATCCGATCAGTGGAGTGGAGTTGCACCCATGAATACGCCTCGGGGAGGAGTTGGCTCTGTGGCTCTGATGGTAAACAGTTGTATTTCTTAGTTGGTTAGAAGCCTAGCACTATAAGAAGGTGTGAGTGAGGTGCTGCTTTTTTACCCTAGACATATTCAAGCATGGCAAGGGTGTGTGAAAGCCAGTATTTCTGAATGGGCTCTCACTGTCATTGCTTCAGCTGATGCCTCAGTTCAGGGTAATAACTTAACCACAGGTAAAATATAAAATTAAATTGGTGAAAAATTCTTTGTTTGATTAGATGTTCACCTGTTTGTAAATTTCATCAGGTAACAATATGGGTACATATTAGTAAAGTTCAAATTTGGATTATTTGAGAAAAGCAGCCTATTGGCAACTTATTTCCAAAACTGTGAAAAGCTTGTCAATGAATCTGACTGAAAGTCTTCCCTTTTTAGGTTCTTGATATCTGTGTATGTGCCTTCAAGTCGCTTGTTGTGTTATAGCAACTTCGTTTATTTTACGGTGGTAACTAGACTTTGCTGAAGTCTTAACCGGGGACAGACATTTGCTGTATAACAAAGGAGTTGCACAACAATAACTTCTGTTGAGGAATTAAAAGGGACTAGAGGGATTGTTTTTGTTCCGATAATGCTTTCTAATTCACCTTCTGAGGTCCTGCTTTTGGATGTAAAGTTCTTCTCACCCTTTCCTCCTTTCAGAACTATGTATATGCTGTTGGTGGGAATGATGGTATTGCTTCCCTTTCCAGTGTGGAAAAGTATGATCCTTATCTGGATAAATGGATAGAAGTAAAGGAAATGGGCCAGCGAAGAGCTGGCAATGGAGTTAGTGAGCTCCATGGCTGTTTATATGTAGTAGGTAAGTAACCCATAGAGATGACAAGTGTTTTTCAGAAGCTCTGCTATAACCTGAGCATTTGAGGTAGCCACATCTAATTGCAATGACTGATTTAACGTTTTCATAGAATCATAGAGTTGGAAGAGTCTGTGTGGACCATCCAGTCCAACCTCCTGCCAAGAAGCAGGAAAATAACTTTCAAAGCATCCCTGACATATGGCCATCCAGCCTCTGCTTAAAAACCTCCAAAAAAAGAAGTGTACACCACACTCCCGGGCAGAGAGTTCCACTGCTGAACAGCTCTCACATATTCAGATGTGAATCTCTTTCCTAATGTTCAGATGGAATCTCCTTTCCTGTAGTTAGAAGCCACTGTTCCATGTCCTAGCTTCCAGGGTAGCAGAAAAAAAAGCCTCCTCCCTCCTCTTGTGACTTCCCCTCACATATTTGTACACGACCATCATGTCTCCTCTTAGCTTTCTCTTCTGCGTGCTAGTCATGCCCAGGTCCTCATAGGGCTTATTCTCCGGACCCTAGGTCTAGTTCAATATTAGTTGCTTAATATTGGGATATGGCTGTAAACAATCATTTTCCATCTTGTATATGTAAAATGAAGCAAAGAGAGCACCACTAGATTCATGGAGTCATCTTATTAACCTTGATGTACCTTCTCCCAGGTCATGTGAGCTGCAGATTAGGCTTAACTTTATACATCTTGTGCAGTTTACCAGATCTCTTGTTTTTGTGTGCCGTTGGAACAGTTGGGTTGCTCACATTCATACCAGCCTGTGCATCAGAACAGTATGTGATAAAATGACAAAATACAAAAGTTGTTTTTTCTCCGAGAAACATTGTTCACTGTAATAAAAAGGTTATGAATGATTTATAAAGCTGCAAAGTACCAAAACTGAAAATTTTAATGATTTCGGCCATCAAAAGTATGTAGTGTAGAATCATGCCTCAAAAACATGTGAGGTACCTTTATAAGCTATGGACAAGATTGATCTGCTGGGAAAAAAGTCCAGAGTAAGTGTATATGCAGACAGTTAGCAAATTCATTGAACAACATAATTGTCCATAGTTAAAGAAAGACTGGGTCTACATTGAAGTAAAGAACAGTGTTATGGAGACTGTGTGTTAAAGTCCTTTGTAGACATCGTTTTTGGTATAGAAATTGAATATTCATTCTAAAAGCATTTCTAAAATGGCTTTCCTAACTACTCTTGGTTGTGAAGATCGAGAGGAAAATATATTTCTTCTCCAAATAATGTATCCCCTGTGAAAGTCATATCCAATGTATGCTACTTTAATGGGTAGTGCCAACTCGGCTCATATATTTTAAACATCTTGTGCAACTATAGCAAAATATCACTTTTTTTCACAAGCTCAATTAAATGTTCTATGTCTTGTAAACTCTTTCTAGGCAATGCACATACACACACTAAGAATTACAAAAGTCTGTTTATGAACTATAATAGCAGGGAAAGATCTATGCCATTTATTAATGAATTTTGAGTTGAATATTGAGATATAATTTAAATATATCCTGCCATTTCTGATAAGTGGGGGAAACCAGTTCATGATAAACTGGTATACTGTTCTGAATCCAAAGTCATTTACCTATATAGTCACTAGGTTCATTGTATTAGTATTAGGGGGAAATTGTGAATTTTGTGTAATATGAATACTGACATTGATCCTCCTATGTATATCAAATTTGTTTTATCCTATTTATGGTTAGCTGTCCTTTTATAGCTTGTTTTTATATCTGTTTGGAAATTTAGGGGATATAAATTTACATATATATACTAGCTGTCCCGTGCCACGCGTTGCTGTGGCCCAGTCTGTTGACCTGGGAAATAAAGTAATGAGAAAGTGTTGATTTCTAATATATGTAATTTCTTGATGCTTGTGGGTAAACAGTATTTCTTGCTGTTTCTTTGTCAGTGTTGATGTGGAGAGTGTCTGGTTTGCCCACCCTGGAACATGCAACATATCATTGTCTTTAAGGGTCCCTTTCAAATCTATGATACTATTTATCTCTCTGTGTGAATCATTCTCTCTCTCTCTCTCTCTCTCTCTCTCTCTCTCTCTCTATATATATATATATATATATATATATATATATTATGGCTGGATGGCTCTTTGTCAGGAGGACTTTGATTACGTTTTCTTGCCCTGATGAAGGGAGTTGGATTGGATGGCCTTAAGTATTTTCTGATGGTCATGGGGGTTCTGTGTGGGAAGTTTGCCCCGATTCTGTCGTTCGTGGGGTTCAGAATGCTCTTTGATTGTAGGTGAACTGTGAATCCCAGTGACTACAACTCCCAAATGTCAAGGTCTATTTCCCCCAAACTCCATCTGTGTTCATATTTGGGCATATTGAGTGCTTGTGCCAAGTTTGGTCCAGATCCATCATTGTTTGAGTCCACAGTGCTCTCTGGATGTAGGTGAACTACAACTCCCAAACTCAAGGTCAATGCCCACCAAACCCTTCCAGTGTTTTCCGTTGGTCATGGGAGTTCTGTGTGCCAAGTTTGGTTCAATTCCATCGTTGATGGAGTTCAGAATGCTCTTTGATTGTAGGTGAACTATAAACCCCAGCAACTGCAACTCCCAAATGACAAAATCATAATTTTTTGAGTGATGGTCACTCCTTGTGTCGTGAGACGTCTTGTTGCCAAATTTGGTGTGATTTTGTTCATTGGTTCTTTTGTTTGTAAGGTACTCATTATGCACAGAGCATTTATATATATATAGATTAGAGAGAGAGAGAGATTGATTTACCTAAACTACCATATAGCGACTGCTTCTTTCTTATGTATGTCTTTATGTAGGCGGCTTTGATGACAATTCACCACTTAGCTCTGTTGAACGATTTGACCCTCGCAGTGGAAGCAAGTGGGAATATGTAGCAGAACTCACAACTCCTCGAGGTGGAGTTGGCATAGCAACTTTAATGGGGAAAATTTTTGCAGTGGGAGGACATAATGGAAACGCTTACCTGAATACAGTGGAAGCCTATGATCCTGTGGCGAACAGGTAATTTGAGATTTTTGCTGGTTCCTTGCTAGATCAGTACATATCGAACTGACAGTATCTGACAATACCTCAAAGATGTTCCAGGGAATTACAGAATTGGCTCATGTTAGCTGTCCTTGCTAAATATAAAATCATTCTGGAACTGACACATCTAGCCCAGGGGAGAGGAGAGAACGTGCCCTCCTCAGCAGTCAATTTCCTTATTTTTTATTTTTAACAATTCCCCTGAAATGGTCCCAAATGTCATTTAGGAGCCTCATTGGGATTTTCCTCACATTTTGAAGCCACCCTTGGCCCCTTTAGGTCCTAAAATGACCTTTTAAAAACTTCAGTTTGTGACCTTTTTTTCAAAAATGTTTCTTGTGGGCTTAAAATTTTGTGGGAGGGGGTAAAACATGACAAAAATGTTTCACAATGCCCCTAAATCAGGGGTCCCCAAACTAAGGTCTGTGGGCTAGATGTGGTGCTCCAAAGTGGACTTTAGACTTAGGGTCTCCCTAAGTCTGAAATGACTTGAAGGCACATAACAAGAACAATCCTAATTAACTTGACTCTCATCAACCAAAAACAGGTCCACACTCCCCATTGAAATACTGGTAAGATTTTGTTGGCCCTCTGTTCGAAAAGTTTGAGGACCCGTACCCTAGATGGTATTGCAGGCCAGAATCTTAATTGGGTTGTTGTGAGTTTTCCGGGCTGTATGACTATGTTCCAGAAGCATTCTCTCCTGACTTTTCGCCTACATCTGTGGCAGGCATCCTCAGAGGTTGTGATGTCTGTTGGAAACTAGGCAAGTGTGGTTTATCTGTCGAATTTCCAGGGTGGGAGAAAGGACTCTTGTCTGCTTGACGCGAGTGTGAATGTTGCAATTGGTCACCTTGGTTAGCATTGAATGGCCTTGCAGCTTCAAACACTGGCTGATTTCTGCCTGGGGGAATCCTTTGTTTGGAGGTATTAACTAGCCTTGATTCTTTCTTGTCTGGAATTGTCCTGTTTTTGAGTGTTGTTTGTTCTTTACTGTTCTGATTTTAGAGTTTTTTTAAATACTGGTAGCCAGATTTTGTTCACTTTCATGGTTTCCTCCTTTCTGTTGAAATTGTCCACATGCTTGTGGATTTCAGTGACTACCAGATGGAAAAATCTGGCTACCAGTATTTAAAAACTCTAAAATCAGGACAGTAAATAAAGAGGAACACTCAAACAACAGGAATTCCTGACATGAAACAATCAGGGCCAGCTAATACCTCTCTCCCAACAAAGGATTCCCCCAGGCAGCAGGCAGCCAGGCTTTGAAGCTACAAGACCATTCAATGCTAATCAGTTTGACCAATTGCAACATTCACGCTCGCCTCAAGCAGACAAGAGGTCTTTCTCCTACCCTGGATATTCCACAAATATATGATCCTCACTTGCCTAGTTTCCAACAGACCTCACCACCTCTGAGAATGCCTGCCATAGATGTGGGCAAAACATCAGGAGAGAATGCTTCTGGAACATGGCCATCCAGCCCGGAAAACTCAAGGCAGCCCAGTGATTCTGGCCATGAAAGTCTTCGACAACAAAATTCTAGTTCTTCAACAAAATTCAGATTGTGGTAATTTTCATCTTATCTACTTAGGTGTTATATATGTAAGCTAGCATGGGTTTTGTCTTCTCCCAGAACACTCTTGTTGCTCTCACTTTCTCTTCAGACAAATTATAAGCACTCTTGATTTAAAACGCATCTTGCCTTTGCACAATCCCAGCTATTGTACACATAAACAAAATGCCCACTTCTGCATATTTTTTTCTCTTTCAATTTGAATGCTCACCATTCAGTTCTGTACTGAGCTAGACTGTTCTAAATAGGTGATGCTGCGGAACCCCTTAAAAGCCATAAAATTGAATAAAAGCGATTTTTGAAATTGCATTTGTATAAAAAGAGTTCTTTTATGCATCTCTCCTACATGCTAAGCTTTTTTCACTTATGATATCAGAAACGTTTGGTGAAAGGTGGGTTGCCATTGTTTCACATTCTTCCTTTTTTTCTTTTTAGGTGGGAGCTTGTGGGTTCTGTGTCTCATTGCAGAGCTGGAGCCGGAGTAGCTGTCTGTGCTTGTCTTAGCAGCCAAATCCGTGACATGGGTCATGGGTCCAGCAATGTTGTGGATTGCATGTGAATTGGGGGTCGCAGCCAGAAATCACTGTGAAATGTGACAGGACTTGCCGACTATATTAAGACACTTTGAACTCTTGTACACATATGTATAAATAGTCCAAAACATTTTATATGACAAGTTTGGGTCGAGTGGCAGTTTTTCTTTTCTGAAGCAAGAAAGGTTTCAGAAAAAATCGAAGACATTGACAGCACTTGTTTAAAATATACCTTCTTCTGTGTTCATTGCTGAGAACTTTTGATCTTCAGCATCTTGTAACTTAAAAGGATATTGGAAAAATAACTGTTTTTTTAAGTGACTGTGCTTTTTCTCAGGTATGCTCTCCAAAAATGCTTATTTTTAAAAACAACATGTAAAAACAATCCTCTGAAGAACGTCTTGAGGCTTGTATATGTTCAGTTGAAAACTTGTTCTTCCATGGTTGCACTATGCAAACCTAAATTAACCCATTGTGGATTCTTGGCTGATCCTTGATTTTTCCAAAGCTATGTTATTTTGGTTTGTTTACTCACTTGGCATGAGAATACCACCATATGCTGCTTTGTGAAAGCAAACAAAGTGCAACAGAAAATTACTGATTGCTGAGGAAACAATCTCATCCTAATTGTGTATAAATATAAAAAAAACCAATGCCAGAGAGATTTCAACTGCATTTTGTCATCTTTATGTTTTTATTCTGCTTATTGGTGGGCAGTGCAGTGCTTAGACTTGCAAACTTTGTGTTTCATGCTGCTCTATTGTCGGATTTCTCATGTTTCTTTCCCCTATGAGCATTTGCCCCAGCCTCGGCCAGAAGGCTTGCTTCTTTGTAGCATGAGGGAAACCAAGCATGTGGCAATCATTCAGCAAATCACTTGTGAAGTGTGTCCACTTCCCTGGATTATCTGCATTATTTTAATTAATAGCAAAGTAAGAGATTTTTTGTGTGTATGCACTTGATTTGTACACCTATGGCTGCCCTAATTATTGATTCCAGCTGGAAAAAATGCATTCTCCCTTGACAGAATGCATTTTGGCACTTGACAACTATGTCAAGCGCTTCCTAAAATTGCTAACTACCTTGTCTCCCACTGCTGCAGTGCCAGGCTATTGCTGATGCTTATTGGTAGGATGGAGAGGTAGCTTTGTGATATCCCTGTCAGATGCCAACTGTGTCCCCTGTGTAAATATCTTCCAAGCTCTGGGTGGAAGACTACTGTAGGTTGAAGCTGTGGACATATTCTTCTGTGTATACAGAATCTTATTCCTCACCAGCCCAGGCCAGTTTGCCCTTTTACTGGTTGGACCACTAAGGGTTTGTAGTGTTGCCACCACAGGAGAAGAAGGGATGACTTCTGTCAGTGTCTTATGTGCCATTATTACTTAGAGAAGTCACTGCTTGCTAGCGAATTAGTGACTATCACATTAAATATTTTTGTCTTAAAGAATTAGATTTCTGTTCAGATTTAACAGGAAGTTCAATAAGCAAACGAATATGCTTACTCTGATGTAGCAGATCCTTCCTTGTTACTCTCATTCAAAACATTTTTTGTCAAAGCTTCTTGATGCTCAACCCAGCTGTGTATGTGAGACTGTACATCACTTTGCTTTAAAAACAAGCAGGAATAGGCCCTTTAGGACAGGAGAAACTTCAAGTGGCAAAAGCTCACAGGTCAAGAAATATGGTAGGACATACACAACTTATAAAGAAAACCATGCAGATAGATTTGGGTGGCGCCAAGTTGTACAAGAAAATCATTATTTCACATCTCTCAAGATATTCATCAAGGCCCGAGGAAAGATGTAGCTTCATGACCAGAGCATTTTGGATGAATGAGAAAGAATTGGAGCACAATAGGGGCATACAAACATTGTGTTTCTTGGAGAAACAGTTACGTAGTTTTTTTTCTGTGTGTATTACTGTCACAAAGACCACAGATGGCTACTTTACATTTGCACTGCCACTTCTTTGTGTGTGGCTGTGATATCCAGTGGACAAAATGAAATATTGTGTTGTATAGAAAGGGGGAAATTTGTAATAAAATGTGTTAATTGTTTGACCTTGTGCATTTTATTTCTCTATTGAGAAGGAATTCAGTGTAAATAGATTAAAGATGCTTTTGTGGGGGGGGGGGGGTGTCCGATTTACATTTTCAGACAAACTGCACGTCATATGGTGAAAAATACATATTTATCTTCAAAGTGTTTGTTTTGGAAAATCATTGGCCCCTTTCCAGTTTCAAATGTTATTTCTTTAACCGAAATGCATTTGTTTATACTAACTGGATTAAACTCACTGAATCACATTTTGCTTGAAAAATAGACACTATAATGGCTAGTGCCAAGGAAAAATATGATTTGTTTTTGCTAAGGTTTTCCCTTTACCAAAATATATTGTTGGGTTAGCTACTGAGAGAAACTACTTTTTCCTTCATGGATCCTGTAGGATTCATCCATCAGCACAAGCTGTGCTTCATTTGCTACACATTAGTAGTGGCAAGGCTATGTAGCCTTGTAGTTGTTCCCTGGCTCTTCCCTCTTGTCCTACCTAACAGCACTTTGTTCAGTGCTCTAGCTCTTCAGGAATCTTCTAGCTCTTCTAGCCCTTCTTTCCTTAATCTCTGCTTTCATGGAGCATACATTAGCTCTTTTCAATTCCCCACAATGCCTTAAACATGTTGGATTTCTTCTTCCGCTCTCGTTGTTCCACAGAGTGAAGAGAGCTACGTGCAAATAACAAAAGGCAAAATGGATGAGCCTCAGAGTTGCAGAGTCAATCTATTTGAGCACACTTGTGATTTTTATTTATTTACTTATTTATTTACTCTTATTTGTATCCCCCTTTTTCTATCTTGAAGGGGATATGACAACTATGACAATTATTCAATGTCTTTGAACAACAAACAATTAAAATACATTAAGATTAAAAATTAAAAATTAAATGCACATTAAAAACATTTAAAACATTACTATCACTATTAAAAATCACGCCATACACAGTCGTAAGCCAGGGCCATTCCAAAAGTCATTGCACATAATTCCATAGCTATTATTGCACTGCAGCTAATCTCCAAAGGCCAGAGCCAGGTTTTCACTTTCCTTCTCTAATATCACTGGGGAGGGAGTTCCACAGCCAAGGGGCCACCACAGAGAAGGCCCTTACTCTCCTCCCCACCAGTCACGCTTGCAAAGGAGATGGGACCGAGAGCAGAGCCTCCCCAAGCGATCTTAATCTCCGAGGTGGTTCATAGGGGGAGATGCATTCAGATAGGTTAGTTAGGCCAGAACCATTGAGGGCTTTATAGGCTAAAGCCAGCACTTTGAATTGTACTTGGTATGGCAGCCAGCGGAGCTGATGTAACATGAGGGTTGCATACACCCTTTATGCCACTCCAGTGATCAGCCTGGCTGCAGTCCATTGGACCATTTGAAGCTTCCGAACTGTCTTCAAAGGCAACCCCAAATAGAGCACATTGCAGTAATCCGTTATGGATGTGACCAGAGCATGGACTACCGTGGCCAAGTCTGACTTTCCAAGGTACGGGTGCAGCTGACGCAAAACCTGGAGTTCCATGCTCAGTGATGAGTCCAGCAGAACTTCCAAGCTGCGAACCTGAGTCTTCAGAGGGAGTGTAACCCTATCCAACTCAGGCTATATCCTGTCAATCGTGCGACTGACCAGAAGTACCTCTGTCTTGTCTGGATTCAATTTCAATTTGTTTGCTCCCATCCAGACCATCACAGCTGCCAAGCACCGGTGCATTTTTTGATCCTGATGGCTGATTTTAACAATCTGCCAAACTTAGTGGAGGCTCTTTGCTGAACAGGCTCAAGTAGGGGCACAGCTGCTCCAGAAAAATAGCAGACTGTTCCTTCGGTGACTTTGATGCTTGGCCACCTCTGCTGCACTTTCTGTGGTCTGGGTTGTGACATTTGGATGATTAATTTCACCAACAAGATGACAGACTTGTTTCTCTCAACTTTGTTGCTGGGTGATGCTATTGCCTATATCATCAGATGATGGGTCTCCTTGAGGCATTTACATGGTTACTGCGTAAATCTTTCCTTTAATCCAGCATGATTCTTATGGTTTTAGGCGCTCCTCTGCCAGCCTTCCCTGCTCCTTGTGCTTGTCATTAGTTCGGAATCTGGTAAACATTTGTTCATGCAACTCAGAATTTGAAATGATTGTGTAAATGCAATTTCCAATTTTGGTTCACAGGTAAATTGCTTTGGGTTAGTTTTTCTATAGCACTAACTGTGCTAGGCACACCCACAAAAATAACTCTAACAACTACAGAGTTAGGTGTGTTCAAAGTTTACGCTTGGCATGCTCTGTGGACTTGCTTCCAAGGAGTTGCATCTTGCAGCCTTTGAGGTCTCTGATGTAAAAAAAATACACCTAAAGCTTGTCCTTGTTGAATATAGACTGCAAGATTAGGTGGATCCCTAGTCTGACTCATGCTTACACTTTGATCTCTTCCCCAGCTTTTATATCAGACATAATTGCAGTACCTGTTTATTTAATTACAGTTTACTTATCCTTCCCCATATCCTGAGATCTCTGGGCAGCTGGCAATTGAAATCATTTGGGACAGTTTTAAAATATAAGACCAATTCAAATAATTTAAACATTCATGTATATACTGAAGTTAAAAGATGGTTGCAAAATCATATACACAAACAAATCTGAAAAGCTTTTATTTGGAAAAATAAAGACAATTTATAGCACAAGGCAGTACTTTTCTGTCTGCTTAATAATGAGCCTTTCTCCTATATCTGAATCATATTTTTGTGCTGTCCTTACGCAGTTTTTGGGGGGTGATTTCCATGTTCTCTCAAGCTGTACTATGCCATTTCTTCCAGCAGAAGGCAGGGAAGAGCCACAGTTTGCCATTTTCCTCTTAAGCGAACTCTGCTACATTCTGATTGGAATCAGGAGTGGCTTGTAACAGGGGAAGCTGCTTTTGGTCTGAATCCCAGCTTGGTCCAGCTTCAAAATTGAGAATCATCATCAACTGGAAAGTCTTGTGGCTCCAGTAGGGACTTGTAAATGTATTCAAACATAAATCTTCAGTAGGCTAGAAGTTTCTGATGCAGAACGAAACCTTGGAGGGTTTCTAAGCTATTGCAAGCTGTCAGGATTTCTCTTTTTTAGCTCCAAGAAAATAGGACTAATTTTCTGGAATGTAGTAAAGATGTAGGGTTGGGAGGGTGTAAATCTGCTTTGGTGCATTCATTCACACCGGGATTGTGGCGCAGCTGGCTGAGTGTCAGCTGCATTAAGATCACTCTGACCAAAAGGTCATGAGTTCGAAGCCAGCCCGGGCTGGAGTGGGTGTCCAGCCATTGTGTAGCCCGTTGTCGACCTTTGCAACCCGAAAGACAGTTGCATCTGTCAAGTAGGAAAATAAGGTACCACCTTGTGTGGGAGGCTAAATTTAACTAATTTATGAGGCCATAAAGAAAGAAGACTCCGGGGAATGTGGAATGTGGAAGAACTTCATCGGTGTCATTGATGGACGATGAAAAGCAGCAGCTCCCCCGGCAGCCAGAAAAAAAAAAAGTTAAATAGCCTTTGTCTGTTAAATGTTGTTTGTCAAACTGGCATTGAATGTTTGCCATATATGTGTTTACTGTAATCCGCCCTGAGTCCCCTGCGGGGTGAGAAGGGCGGAATATAAGAACTGTAAATAAATAAATAAATAAATAAATAAATAAATAAATAAACATATAAACCCACTTCTGTTGTTATCATGAATCTATAAAGTCATTTACAGAAGCAGTACTAATTCATAGTGCTTCTACAGGTATTCACTTCCAGGGCATGTGCGCAGAGCAACCTGTACTCGTAAGTACCTTACCAGAAATGAGAGATAGCGAAAGCATGTGGTAAGAGGAAATATCTAAATATTTCAGAAAAGCCATTCATGCATAAGTCACTAAAGTAATCGTGTAAGCCTTCACTAAATCTTGTTTCTTTTTGTTTCAGCTTCTCAAATTACCTCTGCAGAGTGTATGCATAGGGCAAGCATTTTCAGTTAGTATGCAAAGGTTATTTATAAGAATGCGGAGCTGTTTTACCCCTCCTGGCTTATGCGCAGGGCTGATTTCATATGGAAGGCACTTGGAAGTAGGATTTTGGACCTCACAGTCTATTTCATACTCGTTATAATGCTCTTGTCTTGAGAGACTGAGTCAGTCTTTAGATGGAGCGGGTGTAATATCTTGATATATTCCTTTGCCAGAATAAATAGATTAGAAATAGTTGCTGAGTGGTTACTCTTCAATTTGTATTCACTTTTTGGCATTTGATAAAAATGGGGCTATTGAGAAAAGTGTTTTACTGCACATTATGTTTTCAGCTGTAGCTTTCGAATCGCTCTAGAGGGGCAGCCTGGGATTCTTTTTGCAGCCAAGTTTATTAACAACATATGGGCTGGAGAGATAGATTACATGCAGTGTGGATTCTGGTTGAGACAGAGGCGAGCCTGGGCTAGTTAGTAAACTAGCCCAGGCTAGTTTACTAACTAGTAAAGTTTTTAAATGTATGCTATTTATATACATATAAAAACTAGTAAAGTTTTTAAATGTATGCTATTCAATGATTACTTGTTTTCCATGCAATAGTTCGGTGTTTTTAAACAGATTAATTTAAAATTATTGTAATAAATAAAGAGACTATGAAGTTGGAGCACAAGATGTAGAGATTGGGAGTAGCAGGTTGCTTATTCCAGGAGTCAACAGGAACCTTTGATGTTCTTTTTTTTGTTTTGTTGGCTAATAGCATGTGGTGCATTGAAAAATCAGAAGTAGTTGTTTTGGGATATGTAGACACTGGACACTGTTGTTGCGCCAATTTGGGTGACCTTAAGCTGAACTAATCAAGGGGTTTTCTTGGCAAGGATTGTTCAGGGTGAGCTTGCCTTTACCTTCCAGTGCATTTCATGGCTGCGTATGGGTTGGGTGCCTGGTAGGCAGAGTTGAGGTCCATTAATCAAGCCACTAGACCTCATTAATGTTCTTAACACAGCTCCGGCGAGAAGGTAATGGCGCTCCATGCAGTCATGCCAGCCACATGACCTGGGAGGTGTCTATGGACAACGCCGGCTCTTTGGCTTAGAAACTGAGATGATTACCAGTCTTCAGAGTCGGACACTTAATGTCAGGGGAAAACCTTTACCTATCTAAAAGAAGTCCTACAGAACAAAGTCATGTGACTGTTCAGCTTTTGGGAGCCCTGAGATATCCCTCATTGGGCAATGTGTAGCACTTTGCTGGTCCTTTCAGGCTATGTCCACAGGACATTGTATCGAATGAAGCTCCAGCACTCTATCACACTTGCAATCCATTGGAAGCATGTCTCTAGTAACTCACACCTGATTTTACTAGACAGATTCTAATGAGTTAATTAATGGGAGCTATTCCAATCGTCAAGTTTTTTTGTTTAACTGAACAAGTATGAATTGCAGGAAATAACTAACTGGTACTAACCCATCCCTTATTTCTACGGTTGCAATACATTAAATATTTTTAAAGTAAAAATAACACAAGCTTAGTATTTGCCTAGATCAATTTTATACAAGCTTCTGGGAGAAAACATATAAAGTGATCAGTATGATGGAACTGGCACATCCCGATTGTACAAAATTATTCCCGTGTATTTCCACAAACAAAAATATTCCAATGTTAGCATGCTTGTATCTCACGTTTTTAAAAACCGTGCTCAGCTGCACTACTTTATCATTAAATTCATTGGGAAACACATGTAGAACATCACCACTTACATGGCTAAGATCCTAGATTGCCTACTAAATTAAGTATAGTATAGTTTAGTGTCTTCCCAACCCCTCAAAAAGCTGCTGTACCAAGCAGCAGCTGCAAGAAATGTTGGTGGTTTGTTCTGTCAATAGGGGTATTGTTTCTAATATCTTTCTTGCTAGCAATCTCTGGTGTATCATTCAGAAGCAGGATCCTTATTGTAGTTTCACACATTGAAAATTACAAGCAGAAAGGGGTGTCAACATGTACCAGTCCCTAGAACTGACCTCCATCACTCACAGCAGCTGCTGCCAGGTAACGCAAGATTGGAGCCTTATGACTGTTGCAATAGTGCTACGATCATAAATAATAGGCAGTGTCTGAGTTACAAACATATGCCTTACAAACTACTCATAATTAAAAATGGGGGTGAGATAACAGGAAATGAGAGAAATCTACCTCCAGGAAGGGAAAGTCACTTTTGAAAGAATTATCATGGGGAGAAGGTGTTTCCACTGAAGCTTTCTCATCAAACCTTGTTTCCACCACAAGCCAATTTTTTCATAATCCAATTATCATAGGGGCAGAAAGTGAGGCAAAATCTTCTGAACTGAGGCACAGACAGCAAGACTAACACCACAGGGGTGTTAACCCTTCCCTATGCTATAAGGTAAAGGTAAAGGTAGTCTCCTGACATTAAGTCCAGTCATGTCTGACTCTGGGGTGTGGTGCTCATCTCCATTTCTAAGCCGAAGAGCCAGCGTTGTCCGTAGACACCTCCAAGGTCATGTTGGCCAGCATGACTGCATGGAGCGCCGTTACCTTCCCGCCGGAGCGGTACCTATTGATCTACTCACATTTGCATGTTTTCGAACTGCTAGGTTGGCAGAAGCTAGGGCTGACAGCGGAAGCTCACGCCGCTCCCCGGAATCGAACCTGCGACCTTTCGATCAACAAGCTCAGCAGCTCAGTGCTTTAACCCACTGCGCCACATACAAGGCTTAAAAATATTTTTGGCTGGAGTTACACTTTAAAAATGTACTTGTTCTGTCTTACATACAAATTCAACTTAAGAAGAAACCTATAGAACCTACCTTGTTCATAACTTGGGGGCTGCCTGTACATAAAGGCCATGAAAATGAACCAGCTATAGATGTCTTAATTGTAGGATATGCATCTGTAACTGTAATAGCAAAACCTCTTGTAGAGGCGTATTTCACACTGGTCCCCAGATGCTGGGCAGAGGCACTACATTTTGTACTCTGTTGCTTGCTTGTCATTGTCTTGGTTAACCATTCCAAGGGGTCATTTCCTGCTGTGAAATTATAATTATAATTTATCTGTGGAAATTGGGGTTGATTTATTTCCATTGAGAAGTTGTAACATTTCCATAACTGCCTTGTTGGCTTTTTGTCAGAAAGCCAACCAAAGCGGTATCGCGTGTGATGCATACAAGCTTGGAGGCACATAGAAGCAGCAATGGTATTTTTTGTGTGACTTGACCTGGAGCACTAGCCATTGAAGCAGTGTTTCTCAACCTGGGGTTTGGGGGGTCACGAGGGGGGTTTCAGAGGGGTCATCAAAGACCATCAGAAAGCACATATTTTTAATGGTCTTAAGCCTTCCCTTTGACAGAGAAGGCTGAAGATCTCTCTGCCTTTTCTTCTCTTCCTTTTTGGAAACAGACTGCATATCCTCCCACCAAAAAGCCCTCCTCCTGCTATGATTGGCCAACCTCTCAACCAAGGGGGGGGGGGGAGGGTTGTTTCTGAGATTCCAAGTGGGGAGGGGAGAGCAGGCATGACCTCCCTTAAATTGCTGTCAATTCCTCCCAAATCCCAGTATTTTCTGTTGGTCATGAGGGTACTGTGTGGGAGGTTTGATCCAATTCTATTGTTGGTGGGGTTCAGAATGCTCTTTGATTGTAGGTGAACTATAAATACCAGCAAATGTCAAGGTCTATTTTTGCCAAACTCCACCAGTGTTCACATTTGTGCATATTGAGCATTCATGCCAAGTTTGGTCCAGATCAATCATTGTTTGGGTCCACAGTGGTTTCTGGATGTTGGTAAACTACAACTCCAAAACCCAAGGCTAATGCCTATCAAAGCCTTCCATTATTTTCTGTTGGTCATGAGAGTTCTGTGTGCCAAATTTGGTTCAATTCCATCTCTGGTGGAGTTCAGAATGCTCTTTGATTGTAGGTGAACTATAAATCCCAGCAACTACAACTCCCAAATGACAAAATCAATACCTTCCCAACCCCACCAGTATTCAAATTAGGGCATATCAGATATTTATGCCAAATTTGGTCTGGTGAATGAAAATACATCCTGCATATCAGATATTTACATTACAATTCATAGCAGTAGAGAGATTACAGTATGAAGTAGCAACAAAAATAATTTTATGGTTGGGGGTCACCACAACATGAGGAACTGGACTAAGGGGTTGCAGCATTAGGAAGGTTGAGAAACACTGTTGTACAGGAAATATAAAATGGGCACTGCTTTCGTTACTAATAAAAAAAGTTTTAAAAGACCAAGCAACTTGCAAACAAAAGGCCATTTCATTTAATATTTTATTACCCCACATGAATTAAACAAATCAACCTGGAAATACCACCAATATACAGGGAAGAAAAAAATGTTATTTACAAGATGGAGACACAACACCCCATAATAAATTTAAATGTACAGATTTTTTTATATATAAAGAAACCAAGGAAACAGTAAGGGGAAGGGTGAGGGAGGAAGGGGAATTGCCCTTTTAAAATTAAATTGTCATCAATTTAGCTTTCAGTCCACGTCTCCAGTGTCAATGGAACTTGAAAATCATTAAATAATAGCATCTGTGACATATAGAACATTGACAATTTAAATACATTAATTATAATTCTAAATAAATATCGGGTGAAGGAGGCTGCTTTGAGTGCTCAGCTCCATTGACCTGTGTTTAAAATGGCAGAACAATTCATTTCTTGCTCCTCGGATAGAAAGCTCCAAATCTCTGCTCAGAAGTCGTGGGAGTTCCATCAGTGTTTTGAGTACCAGTTTAGTGACGAAGTTCTGTTTTTCTCATTCATTCAGTTGGTCTTTTGTTATATAAAACTCAAAGAGGAAGAAAAGCCAAGAATGAGATTTCTAAACATGATCCCTATTGACCAACTACTTAGTTGTAATTGTACATACAATAAAAAGAAATTGCAGAATGTACAGGAAAAAGGTTTTCTTAGGAGCGTCATTGTAACACCTGTAAAAATTAAAAGTGATCCTGCGCTCCCAACTTGGCTTTTTTGTTTGTTTTTTTGACCAGGCCATCCTGGTCGTCAACCAAAACTGATTTTGTTTTTGTTTCCAGATAAACCCATGGGGATGGCTCATTTTGGCATCACTCCATAGGGATATAAAACCAGCAGCGCTGAGACAAAGGCTGCTATCTGAATCTCAATCACCATTTGGGAACCAGATGACAGGATAGAACAGGGAGCATCACAGATCATCATTATCACTTGCGTAAAGTGCTCAACAGGCAGTCTATAAAGTGGGTCCCTTGCCAACTGGGGATTGCTAATTTCAAGATATAATTTAACAGAGCAAAAGCAGCAGCAATAAGGTGCGTGGGGTGAAGAGAAGAAGGAAAGTCCTGAGACTACACAGAGGTCAGTTGGCTGGGAAAAGCCGCGAACCTGATTTGAAAGAAGAAAAAGGTAAAGCAGGTTTAGTGTTTGCTGGCTTCTTTGCCAGACCGAGGAGGTTGAAAACATTCAAGTTGATACCATGATAAGACTTGGAAGAAATTTAACCATGTAGAAGGGCTAACATCCCAAATTGCTCTTTTTCCCAGTCTGTGGCTAATAAATGTTGACAGTGATTCTGATTTCAGTTCCTGTTTACAACTTCAAGTTGCATTATACCTCTGTTTTACAAACTGACATACAAGGAAAGCTCTGGGATGGAGAGGAGAGATCCATCTCTCTCTACCCAATGGGTGTAAAAGAGAAGAAATGATGCCTTCTCATTCTTTCATGCCATCTCTCCAATTATGGTTCCTGATGCAAATGAATTGCAGCACAAGAGGAAAGCAGAATGAAAGCAATATTTTGAATGCTTGCCACTTCAAATTGTGTCCTCTGCATTTTAATTTTTTTTTCACAGCACTTCAATTATACAAAAAAGGGAGACAACATTATGGACCCTACGTAAGGCTTTAATGTTCCTCAAGACCATCTGTAAGACCTGCTTGCTTAATGCTACGCTTAGAATACATTCCAAGAAAAATTCATCTTGAGATGAGGAAGATAACCTTTCGGAATTGCATTTAAGCAATTCCCAGAGGTACAGAACCAATCCTGCTAAACAGGAGCACAGCTTCAATTTCATACAAAGGGAAATTCTGTTCTTATATGGGGTGACCACACAAGAATGACCAGATATAGACCCTGGGAGTACGCAAAAAAACCAAAAAAACTGGTACCATACTCAAGAACAATTTATTTGGAAGATATTCCCATTGATCTGTCTTGACTGGTCAGTTGACGACAGAAACTGATGGGAGTGTTTAAGGCACCACTGAGAGAAGGGAACAAATGAGTTCTTTAATCAGTATTACTCTAAATTAGGGAAAGAAGACAGCAGTGTAGCAGTCTTCAAGGCACACGCTTCTGTTGGAAAAGCTATAATGTGTAGAAGGAGGAAACAATTTGCTGGTCAACCAATGAAAATTGCTGGTTCCTTACTTTAGATCAGGAGATGGGGTGGTTCAAAACAGTTTGGGGAAATGGAAATGTTTTAAAAGGAAGATATATCTGGTCTTCCACCTGCCAGCATAAATTGAAACCCAGCAACAGCCAAAGGAAATCACCATCTATAATTTCAGAGAAAGTGGACTGCAATGACAAGCTCCAATGTTTCTCCCATTTTTTTTTAATGGATCCAAACTGGAAACATGAAATTAGACAGCTAGTATTGGCCTTTCTGGTAGTCCAGTCAGGCTTCTTTCAAATATAAAGGCGTAAGGAAGCCTTGGAGCAGTGGTTCACAACCTATGGTTCCCCAGGTGTTTTGGCCTACAACTCCCAGAAATCCCATCCAGTTTACCAGCTGTTAAGATTTCTGGGAGTTGAAGGCCAAAACGTCCGAGATCCACAGGTTGAGAACCACTGCCTTAAAGACTTCTTCCTATGTAAAGAAATCTCCTGCAACCCTAAAGTATGCTGGACTAAGACCCTTTTACTGAAACATTTTGTGATGTCTCCACTGTATGGACCAGGAATAGGAAACATGAAAGAACAGTGTTTGTTTTTTTTAAGTACTTCATGTCGGTGAGTTGCAAGCAATTCCAGTTCAGTTCTTCAGTGGAGTATTGCTCAATTCATTTGCAGGACAAACTAGCCCACACAGCAACTTGCAGACCCATTAAGGGAGGGGTTAACATCACCTACACTTCATGTTCTGCCCATGTGGCTTCTGGCAGACAGCCCAGCATTCCTGTTTCCCTTTGTGAAATCTGTCCATGCTTCCCAAGAACATGCAATATCAAGGAAAACAGGACAACTGAGACTGCTGCACTGTGGCTGCCACGCAAGAGTAAGAAAGATGGAAGAAGGAAGAGAGAGAGAGAGGGGGAACCCTGGGAAGCACAGCTAGGCTTACTATGGGCCACACATCAACCAGCAGGAAAGGGGGCATTATTAGTGCAACAAACAGCTACAGGTAGCAAGTGGAGAGCCATTTTATATTTAAAAATCCAAGAAAAGAGGGGGAGCGGGAGCTTGCATTCAGGCAGAAGGCCAAGTTGTGCTGATGAAGGTCTCCTCTTTCCTCCTTTCTGTTCCCTCTGTTCGTCCCACCCACCTGTAACCAGAAGGCATATGACAAACTTCATTTTGGTTTTCCCTCAAAGCAAAAAACAGTGTACGGTGGTGGGGAATTAATCTTACACTGGGCCCACAAACATCTTTACATCAATTGAGGTGTTGCGGAAAATTCTTTGGGAGGCAGATTTCCTTCTCACTGGCACTTCTTCATGTAGATTGATTCCTTAGTTGGTTTTCTTTTTTGTCTTGCTGGTTATTTATTTGTAGAAATGTTTTTAGACCATTGACACAATGAAACCATGATGGGGGAGAAAAAGAAAACAAAAAATAAGAAGAGAAAATTGCACTTTGTCCATTGAAAGAAAGAAAGGAAGGCATCCTCCACTTTGAGGCCTCTTCTCCACTTGGCACCAGAAAAATATAGTCTTTAAAAAAGTTTTCCAGTGGTACCAGATCTCTACCATCATGCTTCATTCTACCTTGTTCCAGGTGCTTTTTTTTTGTACTCAACCAGTCCGCCAATAAGGCTGTTTTTGAGGCATTCAAAGTGCAAAAGAATCCAAGGCAAGGTTGTCACGATGCACCGATTAAAGCGTATTTGGTTCCAGTCTCAGCCACTGCAAACCCTGCCGGGTGTAGTGTACCAGTTCGATCATACTGCTGTTCAGTGAGAGGTTGCAGGCGGCAGCGTTGAGATCAGAAAAAAATTCTGAAAGAGACGAGGTGGAGAAGAAATGTTTGCTTCACATCTGGCTTCATAACAGTTGCTATTCATTTACCAATACTCAGGTTTTTTTTTTGAGGGGGGGGGAGATTAACTCTTAAATAAATCAACAGATTTCCCCATTGCTGTGTGTAAGGTTACAAAAGGGAAATAATGACAATATATTGAGCACTGGGGAGGGAAAGGGGAAGCTGAAGGAGGAAGATGCTGCTGGTCTGGGCCTGTAGGAAGGAAGAAACAAAAAGTGTGTTCCCAAATGGAGGGCACATCTTTTTTCTTTTTTCCTTTGGAACGAAGACCATCCACTTCCTCTTCCGAATTTGCTTCCCTTTCCCTACCCACCAGTAAGGAGTTCAAACAGGGACTAGATGGTACCTGAAGAGTAAGAAAATAGTCCCCTGTGTCATTTTGTCCAAAAAGAATCAAACACTAGACATAAGCTGTATCCACACTGCTAAACTTTAGCAATTTGACACCACATTATCTTCCATGGCTCAATGCTATGGAATTCTGGGATTTGTATATTTCTGACATATTTATCCTTTTCTGATAGAAAACTCTGACAAATAAACCACAAGTCCCAGGATTCTATAAGATGGAGCCATGGCAGGTAACGTGGTGTCAAACTAATAATAATAAAATAATAAAAACTTTATTTATACCCCGCTACCATCTCCCCAAGGGATTCGGTGCGGTTTACATGAGGCCGAGCCCATAGAACAACAATAATAAAAGCAATAACAAAACATCAATACAAAACAATCAAAATAAATCTCATAAAAATAAACAATTAACAGTAACAACAAGCATTTAAAAACCTATGGCTGGGCCAAATCTGATAATTAAAAATTAATGCTGGGCATGAACAAGGTAATATACTGGGATAAAAATTTTGGTGAGAGATGGGGCGAGCCAACACTCCTAAATCAATGATAAAGTGCATTTAGAGGACCTATTGCTGACAGTATTTCCTTATTCTGGGAAGGCACACTGGAACAACCACGTTTTCAGGCTCCTCCTAAAGACTGCCAAAGTTGGGGCATGTCTGATGTCCTTGGGCAGTGAGTTCCAGAGTCAAGGGGTCACTACTGAGAAGGCCCTCTCCCTATGATAACTACAATAATTCTGCAGTGTGGAAGGTCTCGACATCTCAATTCAAGTGCTGGTTAGGGCTGAATCAAATTTACTTAGCAAAAATGTTTACTTTAGGTGCAATAGCAGCAGAAGTCAAACAGAACAAAGATTGAAAGTAGCCAAGCATTGATAAATATGCAGGGGATGTGATCTAACAATATCTTGCCAATCAACACTGGTTATTCCAATATGACCTTGCATTTATACAAATGTGTGCTCACACCCTTCTTGCATCACTACAACATCTGCTAATACTGATGTGAAGATCTTGCTCCTATCTTGTCTTGAATCTGTCTAAGTCAGCACTGATTCATCTAGCTCAGTTGACAATTTACTTTGCATGCCAGCAGCTCTCCATAGTATTATACCAGCCTTCTTCCCAGCTATGCTATGGGGCCCTTCCAAATGGAAAAACAAAGTTTCAAGATGCTGCATGCACAACTATTACCCATAATGCAAGGGAGTCGATGCTTACTCTTATTCCTCTTGGCCAAAACATCAGCTTGTTCCCAGAGATCATAGGCATAGAGAATATAGGAAGTGATGTTGACAAAGGAAGAGGTGATGGTTGGGATATAAGGAGGAACGTTGATGGAAGAGCCAATGCCACCACTCCCGCAGCTGCTGGCAGTGGAGCCTGTCTGGGAGCTTACAGAGCCGGCTGGAGAGGGCATCGGGGAAAGAGGAGAAGGCGTGCCCGTACTCCTGGAGGACAAAAGACAACAGGGAATGTTATCACCATTTCTAACTGATTGAATTCAAATGTGAAGGTAGAAGAGTAGGGTGCCAAAGCAGGTCTACTGAGACAGAAAGCAAAAAGGAGCCTCACATTTTGCAGAAATACATATCTGTTCAGGGAAGGGGAACACAAAAATCCAGGGATGAAATAGGAAGGTATTCTGTATGAGAAGCATCTATGCTGCAAAATTTTATCCTATTTAATCTGAGAAAATATCCACAATGCTGTCTTCATAAGATGAGCTTTGGCATTCTGTTATTCAGACACACAGATTGTCTTCTATCTGCTGGCTTTTTTCGGTAAAGACATACTTAATGAACATGTATCACTTGTGAATCTGGGCAATAAAATGTCCTCTCTTTACCTGTCAGCATGCAGTCCTAACAATGTAGGATATAGTCCTTTTAACCTACCACATAAAGCCTGGCTATGTCCAGATATTATTATCCCAATAGGTTCACACAACTCTAGATGGGAACTTGAAATAGATACTTTTGGGAACCACTGTTTCCAGAAGCACTGCTCAGTCTCATGGATTTGGGGATCTAGGCTGCTGCAGCACCTACAGGCCCAGGAGGACCTTGCCATAGCCCTCCTCAAGGCTGGTGTGGCAGCAACAGGCCCAGGTGGGCCTCGCTATCACCCTACTCTAGGCTGTTGCAGCACCAACAAGCCCAGGAGGGCCTTGCCATAGCTCTCCTCAAGGGCAGCACAACACCAACAGGCCCAGGAGGACCTTGCCATTGCCCTTCTCAAGGCCAGCATGGCACCAACAGGCCCAGGAGGACCTTGTCATTGCCCTTCTCTGTGGCACCAACAGCCCCCCCCCCCAAAGAGAGTAACTTTGCCAAGCTCTCCTCAAAGGAGAGTTTTATGGAATGTTGTAATTAGTATTCTGTAAGGAGAATTCATTGAAAATAATCCATTGGAAATCAAAATCCCCTTTAGTGGAGTACAGGACTGTAAGTTGAAAGTACAGTTATGAGTTTCAAGTGCAAAGAGCAACAGAAACCCCTAGTATACCATCATAACCATGTTCATTAAATTGATTTAAAATTCATTTAAACTCAAAGGATAGAGCTTGAATCATACAATTAAAAATTCAGGTTTTCCTTTTTTAAATAATGTGTACATTCAGTCCTACCTTGCGACACATGGGGAAGGTGCTTGAGTTATTTTTGAAGAACTCTGGAACAAGAAATGAAATTCTAGTTATTTCATAATTTCATCAGTTTGACCAGTTTGCAAGTTGAAAGCTTTGAAGCCATCTTAGAAGATGCCAGATGTAAACCAAACATGTATCCAAGATATAAGGAAATGAAAACATAACATAATGAACTTCTAAGGCAGATCAAGCTTGTCTGTTAAATTCAGGTGCAAGATTTACATCTTAGTTCATGACAATCATCTCCATAGTCATTGTCACTTCTTTTATTTACTTATACCCTGCTGTCCTCCCAATAATAAACTTTCAACCCATAAAAACTAACCATTAAAAAGAACAATAAATAAAGGAGTCTATGAACGGCCCTTTCTCCCTGAGCACTCAGTCCTTCAAGGTCTGCCAAAGAAGAAAGATCTTTACATAGCTATGTTCAGAAGAAATAACCTTGGTCTGATAAAACTCCAGCTTATCAAACCTTGGCTAAAATCCTACATCAGGGAGGCAAAGCGTAATGCTCTACCTGCAAGGTTTGCTGCTCTCCCCACTCTTAACAGATGTCAAACCCCCCAAAAAAGAGAGGGAAAGGAGGCAATTCAGATGACCAAGAAGTAGCTGGTCTAGATTTGGATGCTCTCACAGATTGAGCGCATCTTGAGCCCAGAGCAGCTGCAATTTCACAGACTGAAGTGTATCCCCTTCACATCTCCACTTGTAAGCATCAACACCAGATCCTCCCAGAGGGAGATTTCATACAGAGTGCCCTGTTTAGAAAGAGATATACACTGGGCCTTTGGTATCCACTGGGGTTTGGTTTCAGAGTCCTCTGTGGATACCAAAATCTGTGGATGTTAAAGCCCTATTATATGCAATGCCATAGTAAGTAAAGGTAAAGGTTTTCTCGTGACATTAAGTCCAGTTGTGTTCGACTCTGGGGGGTGGTGCTCATCTCCATTTCTAAGCTGAAGAGCTGGCGTCTGTAGATGCCTCCAAGGTCATGTGGCCACCATGACTGCATGGGGCGCTGTACCTTTTTGCCGGAGTGGTGCCTATTGATCTCACATTTGCATGTTTTCGAACTGCTAGGTTGGCAGAAGCTGGAGCTACTGTAACAGCGGGAGCTCACATCGCTCCCCGGATCCAAACCTGCAACCTTTCGGTTAGCAATTTCAGCAGCTCAGCAGTTTAACCCACTGCACCACTGGGGGCTCCTAATGACACAGTATATGGTGTCTATTATATATAAAAAAAATAAACATCAAGATTCTCCTGCAGGAATTAATTATTTTTTAATATTTTCAAGCTGTGAACGATTGGATCTGTGGATACAGAATTTATAGGTACGAAGAGCCAACAATGTGTGTGTTTAAGACACACAAGTCACTAAAGTTACGCCTCCTAATGTGTTGTGCTTGTGCACTCTCCGTTTCTCTTTTGTATGCCTTAATTCAAGAGTCCTGTCATGTGCCTTAATTCAAGTCCTCTTTTGTATGCCTCAATGCAGCAGTTTCTGATTAAGTACAAACTTGGAAATTATAACTTAAAGTCTAACTACAACCTACATGTTCAAACCAGGACCAATTATGCAATCTTGGTTTGTATTTAGAATTTAAATAACGGTATCCTAGTTTGAATGGAACTGAAAGGCAATTTTCTGTTACCACCAGCCCTGAAACACTGAATACAGCTCATGAAAGACAGGACCAAATGAGAGAGGAAAACATGCACATTCTGTCTGAGTTTTATCCAATGCAATTAGATTATTATTATTATGCCTGAACCAGACTATACTCTGCTTGAAGTGACCTACAGTAGTCACATGGGAGAAGCCACACATTCATGTTAAGATTGCTGCTACTATGCAAAAAAATTTCTTTTCACAGTTGGGAAGCTGCGATCATGTATAAGTTTGCAGCTCCCAGGTGCACAAGCCACTCGACCACAACATATCAGAAGAAGTCATTCAAAGGCCAATTTCCGTTTTTGAAAGGTTTTTATAAGCACCACATTCCACCATCACTTTGAAATTAATGCTTTTATCCTCTACCTTGAAGTGTTCATTAAGGGTCCGCGAATACTTTATTGCTGTGTCCTTTTTGTAGCGAAACATGGCCATGTACAGAATGGCTTGGCAGCGCATGCTGTGGAAACACAATGAACACAGAAGCTATGAGCCTGCCTTACAATGAGTCAGATGATTGATCTATCCAGTTTATAGAATCATAGAATCAAAGAGTTGGAAGAGACCTCATGAGCCATCCAGTCCAACCCCCTGCCAAGAAGCAGGAATATTGCATGCAAATCACCCCTGACAGATGGCTATCCAGCCTCTGTTTAAAAGCTTCCAAAGAAGGAGCCTCCACCATACTCCGGGGCAGAGAGTTCCACTGCTGAACGGCTCTCACAGTCAGGAAGCTCTTCCTCATGTTCAGATGGAATCTCCTCTCTTGTAGTTTGAAGCCATTGTTCCTCGTCCTAGTCTCCTAGTCTCCATGGAAGTTTGGCAATGCTACTCTTGAAAGCAGAAAGGTATTCTTCTGCGACTGCAACTGAAGACTCCTTTAAATCAGTGTTTCTCAACCTGTGGATCAGGACCCCTGGGGGAGGGTAACGAGGGGGTTGCAGAGGGGTCACCAAAGACCATCAGAAAATGTATCTCTGATGGTCTTAGGAACCCCTTTGGCAGAGATGGCAGAAGATCTCTTCACCTGTCCTTCTCTTCCTTTTTGGAAATAGACTGCAAATCCTTCTATCAAAAGCCCTCCTCCACTGTGATTGCCGGCCTCTCAGCCAAGGGGAGGGCTGTTTTCTGAGACTCCAAGTGGGGAGGAGGGAGCAGGTGTGCCTGGCGCATTCAAAATTTGTTGACTGCGGGATGGGGGTCCTGGTCAGAGAAATGGAATCTCTATAGACTACTGCAACTCCGCCTCCCCGCCCTCCGGATCTCGGTTGGTGCTGCACAGAGAACCCGGGTGGACAAAGTTGGGTCAAATTTACGCCTCCCGCTTCGTCCAGCCAGGTTTCCGTGATGCACGCCAGATCTGCCCGTTCATCCAGAATTAAGTCCTGGATGAAAGTTGTTTTACCGTTGACAGATCTGGCGTTCAACAGCACCACTTTCAATCCAGAGGGCCCGCCATCCTGGTTACACCTACTTACCATATCAGGAGATCGATTTGGAATTACTAATGTTGTTCCACGTTCCCTAGGCCGAATTGAAGGTCTCCCTTTCCCGTATCTCCCCATCCCCACCACGACTTCTATGGGGGCTCCTCGGTTAACGGAAGCCTCTCCCTCCTCCATGACGCATTTGGTACCTGTGATAATAGACCAAGGATCATTGCGATTTGCATGCCATGTTACAATTTCGGTTTGCCATGGCTTTGTTTTCCAAATGTTCCCTGGTCCTGTTGAATTATATTCGAGTTCCCCCGTGCTATTCCATTTCCTATAACCCACATGTGCAATTAGCAACCAAATTAGCAGATGCCAAGGAATAGATGGTAACATGGGTAGTAGTTGTTCAGCACAATCAGGGGCAAAAATTGAGCTCTTAAAGTACAGATGGAAACTTATTCAACACAGCACAACAGAACAACAATTAAATGCGATGTATTTGTGCCAAGGTTGGGATAAGATATTCTGGGAGTGATAATCCAGAGAAGTAATTTTACCAAGTTCTACCAAAACTTAAAGCTTATTTAAGCCAGTGGAAAAAGTATGCATCACCATCACACAAAGAAAGAAAAAAAAAGAGTATACCGCCTTTTCCAGCTTATTGTATAGTATGATTATGTACTATGCTTTTCGTAGTGGGTTTCACATTTGTTTTCACCTTTTTTCCAGAAAAAGCATACAATAAGAAGATAAGAAAATTAGGACATGCCAGCATCATTGAACCTTTCCCATTCTAGTATCTACCAGCTGGCCAATGGCCATGTTGGAAGGAGATAATGAGAGTTGCGGTCTTGCTCATTTTGGTAGCATAAATTTGGTGACATCAGAATACAAAAGGAAAGGAGGCCAGAGCCTTTCCAAGGCTAGGCTAAGGCTTTTCCCATTCCTATTTTATTTTAAATCCATATATACCAGTGTATGTTCAGTGTATGTTCATGTGAATGAAAGAAAGCTCCCTACAGCTAGCAACCTTTCTCTTACATGCTTGGTCTGCCTTGGTCAGACCACACCTGGAAATATCTGTGTTCAATTCTGGGCACCGCAACTGAAGGGAGATGTGGACAAGCTGGAATGTGTCCAGAGGAGGGTGACTAAAATGATCAAGTGTCTGGATAACAAGCCCTATGAGGAGTGGCTTCAAATGCTGGGCATGTTTAGCCTGAAGAAGAGAAGGCTGAGAGGAGACATAATGAGGACCATGTATAAATATGTGAGGGGAAGTCATAGGGAGGAGGGAGCAAGCTTGTTTTCTGCTGCACTGGAGACTAGGGCGCAGAACAATGGCTTCAAACTACAGGAAAGGAAATTCCACCCGAACATGAGGAAGAGCTCCTAATGGTGAGAGCAGTTCAGCAGTGAAACTCTCTGCCCCGGAGTGTGGTGGAGGCTCCTTCTTTGGAGGCTTTTAAACAGAGGCTGGATAGCCATCTGTCAGTGCTTTGAATTAGATTTTCCTCCTTGAGTCACCGATACGCTGAGAAAGGCGGTATACAAGTATAGTAAATAAATAAACTAATTTTCCTGCTTTTTGGCAAGGGGTTGGACTGGAAGGTCTCTTCCAACTCTGTGAGTCTATGATTCTCAAATTAAACTGGTTAAAAATTAAAATTAAAAACAGAACAGTGTCCCACTCACCAAAACACAATGAAGATTTTTTCTGGCGTGGTTGTTGAAGAGTCCGCAAAGGATTTTAATGTCATTATGAACCTATGAGAAAACAAAATTAGTGCTGTTTTTAATAATAACAACATCAAGTTCTTACTTGCATAACCAGTAACCAAAACAACCCCTTTCTTCTATGGCCACGTCGATGTAGAGGAAATAACTATTTGGCTTGGATGTCCAAAACATGTTTTTGGCATCTAAATTTCACATCTTGTACTTTTTAAAATTTCTCCTCATTTAGATAATTCACATCTAGCTGTTATAGGTACCTTTGGCTGTAACAGTATCCCTTTCTAATTATAAAATAAAGTATAACAATATGACCACTGGGAAGGTGGAGTCTTTGATGGATAGACAGAAAGTTCTTAGTTGTGACTCCTCCAAGAGTAGAAAAAAAAGGAAACATCTCTGTGGCCTTTGGGGGAAGACTTTTTTCCTCTAGAAGAAAAATCAATAAAAATGTGACCTATGGCCCTTAGGCACCATTTAGGACCCATAAGTACAGCCCTAGAACTTTAACAAAGTAGCCCAAAGCTTTGGAAAACCACAACTATTAGGATTCCATAACATTGAGCCATTTCAGTTAAGAGTGGTATCAAACTGCATTAATTCTACAGTGAAGATACACCCTAAGACCAACAACATCTTTCCATTTTCTCTAAGCAAACTATAGCAATTTCAAATAATTTGTATATACGTATTTTCAAAATTTGTATCACACCACTTGCCTCTAAAGGTATGAGGTCTGAAATATAAAATGTGAGTCATGGAAAACAGCCATGACCTGATAAAATCATCAACCAAAGCCAGCTCTTTAGATGAACAGCCAAAACATATAACAGATTTTTCCTGCTTTACGGAACCTTCAATACAAATTAATTGGAAAAAAGAATAGCCAGATTCTCTGGAGTGAACAAAAGTATCCTCAAAGCATGAATTGGCGAGCTGCTCCTTGGAGCAGCACACTGTGTAGATCCAAATTACTGGCACCAAGTGAGCTGAACTCAGCCTCAAAGCAAATATATCTGGGATTGGCTCTACCCTACTTATCATCTCACTCAGTACTGCTGGCTCCGGGTGGCAAAAGCTATCATGGGTTGAGTGCAAGAATCTTTCCAAGAATCTATAATATGATCCTGATAATTAGCAATGACAGGTACCGAACTTGGACCTTTTCTGTGCTCTAAGCTTAAGTAACAAACCCCAATGTGCTAGAAGACTGGAGAACAGGTTACAAATGAAGTAACAGTAAGGCTTCCCTAGTCCCCAGGAAGTTTCATAGAAAGGGCTGCCCACTTACTTGATGAGTTCTATGGTATCTGCAAAAATGCTGTAGGCTGGCTTTGGTAAGACAGGATCAGACTCCAATGAAATGCCACATTCAATGAAGGACAAGGCAGAATCCAAGTACTTGAAGGCCTTCCCAACTTTCTCTGTCTGCAAAGGAGAAGTGTTGGTCAGTTAAGAGGCACCCAGGAGATTTTCTGTACAGTTTATCACTTAGTTGGAGTTTCGAAATCCTCAAAAATCTGAAATTGTCCACAGGGGAGCTGAGACAGTGATATCTTTGCTTTTGGATGGCTCAATGTAAACAAATATATTTAATGTATTGTCAAAGGCTTTCATGGCCAGAATCACTGGGTTGTTGTAGGTTTTTTCGGGCTATATGGCCATGTTCTAGAGGCATTCTCTCCTGACGTTTCGCCTGCATCTATGGCAAGCATCCTCAGAGGTAGTGAGAGGTATACACCTCACTACCTCTGAGGATGCTTGCCATAGATGCAGGCGAAACATCAGGAGAGAATGCCTCTAGAACATGGCCATATAGCCCGAAAAAACCTACAACAACCCAAATATATTTAAAATATTGTACAAAATAACTTCAAGATGTGCATTTAAGGTGTATATGAAATATACATGAATTTAATATTTAGACTTGGGTCCCATCTCCAAGGTATCTCATTAGCTATATATATGCAAATACAGGTCTTCCAAAATCTGAAATTTGGTCTGGGCTTTAGTACAGCAGGTTAAACCACCAGATGCAGAAAATATTTCCAATCGAAAGGCTGACAGTTCAAGCTTCTGGCCGTCAGAAGCGGGGAAGTAATAAAAGGAGCCCATAAGGACATGCCGGCGATTTGCTTGGGAGGACGTCTATGGACAACAAAGCTCCTCGGCATGGAAGATGCAGCGACAGCACCTCCTTGTGGCCGGAACTGAGCAGTCTCCAGATGCCAGAGATAGAAAAAGTGGGGGAAGCCTATACAGTGTTCCCTCACTTATTGCTAAAAGTGAAAATCCACGAAGTAGGGATGCTCTCTCTCTCTCTCTCTCTATATATATAGAGGGGGGGGGGGCAGAAATGAGGAGAGACTTAAATGCACCGTGCACTTTTTTTTTTTGTGCTAGATATAAGGAAGAGGCTATAAGGCCATGATTTACATACTGCTTTGTATCTCCATTCTCTTTTTTTAAATGAATGAAAATGCTCCTTGAAACAGTATATAAATCACAGCTGCCTTGATTGGTTGCCTTTCTCCCAAGGGGGAGGGTGAAGCCCCCTTCCATACTCCATCATTGCCAGAAAAATCGCGAAACAGCGAGTCCACAAAAAGCGAGCCATGAAGTAGCGAGAGAACACTGTACCTCTGTTTATGTATTGTCTGTCCTTGTTAATTGTATAACAGCATTGAATGTTTGCTGTATATATGCTCTGTAATCAGACCTGAGTCCCCTCAGGGAGATAGAGTGGAATATAAATGAAATATATTATTATTATTATTATTATTATTATTATTATTATTATTAATAATAATAATAATAATCATCATCATTAGAAATCTTATTTGCATTTTAAAAGGAAAGTAGGGGCCCAGAAGCTCTGAAAAGAGACTCTATTTTCACAAGTGAATAAGCAATGCCTGAATCTAATGCTGTTATAGCCTTCCACTGCATCCAAAATACACAGGGATTAGCACATGCAGAGAGCATTTCCCTTGGCAAAAAATGGACTTCAATCAGCCCCACACTTGTGAGTGGCATTGTACTGTGCCGTCCTTTACAAAAGAACAGCTGATTGGTTTCATTCCAAGAGGAAATAACTGTTGTAGTACACAATGGAATAAATATTATCCAGTGCTTTCTGTGTCCAAAAGCCGGATCCCAATATTCTGCCCCACTGCAGGACAAATACAAAACAGAAAACAAGGGGAAAATTACCACTTAATTTACAGTTGCTCCAAAATATGGGGGTATAAAATCATGAAGGGGGCCAAAAGGACTGTATCAATTCAGGCGGCAAGGAGAAGAAACACTTCTGAATATTTCTTTGAAGTTTTTAAAGAACCTCTGCAAATTAAAAACTGGAACACCAAAGGGAAAAATTCTAGGACAGTCTACTGCAAAGTGTGTTAACTTTCTCTTTGCAGTATTTTTTTTTTTTGGGGGGGGATAATAATTGGTTTGATTTCTATTTACCTCCTATTTGAAATGACAAAGTCCACTGAACCATCTCATAGCTTTCCCATTCATTTATTTTAAACATGTGGATCCTTCCTCCAAACAATTCTCAAAGAAGTTTATGCAGTTTTTTTCATGTCAGGAGTGACTTGAGAAACTACAAGTTGTTTCTGGTGTGAGAGAACTGGCCATCTGCAAGGACGTTGCTCAGAGAACACCTGGATGCTTTACCATCCTATGGATGGTTTCTCTCATATTTCCACATAAGAACTGGAGCTGACAGATGGGAATATGAGAGAATACTGCTCCCCGTATTCGCACAGCCAACCTTCAGGTCAGCAGTCCTGCCAGCACAAGGCTCTAGGCAGTGATGTTATGAAATAGTAAAGTTTGCTCTGCTGTTTTCAATCTATGTATTGCTACTTGTATTTTGCTAATTTTAAAACTTTTTAAATATATATCCCACCTTTTTTCTAGTACTCAAAGTATTAGCAATGCAATTAAATTGAAACAAAATACAATGATAAGTTAAAAATTAGAAAGACCAGACTGTGCAAAGTTGTTAGGCTGAAATTAAAATATTATTGTTTACAGTACACCATCATGTTTCTATTTTGCATTTGAAACACCCCTGAGAATTGTATTACACTGACCCCACCCCCACTATTTTCCCCCACTTATAAGAAATGTGGTTGAGAGAGAAAATATGATTTTGATCAGGGCCATCCAGGATTGTACCTGTTATTAGTATTGTCACATAAAACCCTGCAGCAACAGTATGATTTCATCTCACATGCATTCTCTCCATACTGCTTGCTTTTCTGGGTTGCTTCATGGTGACACCTGCTTTGATTACTGTATGTGTGAAAAGAATCTAGGAGTCTCGGTAGACAACAAGCTGAATACAAGTCAGCAGTGTGATCCATCAACTAATAAAGCCAATACGATTCTTGGCTGCATCTATAAAGGTATTGTGTCTAGATCAGGTATGGCAAACCCAGGCCTTGTGGCCAAATGCCACCCCTTGGACTCTTTTCTCAGGCCCTCCTCTCTCACACCATCCTTCGCTTCCTTCCTTCCCTCTTTCCTTCCTCCATCCCTCCCTCTTTCTCCTTCCTTTCTATCCTTTCATCCTTGCTTCCTCTTTCCTTTCTCCCTCCCTCCTTCCCTTTCACCCTTCCTTCCCTCCCTCCCTCCCTCTCCTTCCTTCCTTTCTTCTCTTTTGTCTTTTCTTCCCTCTTTTCTCCCTCCTTCAATTCCCTTCCACCCTTCTCCGTCATTCCTTCTCGTTTGTCTTTCCTTCCTTCTCTCTTTTCACCCTCCTTTCCTCACTCCTTCTTTCTCCATCCCCCTTCCCCTCCTTCCATCCATCCTTCCCTTACACCCTTTCATCCTTCCTTCCTTCCCCTTTCTCTTTCCTTCCCTCTCTCCCTTTCTCCCTCCCTCCATTCCTTTCCACCCTTTCATCCTTCCTTCCTTCTTTTTCCTTCCCTTCCCTTCCTTCCTTCCTTCCTTCCTTCCTTCCTTCCTTCCTTCCTTCCTTCCATCCATCCATCCATCCATCCATCCATCCATCCATCCATCCATCCCTTCTTCCCTTTCTGTCCTTTCTTCTTTCCTTCCTCCTTCTCTTCCTTCCTTCCATTACCAAGCAGTCAATCATCCTAGCAGGGAGTGCTGGCATGTGGCCCCCAAGTCAGAAAGTTTGCCCATGCCTGGTCTAGATCAAGGGAACTAATAATCTACCTGAGTGCTTTGATTGTGTTTTCATGCATAGCAGAATGGGCTTGCACTGGATGGCCCTTGTGGCCTCTTCTGATTTTATGATTCTTCAATACTTACATTCGTTTTAACTAATATTATGACTGTACCCTTAATACACTTACTTCATCATTTTTGCCAGCAAACTTTCTGGTAATCCCAAGACAATTTCCTTCTTAAACAATGACTATTTTTTTAAAAAAAACAAGGAACTTACCATTGCATCAGCTTTGTGCTTCAACCTTTTGGCTTCATTTAAGTGAAATTCTGCTGGATTTTGTCTGGAAAACAAAACCAAGGGCATGACTTTTAAAAATAGTTAATAAATAAAGGACTGATGTGTGCGCAAAAACATGCACACTGGAAAGGTTGATATTCAGTTCATATGCAGTAATGGCATGGGTTCACACATAGTTAAAAACACACCTTTTCATTTCATAAGTGTGTATGTGGTGTATGATTTTTAAAAGTTTATTTGTATATAATAAACTATGTGCAAGTGAGAGGAATATGTGCAATTTCTCTCTCCAGTGGAATAAATGTCAATCACAATAATAAAAATGGGGAGAATAGTGAAGAAATCAGAAGATGGCTATTGCTTGGCTATGAAAAAACTGGATAAAATCCTGAAGTGTAATGATACATCATTGAATACTAATGTTATGATGATTCATGCCATTGTATTTCCCATTTTGATATACTTTTCTGACAGCTGGACAGTAAAGAAAGCTGATAGGAAAAAATCAACTCAGCCCTTCAAACTGGATTCAGTATAAAGGTCTTCTTCTCCTAAATAAGCTTGTGAAGAGGAAAAGTGAGGAAGTAGCCATGCCATATGGTCTAAGTGAGATAGACACATGCTAAAGAAAGCACTTTGTTTAGAAACACACAGCGTCACACCAAACTTGTTATTTTAAGTTACATTAAACATGTACAAAACATTCTGAGCCATGTTCCAAAACATCCCAATACATTCTGTTTTGCAACAGCCAGAAAACCAGAATAAGATACAAAGAACAAATGTGGTATACACAGGGTTGCTGTGAGTTTTCCAGGCTGTATGGCAAAGTTCCAGAAGCATTCTCTCCTGACGTTTCACCCACATTTATGGTAGGCATCTTTGGAGGTTGTGAGGTCTGTTGAAAACCAGGCAAGTGAGGTTTATATATCTGTGAAATGTTCAGTGTGAGAAAAAGGACTCTTGTCTGAGGTAAATGTGAATATTGCAATTGGCTAGCTTGATTAGCACTGAATAGCCCTGCAGTTTCAAAGCCTGGCTGCTTCCTGCCTAGGGGAATCCTTTGTTGGGAAATCCTGACTGTTTCTTGTCTGGAATTCCCCTGTCTTCTGAGTGTTCGATGATATCAGAGAATTTTAAAGGGTTGTTTACAAGGAAAGGAAAAAGGGTAAGTAAGAACTCAAAAAGATGACACATTCAAGTCAAAAAGTTTCTCTTACTTGTATGGCTTGCATTGAGGTTTTGTTGGCTTGGAGGTACCATTTGGCAAAGAAGGCACTGGGAAAGGGTTTGGAACATCCTCTGCAGATCCCTGGGAAATCAGAAAGGCATGATGTCAGATCGTTATGCTCAAAAATATGAGAAAAAACATGCATTTCCAAAGTAAACATGCATTTTATACATCCCCCTCCCATTTCCCCTTTAAAAAGTAAAGGAAACTTAGTTGGCAATTATGCAGCATATGAGTACTTTTCTAGACTCAAAAACATATTAAGCCTTATATTTTTCTTGATAAACATGTCCAGAGTGAATAATTTTACATAAAACAACTCGTATTTTGCTTCCAACATTGTCTGCTCCTCATTCAACATCATGCTGCCTTCTTTTAAGTTAGATGATGGTAACAGCAGAACTTTTAAATTATCTGAGCGGACTCTGAAAAGCACAATAAGCTCTCCGACAATCCTTCAAGCAATTGATTGATAACTAACTTGTGACAACAAATCCTGGCCACATTTAGGTGCAAAGTTCATTTCTTCCTCCCATTTGTTCCAAAGAGCTGGGTTAAAAATAGTTTTTAATATATACATCTGTACTAACATGTGCTCTACTTACTGACGTGTGCCTTTCAACAAAAATATAGGACTGTATAAAATATCAGTCCTACCTAATTACCTTGGGTAACCAACAAAGTTCATTCATTTCAAAGGATCTAAGTGATATGTGTGTTGGATTAAGGATATTACTTCATTTTGTAATTTTATATTGTAATTTTATATTGCTATGTTTTCACATGTTTTATGTAATTATGTTGTTGTTTATTGTTTGCGTTTTCGGTTTTATTTTGTTGTAATTTGTTGTTTGGGCTTGGCCTCATGTAAGCCGCTGTGAATCCCCATTGGGGAGGTGGTGGGGGGTTATAAATAAAGATGATGATGATGATGATGATTATTATTATTGTTATTATTATTGGGCTAATCTTATAATCGTAATTTTGCAGCTAAAAGCTGGAGCTTCTAATAGAAAAGTTAAACAATGTTTCATCCTACTAAAGAATGACTTGCAAAAGCAAAGAGATGCTCCCAAGGCTTGAAGGTCAGGTCTAGGTAACATCGGTCTTCAAAGTGTTACTACTCTGGAAAATGGAAGCTCTGGTTTAGTGGTCTATTATGGTCAATAGCTACTGACAGCAGTCTTTATGAATCTTATACAAACGCCATCTAAACTATCACCATATCTTGTGGCAATTAATTCTGGAAGTGGATTATGTACTAAATGAGTAATATTAAACTTGGGCCACATAATGAAGACATTTTTAACATCTCTCTACTATCATTTTTCCCTTACTATCACACCAGAAATGTTGAGTAATGGTTGCCAGTTCAGCAGCATGCTGCACTTACTCTGTGTTTTTGGTCTGACATCTTAAAAATCTATCCAAGGTGCTGAATCATATTGCCAAAATTGACACTAGCCATTCACCAAGAGGAAATCGGTCACAGATAGACCTGGTTTTTATATGTCTTTCACTTCAAAAGCACAACCCACAGTGTAACTACACTGAAGAATGAATGTACCACTAACTTATAGCTCAATACTATGGCATCACGGGAGTCATAGTTTTACAAGGGCTTTACCCTTCTCTGTCCAAGAGTGCTGGTGCCTCACCAAACTACAGTTCCCAGGATTCCAGAACACTGAGCCATGACAGTTGAAGTGTTGTCAAACTGTATTAATTCTACAGTGCAGATGCACCCTAAGAGCTACTAATTTGGATGGAAATGCACATACAGCAAAGGCAGTTCCTAGACCAGCTGTGCAAAGTAGGAATTGGGAGACAGCCTTACAATTCAAAAATAGGTATTTGCAAGCTCTGCAGCTCAAAAGTTGCTTGGTCACCAGGACGCATAGTGAGGAAATGTGTTTCTATAACTTACTTTGTTGCTTTTTGAGCTTTCGGAAGGCTTCCCCTCCAGTCTCCTGTGTTTGGAGGAGGATGACAAATCTTTGCGGCTTTCCTTGCTCTTGGCAGTGCTGAGAATGGGATTGGAAGGCTGGCTGCAGGCACTGCTCTCTCCCTTTGGCCTCTTGTGAGTCGTCTTGGCTGGCTTTTGGGCAGGCTGAATGGGAGACAAGGGCGGAGGTGGAGGCAGTGGCATCTCTTTTCTTTGTGTCTCTGTGGATGGCTTCGAAATCCTAGAGAGGAGGAATCAAACCACTTTTGAGCCACCCAGAGTTGTGTAAAGTGTGTGTCCAAATTGAAATGCACAACACGCATTTAAATTAAAGCCTGTTTTTGTTCAGGCTTCATCTTGAGTAATGGGGGCTTGGAGCGGAGACTTGGGGACTTTTTGCCAATTCATTAACATACTGATAAGATGCAGAAGCAAAAACAGGCAAACACACACACACACACACACACACACACACACACACACACACACACACACAGAGTATTGCACATTTAAGTTTGCTTTTAAGGGAAAACTGAAGCTAAATGATTTCAAAATCTATAGGCTTATTAAGGGTGTGATTAGTTTCAGGCTGCTGGAAGCCATAACCATTTGTTCTCTATTGTGGCTGGGATCCAAAGAGCTACTTTAAGTACACCTATAAATTTAGACAATTTGCTGAGTTTTCAAAGTGTTTGCTCTGAAAAGCCTTTTCAATGTACCAGAAACATACATGTCCGTGCATACAAAAAAGTAAAATATTCAAAGAGCAGCTAATCAACATTTGCTGGGGGGAAAAAGGAATGGATGAGAAATGTGTTGAGGCTCCAAACTTATCAAGTTTGTCTAATTTGTGTACATCACTGAACAAACACTGCAGTCAGAAAGCTGCAGTTTTGGAGGGGAATTATAAGCTCACACAGACTGAGACTGGCTTGAGCTCTGGGATAATATACAGAGGATTGCTAAACTTTTGTTTGATTGATTCGTATCTCTTTTGGAAGGAACAGGAGCAAGGGAACGTTGCTAAACTTAACATTTCACTGGTGCTGTTTGACCTACCTAAGTGCAGGCACACACATGCTCTCTTTGTGGAATGGGCAGGAGCTGCCAATGAAGCAGCTGTTTGGCATATTTTCCTCTTCTGGCTGGAGTTGTTGGCATCTGTTTCTAACTCAACCCTATCCTAGAGTTATCTTGCAAGAGTTATGCAGGGGAGGTTGCCATTGCCTTCCTTTGAAACCGAGAGAGTACAACTTGCACAAGGCCAGTGGTTTTCAAGGGCTGACAAGACATTTGAATCCTGGGGTCCAAATCCAATGCCCAAACAACACTTGGGGTTGCTGTGAGTTTTCTGGGCTGTGTGGCCATGTTCTAGAGCAGCATTTCTCAACCTGGGGGTCGGGACCCCTGGGGGTGTCGTGAGGGGGTATCAGAGGGGTCGCCAAAGACCATCAGAAAACACTGTCTTTTCTGTTTGTCATGGGGGTTCTGTGTGGGAAGTTTGGCCCAAATCTGTCATTGGTGGGGTTCAGAATGCTCTTTAATTATAGGTGAACTATAAATCCCATCAACTACAACTCTCAACTGTCAAGGTCTACTTTCCCCAAAATCCACCAGTGTTTACATTTGGGCATGTTGAGTATTCTTGCCCAGTTTGGTCCAGATCCATCATTGTTTGACTCCACAGTGATCTCTGGATGTTGGTGAACTACAACTCCAAAACTCAAGGTCAATGCCCACCGAAGCCTTCCAGTATTTTCTGTTGCTCATGGGAGTTCTGTGTGCCAAGTTTGGTTCAATTCCATCATTGGTGAGGTTCAGAATGCTCTTTGATTGTAGGTGAACTATAAATCCTAGCAACTACAACTCCCAAATTACAAAATCAGGTATTTGTGCCAAATTTGGTCCAGTGAATGAAAATGCATCCTGCATATCAGATATCTACATCATAACAGTAGCAATTATGCAGTTTTGAAGTAGCAACAATAATGTTATGGTTGAGGGTCACTACAACATGAGGAACAGTATTAAGGGGTCGTGGCATTAGGAAGGTTGAGAACCACTATTCTAGAGGCATTATTTCCTGACGTTTTGCCCACATCTATGGGAAAACTCACAGCAACCCAGTGATTCTGACCATGAAAGCCTTAAACGACACATTCACACAAGATGTATCTGGCTGTAGGAAAGCCAGATACATCTTGCTTTTGCCCACTCCAAAAATGTAGGATTACCTCTCCGGGTCAGGTTTATGGATTTCTTGCCCAAATAATGAGTACTTCATGCTTTAAAAAAACCCAAAACAACAAGCACCCCTTACTGCAGGTCTTGGAAGCTACAAAGTACTTCTGGAAGAAACGGGGGAAAGAGTAATCTGAACAAATACAATGTTACTAGCAAGGCAAATATTGGGCAACTCTTTTGCAATACATGTATTAAACAGTAGTGTTTGGGAATTCTGGAAGCAACAGCATTATGACTCCCAGCAGCTTTTAAGCATTCAGAGAAGTCAGACTGCTTCAACAGTAGAAGCACTCAGAGATGCCAAAACCGAGATGCTAACACAATGCTTATGTTCTACAGACTGTACTGGATCCTCCAGTACAGTACCCCATATCAAAGTATGATCTTTCTAGGATGATTCCACGATATGTTTCCACCAAAAGCTACTATACAATCTTAAAGCAGGACAAAGGAAATTCCCAGAAATATATAGGTCCATATATAGTTTTGGAAGGGTTTTTTTTCCGTGTCAGGAGCAACTTGAGTAACTGCAAATCACTTCTGGTGTGAGAGAATTGGCCGTCTGCAAGGACATTGCCAAGGGGATGGCCGGATGTTTTTACCATCCTTGTGGGAGGCTTCTCTCATGTCCCTGCATGGAGCTGGAGGGAGTTCATCCATGCTCTCCCCAGGTTGGATTCGAGCGGGCAACCTTCAGGTCAGCAACCCAACCTTCAAGACATCAGTCCTGCCGGCACAAGGGTTTAACCCACTGCACCACCAGGAGCTCCTTTGGAAGAAGCCACTAATTTCAATGGTGCTTGCTATTATTCATAGTTTCCTGTTTGAACTTTAAGTTCAGGGATCTATCCCTTTTGGATATGAGGGATCGAAAGCCAAAGCACAAAAACAGACCATGTTGCACCAAGCTGATTTTTAAAAGCCTCACGTTTCCAACAGTTTTGCACTCACTTGATTTTACTGGAATCTTTGTGACCTGATGATGAGAATGATTTGGTTTCTTTATCCAGCCTGGCTTTTTTCTGATCATTTCTCTGATGATCTTCCTGCTGATAAAAAGACAAAACAGAGAGCTTGGTACTGAGGAATGACACTTCCATCCAACTCAATCAATACACAGCAGAAGCAGTACACAGGACAAGACCTGTGAAATGTTGCCCAGTATTACCATTACAAAAAGAAAAAGGAGGAATGGGCTGAGGAGAGGAAAAGGAGGACCATCAATTCCTGTTGCCTTTGCAGGCAAAACTGCCAAGTTTCAACTAAGATCTCCTTCAGTGTTGTTATCCTTCTCTTCCTTCTCAAGAAGAAAAACAACATTGAAGGAAAAAAATGTAGCAACAGCTGGAAAATGCAATCTGTAGAACAGAAGAGGGTATCTGTGTTTTTTGGATTTTCATAGATGCCTTGCATCCTGAAACCTGATGGCTGTGGAGAACTGGCTGTACAAGAAAAAAATTTCTTATCCTTTCCTTGTCCTCCCATCCCCCACTTTCCTAATAAACATTGAATAAAAATTATTTGGAGAATAAAAGAACAAAAACCAAAAAAAGAAAAGACATATGGACTAAAACTTCAATCAGAAAGAACTTCCTCATGACAAAGTTGTTCAAAAGTTTACTTTGGAAGATGATGGTCTCTCCGAAACTGAATATTTTAAAATCGAGGTGAGATATCCAACTCTCACGAATGCTTCACCTAGGGATTCCTAAATATGCAGTGAGTTGGACTAGATACCCAACTTACAACACTACAAGAAGGGAGATAGGGTGGTATAGAAATAAAGTTTATTATTACAATTCTGTGATGGGACGCCATACTCCAACTCATCTGAAGCTACCACCTTATAGAAAGCTTTACTAATCTCTGTACTACATGATTTCACAACAATGAACACTTCTCAGGGATATAAAAGGGGATCCTTGCATTGGCAGAGGGTTGGACTAGATTACCTTCCAAGTCTATGATTCTATGAAATGTCTGTAAATAATTTATTTTGGGATTCACAGGAAAGAGAAAATCACTACCTCCACTAAAACCACACATAACAACATTTTCTAGTCTGTCACAGTTCAAATAAGCCTGTCTCTAAATGTATGCTTGGATATAAAGTCGGTGGTGAGTATGAATTATACGAAGACAGCAGAGAGAGGGAGGGAGGGCAGGAGAAGGAAAGAAGCTACAATGCATCAAGTTCCTTCTGGCCAAGCCATTAATACTTTTGCCAAAACATAACAGCATAGTGAAGATTTCAACCCACATGGATTCCCCAAACTCACTTCAACAGGAATCAGATATGAGGGGAGGGAGAGAAAGAAAAACCAATTGAGATGGCTTTTATCCATACACTCCCAGTAGAAAAAATGCCAACATCTGAGCCAGGACTGGCTCAAGAGAACTGTCAGAGAATATCCTGTAAAAATCAAAGGAATCAACTCTCATAAAGCCAAATAGCAATCACTAAAGGGATGCTTCGATTTTACTACTAAAGTAACAACTGTTTACTTGCCGTTAAAGCCATCTCATTAACAGATGATACTGACTGTACTTGAAAATATTTGCTCAACAGCTGCACATTTTCAACCGATCTGATTCAATATACGCTCTTGTAAAGCAAGACAATATTTTTGACACAAACACTCTTCTTGTTTGCACGTTATGTCTTAAATCCGAAACAACGCCACTCTGAATTGTGTCCAGTCCTCACTTCCTAGACACCTTAACACTAGGAATAACTCTGCAAACTTCCTATGTCCTCTCCAATTTGTAACCTACTGAGTCAAATGAACCCCAACAATCATTGAATCTGTTTTCATGTTTTAACATTATTTGATTTCAGCATGATTAGGATTCTACTTAAACTTTAGGTTTTGATTCCAATTCTATAAAAATTGTAAAAAATATATGAAATCTTCTGGAGGGAATAATCACCTTCCTCTTTTGGAGACACTTGCTTGGCATATCCACGCTCCTCTTGTTTACATCCTGCTTGCTCATAGTGTTGTGGCTCCCTCTGCCTTGGAGCCTTTCGGGACCGGTCCCCTTCCCAGGAGGTTGTGGGATCCGTGAGAGAAGAGCAAGTTCAATTTTAACCATAAGTGAGGGAGGGAGGGAGCTATCCCTTAAGGGTGAGAGCAACTTCTTATCCCTGATAGGCAAGAGCAACTTGTCTTTGTGAATGTCCTCTCTTACCACAACAGAGCGTTTCGTGCCACTGCTACTTCTGCTGGTGGCAGTAACTCTGGGGCTTTCACTTAAGGGGCTGAGGGGCAACTGACCCTGGGTGCTGCCCACCACATTGTCTTTTGCAGCATCACGGTTTGAAAATGTTTTAACAGTAGCCTGGTGCAAACTCTTGTGCTTCTTTTTTTCCGAGGCCTCTGGCACAGTCGGTCTGAGCTCCTTCTTCTCCCCTGGCTTGGGCCTCCCTTTTGTTTTCACTTTGGGCTTGTCTTTGGAAGATTGGTCCTTGGCCCCGTATAGGCCAGGGGGCTCACTTTCTACTGTCAAGCTTCTCTTTGGCTCCTCCGATACCGTGGTTTTGATGGATTTCCGGGGCTGTTTGCTTCCCACAGTCTGGTGGAAAGGCTCCTTTGTGTGCACCGGAGATTTTGGGGAGCTCCACTTGGTAGGTAGGTGTACCTCTGCGCCAGGCCGGGGAGGTTTGTTGCCAGTTTTGGAGTGACTGTCTGCTGGCGAGGGACATTCCCTCTTGCTACTGCTGCTGCAATTCCCAGTGCTGAAAGTTTTCTCTTGTCCTTTGCCCTCCGGGAGGCTGCTCCTGCTATGTTCATCCTCAAGCACACTTTCATTGGGTCTCAGCCAGTTTTTCAGCTGCCATCGGTTGGATGCTTGTGGATCGGGCTGTGGAGGAAAAGGCAAAATCAATTTTGTGCCCAAAGAAAGATTTCAATGAAACATTCTACCATTCCTATTCCTCCACAGGGCTTAAGTTCTGTTTTATGCTAAACGAGAGCCAAAGAACCAGTAAAGGCAAAGCCCACTGAGAAACTTCTCTGTGATCCTAGGTTCAGGCAGAACGTTTCATTTCCCCAGTTTCTCTGCTCTTTGCTATCTTTAAGTCTCTTGTTCTCCCAAATGGCATCTACTGTACTCTTCCTTCCTTGCTGTACTTTACGAAGATCTTGTGCAATGCAACTTCTTTTACAGCCTTCAAGTCTTCCTTGCTTCTGTGCCCTGCTGTAACTCGATTGGTAAACAAACCTAAAATGAAACCTTCTATGGTAGGCTCTCTATTTTCACAGGGGTGAGAGGCACAGGACCTCACAAAAATGGAAAGTACTCCAATAAAAACCCATCATTTGTATACCTAAGAAAACAGCTCTACGTGAATATCTAGGTTCTTCAGCATGACTCTATTGTCAGATTCTCTTGGAAGATGACCATACAATCATGCAGGAGGACATACAAATGCTTCCTCTTTTTGAGGTGGTTTACCCATACAACTATCATATCTCTAACTGATGTGAATAGTATTTCTTTTTCTGAATATGGGAGAGTATCTTCTCCCAGATTGCCTCCAGCTTTAAAGATTAAATGGCCCTGCAAAGGAGCCTATAACTTTTTAGCATAAAGACACACAACTTGCCAATTCATCACACTAGAGAATGAATCCACTTTAAACCCAGTTGCTGCCTCTTGGAGAATTCTGGGGTTTGTAGTTTAGGGAGGAGCATTTAACTAAACTATAAATCTCGGAATTCTATGGGAGGCAGAAACTGGTTTTAAAGTGGATTCATTCTCTAGTGTGATAACCCTAATAGTCTTCTGGATCCCACCAGCAGAGCAACCAACAGGAGAATGGGTGCTATAGCATTCAGTTTGCTTGTTGTTTAATCCTTACTTAGCTCTGTATCCATCATGTTGAAAGTGACACAAAAGACTAAGGGTCGTTCCAGACGGCCCTTTAACCCAGGAGCAATTGCGTAGGAATGACGTGCCAGGAGAAAGAGGAAGAGGAGGAAAATCACTCCTGGTCGTCGTCCCCCCTCTCCTGGCATGTCATTCCTATGCACCAGGAGAGCTCCGGCACCTGTTTAATGGTGGCTGGGTAAGTTATTTTATTTTTAAAGGCTTTTTAAAGGGGTTTGAGGAGGGAGTGGGGATTGACTTGCGTTTCTTGGGCTCCAGGAACTGAAGAAACCCGAGACAGCTGTGTAGATGGGCACTGGAAGTTGCACAATGCAATCCCTGGTCCTCATCCACACACAAAGGCATGACCCTGGCCTTTCCAGGTGTCAAATTACTTTGGGACAAAGCAGGGTTTTCCTGTTTTGTCCTAAAACCATTCACTTTTATGTGTGGTGTCATTTGGACACCCCATGTAAAGAAGTGGGAAGATGTGCGTTTTAGGGGATGTCTGGATGGGCCCCAAGCATGTTCTTGCTAAACATTTGGCTTCACTAAGGACCACACTTATTCATCCTCAGAGAAAGTGCAAGCCCTCGCACAACTGTTTATGGTAATGTAGCATGCACAATAGGATAACAGCTTCGTGGCAAAAACAGAACAGCAAAAAGAAGGGAAAAAACCGATGAAGAACCAGGTGTCTTTGTGTTTTCCCTTCCATGGAAAAAAGAAAGGTAAGTTATATGGGGAGGGCAAGGGAGTGCTTCTGACACAAAGCCTACTGTTATACATAATAGTTGTGTTCCTGGGAATTACTTTTCTAACACAAAATATGGTATCAGAGGGAGAAATAATAGGGGGAAATCCTTATATCATGAAAAACGAAAACCAGTTCAACATGTTTCAGCAAATGTTTCTTCAAAGCTAACAATATGCACATGTGATCAGGTCAGGCAACTCTTGCATAACAAACGTTTTCAGTCTTCTAGAGACTTGAAGGTTTCTTCCAAAATGCACCCAGGGTTGACTTTTTTCTTTACCAGCCTTCACTTTTCTAACATTTTGTTGGCCAGACTTATAGCTTGATGCCAGTGGTTGCTTGCCTGCTCGCTCACCTGTCACTCACCTCCTCCCTCCCACCCCGGTCTCGAAAAGGTTCGCTATCACTGCTCTATGAATTTCAAAGATACTGGACACAGCCGGGTTAAGCAGGCTTATCTGTCCTTCCCTTTTTTATTTGTTTTGGTGTACATGCATCCTTAATAAGAAATGCTGGAGGCAGCTCCTGTTTGTCTTTCTGTTGTAGGTAGGCACATATGGAAGCAGCAGGGTCAGCTAAAACTGAGCCTTTCAACAAGCATTAGGTTCTCCAGGTCAAAACTTCAGATCAGAACACATGTATTACATTCTGTCTCTTAAACAGTAAGCAATACAAAACAAATAGGTCAGGAAGAGGATTATGCTAAAATACTTGCCCTGGCACAACAATTTTCTATATGCATGGATTATACTGCAAGGGCAAGATTTCAGACATATGAGTCCCCTCCCAGACATGTTTTGGTGTATCAAAAAACCCACTGTCATGTGGCTGCACACACACCCTTTAAAGGTTAAACTGCATTGATCATAATTTGTAATACATAAGTTACATGGTCTAGAGGTGATTAATTAAAACAATTTCAAAAAGAGATTTTTACCAATCCATGGTTCCTTTTCTTAACATGCCACCAAGCCTAATACTGTAATGAATGACGTAGAAAACAATTTTGTTCCCAAAGCAATCTCTAAAAGGCCTGCTCTTGATTATGAAACACTCAGTGTTTTCTCCTATTTTGCCTTTTCAAGTAGGTCAACGGAGTCCTCCAAAACCCATGAAGCCAAGCCAAGTGAAACCACAGTTAGTCCAGCCACGTCTCAGAAGAAAGAAAGAAAGAAAGAAAGAAAGAAAGAAAGAAAGAAAGAAAGAAAGAATCAGGAAGGAAGAGCCCTTCCTATAGGCTAAATGTTCTAGGCAGATTCTTGGCAAAGCTCAATATTGTCTTCCCAAAATTTAAAAGTCACAACGCATAACTTTTATACATGTGTGTATACCTTCAAGTCACCTATCAAATTATACTAACCCCATGAATGGTTTTGATAGGCAAGGAATACTCACTCAGGAGTAGCTTTGCCAGTCCCTTCTTCTGAAATATATCCTATAACACTTGACATTTTTGGTGGTTTTTCATCCAAATATTAACCAGGGCTGACCCTGCTTAACTTCCACAATCAGACAGAGTAAGAGTCTGATGGTGTTAGGGTATTTGGGCTGTCTTTTAGGTACTGATACATAAACAAAACAAGAGAGGACAAAGACTCTCCATCCATTTATCAAAATAGAATTTAGATGGGGAACTTCTGAATTTCTTACTGAAATACCTAATAGAAATTTCCATTTTATCAATGTTAAGTTTTCTGTCTTTGGTTTGCAACTAAAGATTGATGGGATTTACCTAAGTCTACAATTCATGAACAACAGCTCATGGTGTTCCAGAAAAGACTGTTTTATTTTAGCCTGTGAAAAATGACACTGCGAAAAATGGAGCACTCTTTTTTGTGAACTGTAACCAACTCACTGGCTCAAATGGAAATGGAATATAATGGAAATGGAGCATGCTTATTCCTCTTCCTAGTTGGGAGGCTTAAAAAAATGACACCAGCAATGTGGGGATGGTGGAAAAAAGGCTGGAAAAAAACATAATGTTTTCATATCATGGTGCAGGAGTTTGTCTGGTATATACAATAATATATCAGCTGGAAAATAGGTTCTATGCAAACAACTATGTGTACCTGTGTGCGCCTGCCTACAACAGGCAAAATACACAGCAGGAGCCTCCAGAATCCCTTATTGAGCACATTGAAACGGTAAAACAGATAGAAGAGTACCAAAAAGTTAGGCCTCCCTCAACAGCTATTCCCAATGAGTTTTTAAAAAGCAAAGATCTATAAATCTGGCCCAAATAAAGTGACGATAATAAAAGCCATCCCTGATGTATTCTGGAAGAAGACTTTAGATGGTATCTAAAACAGTAGTTCTCAACCTGTGGGTCCCCAGGTGTTTTGGCCTACAACTCCCAGAAATCCCAGCAAGTTTACCAGCTATCAGGATTTCTGGGAGTTGAAGGCCAAAATATCTGGGGATCTACAGGTTGAGAACCACTGATCTAGAAGATTTATCATGCCATCTATGAAAAGGTCCTACCTGGGCCTGGGCATTTTTCCAGAAATTGTATTACAATTGTTAGAATGAATTAAATACACTCTGGACAGGTTCTATTCACCTACATTGGGAGGAAGGTGGGATAAAAAAACCCAAAAGTGTGTTTTGAATGGCTATATTGCAGCCTTGCCTGCACATTTCCCACCATGAGACCTGATGGAACTGGTTGAGAAAGGCTTTCATGAGTTGGCCATAATGACATGTGCTGAGCGCATCATGTGCATAGCAGAAAGAATGACATAAGTAAAATGCCCAAGCTCAAATGCACTGTGCAGGACATTAGAGCAGTGCAAAAGGGCTGATAGCACAGTACGACAGAGTGACAACATCCAATTCCAAGAAATGTTATCTCAACCAGGACTTTTCCACTCATGGCCACTTTCCACTGGATAATTTTTTACATGATTCCAAGTATATCAGTATATAAAATAGGTATAAAAACCAAATACTTACTGATAATATATCAGCATTTGAATGGCTTGCTAAATGGGCTGATTTCCCCCTGTTATGAAGTACAGCTGAAGCATTTTCTGCAGAATCCACTATAAACACGGAACATTGTTGAAAATAGAGTAGTGTAAATGGGTGGCGTTTACTATTGCAAATTTTTTGGTGACACCAACATTGAGCTAAGGGGACCCCATTTGGGTTTGGAACCCAGAGTTTAAGAAGCAATACCTTAGGTGACTGCAAATGCTAAGAAGAGCTCTGCATTGGCAATGCACTTTGAACAACTCACAGACTTAGAACATGGACGCCGTACCTCAGGTGTGGAGGTTCTTGTTGGGGGACCATTTGCTTCACTGTCACTGGAGCTGCTCTCACTCTCAGAGTCAGAGGAACTGTCTGAATCGCTCGTGCTCCCAGACTCTGGGCTGCTGGAATGTGCCAATGCCACGCTCTCCGGCTGCGATGGTGGGGCACTGCAAGCCAATACCATGAGACAAAATTAGAAACAGGGAAGGATCATCTTTCCGCACTCCCCCACTCCACCTGACACAGCACTGCTAAGAACTATTCAGCCAGCATCATCTAAAATAGCCTGTCATTGTTCATTGAAAGACAAAATACAATTCCCTTCCCCACAAAATGGTTGGGGGGAGAGACAGATGGACGGAAGCATACTGAGCAACAGAAAAGGGGCCTTTCTTAAAAAACCTGGAGAGACAAACCAAGAAAACCTGGAATTTTATATGAAATGAATTTAGCCATAGTTAATTGTTTGTCCTTCCTCCCTCTCCAGCCATATTGTAGAAGCACAATTCAAACAACATTAGAATCATAGAATCAAAGAGTTGGAAGAGACCTCATGGGCCATCCAGTCCACCCCCCTGCCAAGAAGCAGGAATATTGCATTCAAATCACCCCTGACAGATGGCCATCCAGCCTCTGTTTAAAAGCTTCCAAAGAAGGAGCCTCCACCACACTCCGGGGCAGAGAGTTCCACTGCTGAACGGCTCTCACAGTCAGGAAGTTCTTCCTCATGTTCAGATGGAATCTCCTTTCTTGTAGTTTGGAGCCATTGTTTTGCGTCCTAGTCTCCAGGGAAGCAGAAAACAAGCTTGCTCCCTCCTCTCTGTGGCTTCCTCTCACATATTTATACATGGCTATCATATCTCCTCTCAGCCTTCTCTTCTTCAGGCTAAACATGCCCAGCTCCTTAAGCCGCTCCTCATAGGGCTTGTTCGCCAGACCCTTGATCATTTTAGTCACCCTCCTCTGGACACATTCCAGCTTGTCAATATCTCTCTTGAATTGTGGTGCCCAGAATTGGACACAATATTCCAGGTGTGGTCTAACCAAAGCAGAATAGAGGGGTAGCATTACTTCCCTAGATCTAGACACTATGCTCCTATTGATGCAGGCCAAAATCTCATTGGCTTTTTTGCCACCACATCACATTGTTGGCTCATGTTTAACTTGTTGTCCACAAGGACTCCAAGATCTTTTTCACACGTACTGCTCTCGACATGAAGTGACTGGACTGACTTTGAGGGAGCTGGGGGTGGTAACGGCCGACAGGGAGCTCTGGCGTGGGCTGGTCCATGAGGTCACGAAGAGTCGGAGACGACTGAACGAATGAACAACAACAACACTGCTCTCGAGCTAGGCAAGTATAAGTTTTCTATCTCTACTACATTAAGTAAGTCAAATGAACATTCCCAAGCTTAACTGAACCCTGTTGCAGTCTAGTTACTGCCTCCATGACAAAAGTTTATGGAATGATTCCTCTTGTTTGCAGGGATGCAAGAAACCTGCTACACACTGCTATTGGTCACCCTTGCAAAAATTTCCATGGATGGCTATGATAAAGCCTCTAACACATGATTTAAAACAGCAAACACACAATAGCAGTTACATGCAATTTAGAGATTTCTGGTAAGGAGTAGAACAGTATGTTGTTCTTCTCGCAATTATAAAAGTTAAACATTTGCTTTCAGTGTGCACTGCAGTTTTTTTAAAAAAAAGTTGCAATCTTCCTTGATGGAGTTCAGCTAAACATACATCAGATTACAGTCTTATTCCGTTCCCTCCCTCCTTCCCTGTTTTCTTGGTTGGCTCTCCTTGTGTTTCTAATTCACTGTTTGAAACATCTCAACTAGACAGATTAAATGAGGCAGCATTTCACAGTATTTATTTCAATCAATGATAAAACTTCTGCAAATTTAATAAAGTGAATGAGACCAGATAAGGGACAGCATCAGAAAAGGAAAAAAACTGATACTTTGTGTGTAGGTACACAATGTTCAACACAACAAAATTACAGGCTAAATACCTTGGTTTTATCTCCCCCCCCCCCCCCCAAGCATATTTTACTATCTACATACTCAATCCAAAATTGTTGTTTTCATCCTCAGGTCTAAATGGCTAAAATCAGCGTTTCTCAACCTGGGGGTTGGGACCTCGGGGGGGGGGGTGGTCATAAAGGGGAGTGTCAGAGGTGTTGCCAAAGACTATCAGAAAACACAGTATTTTCTGTTGGCCATGGGGCTTCTGTGTGGGAAGTTTGGCCCAATTATATCATTTGTGGGGTTCCAAATGCTCTTTGATTGCAGATGAACTATAAATCCCAGCAACTACAACCCCCAAATGTCAAGGTCTATTTTTCCCCAAACTTCACCAGTGTTCACATTTGTGCATATTGAGTATTCATGCCAAGTTTGGTCCAGATCCATCATTGTTTGAGTCAACAGTGCACTCTGGATGTAGGTGAACAACAACTCCAAAACTCAAGGTTAATGCCCATCATACCCTTCCAGTATGTTCTGTTTGTCATAGGAGTTTATGTGACATGTTTGGTTCAATTCCATCATTGGTGGAGTTCAGAATACTCTTTGATTGTAGCTGAACTATAAATCCCAGCAACTACATCTCCCAGATGACAAAATCACACACACACACACACACACACACACACACACACACACCAACGCTACAAGTATTCAAATTTGGGTATAACAGTTATTTGTGCCAAATTTGGTCCAGTTAATGAAAATGCATCCTGCATATCAGGTATTTACATTACAATTCATAACAGTAGCAAAATTACAGTTATGAAGTAGCAACAAAATAATGTTATGGTTGGGGGTCACCACAACCTGAGGAACTGTATTAAGGTGTCACAGCCTTAGGAAGGTTGAGAACCACTGGCTTAGATCAAGGTTACTTGAAAGAGCTTCTAATCATTTTACTGTCCATCTTTTATATTTTTAATGAAATGCATATTACCCAAAGAATTCTGGTTTCTTGATGCAGTCAATCAAATCAAGCCAGCCAATCAATCAATTTTTCATAAAGTACCAAAACTGAAATACTAACTGTGAATTTTATTCCATGGTAAGTTTCAGCCCCATGAATATAAACAGAAGCAGACAAGAATTAATGTATCTGTGAATTGGGATCTCAAAAAAAAAAAAAAAAACCTCGCTGATGTCAGGGTGGAAATGTGCAAGTTAAAAGTCCCACAGCTGTGAAGTTCATTTCGTGGCACTGGGCCAGACTCTTAACTTTCAGCTTAACCTATCTCATGGCAGTAGTTTGCAAGGTTACCCCTAGGGCAGCCCAAGTGGGCAGGCTGCCCTGATTTCTTTTTACAAGAAGGGGAGGAGAGAAACGGGAGAGGTGAACAGTAATGACCCCATTCTAAAATTCTCAGCAATAATAAAGAACTGCTAAGCCACTTCAGACCACAGTGAAAAACATGACAAGATTTTGGCTGCTGCCTCACTAATAATTTTTACTAAGAAGACTGTAAGGTGGCCATTCTTTTCTTGCCAAGACTTGTGGCTTAGAGAAACAGGAAAGGAACAAATTCAACTGCAGAGGTTTTCAAGACAAACAGGGCCAATGACAGAGAAAGGTTAGTGTGGTTGTTTTCCATCGTAATAAGTCTGAAAATCTTGGGACCCTTGCCATAAAGTAGATGACAACCTTAGAAGTTAAAGGGCAAAGCCAACTTCCTGTACACCAGTGTTTCTCAACCTGGGGGTCGGGACCCCTTGAGGTGTCGTGAGAGGGTGTCAGAGTGGTCACCAAAGACCATCAGAAAACACAGTATTTTCTGTTGGTCATGGGGGTTCTGTGTGGGGAGTTTGGCCCATTGGTGGGGTTCAGAATGCTCTTTGATTGTAGGTGAACTATAAATCCCAGAAACTATAACTCCCAAATGTCAAGATCTATTTTCCCCAAACTCCACTGGTGTTCACATTTGGGTGTATTGAGTATTTGTGCCAAGTTTAGTCCAGATCCATCATTGTTTGAGTCCACAGTGCTCTCTGGATGTAGGTAAACTACAACTCCAAAACTCAAGGTCAATCCCGCCAAATCCTTCCAGTATTTTCTGTTTGTCATGAGAGTTCTGTGTGCCAAGTTTGGTTCAATTCCATCATTGGTGGATTTCAGACTGCTCTTTGATTGTAAGTAAACTATTAATCCCAGCAACTACATACAGTATTCAAATTTAGGGTTATTTGTGCCAAATTTGGTCCAGTGAATGAAAATACATCCTGCATATCAGATATTTGCATTACGATTCATAAAAGTGGCAAAATTTCATTTATGAAGTAGCAACAAAAGTAATTTTATGTTGGGAGTCACCACAACATGAAGACCTGTATTAAGGGGTTGTGGCATTAGGAAGGTTGAGAAGCACTGCTGTACACTATGGTTTGTATGTTGAGAATTAGGCTCCCTGTTGTCCTTCTTCAGCTTAACTCAGAATTTCAACTCAGTCTGACACAGCATCTAACAACATTTGTGCATGCTTCTGAATATAAATTATTGGTGGGACACATACAATGGTAGCCTGTTACTTTCACAGAAGCCACGCTGAAGGAAACCAATCATTCTTGGTCAATATTTTCTCTTCTTAGTCTTTTTATTAACATATGAAGGTCAAGCAGTGCAATGAAACATAATCCCATGTTTGTCAATCTATGCCAACAGGAAACCAACCGGCCCATCTAATCTGTAAAATGCTTAGCTAGTCTGACCCTCTTGCCATTCAACTACCCAGACTGAGCTCCTTCCAAAAGTGTGGTTCAAAATTGCATACAGCAACACAGTTATCGCCTCCATGACATTTTAGGCTCCCTGAATCCCAGTTTTGATTGAAAATGGGTCAATTACACTCCTCATAAGTCTCCAGCAGGTATAATTGGCCATTTGTAGCCATTTATGGGTTGTTGTAGGTTTTTCCGGGCTATATGGCCATGTTCTGGAGGCAATTTTTCTCCTGACGTTTTGCCTGCATCTATGGCAAGCATCCTCAGAGGTAATGAGGTAATGTAGCCATTTAGTTTCTCCACTGTGTTTCAAAATCACAACGGATTTTGGAGGGGAAAGACCTCCCAGAGATGGCCCATTATCTCTCCTGGAGGTGCAGTCATCCAACTGTTGCAAATTTCCCCAGTCATAAAAACAACAGTATCAACCTGCCGCCCTGGTTACTACTGGCATCTCTTGCCAAAGAAACTGTACCTTGGAGGGGTTGATGAGGAAGATGGCTTATCGGAAACCTAATATTTAAGAAAAAAGAAAATGGAAGAAGTTAGTTGACTTAGTTTAGAAAATGATACAGACCAGAGAGAGATTAAAAAGAGTATTTTGTGCATTTTATATGACTGGAAGTTTTGTATACACACACTGACTTGGTCATCATCACCATCTTCACTGTCACTGATCTCAAGATCCTCACGCAATGTTCTGAAAGAGAAAGAGGTGATCAATGCAGTTTCAAGCTTGAAACTGGAATATCATAAGCTCTATTTCAAAACTCCAGGATCATCATTCATTTCTGATCTGGTACTCAATTGGCGTAGTGGGTTAAACCTCTGAGCTGCTGAACTTGCTGACTGAAAGGTTGGTGGTTCAAATCCAGGAACTGGGGTGAGCTCCCGCTGTTAGGCCCAGTTTCTGCCAACTTAGCAGTTTGAAAACATGCAAATGTGAGTACACTAATAGGTACCGCTTCGGCGGGAAGGTAATGGTGCTCCATGCAGTTATGCTGGCCGCATGACCTTGAGGTATCTACGGACAACACCAGCTCTTCATCTTAGAAATGGAGATCAACACTCCCCCAGAGTCGGACACAACTAGACTTAATGTCAAGGGGAAACCTTTACCTTTTACTCAATTTCACCTCCAAAGATTAAGTACATATGCCCTCCAAATACACTCTGCTTGGAAACCATTCACTAGTTGGGTGAACACCTTCTTTATGCTTAGTGTGGTCTGTACACAGTACTTTTTGCTGGAAAACGTTGTGTACTGAATATTGGTTGTACTTTTGCATAGCAAAAAAAGCCAGGCTGAACCAGCTTGACTCTTTAAAAAGCAAGTCTCCAACTTACAGAAGCAAATATCGATTATCTGGGATGGTGCTGAGGATATATGGGTTGGAGGAAAGTTTGGAATGTGCAGTAAGAAGAAAAGAGAAAGATTAGAAAGGAAAGTAAAAAGAGGAAGGTAGAAAGCATTGGTTGTGAGGAGTAAGAAAAGGTTGGGACAAGGAACAAGAATAGACAGAGGATGCCTAGAAAAAAGAAAATTAATCAACTTCTGCAATTGTTGCTCCACTCAGCAACTTCTGCAATTGTTGCTCCAGGACTTTCCCTCAGACCTCAACACACACACACACACACACACTGTAATCATACTAGGAAACCCAACGCCAATTGCTATCTCTCAAGTCAGGACAAGCTCCCCTTTCTCATGCACACACATAAACTCTTATTACAAACCTCAGTACCTAAAGATTACAAGGGTTCATATAACATGGATGTAAACAGAAAAAAACCAAGTACTAAAAACAAACTTGGGCTAAGTGGAAAAGGATGTAAAGACAATTGAAAATGTTGCCATACAAGAATAAAATTGAGGCTGGTTTTGTTCTTGTTCTGATAACAGTAAAACAAGAGGGTTTTTTAAAATCCTAAATGTTATCCTTCTTAGACTCAAATGAATTTGCAATGGCAAATATTTATTTTTCCAGTTACACACCACAAATTTTGTTCAGAAAGTACATCCAGCCACTTCTGAAGGCACTGATGTAGGACTGCTTTGGGGAGGGAATCTGGCAGCTGTTTGATGCCAAACAAACAGTGCTTTTCAGAGCCAAATGGAGTAAGTGATGGATAACCAAGTCCATCTGAAACCTCTAGAAGAACTGGCTTCTAAGCCAGTTAAGAACTTTTCTAACTTTTCTTCCTTCCTTTCTGTTCCTTGCACTCCAATTTGCACTCCACTATTAATCTGTGTGCATGTTTACAATTTCTAGGCCCCATCTTCCAGTCAAAACATACTATACACTCAATCTAGAGGACCTAGAAAATGCCTAGATGACATCTCTCTAGCATTTCTAAGTCCTCCAGCACAACTCCATAGTCAACATCTAAGTATGCATACCACAGAATTGTGCTGGAGGGCCTAGAAATGGTAGAGGTAATCTAAAAAATTCATGAAGAGAACACATTTTCTCAGGACACTATCTAGCAGCATGTACTGTTTTCCTGCCCTGCCTGGAAATACCACAGAACTAACCAGCAACCTTTTGCATGCAATGTCTGAGTTATGGTCTCCTCCTATTATAAGCCACCCAACTGGAATTCATGGCTGAAGCTAGGATCTAAATTGGGGACTTTGGTCTCACAGCTTTGTCTCTTAGCCATGTAGCTACCTTTGGATGCTCTCCAATTGTTACACCTCCCATCCTAGGAAAACAGTTTCCCTCAAACCATATGAGCCAGCACAGTTCTGTGGGATAGGCAGGGTGCCTGGCACAGTTGCTGGCAATGCAATCAGCCCCTTGTTAAGCCCCAGTTAATGTAAACACAAGCTAATGAAGTCTGGACCTTCAGCATTTGTGGTGTACAATGGATTCTCTTATGTTGAAAGGAGGAGCTCTATCAAGGGATGATTATCAGCATAACCACACACCCCAGAGGGCAATCCTACATATATTTACAGAAGGCTAATAATAAGGTTCTCAAAATGAATGTCTCCTTTTGCCCTCTATCTACAATGTTGGTTCATACAGTATTATGCAACAGAAAGCACACAGTTGCAAAAAAAAAAAAAAAACTAATGATGATCAAGCAGAAGCACACAGGACAAATTTGGAAAGCTACAAAGAGAGACCAAAAGCAAACTATAATTGTTTGGTTTCAGGACCAACATGGATAGCAAAAATGTGGATGCTGGAGTCCCAATTAATAAAATGGTGGAAACTAGTCTCAGTTGCCAGACGCTCATTCTTTAAATACCCAGAGATGTGTTCTCTTTAAGCAATTCTACATCCTCCAGAGCAACTCTATGGTATGCTTCAGCAGGAAGCTCAAGACACCGTTTCAGGTAAGGAAAACAGGGTTCATGTGCCATCACACCCAGACCCTATAACATTAAAACTAAGATGTGCTTCTCTCTTTATCTGGGTGAACCGCTGGGGGGTCTTTCTTAGAAGCAATAACTCAATACTTTCAGCAACTGATGCCAGTCAAGATATGAACATCAACAAAATGTTTATTTCCAAAGTCCTTGGCAGACTTGGCACAGCTTGACAAAGTTACAACACAAACAGTCAATTTGAGAAACCATAGAGATGTTCTTTCTTTCCCCTTTTCTTCAATTACTAAGGTAACCTTTCTCCAAATGATAGAAAAAATCCTGAGATATTTCACCCTAACCCTGAGCTGCTATGGTTAGAAAGAACAGGTCTTCCCCTATCTAAGCACAAGGTCAGTTTTGGAGATGAAGTAATGCTCAATAGTATTCAATAACTATTTCTCTCTATTTCTCAATAACTCAATTACTATCTCAATATCTTAATATCTCTCTCTCTATAACTCAATAGTACTCACAATGGGTTTTTCAGAGCTCCCTGCCTGACCAACAGCACATCTGAGGTTCTTTTCTCTACTGAAAGAGGCAGGGGAGATTCCAAAATGGAGATCTTAACCCCAGGAAAAAGGGCAGACTCCTAACCCAAAGAGATACTTTCTAAACCAATAACTGCAGAGGGCCTGCAGCCTGGCTTTCCAGACTCTGATACTGTTTAACTTCCAGGGTGCTGCTGGGTCTATAGCAACCCAAGGGGAAATGCAAAGGAATGCTATCCCATGCAGCTAAAAGGCAATGGAAACCATGCTCATGGAAGATGAAACAGTTCAAGATTACACAAAAGGACCAACGGCATTATGAAACATGCAACCAATCTAATACAAAAAAGAAACTGAAGCGCAGTATTACATTCCAGGATGAAGACGTCTGAGCCCAAAATAAACTCCCATTCAAAAGAAAATGACATTATGTGGGAAGACTACATCTATTATCCAAAGATGAGACCATTTATTTTTCCATTATCTTATGAAGACTTTCTCCCAGAATAATAGACAGATACACACTGCCTCTATTGGCATTTTATTAATAGCTTCCGGATAGACTATTAATAATACAGCACAAAAGTGATGTTTTCAAGTAGGGAGGAAAGATACAGTTAAAACTCTACAGACAAGTCGCAGCTTTTCCTGTATACACAAGAAGAACACCTGCTGAGCAAAAGGTTTTAATGAACTCTAAAGCATTGGTTCTCAACCTGTTGGTTTTGGCCTACAACTCCCAGGAATCCCAGCCAGTTTACCAGCTGTTAGGATTTCTGGGAGTTGAAGGCCAAAACATCTGTGGACCCACAGGTTGAGAACCATTGCTCTAAGGTGTCATCCAGTATTCTTTATCAGCTACTTAGCTAACTATACAGTGAGCCATTGCTAGGATATCTGCTGAGATTTGGTTCCAGGATTGCCTGTGCAAACCAAAATACACTGATGCTCAAGTACCATTATATATAATGGTGCAGTAAAATGGTTTAACTTGCTGGTGGTTCAGGGATTAAACTGCTGAGCTGCTGAACTTGTTGACTGAAAGGCTGGCGGTTTGAATCCGGGGAGTGAGGTGAGCTCCTGTTGTTAGGCCCAGCTTCTGCCAACCTAGCAGTTCGAAAACATACAAATGTGAGTAGATCAATAGGTACCGCTCCAACTGGAAGGTAACAGTGCTCCATGCAATCATGCTGGCCACATGATCTTGGAGATGTCTACAGACAAACATCGGCTCTTCAGCTTAGAAATGGAGATGAGCATCACGCCCCAGAGTTGGATACGACTAGACTTAATGTCAAGGGAAACCTTTACCTTTACTAAATAATAATAATAAACTTTATTTGTACCCCACTACCATCTCCCCAAGGGACTCGGTGTGGCTTACATGAGGCCAAGCCCAAAGTACATCAAACAAAACATCAATAAGCACAACATCAATAAACAATCAGTAAAATACAAATCATATAAATCACATAAACAAAAAAATCAATGGTGACATAAACGATTTTAAAAATGGCCGGGCCAAATGTAATAGATTAAAATTGAAAATGCTGACGTGAACAAGGTAAAATATAACTAGGATAGGGTTTTTCGGAGAGAAATGAAAGAGCATGGTCCATCCTAAGTCAGTATTAAAGTGCATTGTGAGGACCTTATATAAAATGGCAAAATCAAAAATTGTGAAAAAGTTTTTCATGTTATGGATGGTCAAATCCATGGAAACAGAATATGTGGATATGGAGGGACAGCTATACTTAACTAACCAATATCTCTTGATCCAATTCGCTGCGACACCCCAAGCCTGATATTCACACATGCTTCGGTCAGCAGCGGAATGGATGGACTTTCTTCTTCCCACACAATAAAGTAGGTTGGGAGGAAGTTACGATTGTGGCAATAATGGCACAATTATTCCTGAGTAGCAATCATGAATATCAAACAATAACTGCATACTTAACTAAGCATCTGATGTAGAATATCAGCCCATCATTCATTTATGGGAAAAGAATAGATTTAATTTTAAAACCCATATTGCCACTTCCATATTTTTTTTATTTATTTAAGCTTACTGTTCAATAAATGCCCTAATTCACATTACATATTCAGCTCTATCAACAAATTCAGCTAAGATGACAAATTCTGGGCGCTGGTGGCTGTTCGCATTTTAGATGTTTGGACTATATTGGAAGTGACTTTTTTAAAAAGTGCAGGAGGGAAAGCATGTAATAATCTTTGGAAATAAAGCTGTTTAAAAGGAAAAAAAAGCATTTATTTACAGAATAGTCCCTAAAATATTATAGATTAGGAGCACCCTAACTGAATGAAGAAGCGTGTTTTCCAAGCAGGCCTAGCCGAAGAGAATGAACTCACCACCTGCCCTTTTAAACAACAAGACGCTCTTCCATGCCAGCAAAGCCAGGCGCTAAACTGAAGGGCCGAACTCCAGAATGAAAAACCCTCTGGGAACCCCCCATTTGCTCTGCGAAGCTTCCTGCTTAATTTGCGCACACAGATGCAGAGGGATTTCAGCTTCTAATTAAGCCACACAAGTGCTGCTTGTTTTCAGTCTGCTATGCTTTGTGACATGAACAATTCAAGGTGGCTGGGCTTTGAGACGGTCACGTGCGTGTGAAAAGAAAGAGACGCAGCTAAAGAAAGAGCACCATTGTAAGGAACAAACACACACACACACATTACAGCTGAATTCTCATTAATTAAAAAACAAACAAACAAACAAACAAACAAACACGAGACCCAGTCCAAAAGAGATTTATATTCTTTATGCACAAGTCTTTGGGAAACTGTCACTTCTTCAACTTTTTTGCAGCCTGATAGGACATTTTTATTCATTGCTGATGAAAATATATTCTTTAGTACTAATTGCAAAAAGACTTCTAAAAAACTGGATCTATAATATATACTAGGGAAGAACCCACCTGCCAGATTGATCCCCCCCAGCCTAATTTTGGCAGCTAACCAAGGCTAATGATTCAAAGAAAAATGCAAGCAATTTGGGCTCCAGAACCATGGGATCTGGATTCACAATTTACACTGACTACTGCAAAGATAGCTACCTGAAGCCTAACCCTGCCAAGACACAAGTGTGTGCTTTCCACCTAAGCAACCGTGAAGCCAACAGGAAACTGAAAGTCACCTGGGAAGGTCAAGAGCTTGAACACTGTTTCCATCCTAAATATCTCAGTGTCACTTTAGTTCGAACACTAGCATATAGGAAACACTGCTTGAACACCAAGCACAAAGTAGCTGCACACAATAACATCCTACGGAAACTTACTGGCAACACATGGGGTACAGACCCAAAATTAATAAGAACATCAGCCCTAGCCTTGGCTTACTCAACTGCCAAGTATGCCTACCCTGTTTGGCATAAGTCTGCCCATGCAAAGCAAGTGAACATAGCATTGAATGAATCATGCAGAATAATCACAGGATGTCTTAAACCTACACTTATTGATAAACTCTACAAGCTAGCTGGCATTGCCCCCCCCCCCCCAATGTGCGACGGGAAGTTGCTGCTAAATGTGAGAGAAATAAGGTTGAATACCGTGAAAGCCATCCACTACATGGCTACCAGCCTCCTTCCAGTAGACTCAAATCAAGGAAAAGATTAATGAGAACTACCACTCTTCTTGGCATCCCCCCAGCAACAGCAAGGGTATCCCTTTGGGCAGTTAAACCAGGAAATCCCAACTTATGTACCTATATGCTGAATACATGAAGGTTGTGAGTAAACCAACTATATTACTTTTTAATGAAGACTACTTATTTTTGTCTTTTCAGAGCATGATTTCAAACCAAATATATTTTATGGAATAATAGATATTTTTGGGCAACTGAAATAACACTTCTAAAGATCTGCTATATATTTTGTGCATTGGCATAATCTTTGTGCATAAGAGATAACCACTAGTATATCAGTCTAATAACTGAGAAACCTAATTTGTCTCACATAAATACAAGTGGATATTTTTACCACTAAAGAGATGATTCACTCGAACAAGTTTTTAGCTCTTCTCAGGAAGATCATACTTTACAAAAAGTTTATAGTTTTTCAAATGGTGTGAATGTTAATTAATCTCCAAAAGGTCATGCTTCCAAAAGCCTTTGAAGATACTGGTTTTCCAAAAGGTTATGATCTCAGAGACCATCCTTTTCCCAAAACACAAGGTCCTGAAACTGAACAGCCTTGGATCCAGAGGGTCCATGTAATTAAAAGTAAAAGAAAGGCATAGGAGACAAAATCAAGTTCACAAATTGCCACAGTTCCACATTGTCTTGAAATACGTTTTTACAGCTGTGTTTTTATGCTGCCATCACCAATTTTGACAGTGATCTACAGAGCAGCAAGTGAAGGTTGCAAAACTGGCCACTGGGGTCCATGGGATATCCACTCATTTTATCCACTTTATGTTTTTTTTCTACAAGAGTGCAAACAATGGAGCTCATTCACACTACACAATTTGGCACTATGATTTCACTGTACCTGGCATAGCTTTATTCTATGGAATACTGGGAATTGTTGCTTGCTTGAAAATTCCAAGTGCCCTTCCTTAAACTACAAATCCCTGGATTCCATAGGATGGAGCCATGGTGGTGAAAGTGGAATAATAATACTATAATTCTCTAATATGAATGGATCCCTGGTATAGTAAAGGGTATGAACTGGGAACACCTAATTTTAGCCATAAGTGACAATCTACAGCAGTGGTTCTCAACCTGGGGTCCCCAGATGTTTTTGGCCTTTAACTCCCAGAAATCCTAACAGCTGGTAAACTGGCTGGGATTTCTGGGAGTTGTAGGCCAAAAACATCTGGGGACCCCAGGTTGAGATCTATAGCTTCAGTACTTTAGCTCATCTGCAATCAGCTTACCCATCTACCAAGAATGTTAGCTGCTAACATGCAAAAATGCTACGTAAAATTATGTGGCCAAGATACAAACACAGTTGATGAGATGGATGCAAAAAGACCCACAATATATGGTTGTGCCTTTTTCTTATTTACCACATGAGGATGCATTTATAAAAAGTTATTAGTTACCCGGAAAAAAATGTTAAAATTTCAGGTTGCCTCCTGCCTGTACACAGGCACACACTCCAAATGTCCAATCATATTGCACAAGCTAAATTTCAGAATCCTAAGCACAGACCCTGAAAAATATTGCAAGTCAAAACTTTAAAAAAAACCACAAGTATTGAATTCTATGCTAAGAGAATTCTGAAGGAATAGAGAAGACCTGGAAGGGTTCAAGATTCAATGACTCATAAAATAAATACTGTCCTAAATGTCTCACTCCAGCTTCCAATGTAGCTTCAGTCTTTACTTTATCTTCCAACAACCTGCTTCCAAGCTTTTATGGCAGAATAAACTATTTGGTAGCTTTTCAAATGCTCTGGACAATAAATTTCACAATCCATGACTACTTGCTATTTTGGCTGGGAGTTATAGCAGTTGCAATCCAAGTTTACTGTCAAAAATGTACATTCCTGTAACTGAAAGCTATTAGGCCTGGTCCTACCCTTTGGGGCAGCAGGAAACAGACCTGGGGAAGGTGTTCTATCTGAGATGCTCTGAATGCCATTTTCCTGCTTTTTGGCAGGAAGTTGGACTGGATGGCCCACGAGGTCTCTTCCAACTCTATGATTCTATGATTCTGTTGGTCCACCACCATCATAGATACAACTGAGAAGGATATGGGAGAGTGTACCTCAGTAGCTAGAGTTTTAACAGCTCCTATTTTTTGTCTAACCTAGATGATTTATCATATTATATGTATGTATTCAATCAATCCATAATCATGGAACTCTTGTATATTACTGGAGAGTTGCACTGGAAGACCTAGCAAGTTCCTAAAAAGGATTCCTCTCCAGAAATCTCTTAGTGCTCCAATGAATTCCTATGATATGCTGAGACCAGAAGTGAAAATATTCAACGGCATTCTGTCATATCCCCAGTTTCATGGAAATGTGGTTGAAACCGGGGGTCTTACTGTATATCTTGCCTTTCTCATTATGTAGGACCCCATGTGTCCTACAATGTTTTGAAAACATGATATAGTATTTATTTATTTGTGGCATTTTTTATCCTGCCTTTCTCAGCTCAAGGGCAGCTCATGGCAGCTTACAAATTGGCAGCAATTCGATGCCACAACATGCAGGCAGTTCACAAGATATGGACAAGATAGGTTCTCTAGGTTCTTAAGCTGAATGTGAATGTAAACCAGAACAGGTACATTTTTAATTGTAACTCCAGCCAAACAAATATATCCTTTAGCTTTGGATAGCATGGGGAAGGGTTAACACCCCTGTAATTTTTTTTAATTTTTTTGCTGCCTGTGCTCCTGTTCAGAAGATTTCACCTCACTTTCTGTCCCTGTGATAATTGGATTTTGGAAAATTTGGCTTGTTGCGGAAACAAGGATTGATGAGAAAGCTTCAGTGGAGTCAACTTTTCCCTATGATAATAACTCTTCCAGGAATGGGTTTTCCTTCATTCCAAGGAAGAGATTTCTCTCACTTTCTGCTGTCTCACCCCCTTACTTAATTATGTAAAGTGGATGTTTGTAACTCGGGGACTGCTTGTAATTAAAACACTACATTCACAGCACAATAACAAAAAAAACTTGGTGTCTTGGTTTTTAGGCCTGTTCCTGGAGTTATTTGGGGTGCTGATTCATAAAATTGTATTAGACAGACCGCATCTGCTCTCGTTTCTTACATGTGGTTATGATTTTCTAAGGGCAAGCAGATGGTGACTGGTAGATGGCATATGTTCTGTATCTCAAAAACTGTATCTCAAAAAAAGACTATAAATGTTTCAGATAGGGGAAAAAAACTATGTCATTCTTGGAATCAGCTGGTCAAACAAACCCAGAAATAGATCTGAGGCACCAAAATGTGTGTTGGGGAAGGGAATTCTATAATCTGTGATGTTGGCGGGACCAAGAGAAAGCCTAAAGATCTTAAAATTGGGCAGGCTCATACAGGATGATACAATCTTCCACACATTTGTAAGCATCAGTCACACACATTCTAAAAACAAATTTATGAATAGCGCTTGTTTACACAGAATCAAGATTATTGCTTTCAAAGACCAATTCAGCTCAAAAAGATAAATAAGTGAAAGTGTACTGAAAGTAGCAGAAAATATTTACAACAGAAGCATAGCAAAAGACAGTATGGTATGCATTAAGAATGAGTAAGCTTGTGATATGAATGAAAAGGCTATAAATGTTTCAGATGAGAGAAAGGAATGGATTCAAAAAACATCAGTGGCATGTGAGCACACTCTTATTAGAATCTGGAACAAGCCAAACTATATAAAAGGGCCTAGCTACCCTAAAGGTACTAGATCCTATCTGATCTTGGAAGCTAAACAGAGTCACTTTTGGTTAGTTAGTCCTTGGATAGAAGACCCCCATTGAATATCAGGTGCTGTAGACTTTATTTCAAAACAAGGTGCTACAAAACCACTTCTGAATATTCCTTGTCTAAGAAAACCCAATGAAATTCATGATGTCATTATAAATCAACAAGCAACATGAAAGGATGACAAAATATGTAAGAATACATATGGTTTGTAAATATAATAGCTTTTTTCCTCTTGGTTAAAGACTTATTTGATCAGGTCTATTGTTAAAAATATATAAAGAGGATTGCCTGGATTAATACAGAGGTACAATATGAATTTATAATAGATGCGGTATGTATCCATATGCAATGTACCACTAAAAGCTAGTATTTTAAAAAAATAGGAATGCTTGGTTTTATGTCTATGCATACTTAGTCTGAACAACCCTAGAAACATAAACAATGTTTGTCATGAAAGTACAGTCGGCCCTCCACATTTACAGGTTTGACGTTCGCTGATAGTTATTGCTCACACGGCCAAAATATCTAGACATCCTATCCCATCTCTTTTCTCAGTGAATGAAACTTGGAGCTTTCTATCAATTCTATGGTGTTATATAGCTATCCTTTCTTGGCAGCTAGAAAGATGCTACAAAGAACACAAGTTCAGGATTGGAGCATTTCAGAGACTTAAAAGAAGAAATAACAATTTCTGGTTTTGTTGGCAATCCATCAGATGTACCTTAATCTATTCTCACTAGTTTTGGGCATTACTATCTCTAGCACAATGAAGATACCTAGAAAGAGTGTAGCAACTCATACAAAACACTTAACCACAGAGATAAAATATGAGGATTTCCTGCATGCACCTCTTTAGAGCAACCAGGCAAGACAAACCCTGCATCTAACACAAAACCCAAAGCCTTGCCAAAGATTTTAATCTTTAAGAAGATAATGTGTTACTAACTTTTTTCACTTTTTTTCTTAACCTTTTTGTAACTACAAAATGAAACAGAAAATATCATGCTGAACTCTAAGGAGAAAGAGCAATTTGGCAGAGTTTGGTAAAAAGAGTAGCAAGCTGAGCCTTTGCATCAGTCCAATTTTCAGACATTGCTGTGAGATTTGTGGGATGTCTGTGAATTGTAAGTTAGCACATGGATCCAACTTTGCCAGGCAGGATTCTCATTTCTTTAGTTGTTTTTTTTTCAATTTAAGAAGCACGTGTACATTCTCATGAGAAAGGGTGAGAAAGGGTGACACCATCTGGGGATAAGCCTTAGGCCCCACTGGCCATGTGCAGCTGGATGCATATTTCTTGAGTTGTGGCCAAGTTCAGTATGGAGACCAGCTAGCAAAGCAGCTAGATCTCAAAAACATCTGTGTAATTATCTCAGTAGGAACCCTTCATCTAGAAAAAAACATGATGGTGTCTCAGAAACTTAGGAACAACTCTGATAAAGCAGAGCTTAAATCCTATTTAAATCCTAGCCCTTGACTTGCCAGTCAAAATCATAATCTCAAATCCTGCAATTCCAAGACCCTCAGGAACTGATGCCAACCACTGCCTTCTCTCTTTTTGCTTTCAGATGAAGACAAACAAACATACTTAAGTTCTTTTGGTGTCAGTCTAAGCAAACACTAGGGAAGACCTATCTAATCCAGTGGTTCCCAACCAGTGGGCCACGAGACCTAAAATAAGGTCCATGGCCAAGGGTGCGTGCCATCGTTGGAGGAGCGCGAGAGAGAAGAAGAGGAAGAGAAGGAAGGAAGACCTCTTGCAGCTTCAATGGTGCCGTTGGAGAAGAGCGAAAGAGAGGAGAATCCCCCAAAGCTGCTGCTGCTGCTGCTGCTATTGTTGTTAGCTTTCATTGCCAAGCACAAGGGTTGTAATGGGAAAGTAGCCCTTTGTAAAACCCTGTTTAGTCCCCTGTTGTTGTTGTTGTTGTTGTTGAAGCCATTAGGAACAGTTTATTGGGTCTCGAGCTCTGCTTTTTGTATTTTTTAACCTCTTCTTTTTTTTAACATGAGCATTAACAAAATCCACAGATAATAACACCGCCCAACCAAAAAAAAAAATTTTTCTTGGTATCTTTGTGTTTAGATCTATTCCTAGGGTTATTTGGGATGCTGATTCAGGAAATTGCATTGGATAGACCACATCACCTCTAGATTTTATTAAATATGGGTTTCTGTGGGCAAGCAGATGGCAACTACTGGATGGCATATGCTCTGTATCAGAAACTAAAGATGACGTGGTCTATCCAATGCAATTTTCTGAATCAGCACCCCAAATAACCAAACCAAATCTAAAGTTGACCAAAAACTGATTTGATAATAATGTTGGAGTGTGATCCCTGGTCAAAATGGTTTCTGTTCAAGTGGTCCCTGATAAAAAAAAATATTCTAATCCAACACTCTAATCCCATATCAGATATTTCTAACCCAATATTATAATTCAATCTAATTTATACCAGATTTATCTAATCCAAAGTAATCCACAACAGATCTCTTTAATTCAACATTCTACCATGATTTAACCCAGTGTTTCTCAAGCTCTGCTCCTCCAGGCGTTTTAGACCTCAGCTCCCACAATTCCTAACAGCTGGTAAACTGGTTGGGATTTCTGGGAGCAAAAGTCCAAAACACATGGCAGAGCAGAGTTTGAGAAACACCAATCTAACCAATACCAGATCTATCTAACACAACAGTCTATCCTCTGACCCTAGCTCTTGAAAGCCTTATGCCAGATGTCTTCACCTGTTAATTGGATCTATTTATAGCACAAAGAAAGTTGTAACCATGACAGGCCTTCAAATACTCAGAAAAAAATAGTGCATTGACTTACGATGGTGTTTGCTGAGAAGTAGAAACACTCTTAGAAGGTGCATCATATTGCTCTGTTAAAAAAAAGAAACATTTTAGGCACTATGAACAGTAAGAGATTATGCTTGTACCATAATCAACTGAATAATATTAGATATCAACAATATTTAGAAGGCCACAGGTTGAATAAACATGCCATGAAGTTTAGGATGCAGATCAACTGCCTGAACCTACATTCATGCAAGACTGAGATGTTTTACTAACTCTACTGGTTAGTTCCAAATATAGTAGAGCAATTGAATTAACTGTTGAATGCTGAATCAACATATGATTAAATCTCATTGATTTAATAGCTTTAGTCTAGTTGGAATTAACAGAAGAATCCATATACTTTGAGTGTGTTCCTCCCAAATTGAAAGGACTACCTACTATCTCATAAGATTGATGGATAGTGTAGTGTAGTGGTAAGACTGTTAGATGTAGGAGATCAGGCTTCTCCATTTACCAAACTGCCCAAATCTGGACCAGTAATTTTTTTCTCTCCATCTGATTTATTCTCAAAGTTGCTGTGAGAATAAATGAAGTTGAGAAGAATCATGTATGCTACTGGGAGAAAGGTGAGGATATAAAAGTCACTAAATAAACAAGAAGGGGATAAAATGCAAAATGACCTTGACAGAATGGAGAACTGGGCCAAAACTAACAACATGTAAAGCTACAAAGAAAGAGAGCTACACTTCAGCCAGAAGATATCCAGTTTAATTCTGTCTTGTTTTTATGGATGAATTTACTCACAAATAGGGGCTCAAGGATATCGATTAATAGTGTGATACAGTTGGGGAGCAGGGAGATTAACGTGATTTCAGGCTTTGCTGAATGAATCACAGTGATTCTCCACAGGAAGCAATAGCTCCACATTATTCTACACCAGCCAGCTCTCATCTGGAGTTCCTTGCACTGCACTTCAAGAAGAATGCGGACAAACAGGAATGGAAAATACATTCTGTGAGGAGAGTTTGAAGGAAATGGTTATTTTTAGTTTGGAGAAGGGAAAACTCAAGAAGGAAACGAAAACAAATCCTTCAAGAGCCATCACAGAAAAGAGGGCAAAGACACGTCCTAAATCTTGAGGAGATAATATATTTAATGGGTTTGAGATGTAGCAGGACAGATATCTTACGACAGTTAGGAGCAACCTCTACCAAATAAGGATAGTTCAGTGATGGAAATCATAGGGTGCATCTACATTAAAAATGTAATGAGGTTGACACCACTTTAACGGCCATGGCTCAATGCTTTGGAATCTTGTGATCTGTAGTTTGTTGAGGCACCAGCACTCTTTGGCAGAGAAGCCTAAAGACTCCAAGGAGGGGGTGGAGAGACGTCAATTGCTGAATTGGAGGAGAAGGAGGAGCTCAGATTGGGGGTGGGGGGGCGATGCCCTCATTGGCCAAGGCCTCATTGGCCAAGGTCCCAGTTATCCCTTGGGCAGTTATCCCTTGGGATGCAGATCATTTCCCTAAAATAAGGGACTTTCCCTTAAAATCCAGGATGCCTGGCAAGCCTGCTCAGACTAGACCAGTGGTTCCCAACCTGTGATCCATTGCCTTGAAACCACACAGCCTCAAGAGCAAATGATCTTGCGAAACCCTCTTATAGTGCTGAGTCAATGGGGATATTGGGAGGGGAGAGGCTGACGACCCATGAAAGACTGCAACTATCACATCAGCTCTAGATTATTTATTAAATATGGTTTTCTGTGGGCAAGCAGATGGTGACTACTGGATGGCACAAGTTCTGTATCAGAAACTAGAGCTGATGTGGTCTATCCAATGCAATTTTCTGAATCAGCACCTCAAATAACCAAACCGAATCTAAAGTTGACCAAAAAATGATTCATAACCCTTTTGGTTCTAATGTTGGAGAGTCATCCCTGCTCAAGTGGTCCCTAGTCAAAGTGGTCCCTCAACAAAACACAAGTTGTAAACTGTTATCAACACAGAGCTATGTTAACATTAACTGTGTAAATTGGTTTAAACTGCAGATAAATACAACAAAGAAAATGCATAGAGTATAAGTCTAAATGCTACTCAGTAATTTCCTTCTAGAGTTTTCTCAAGGCTTAAGAGTTATAAATTCACTCTTCCAAATGATATATTCCTTTTACTTGTGACGGCACTGAGTATCTTCACTCACAAAAGAGTGGAAATTACTGAGTAGCATTTAGACTTATACCCTATGCATTTTCTTCGTTGTATTTATGTGCAGTTTAAACCAGTTTACACAGTTAATGTTAACATAGCTCTGTGTTGATAACAGTTTACAACTTGCATTTTGTTATTACAAAGTGGTCCTTCGTCAAGTGGTTCCCAATCAAAGTAGTCCCTGGTTAAAAAAAAAAAAGGTTGGGTACTAGTGGACTAAACCCTTCCACTCTCTTCCTGTCTGATCTTCAATGGGGAGGACATGGGGCAACATGACTCCTTTCCATCCTTTTCTCTTTTAGATAAGTTTAGAAAGAATCAGATTATTGGTATGGAATAGCAATAGCATCCTTAATGTTCTTCCTGTTGAGGATTTACAACTTATTTTTCTGCTCAGAGTTTGGTTCTTCCAAAAGTCACCATCCTAAGATTGTACCAAAACATTTGGAAAAAGTGTCCTGGCAGTGGAAAATGCTGCTCTGGATTGTGGTAGAGTCTCCATCTCTGGAGGTTTTTAAGCAGGGGTTGGGTGGCCATCGGTCTGGAGAGCTTTGATTGTATTTTCCTGCATGGCAGGAGGTTGGACTGGATGGTCCTTAGGGTCTCTTCCAACTTTGATTCTAAGATGCTTGCCTAAAATGGGTTGTCTCTCATGAGCCTTCCCAAGAAAAACAAGCTCATTCCATCTTCTATATGGCATCCCTTCAGATATTTAAAGACAGGTCTCAGTTATCTCTTCTCCAAGCTAAACATGCAAAGCTCCCTAAATCATTCATCATAAGGGCTTGGTTTCCAGACATTTGATTCCATACCACTGGCTAAGGCTGCTAGGAGATACCATAGAGCAGCAGAAGGAGAACTACATAATTCTCATCTCTATTCCAGAGAGGTGGGTGGCTTTGCCCCACTGGATGGTGGCTGTCTGCGGGGGAAATTCTAGTTGACCTGGAATTGGACTAGACAGTCTGCAAGGCCCCTTTTCCAATGCCATGAATAATCTCATTTGGTATATTTGCAAATTTCCAATCTGGAAATTTATGAATAAATAATTTCAGAAAAGGCTACAGCATCTCTTTCACACATGCTGAACTGGAACCACTAGGTACTGCTACTACATTGCCAGCTTTCATTTGAGTGTAACTTGAATGGGAATTTATGTGTAGTCTCTGCTTAAATGAATGCACAATGTGAAGACGCATAAAACAACATTTGAGGAGTTAGGCATCTTTCTTCTTACTTACTCTGGCTCTGTATTCCTGATCCACCATGCTGGGTTTCCTAGAAATAAGGAAACAAATGAAGATTTATGTGTTTTGTATTAGCAGGCTGAAACTTCACCAAGAATTCACCAGATGCACTTTATTAGCCCAGTACTTTTCAGTTTCAGGATTCCCATCTCCAGTACATGTTTACTAATGCCGGCTTGCCTTAAGAAGGTTATTGCAAGCATTTTTCCATTATTTATACAGATTGAGCACCCCCAATGCTCAGAATGCTAAAATTTGAAATTGTTTGTGTAGTTGGCTGAGACAGTGGCTTCTTGGTTTTCTAATGGTTAGTGTAAACAAACTTCATTTCATGCACCTATTATTAAAAATGTATAAGTCTCGGTCTCAGTGTATAGAGTAGATATTAAACATAAATGGATTTTGTGTTTAGACTCGGGTCCCATCTCTAAGATATCTCATTATGTACATGTATACAAATATTGATATATCAAAATCCAAAATCCTAAAAACCTCTGGTTCCAAGCATTTTGGAAAAGGGATGCTTAACTTGTACTAGACTGTCACATTTTAAAGACAAAATACAAAGGTCCCTGCTCCAAGGAGCTTGAAATCTAAAATCCCATACAGAAGAAACACTAGAAGAAGGCAAAGGAGATGGAAACATGAGTGAACAGACATTATTTTGGCCACACACAGTTCTTCTTATTTATTTTATTTGTAAGATTAATAACACTCACCCTTAAGTTGAGCTTCTATGAAAATAGTAGTTAATACAAAACATTGCATAAATAAGTATAAAACTGATAAAAATAGAAGGAGCACAAGTGGCAAAATATTTTTTGACCAAAAACAGGCAACAGTGACTGCATTGTCTGTAGCTTTAAACAATTCTTCCTCTGTACAAGAGGCAGGGCATTGTGGACAAGCATACAGATGCAGAGTTGTTTGTTTTGCTCCACAGTCACACAAGGTGGATGATTCTTCCAGGCAGTGCCATTTTGCCAGGTTCTATTTTGATCTGCTCACTCCACTTCAGAGTCTGTTTGGGGACTTCCAAGCTGCCTATTCTTGATTTGCCCCTGGAGGCAGAACATTGTGGGGGACCATCCAATTGGGATTTCCTGGTTTAGCTGCCCAGAGGGATAGTCTTGCTGTTGCTGGGGGAATGGACTAAAAGGCTTTGTTAAAGGCTCTAATATAGAGATGGGCAAAGTGAAGCCTGTGAAGCTCCAAAGTAAGATATCTAAAGCCCTTGTACAACTCCCCAAGGCCCCAGATTACCTTTCAAAAGTTTGAGAAATATTTTTCTTGCTAATATTACATCTCAATACTTCATTGACTTTTTGCTTCCATTTTAGCCAATAAAATAGCTAGACTGGGTGGTCCTGGGTTGGATTGGATGTACTTGTGGTCTATTCAAACTTTATACTGTCGTTCTATGATTCCATATTCAGCCAATTTTGGACACATGGCTGAAAATTGACCCTACACTCCCCTTGACATGCCCATTGCAGCTGTAATTAAAAAAATGAATATTGAAAAGGAATTTTAAGGGTGCTCTAGCTATATTTCAGAGGACAGAACTAGCAAACCCACCTCTGGGGGTATTCCTTGCTTTTAAAAAGCCTCTGAAATGTATGGGGTCACCATAAGTTGACTGCACATACACATAAGGAAAAAGAGATCAAGCAATATTCTGTCAATCAATTCTAGGCATAAGAGCTAGCAAAGTGGGATGGATAGAATGATTCTGGAATAATGAAATAAAGTGATGTAATGGAGTTATTGTGGAAGATCTCCAAACATTATACAGAAATGGTGGTTTCCTGCTAAGTTATTATTATATTCATCTACCTCACGACAGTATAAAATCTACTTTCATGGTGTAAAGGAAAAATCTTTCTGTCCTGAGGAAATTCTCTTTCCACACCTTCTAACCTCCTTTGAAATAAACCACATGCTTTTTAAATGTAACTTAAGTTGTATGCAAATTGTACAGAAACATGAAGAGTAGAATATGAGAGACACACACATCTAGAGACCCAAACATATCAAGTCAGAACTAAAAGGTGCTCTCAATTCCCATGGAAACAATATTCTTCACTGTCATAATGGTATGGAGTTTTTTCCATTCTGAAAATGGAAATATCAGAAAGGCATATATCTTAATTAATTAGTTCTAAGCAAAGAAGGAGCAATTAAAACAAAAATACCTTTGCAGGAAAGGGAAACTTTGATGGCTCAGCTGTGCTAGGTGTATGGATGGCTGTCAACAGAGGTGGCCATGAATGGGTCATTTCCTAGGGAAGGAAAATAGAAGGTCAGGTTCTGGTCTTCGCTTCCTGTCGGACTTACCACAGAGGCTTCAAAGGATATTGCACATCGTGGGAAAACTGTGACCTGGTTTTGCTCCCCAATGCCTGATTATTCTTGCAACTATCATTGGAATACAGTAAGATCCCTACATCTGACTGGGATATGTTCCTAACCAGACCATGGTTGCCTACAACAGAGGATACAACCTCATTAAAATTTTGGTCCCAGCATATCTTCAAGTTGCCTTGCAGGACTTCGAAATTCTTGGAAAGGTATGCTTTGCCTAAGGTCACCCAGTAGGTTTCCATGGCTTAGTAGGGATTCAAACTTTGGTCTCCAGAATCCAAGTCCAGCACTCAAAAGACTATACCATTCTGCCTTCTAACACTGAAATATTCCTTGGGTAGTAGTGGCATGGTTTCTATATTGCATAGAACAACATACCAGAATTGCTGAGAATTTTGGTTAATTAATAATGAACAGGCGTGCTGCTGTTCACTTCCTAGTTACTCTTTCTTAACATCTTCTGAAAGCAGCTACAATAACCAGTAATATAGTAGCAACAGAAATTTACTGTTATATTGAGACCTGGGTTCCTGGCTTGTGTCATCTTCAATAAACTAGGTTTGGTAATCATCAAAAGCTTGACAAGACAAACCAACACTAAGTTGTCTACTGCCAGTATACTAGATATATTTGTACCTCTGAATCCCTTAGGGGCTGAATACTTTCTTCTACCACCAATTTTGCTAATGTTTTGCTGCTTCCATTTGTAACATGCATCCTTGTTACCAATAGGCCAGTATTTTTCGTACGGATGGCTAGCTAGCCTTCTAAAAATAACAATATAATAATCTTGTGGAATATGTTCATGGTGAGACCATGGCTGTCTGAAACCAAGTATATAACCGAATGCCCACTAAATTACCTGTTTTCTGTACCCAGCATACTTTAGCATTGTGTTGGAGGACCTACAGATTTGCTAGGTCTTCTAACTCAACTCTTTAGTAACTTCTTGGGAAAGCATACCATAGAACCATTGAAGACCTAGAAAAGTCTTAGAGAAGCCATTTTTCTCCAAATGTGGGTATGTAAAATCACAATCATGCATTTCACAGTTACAGGGATCTTACTATATCCAGTATGATTAGCGCATACTTTTAAAATTCTTCTTACTGATGGGCCAGAAATATACCTTCCAAAAACAATACTATAGTAATCTTGTGCAATATGTTCCTGGTCAGACTATGGCTACTTAAAACCAAGTATAAAACTGAATATCCACTAAATTACCTGATTTCTGTACCCAGCATATTTTGGAGTTGTGGTGGAGGACCTACAGATTTGCTAGGTATTCTAATACAACCTTTTAGTACTTCTTGGGAAAGAATACTATAGAACCATGGAGGACCTAGAAATGCCATTTTCCTCCAAATGTGGGTATGAAAAATCATGATTATGTGTTTCACAGTTATAGGGATCTTACTGTATCCAGTATGATTAGCACACACTTTAAAATTTGGGGGAATAGTAAAAGAACTTCTGCATTCTCGCTTAGTAGACCACAGTAGAACTTGGAAAAAGTAATTCTTCCATGTTTAGCATGCTCAAATCTCTTGCTTAAAACATGCCATCACCAGTGGTATACTCACCTTTAAAATTTCTTCAACACAATGGACTTCATTGGAGAAAGATTGCTGAAAAACAACAGGAAAAAAGTAATTATTTCATGTGATCTGGAGAAACTTCATGAGAAGAAATCTACACTTCGATTCAAATACTGGCTTTATTTAAATCATGTAGAATAGAAAATGCATAATACAATAGAAAATGTGGGCTTTGTGAATATACAACCAGCTCCATTGAGGGACTGGATTTTCTTGTGTTCTCAAGAGAGACAGTCGAAGCACACACCCAAAGCATGGAAAACGATCCATTTCCCAAAAACTGGTGGTGCTGTTTGGCCAGATGGACTTGTTGAAACTAACTTGTACTAATGGGAATTCCCAACCATCAGGGAGACAAAAAGAACCACCAGGCCTCTTAAGATAGTAGCTCCGTAACTACCTTTCTCCTCTAGTTGGGAAGAACAAAAAAAATCATCCCAAGAGACTTTTCCTCTAAGGAATAAGACCAATATGAACACATTCTCTCTTTTCTCTTCTCTGTCAAGACTTTATGCCACACCCATTGCTTTGTTAGAGAAGCACTTAGAAATTCAACCTTTGTCCAACACACCCACTCAAAGCTTAAATGCTGTGGTTTTCTGCAGAGTAATTTTCGCTCACAGTAGAGAAGAAGGCAAGCCTCGGCTAGACTTGAGCATTTCAATCCACATTTAGCTAGCACTTTCAACACTAAGAAGTAAGCTACCGTGAGATAGATCCACAACAGGGAAAGAACTAATAATTGGCTTCTTTGTAAAAACAAACAAAATACTGGTGGTAGTCTCCAATGGGCCCCTGGTGGGGCCGCTGAACTAGCTGACCAAAAGGTCAGTGGTTCGAATCTGGGGAGCAAGGTGAGCTCCTGCTCTTAGCCCCGGCTTCTGCCCACCTAGCAGTTTTAAAACATGCAAATGTGAGTACCAATAGGTACCACTTCTCTGGGAAGGTAATGACACTCCATGCAGTCATGCTGGCCACATGACCTTGGAAGCATCTACGGACAATGCTGCCTCTTTGTCTTAGAAATGGAGATAAGCACCACCCCACAGAGTCAGATATGAGAAGACTTAATGTCAGGGGAAACAGTCACATTTACCTTTTAGTCTCCAGTGTGAAAGTAGAGATCTTAAATTAAAATATGTTGGGCCATCTTTCCATCAGTGTGCAAACAGAGGAATGAACCCACTGTCAGTAGGAGCAATAATTAGCTTATTATATCTCTCTTCCCTTAGAAACACTATAGAGACCCTAATTTCAAGAGATTTTACACAGTCTGTCTCCCTTTACATATCTGACTTTTTCTCTCAATTCCCACCATTCCCTGCTGACACTTTTCTTCAACTTCAACTGACCTTTACAAAACAGCTAATGGGGGAAATCCTTGCAAAACCAGTGCTGCTACATCACAGTAGCATCTGAACTTTACTTGTGTTTGCAACTTATTTTGTTCAAACCTATGTCATATAGAAGCTCAAAACAAGTGTTTCCTAAACATACTTTATCTATTAACTAAACTGGAGATAACAGAAAATACTTCAATATACTGTTCTGTCTACAAAACAAACAACAACAAGCATGAAGTTTTTAAAAAAAAATTGCAAAAGCAAGTTGGAATGAATGAAAAAATAGAAATATGCATGTTAGCAATTTGCACAAAATAGTACAGAGCGCCCCCTGGTGGTGCAGCAGGTTAAACCGCTGAGCTGCTGAACTTGCTGACTGAAAGGTTGGTGGTTCGAATCCTGGGAGCAGGGTGAGCTCCCACTGTTACCCCAGCTTCCGCCAACTTAGCAGTTTGAAAACACACAAATGTAAATACATCAATAGGTACCACTTCTGTGGGAAGGTAACAGCACTCCATGCATTCATGCCGGCCACATGAACTGGAGGTGTCTACGGAGAATGCTGGCTTTTCAGCTTAGAAATGGAGATGATCACCATCCCCCAGAGTCAGACATGACTAGACTGAATGTCAGGGGAAACCTTTACCTTTTAGTACAGTGGTTCTAAACCTTGGGTCCCTAAGTGTTTTCGCCTATGGCAGAAATCCCAGCCAGTTTACCAGCTGTTTCTGGGAGTTGAAGGGCAAAACATCTGGGGACCCACAGGCTGAGAACCATTGAAATAGTACCTTAAGGTGCCTTCTAATGTTGACAGCTTCATGATCTCTTGAGCTCAACTAAGTTAACTCAACAACTGTTTGCAATATTCATTTAAAACAAAAACAAGGCAGAGATTCAAAACATGCTACCAGATGAAAGTGCTTTTATTAAAAACAGCCACTAAGATGAGTACAACTGAATGCATCAATCCTCTTCTAGAATTCATGATCTTAAATGGTTAAAGAAAACTTTAAAAGAGGAAGAATATACCTGGCCAGAAGAGGAAATGTCAGAAGCAGCTGTCTGATAATATCAGATCGGCAAAAGAACTTGTTTTCCCCTCCTTCACCTTCTTTCTCAAGAGAAAAATAATTTATCTTGGACAGGAGATATTTTTTCTTTTTATAATCAAAACTCTTACTTTGTTTCAGTGACCGTCTGCTTTTAAAAAATGGAAGACAAAGATTGGCCTGCAGCACTTCAATAGTACGAGGGGTCTCTGGACTTTTGCTAAAGACCCCCATCTACTGCTTTCATAAGTATATACAGTAGACCATGGGTCCTCAAACTAAGGCCCGGGGGCCGAATACAGCTCTCCAAGGTCATTTACCCAGCCCTCACTCAGGATCAACCTAAGTCTGAAATGACTTGAAAGCACACAACAACAACAACAACAACCTTGTCGCATTAGCCAAAAGCAGGCCCATGCTTCCCATTGAAATACTAATAAGTTTATATGTGTTTAAATTGTTCTTCATTTCTATTATTGTATTGTTTTTAAGTGGGGGTTTTTTGCACTACAAATAAGATATGTGCAGTGTGCATAGGAATTAATTCATGTTTTTTTTTTCTTCAAATTATAATCCGGCCGGCCAACAGTTTGAGGGACTGTGACCTGGCCCTCTGTTTAAAAAGTTTGAAGACCCCTGCAGTAGACTCTCAGTTACTGGAACTCTTGAGCAACCAGCAAGAAAATCGAATAAAGAATAGCTTAAATTTTAAAAAGCTGTTTTAATAAAACAATAAAACAGTGTTAAGTTAGCCTTTATTTGTCTTCATTTGCTTGAAATTACTTTATTTCAATATTAATATCAAGTGAATACAGAGTTTATGACATGGTATATGTCAATCAGGTATGGGCAAACCCAGGCCCAGGGGTTGGATGCAGCCCCTTGGGCTCTTTTCTCAGGCCCTCCTCTCTCTCACCATCCTTCCTTCTCTCCCTCCCTCTATCCTTCCTTCTTCCATCCTTCCCTTCCTTCTTCTCCTTCCCTCCTTCCTTCTCTTCCACCCTTTCATCCATCCTTCCTTCCCTCTTTCCTTCTTTCTCTTTTTCCTTCCTCCTTCTTTCTCTTTTTCCTTTCTCCTTTCCTTCTGGAAGATGGTTAGCTGGGAGAAGAGACAGTAGAGAGGAACATGAGAACCATGTTTCAAGATTTTGAAGGGTGTCCCATTGAGAAGGAGAGAGGAAGAAAACTGACTTTCTACCTCTCTAGAGACCAGGGCACAAGGGAACAATGGTTTCAAATGGCAGGGAAAGAGAATCGACTGAAAAGATTAGGAAGAACTTCTTGAAGAGTGGCATAGGAGGCCTCAGAGTGTGGTGGATTCTCCTTCTCTGGAGGCTTTTCCGCAGAGGCTGTCTATTGGGAGTGCTTTGATTGTGCCTTCTTGGATGGCAGGGAGTTGAACTGGATGGCCCTTGAGGGTCATCCAGTCCAACCCCCCCCCCCCCCCATATTGCCTACTTCTGATACAGGATTGGGTATCAGGAGTAGGCAATATGAGGTCTCATGGATACACTTTTTCTCTCCAATCCACCATCGCCCCCCTCCCTCCCAGCCCGCCCAACCCTCACCAGCCCGCCATGCGACCCCCAGGTTAGAAAGTTTGCCTATGCCTAGCATATATACTATGGGACATATTTTTAATAGCAACTCTCAAGCAGCCAGAAACAACATATATCCAGCATCTACCAATCTCTATGGATATCAATTAACTGAGAGTCTACTCTGTATAGGTTTTATGGTTGAGCTAAAAGAGAATGGGGTGGGGAAGGAATCTATGTATTTAATTATGGATCACCCTACATTTCAATTGGAAGAACTAAAAATTCTATCACAATGACAAGGAAGACTCAAAATCTATTTTTCAGTATATAACATAGTGGTTATCAGAAACTCAGAATCATCTTTCTGCTTATCAGGAAGGCTATTTTTTACCTTTTGGGCACAAACACTACTATGACTTCACTTTCTTTACTTACCCAGATTTCCTGAATGAGGCTTGCCTAAGACCACCCAGTGAGTTGCCAACTAAGCTGAGACTTGAACTTGGGGCTTCTTGGCTTTCTTTCCCTTAGCTGCTTGGTGATACTAGGTCTCTCGGGTCTATGAACAGCCCTTAAACAAACAGGGGCCCTCTCTTGCTACAGAGCAATGCCTATGACAAATAGATTGTCCTGTTTACAACATGCCCTAAACCGATAAAGTTGCCTGGATTCAAAACAGTTTGCATTTCACCGCAGAAAGAAGGTGGGGGCCACAGTTTCTTCACCATGGAACCATTCCCAGTTATAGCCTCCAGCTTTCTTATTTATTGATTTTTATGGACTTGCAGAACTGGTCTATAAAGGAAGGGGACCTTCTCAGGGGACGTGCCTTAAAGCAGGTTAGCTAAAGAAGAGGAGATAAAGCAGCACCTTTTACAGGATAAACAATTTAGGACACTGTGTTGTCGAAGGCTTTCATGGCTGGAATCACTGGGTTGCTGTGTGTTGCTGTATGGCCATGTTCCTGAAGCATTCTCTCGTGATGTTTTGTCCACATCTATAGCAGCATCCGCCCAGGCAGCAATCAGCCAGTCTCTGAAGCTACAAGGCAATTCGATGCTAATCAAGGTGGTCAATTGCAACATTCACACTTGCCTCAAGCAGACAAGAGTTCTTCCTCCCATCCTGAACATATAAACCTCACCTGCACAGTTTCTGACAAACCTCACACCTCTGAGAATGCCTGCCATAGCTATGGGTGAAACATCAGGAGACAATTCTTCTGGAAAATGGCCATACAGCCCAGAAAACTCACAGCAACCCAATTTAGGATGTGCATACACACAGAAATACAGAACAGAGGGATCTTACTTAAAAAGAACTGAAAAATGTACCAAGCTATATTTACTAAAATTTATTTGCAAAAGGGATTACAACTGGTCTCGATTGAAATCACTGCAATGCTGAAAAGCATTTACTATTTCTCTCTTTCTTTCTCAATGAGAGAATTTTAATTTTTATAATGCCTCCTTTAAAAAAGAGTTAAATGCTACGGTGGTGCAAGACAATGGTGGGGTGTGTTATCACATCACATTAACCCATAATTTCGTTGCTAAAAAGGACAGTCTGAAAGAATTAAGGACCACAAAACCAGCTGGAGTTGAGGGACTACAATCAGGTTCAGTGCTGCACTTTTGCCCATCCATGGTTCAGCATCCATGGTTTAACAATGTGATTTTGGCCTGCACAAATAGGGAGTCTAGTGTCCAGATCCAGAGAAGTCATGCAACCCCTTTATTCTGCCTTGATCAGACCGCACCTGGAATACTGTGTACAATTCTGGGCACCGCAGTTTAAGGAAGATGTTGATAAGCTGGAATGTGTCCAGAGGAGAGTGACTAAAATGACCAAGGGTCTGGAGAACAAGCCCTATGAGGAGCGGCTTAAAAAGGTGGGCATGTTTAGCCTGAAGAAGAGAAGGCTGAAAGGAGACATGATGACGTCCATATATAAATATGTGAGGGGAAGTCAGAGGGAGGAGGGTGCAAGATTGTTTTCTGCTGCCCTGGAGACTAGGATGGCCATCTGTTGGGGATGCCTTGAATGCGATTTTCCTGCTTCTTGGCAGGGGGTTGGACTGGATGGCCCATGAGTTCTCTTCCAACTGTGATTCTGTGATTCTATAACATTGCCAAGCAGGAATGAGCCATAATGGGCCACAAGTTTGTGTACTCCCTTTCCTCCTCAAATATGAAAGAGAGAAGCAGCTGAAGGGCTTTCACCTTGGCTACTGATTACTCAGGGCTTGCTGGGACAATAGTTAAAAGTTAACTGTGCTTAATAATTATTGCTAAAACAAACCAGCTTCAATAACTACAGCTTGGGGATGACCTGTTTGAACCTAACTAGAGTTTGTTCATCAGAGCAATGCAGAAAGACTTCGAGATCCACGCAGGAAAGGTCCCCAGCTAGACTATGGTTGCCTGAAATCACAGAGACGACTGAACACTATTAAATAAAATATTCTCAAGCATACCACTGAGTTTTGTTGGAGGACATAAAGGTTTCTGGAAAGATAATTTCCAGGGGACGTATACTCCAAAATCCCCCAAAAAAACCATTTCCCATCAGAAGTGGATAAATGATATTGTATATTTGGATTCTGCAGATATTATGGGGGTACTAAACCATGGATTAGCAAAAATAGTATCACCTCCTAATCACACAGCAGGAGAAGGGAAGAGCAACTTGCTCCTACTCATTCTCAATGTGTAAATGTGGCAAACACAATTAGTTTAAAATGATACAATCACAAACAGATAAATACTCTTCCTACATATGAAACTGAACTGTACTGTCAGGTCTTAGACAGTCAAGTTAGCAGATCTAACCATCTGCTGTGGTTAATGGGACTCAAAGAAGAGAGAGTGTCTGCATGACAAAGTAGGAGGACAAGATGAGAAACAAATATGATCCCAGAGATTAGACTGAAATTCTAGATGAGATTAAATTTCTGTTCATATGCTTCCCCACAAAGCTTGGTCTCTTTAAAGCACCTCACAACCGAAGGCATACAGATCAAATAATCTGGATATTTTACGTCAATGTGTACTGCCAAATGTAGCTCATCCAAAAAAAAAGGGAAGGCAACCCATTTCAACCTCTAGTCTATTAAGACATCTAGGAAAAGGGATGCACAATCTTTTCAAACCCAAAGGACATATCTTGTTTAAAAAATATTATTTACAATAGAATCAGGAAACAGTTTAGAAAAAGAAATAGAAACAGTACATTCATTCTCTTTTTCCATGGATATGAAAGGACTTCCACTGGCAAATGAAGGTTTCCATTTTTTTTGGGGGGGGGGGGGCTATTATATTATTATGGATACTACAGTTTGCTACAGCTTGGAGCCACTAGTCCAGTGTTTCTCAATCTGAGGATTGGAACCCCTGGGGGGGGGGGGGGCTCGAGGGGTTTTTAGAGAAGTCGCCAAAGACCATCAGAAAACTTATATTTCTGATGGTCTTAGGAACCCCTTTGGCAGAGAAGGGTGAAGATCTCTTCACCTATCCTTCTCTTCCTTTATGGAAACAAAAGGTAAATCCTCCCAACAAAAGACCTCCTACTCTGTGATTGGCCAGCCTCTCAGCCAAGGGGAGGGCTGTTTTCTGACTCCAAGTGGGGAGAGGAGAGCAGGTGTGCCTGGTATACCATGCAAGGTTGGAGGGAAGCTCCCACCAGCAAGTCCCTTCAAGCCATGGAGGTTCTGTGTGGGAAGTTTGACCCAATTCTATCATTGGTGGGGTTCAGAGTGCTCTTTGAATATAAGTGAACCATAAATCCTAGCAACTACAACTCCCAAGTGTCAAGGTCTATTGTCCCCAAACTCCACCAGTGTTCAATTTTGGGCATATTCAGTATTTGTCCCAAGTTTGGCCCAGATCCATTAATATTTCACAGTGCTCTCTGGATGTAGGTGGACTACAACTCCAAAACTCAAGGTCAATGCCCACCAAACCCTTCCAGTATTTTCTGTTGGTCATGGGAGTTCTGTGGGCCAAGTTTGGTTCAATTCCATCATTGGTGGAGTTCAGAATGCTCTTTGATTGTAAGTGAACTATAAATCTAAGCAACTACAACTCCCAAATGACAAAATCAACCCCGCCCCCAACCCACCAATATTCAAATTTAGGTTCATCGGGTATCTGTGCCGAATTTAGTCCAGTGAATTAAACTACATCCTGCATATTGGATATTTACATTACGATTCGTAACAGTAGCAAAATTACAGTTATGAAGTAGCAACAAAAATAATTTTATGATTGGGGGATCGCGATTAGGAAGGTTGAGAAACACTGCACTAGTCCATTTATTGCAGATTAGAGTCCATAGTGTTTAAAACCTATTGTAATTGCAACTATTTCCAATTGGAAACAAATTAATCTTAAAAATCACACAAAGCAACTTCTAAATAAATGTGGTTGTGAAAATGGCATGGTTTATTTACAAAACAGTATTCAGGTCTGACATGTGCTACCTGGCTTGTTTCCTTGTTTGCCATGTGAGGAAGGTTACTGCCACTCTCATTTTACAAACCAGAATTAAAGTCCAGAAAAACTAAGGCCACCCAGCCAGTTCACACTGAGCTGCCATCTCCCAGGGCCAACTCTGAGGTTACACTCCAGTGGACCACACACAGACCCAAAATATTCTCCAGCCTGTAACATACTTCCTATGTGTGTCTTGATGATGTGCAATGTGCCCACAACTATTATGGGTGGGCTGTAGCATCTCACTGTGAGGATGCTGGAGCATATAATTTTGTCCATTCTGAGGTCTAAGAAAGCAAGGAAATGATGACATGTGGAGTTGTTCATTAAATGACCAAGAATATGAAGGTACATAATAAGCTAAAAGTGAAACTAGTGTTCCTATCCAAGGACATGATGTGTGTATACACATATTGTGGAAAAGGTGGTTTTAAAGGTGAAGACTGAACACCAAGTTTAGCATCAAGCCAGGAGAATGGGGAGACCACAATCTGGCTTGGGAGGAATACCAGAAAAAAGTTGGGAGAAGAAAGGCTGGGGTATAAATAAAATTATTTATTTATACAATTGCATATTTATTTATGCAAAGGCTATGGCACAAACCAGTACAGGTGGTCCCAGTGGTAATCGGCACACTGGATGCCATGCCAAAAGATCTCAGCTGGCATTTGAAACAATAAACATTGACAAAATCATGATCTGTCAACTGCAAAAGGCCACCTTACTTGGATATGCAGGTATCATTCGAAAATACACCACACAGTCTTAAATGTTTGGAAAGTGTTAGACTTGTGATTTTGTGATACGAAATTCAGTATATATATGTCTCATTTGCTGTGTCATACTATGTTTTTGTGTCAGTATAATAATACCAACAACAGTGACAGCAGAATTGACTAGAAGCAACTGGAAAAGTTTACACGATACGAGGATTTAAACAGAATTGCAAAGACTCTGGCACAAGCCAGTAAAGGTGGTCACAGTGGTGATCGGCACACTGGGTGCAGTGCCTAAAGACTTGGCCTGCACTTATAAACAATCAGCGCTGACAAAATTACCATCTGTCATCTGTCATCTACTCGGATCTGCATGCATTATTTGCCAATATATTACACAGTCTTAAACACTTGGGAAGTGTCCTGCGTGTGATTAAACACAAAAGCCAGCTTAGCGATCTTGTTTGCTGTGTACTAATCTTGTTATGTATCTAATAATAATGATGATGATGATGATTATTATTATTATTATAAATACAAAAATCTGTTGACACTATCATGGATGGAGCTATCATAGCACCTTCCAAACATGAAAAGGACTAGAAGATGGGAGGAAAGAAAGACACAGAGAGGCTAAACAGAGTCAACCCAGGTTAGTACTTGGATGGGAGACTGCCAGTGAATACCAGGTATAGAAGATTACATTTGAGAGGAAGGAATTGGCAAATCACTTCTTAAGTATTTCTTGCCTAAGAAAAACATACAACATTTATACTCAAGTGGTGAATTGCCATTGGCTTCTTCTGACATATAGCCTACAGCACCTAGTCTTCATTTATCATACTCCATGTATTTGATCATGTTCAGCTTTTGAGATCTGGTATCTTAATATTCTAGTGTTTGCATACTGCTTCATGTACATTTTGCTTTCTTAATCTTTGAAGATAATTTGCAGTTAAGGGCTTTTAGAAAACTTGTTTTCTGTCTATATTTCTTTAATAGCTTTCATGCAGAGATTTTAACTACCTTGGAGACCAATGTAGAAAGGATATAAATCTTTTATATAGAATAAATACAGTATCCTATAAAGGTAGGTTCATATTATCTCTATATTGCAGGTGGGAGCACAAAGCAGAAAGAACTAGCTAATCCAAATGCAAAGGGATATTGTAGCACCTTTGAGATTGACGGAGAGAGAAAAGTTTGTAGCATAAGCTTTCACGTACTGAATCTACTTCGCTAGATGCACACAGGTGTGTTCACAAACAGTAATAGAAATGCAAAACTTGTGGGTACTGCATGTTGATGAGGAAAACAAGTTCAGCTTTGCCATTGGGGGACACAACTGGAAGGAAAGATATTGCCTAAAGCCAAGATGAAAAGATAACCAACCATATGCTACAATATCTCTTTGAAGTCTGATCCAGACTCATGCGGCTACAGCTTGGAATTCTAGCTTATCTAAAGTGACCAAATTAGACAGACGGAAAACCTTTATGGAGTACTTCTCATTCATAGTTTATTCTTTGTTTCTTCACTCCCCTATAAACACACTTCCAAGGTTAAATTCACTAGATGCATTATTCAAAAAGGAAACATTTCTAGGATTCGGAGATAAACAGCACTGGGTTTTTTTTTCTCATTATAGTCAAACCAAAAGTTATGCTGCTCCATCTTCTGACCTTTGCAATTTATTTCCTTCACTTGACAATGATAGCAATGAGGCATATTTAATCTTTTTCCTGCCTGAGATTCCTTCCACATTTCATTTGCTCAAGGTCAAGTTCCACACACACACAAACACACTTATATGTATACACCTGAAATGCGCCTCAGATAACAAAAGATTCATATCTGTTATCTTGATTAGAATAACACTATGTAACAGGATTTTTATTCCTGGGTTATAAATGACGTATTCTAATTGGTTCTATCATAAAACATGGAAATAACATGGAACATTCTGCAGCACATTTTGCTATAGTTTTTGAATGAACATCTTATTGAATTCAACCATAAGATGGTGGCGCAATGGGTTAGCCTTGTGCTGGCTATATGGCCATGTTCTAAAGCCCGAAAAAACCTACAACAACCCAGTGAGTCTGGCCATGAAAGCCTTCGACAATACAATAGGTCAGTGGTTTGAATCCGAGGAGAGCGGGTTGAGCTCCCTCTGTCAGCTTCAGCTCCCCATGTGGGACATGAGAGAAGCCTCCCTCATGGATAGTAAAACATCAAAACATCTGGGAATTCCCTGGGCAACATCCTTGCAGATGGCCAATTCTCTCACAGCAGAAGCGACTTGCAGGTTTTCAAGTCACTCCTGACATGAGAAAAAAAACCAATTAAACATAGTTTATGGCAGCCACAGAAACAAAAATTTTGGAATATAACAACTACTTTCAAAGTAAGTACTGCACAATTAAACAGGAATAACACTTTCAAAGTAGGAAGAGAAAATCTTTCAAATTTTGTTACATAGTGTAATCTTTCAATTAACTAGATTGACTCAAGGAACCAAGTGTTCATTTCAAATGTCCAAAATCACTGAAATGGCTAAAAAATACCATAGTAATTTCAAACATCGATAATTTTAGATAGACCTTTCTTTTTCCTAAATGCATGTGCATTATCTTTGTTATGTATTTATTACTTTGCCTTTTTATTTTCAAAACGATTGTGAATGGTGCTATACAAAATTATACAAACATTGAAAACATTTGCCCTTAGCAACACATGTTTACATCATTTCTCCTCTTTCTCCCTCCCTCTCCTCCCCAGGAACAGTTTGCAAATTTCTCTATACTGATTACGATTGTTCGATCACGAGGATAATCTTATTTAATTCGTTATATTTATCTTTCCCTTTTATTCTGTAAATTAAGCCTTTCCATTTTGCCTCCCATGGCTTTCTGATTTGGCCTGTCTTATAGTAACTTTTCCTTTCACTAATATCGTCTTGAAGGAGGTAGTCCGCTAAATATTTCAGACCGACCTTATATTCATTCCTAACCTTTATGAGAAAAAGGTATTGTGTTGTTATGTTTAGAGTGCCATGTAGGGACTTGAATCCTAAGAGCAAAAGCTTTTCATGTTCAGGGACTGACACAGCCAGACAACATCTGCACAGACAACATAAGTTATAAAATCCATGCTTGTCTGTTTTTATAAAAAAAATTAAGGCCACCCATAAGATAATGTATTCAATACTAAAAGAAAAACCAAAAACCACATGGAGTGACACCTCATTGTCAAAACTATTTAGATGCCAAGGCTGTGAAAAGTAGAAATTGCGTGCAGGGCTCTTGCTGCAAAATGCTATCAGTCGAAATTAAGCTAAAGCAAGCACATGTACACCGACAAACAAATGTGGATTAATTTGTTGCAAAGAAGCTTAATGGGAAATATCACTTTAATTGCATTGGGTGCTTTAACTTATTATTTTACCACTATAGCTAATGGTATATGGGTAATGAAAATTTAACTGTTCCAACTCAATGGATGTTAAGTGTAATTTTTTAAAGTGCTGATTGTGTTTAATTTTATTTTAATTTTTGCATATCTATATATTTTAAATTATATGCTAATGCTTTTATGCCAAGCTGCTTTGAGTCCCTTATGGGGAGATAATGCAGGATAATGAAGGATATAAATAATAATAATAACGTATTGTCGAAAGCTTTCATGGCCGGAATCACTGGGTTGTTGTAGGTTTTTCCGGGTTATATGGCCATGTTCTGGAGGCATTTTCTCCTGACGTTTCGCCTGCATCTATGGCAAGCATCCTCACTAGCTCTGAGAATGCTTGCCATAGATGCAGGTGAAATGTCAGGAGAAAATGCCTCCAGAACATGGCCATATAACCCAGAAAAACCTACAACAACCCAATAAGAAGAAGAAGAAGAAAGAAGAAGAAGTCTAAAACCCTAAGTGTACTGATTTGTGTGTCCACACAAAGCTTGATTTTGAAAAAATATTTTTGTTGATCCAACCTGAAGGTAGATTCAAGAAATTACTACTCTCAAAGCTGTGTGCAAATTAACACACTTTTGACCCAACTCTATTACTACATTAGAGGCACCCAGAAGCTGTTCTAAGATGGACATAGTTCTGAATTTATTCAGAATGTTGCTCCTCTATAAAGCTCATTGGTTGGCTCTGAACAAACTATACTTAATTAATATTGACTGTGGCTACCAATGTCTGACTGACACACCAGTTAGCTCTGTAAGCTGTTGCACCAAAAACTAAGACATTGAAAAAGATGAACACAGCCCATAGTTTGCAAGCTTATATCATGGTTTATAGTTATACAACCCCTGTTTAAACACAATTTGTTTACAAACCATGATGTGCAATTTAATTTTAAATTTAGGAAACTTTGGCAATTAATAACAATAGGAAATCCTCCCTCTTCATCCCTTTTCCTGTCTGTATTATGCCTTAGTTTAGAGATGTCAAACTCTTTTTCATCAAGGGCCTCATCAGCCTTATGGTTGGTTTCAAAGGACTGTTGAATCCATGGATAGAGTATATGTAAATACAGAAGACCAACTCTAATTTTTAACAAGATGGTCAGTGCTTTTTAATTGATACCCAGTTTGGGTCCCCAGATGCTATTCAACAACAACTCCCACCAGTTATGATTATCCACCATGCGGACTGGAGATAATGGGAATGCAACCCAACAGCACTTGTAGCTCTGAGGTTGGGGAAACTTTAGAGGATATTTTTAAGTCACGCATCATATCCACTAACCTTGTTTCTAATTCAAACCCCATGCTCCTGACGAAACAGAACAAACAGCAGCCTTTCAGATGTTACTGTATCACAACTCCCATCTGCTCTAGTCATGATGTGTAATGATGAGGAATGCAGGAGTTGAGGTTCAGCATCCGAAGGGCCACAGGAAATGATAAGGCAGGTGCATTCAACCTGCGGGCCTTTGAGTTTGACATATGTACCTTTGTAAGTCTGAAGGCAGAATCTGTGAAACTATCTGTTTCAAAGCTAGCATATTTCCTGACATAATAGTCACCACGACATAATAGTCACACCTCAGTTTTTGAGGTGACAGAATTGGTATTTTCCTGTTCCTTGCATAATAGTCGCACCACACACCTGCCCTCTTGAAGCTACTGAATTTTTTTCACCACAGAATAGTCGCTCCTGTGAAATAGTTGCACTCTTTTTTTTCAGTACAAAAATGGGGGGGGGGGGTGCTATGTAGTGAAATATGGTACTTTGTGAAGCTTTTTAGCTTGATGGGGTATAATATATTCATCAGAAATTAATATCATGTAAAACTAACATCTGGATATTTTAATACAGCATAGAGGAGTGAAGGTGATCCACCATTAATGGAATTGCTGCCTGTGGAAATTTATTCCTGCTTCACCCACCTGAACCAGTCCTAAATTGGGTAAAGGAAGACTTTGCACTGCAATTAGAGTACAAGCTAAATTTCCTCCGTAGCTTGAGTAAGAATGCAATTATCCTCCTTGCCCCTCTCCAACTATTTCGGTTGCCTGGGAAGGAAGAAAACAGCCTCCACAACACTTGCACATAATTACTTCAATCCAAGAATGCAAGTTGTGGGAGGAAACAAAAATATGATATTTTGAGGGGATAAAACAGACACGGAACCACCACCGAAAGAGAGGAAAGTAATTTTAAGGCTCAAACAACTAGAACACAGAATTGAAAGCCAGTTGGCTCTGTCTCTGAGTGCAAAGGGGTTATGGGACCTACAGTGCAATTAATACAACAGTACAGCCCTCAGGCATCTCCTCGTGGAATTCTGATTTAAGCAGATTTCAAAGTGTGTGGCTATATTTATCAGAATCCTGCCAGATCACTGAGTAACCAGGACTTCTGCTTAGTCGAGAATTTCAGCACTGAGAGGTTCTGAGATATACGTTTATCGAATAGCTATAATATATCACAGCGGATACAGTGATGAAAGGAGACTGAGCAATGAAGCATTGCTTAAGTCTGTCTGTCTTTATCTATTGGAGCCTTTCCTCCTTCACCGGTTTGCTGTGAGGATAATGTAGGGAAGAGGATCAGTAGGCATGCCACTCTTGGTGTACTGGTAGAAACCCAACTGTTCCCATTTGCAAGGGACAGTCCTTATTCATCCTCTGTTGTCCCACTTTTTGGCTGCTTTTAAAATGCAGTTCCAAGTGCAAAATAAGTTTCCACTCAATTAACTCAAGAATAATTGAAGGGAGGGTTTTAATCTTGCCCTCCCAGTAAGTTCAGGCAAAAGCAAACTGTTGCAGTCTCTCTTAGCTTGTATGTTCCTTCTTAGTAACAACTTTTCCCATCCTGACTCTAACATTACTTGGCCATTTACAAAATGTTGGAGGGCATGGAAGTGCACAATATAAACACAATTCAATACAGACTATGTATGGTAGGTAAAGGTTTTCCCCTGACATTATGTCCAGTCGTGTCCGATTCTAGGGATTGGTGCTCATCTCCAATTCTAAGCTGAAAAGCCGGTGTTGTCCATAGACCCCTCCAAGGTCATGTGGCCAGCATGACTGCATGGAGTGCCATTACCTTCCCGCCAGAGCAGTATCTATTGATCTATTCACAATTGCATGTTTTCGAACTGCTAGGTTGGCAGAAGCTGGGCCTGACAGCAGTAGCTCATGCTTTCCCCCAGATTTGAACTTGCAACCTTTCAGTCAACAATTTTAGCAGCTCTGCGTTTTAACCCACTGCACCACCAGGGACTATGTATGAGGAAACAAAAATATGGATTAAACAGCTCATGTCCTACAATTCCTTATTTCTTTGTCTTTTGCCGTGCTCTTCTCCTTGCCTGGCAAGTCAGTTAGCATACAAAATGCTTCCTAACCAGACAACTACAATGAAAGCAGCAAATGTCAACTCATTGAGAAAACGAAACACTAATTTAATAACCACTGACATGCTGTGTTATCTAAACAAGCACACATTTACTACAACTCTCCAACATGAATGCTTGTTATGAAAGCCATCACCCAAGATAACTATCACTCATGAGCTTGTTTGTGCAGTTTCCCACATATGGAGAGTGTAAGGTGGCTCTGGGTGCATCAACACTGTAGAATTCATACAGTTTGATACCACTTTAACTGTCATGGCGCATTGCTATGGAATCATGGGAGTTGTAATTTTATAAGCTTTTAAAGCCTTTTCTGCTGAAGTGTACTTTTTCCCCTTGTGTCAGGGTTGAGAAGCTGCAAATTGCTTCTGGTGTGAGAGAATTGCCCAGGGAATGCTGTGGGAGGCTTCTCTCATATCCCTGCATGAGAAGCTGTAGCTGACAAATGGGAGCTCACCCTTCTCCTCAGATTGAAACCACCAACCTTTTGGTTAGCAGTCCTGCTGGCACAAGGGTTTAACCCATTGTGCCATTTGTGGGTCCTTGATGAGTACTGATGCCTGACCAAACTACAACTCCCAGGATTCCATAACAGTTATCCATCACACTTAAGTGGTGTAAGACTGCAATGATTCTGGAGTGTAGATGCACCCTTTATCACTGGGTCGCACAGTGGGTTTCCATAGCTGAGTGGGGATTGGTTGTAGTCTAATATTAAAACCACAATGACAGCTAAATAAATAGGGAGCCTTTGGGCATGTGCAGAGTACCAAATTGCAGCAAGATTCCTTCCCATGCCATGGATTAAGAAGACTGGGCTTGTTGGGTTTACTGGCAAACATGAGCCCTTTGCACCTTCTTTTAAGGATTTATGTTCTGCCCAGGACCACCCAGGACTCCCCTGAACTCAAGTCTCTCCAACAAGGAAGTAATAATACTGACAGATTACCTCCCAAAGCAGCCGAGGGGATTAACAAAGCTAATGATTATACATTGCTCTCCAGTTTATGTCTGGCATGAACTAATGCAAGCTCAGCACACTCCATTTCTCCAATAGAAGGGGAGGGCTGTTTCCTACCTCCCCCATTCCAACACAACCCCTTCTGCCAATACAGAAAGATAATTCAGGCCAGAGAGACAAAGATTTCCAGGGAATTCTTCCCTCCCTTTCTTCCAATGACACTGGATGACCCCCCACTCACCACCCAAGTATTTTACATGAAAATGCTTTTTAAAACAATGTCTGCATTGTAGACTTGAAGGGTAAAGTGCTTGAAGGGAACCAAACATTCTTTTTCTTTTCAGGATTTCCAAGCTTTTCTAAGCTATTGATAGAGGACTGAGACCAATCTATATTACTGGCTCATCTATTTTTCTTGTCTTCTCCTTTTGCTTGTTTGGAGAACTAAGAAATATCTAGAAATCAGTCAACTTCATGGCAGAAGTTGACTGAAGTTGGCAGAAATTGACCACCGGAGCCCCCGGTGGTGCAGTGAGTTAAACCCCTGTGCCAGCAGAACTGAAGACCGACAGGTTGCAGGTTCATATCTGGGGAGAGGTGGATGAGCTCCCTCTATCAGCTCCAGCTCCTCATGCAGGGACATGAGAGAAGCTTCCCACAATGATGATAAAACATCAAAAATCATCCGGGTGTCCCCTGGGCAACATCCTTGCAGACGGCCAATTCTCTCACACCAGAAGCGACTTGCAGTTTCTCAGGTCACTCCTGACACGACAAAAAAAATGGCAGACTGGATATTCTATTCTATAGATAATAATAATAATAATAATAATAATAATAATAATAATCTTTATTTGTACCCCGCTACCATCTCCCCAAGGGAGCCCACAATACATCAACACAAGCAATAACAACAACAATACAAAGCAATTAAAATAAATTTCAAACACAAATAGCATAAACATTGACAATAGCACAACACACATTTAAAATCTATGGCTGGGCTGAATGTAATTAAAATTTAAAATAATGCTGGGCATGAACAAGATAGGGAAGTGGGGCGTTGGTGGGAACATACAAACAGTATAAGGTGTTTTAGAGGACATCGTGCTAAGGGTTCATTATTCTGGGAAGGCACACTGGAATAACCACATATCCTCCTAAAGACTGCCAGAGATGGGACATGCCTGATGTCCTTGGGAAGTGAGTTCCAGAGTCGAGGGGCCACCACAGAGAAGGCCCTCTCTCTCGTCCCCCCCAGTCGCACTTGCGATGCAGGCGGGAGTGCGAGCATGTGCGAAAATGATCGAAAAGATCGTGTGGGTTCATACACAGTAATGTGGTCACACAGGTAGGCAGGTCGCAAACCGTTCAGGGCTTTGTAGGTAAGAACCTGCATCTTGAACTGAGTCCAGAAAATGAACGGCAGCCAATGGAGCTCCTTAAACAGGATCTACATAGGAAGGTGATTTAGGGAAGAATCTTGAGAGGTTTTGAACAACAACCTCATTTCTATTTAAGAGCCACATCAAATTTCTGGAGCAAAATTTCTGCAATTTTTCACTATAGATTTAAGAAAGAATTTAGTTCCTGAGTTGCTATGTTTTCAAAACACTGGAAACATGTACTTTTATTCAAGGAGCTGTTTTATAAATATCTGCCATGAAGACATCATCCTGGATAAAAGGAATTATTCATAATACATCCTTTGCATGAAGTCCATCATGCCTTTTGCATAATTTCCACACTTACTGTTTTTCTCTTAGGCTTCCAGAACAGATATTGCAGAGAAAGCAAAAATCTAAGACTATATGCCTTGTGCTTCAACAGAAGGTACACCTTCACATATATTTCCAGACTAAAAATAGATTTATCTGTACATTTCTGTACTATTTATATACAGGCAGTCCCTGAGTTACAAACATCAGACGTACAAACAACTCATAGTTAAAGAATGGGGGTGAGACAACAGGAAATGAGAGAAATCTTCTTCCAGGAAGGGAAATTCACTCCTGGAAGAATAATCATAGGGAAAAGGTGTCTCTACTGAAACTTTATCACCAATCCTTGTTTCCACAGCAAGTCAAATTTTTCAAACTCCGAAACAGAAAGTGAGGAGACAGCAAAACAAATATCACAGGGATGTTAACCCTTCCTGGTGGTGCAATGGGTTAAACCGCTGAGCTGCTGAACTTGCTGACAAAATGGTCGGCAGTTCGAATCCAGGGAACGGGGTCAGCTCCGACTGTTAGGCCCTTTTTCTGCCAACCTAGCAGTTCGAAAACATGAAAATGTGAGTAGATCAATAGGTTTTGCCTTAGCAGGAAGATAACAGCACTCCATACAGTCATGCCAGCCACACAACCTTGGAGGTGTCTATGGACAATGCTGGCTCTTCAGCTTAGAAATGGAGATGAGCACAACCCCCCAAAGTCGGACACGACTAGACTTAATGTCAGGAGAAAACTTGACCTGTACTATGCTATCCAAAGCTATCTCTCTAATTATCTATCTTCAGTTGGAGTTACACTTTGAAAATGTATCTTTTCCAACTTACAAATAAGGTCAACTTAAGAAGAAACCTACAGGACCTACCTTGTTCGTAACTTGGGGACTGCCTGTACTATCATTTATGCAAATTCCACCTACCCAAATTAACAATTGTGTTTACCCACTTTTTAAGCACTTTGTACCAGACAACGGTCAAGTATCTGGAAACATGGCATTCAGCCAATTAATAAATTCCCCATGCCTTGCCAATTATTGTAGTATTAGTAGTGACATAACAAAGTAAATTGCAACTTCCTAAAAACCAAACCTAAATTTCAGGATGGAACTCATTCTGAAAGCCAGACAGCTTCAAGAAGTCAAGAGCCACAAGGTTTGACATTTCAACTAAAGCCACTCCATACATGAGAAACAGGTTTATTTTAAGACATAAACAGAGCTTGGAAGGAACTGGGTTTAAATAGGTAATTATTTGCAATCACTTCCTTTTTCGTTGTTCTCGTAACGCTACACCTTCCCCAAAACTCATGCATTAAATGACAACTGAAAATGTTCCCAGTCTTTCTGGCTGCTACAGTGAGAGAGAAAATGGAAACACTTCATGGATTAGAAATATTACAGGTTAACAAACTGTATTTGTATTAATATAAACATCATATTAATGGGCCCCTGCTGGCGCAGCGGATTAAACTGCTGGGCTGCTGAGCTTGCTGATTGAAAGGTTGGTGCTTCGAGTCCGGGGAGCTGGATGAGCTCCCACTGTTAAACACAGCTTCTACCAACCTCGCAGTTCGAAAACATGCAAGTGTGAGTAGATCAATAGGTTTGGCTACTGCAGGAAGGTAACAGCACTCCATGCATTCATGCTGGCCACATGACCTTGAAGGTGTCTACGGACAATGCCAGCTCTTCAGCTTAGAAATGGAGACCATCACTCCCTGGGGTCAGACATGACTAGACTTAATGTCAGGGGAAACCTTTACATGTTAATTCTTTTATGTGTGGCACTGACTGTATCCAACAGACACACTGATTCATTTTAAAGCCCCAACAGTTTGCTCTGTTCCTTTTTCCAGTTATCAGTTAAGAGCAGAATTACTGGCAAACACTACAGAGAAAGTTAATTATGATATAAAACCCTTAATCAAAGTTTCCCAGACATTTAATAAAGTCTTCAGACTGAATCAACCTGATTCGACTTTGTCTGAACCCACAAATTATCCAGTTGCAAGAAGCCAGTGAGATACTCCATTTCAAAAAAGGTTCATTCTGTTCTGTTTTACTGTTAATGGCCATCAGCCAATAAACATTTTCAAAATAATATATATCAGTAAATTTTGCTGCTTTCCTTCTCCAATCACCATAAATGCAGACTGTTCCTTTGAAATGTCATTTCCAAAACTCCATTTGATTATATCTTAATCACCGTTTCCCTGACTTTCCTTGATTTTCCTTGGAACAGTTTCCACTCTCCTAACTTTACAAGGTTACAATCCGGAGAAAAGGATTTTCCAACAGTAATGCCACGTTATCATTTGTGCCCACAGTGGAGCAAAGTAGCTGTTTTCGACATCCATGGTCTCAAGTGGTTCTTGCAAATATCGGAAGATAATTGCTTTTAACTACTGATGATCGAGACATTCCCTCCTTTTTGCAGGTGCAAAACATTTTAGTGCAGTACAGTGGTTTAATAACATGGAAGTGCTCAATAAGACTTAGACTGAAACCATTTTGCTGAATGTGATTTTTTTAGTGCACACAGTCCAAAGCACTGTGCATCTAATTCCTTGAAAAAGCTCTGAATGGGTGTTACCCATGCAGCAGCCATCCACTGGTAGATTGATAGATTTGTGTATGACCCTATATCAGTGTTTCTCAACCTTCCTAATGCCGTGACCCCTTCATACAGTTCCTCATGTTGTGGTGACCCCCACAAATTATTTTTGTTGCTACTTCATAACTGTAATTTTGCTACTGTTATAAATCATAATGTAAATATCTCATATGCAGAATGCATGTTCATTCACTGGACAAAATTTGGTGCAAATACCCAATACGCCCAAATTTGAATACTGGTGGGGTTGGGGAGGGGATTGATTTTGTCATTTGGGAGTTGCAGTTGCTAGGATTTATAGTTAACCTACATAGTTAACCTACAATCAAAGAGCATTCTGAACTCCAACGATGGACTTGAACCAAACTTGGCACACAGTTTGGCAGTACGGCACATGACTAACAGAAAATACTGGAAGGGTTGGTGAGCATTTCCCTTGAGTTTTTGAGTTGTAGTTCACCTACATCCAGAGATCACTGTGAAACCATAATGTATTTGGACCAAACTTGGAACAAATACTCAATATGCCCAAATGCGAACATGGGTGGAGTTTGGGTAAAATAGACCTTGACATTTGAGAGTTGTAGTTGCTGGGATTTATAGTTCACCTACAATCCAAGAGCATTCTGAACCCCACCAATAATAAAATTGGGCCAAACTTTCCACACAGAACTCCCATGACCAACAGAATAAACAAAAATACTGTGTTTTCCAATGGTCTTTGGCAGCCCCTCTGACACCCCTTCGTGAGCCTCCCCCAGGGGTCCCGATCCCCAGGCTGAGAAACACTGCCCTATATTTTGGCATCTGAGATTCATTTATTTACACACACACCCCAAAAAATGGCACACATAAAGGCACAATTTGATGCCATACGATACATACCATACATATCCAGCAAATAAAAACATATACTGTCGAAGGCTTTCATGGCTGGAATCACTGGGTTGTTGTGATTTTTTTTTAATACTGGTAACCAGATTTTGTTCATTTTCATGATTTCTTCCTTTCTGTTGAAATTGTCCACATACTTCTGGATTTCAGTGGTGTCTCTGTGTAATCTGGCTACCAGTATTAAAAAAAAATCTAAAATCATAACAGTAAATAAAAAACAACACTCAAAAACAGGGGAATTCCAGACAAGAAACAATCAGGGCCAGCTAATCGCCTCCCAACAAAGGATTCCCCCAGGCAATAAGAAGCCAGATCTTGAAACTGCTAGGCCATTAAATGCTAATCAAGGTGGCCAATTGAAAATTCACACCTATCTCAGACAAAAGTTCTTTCTCCTACCCTGGACTTTCCACAGATATATAAACTCAATTTTCCTAATTTCCAACAGACCTCACAATCTCTGAGGATGCCTGCCATAGATGCAGACGAAACGTCAAGGGTAAATGGTTCTTGAACATGGCCATACAGCCTGGAAAACTCACAGCAACCAAAAAAAAACACAAAACCATTAAAACACCCACTAAAAACACACCAACATTAAAATAATTTAAATACCATAATCCAATAAATTGCTTAAATCATGCAAATTCATTCCCTATTATCAACTGTTTCAGTTATCCAGAAGGACCATATTATCTAGGGATGTGGAGGCCCTACTGTATAACTCAGAGTGATGATCTGCTGTTTGGAAGTGCATTTTTATAAAAACTTCACTAAATCATAGTCTTTTTATTGACTGAAGGTGTTCTTTCTAAACAAGTCGAGAAAATAAAGAGACCTTTGTAAACACTAGTACCTCTTTCAACTAAACATCCTAGCAAAAGTCAAGAATCTAACTGCACAATTTCAAGCTCTTCAGAACACTTTAGTTGAAATCTCTTTGCTGAACCTGTTGTATTTATTGCACAAAAGGGGCCCTGGGTGGGGGGATGGGACTAAGTGGCAAGTTTGGAAGGCTTAAAGAGAGAGTATGGAATCTGCTGGGAGAGGAGGTGGTGAAGGAAAATAACACTATGTGACATTATTTTTGTTCCTGAGTTATAAATGTCATTTCCTAATTGATTTTATCATAAACACATGGGAAAGGTTTATGAAACTGCAAAAACTGTGTTTTGCAGGACATCCTGCAGAAGATCTTGCTATAGTTTTTCAATGAATATCTCATAGTGTCTCAGCCAATTCAAGAAAGTTTGTGGCAGCCACAGAAACAAAGTTTCTGAAGTATAACAACTACATTAAAAGTAAGTACCACACAATTAACCAGGAATTAACACTTTTGTGCGAGGAACATAATTTTTTTCCAAATTTTGTTACATAGTGTAATGTGAAGCAGAGAGATCACAGAAGAAGGTGGGGATGTAAGCCACTAGGTCCAGGTAGAGCAGGCATGGGCAAACTTGGGCCCTCCAGGTGTTTTGGACTTCAACTCCCACAATTCCTAACAGCCAGTAGGTTGTAAGGAATTGTGGGAGTTGAAGTCCAAAACACCTGGAGGGCCCAAGTTTGCCCATGCCTGAGGTAAAGGTATGTAGGGAGAATAAGTGTGGTGTAAAATACTGGATTAGGACTCTGAAGATCAGGGTTCAAATCCCCAATCAGCCATGAAAAGCCACTGGGTAGTCTTGGACAAGTCACACTCCCTCCGCTTCAGTTAAAGGGCAAGGAAACTCCCCCATGAATTAATATTGATACGAAAACCCCATGATATGTTCATCGTAGGGTTGCCATAAGTCAGCCAATAACTTCAAAACACACAACAAGAGGTGTGTGTAGAGTTTATGGTCAGCCCAACATTAACATTCCTAGAAAAGGAGAATTTTCTACCCATGAAGATGTACCAGCGAAGGAAATAAGGAGGTGGGTCACCCAATGACTAGGAAGGCAACTAACTCAGAGCTTTAGCTTTAGGCAAATGATTATTCTGTACTGGACTGATGTAAGTACTCTACCCACCTTAACAGCCAATAAAGAGTAATGCTTTCTACTGCCACCTCAGTTTCTTTGTTTAGTTTAGGTATTAGTCAAAATAGTGGTCCATGGACCATTGCTGAAGCACAAGTCCATTAGCTCCTGGTTCCTGGATCATTCCCAGGAAGAAAAGAAGCAAGTGTAGCCAATATAGCATTATGGTTATAAAATCATTGCAGTATATTAAATTTTAAAATATGGGCCAGAATTCCCTTGGGTATTTATGTATTTGTAGCAGAACCTAACACATCAAGCAATTCTTCAGCATCTGTAATTCAGCAAGGGGTTGCTATTACATTACCATAAAGTATCTGGTGTACATCAAGGCTCTGGTTTTTTTTTTTCTTCATGTCAGGAGTGACTTGAAAAACTACAAGTCACTTCTGGTCTGAGAGAATTGGCTGTCTGCAAGGACATTGCCCAGGGGACACCTGGATGTTTTGATGTTTTACCATCCTTGTGGAGGGATTCTCTCATGTCCCTGCATGGGGAGCTGGAGCTGACAGAGGGAGCTCAACCCGTTCTCCCAGGATTCAAACCGCTGACCTGTTGGTCAGCAGTCCTGCCAGCACAAGGGTTTAACCCAGTGTGCCACTGGCACAGAATCTGTGTCCCATGTGAATGGTGCACATTAAAACCTGGTGCATATGGGACCCAGTGTGCAATAGGACATTCTTGCCGGTGTCCCATTACACATCTTCACAATTCACTTAGCAACTCTGCTACATAGCTAAGTATGCATGCACGTTTGCAATGCAAACTACAATAGAGAATCCCAACAATGCATTATTCTGTGAGTTGTCAAAGTGTGGCATTCCCTGCTCCCCACTTTTCTTCTCCTCCCTACACCACTGGCATTCACATCTCTGAAAAGCTGGATAGTTACATAACTACCCTGCTGAATCAGTCAAGCAGGTTTTTTTTTTCAGAAGTTACTGGCTAGATGTTTCAAGAAATATACAAGCAGAGACCACCTATGCTTGTATACATATTGGCCTGCAAGTTGCCTTCATAGGCCCATGTATGCAATGACATCAACACACAGAAATGTAATGAAAACACAGGAGAGCTGGTAATTTCTGATTTATTTAGTTGAGGAGGGAGTTTGCAGATTAGGTGTAGAAAAGGGCAATAAATCCTATAGATTTGATGTATTAATATAAATCCAGCACATAGAGCATTCATATCGGTTCATCAGGTTCAAAGAATCTCAAAGCAGACTATTATTCACTGGTGATTGTGAGGGGTTTGGAGGTATTGACACGAATGAATTTACTGACAGGGGAAAACCTTTATCTTTACCTATACTTTGAGGAAATGATCTGAGCAAAATAGAGTCAGGAAAAGATCTCTGGTATTACTGCTACCGTAAGGTGAGGACATTAAGACAACAAACCATCCTGCATCCATTATTGATATTGCTTCCTTTCCTATTAACAGGAAATCACTTTTGCTAATATTTACCATCCCTTTTCCAGATAACTGGTTTCTTTATAGTAAAGGAGGAAACAAGAGGCATAAATAAATAGCTAAATTGGGGAAACCTCAGCATTCTTGTGAAGGGTAGCTCTTTTCAACCCAGCAAGCCCCCTACTCAATGTATACACAGTGGGACCTGGACTAACATTCAGTGGAACTGGCCAAGTCGACCAGTTTTTCCATAGAATTATAAGGTGTGTCTTTTGCGGTCTGAAAGGTAGTACATCAAACCAGGATTTATAGCTTTAAGCCTTCATCTGCTAATGTTTGCTTTGAAATCTAAAGAGAACCTGGGAGGATTATACCTGGATTTGTTTTGCTTTCCTACATGCTAAATTTGCAACAGCTTCATTAGTTTAATTATGCATATATAAACATGAGATGAAAACAGATTGGTACAACTAACATAAATCCAGACACAATTCAAAGTGCTGGCTATGACCTATGAAGTCCTATACGCTTCAGTGCAACATACATGAAAGACTGTGATCTCCTAAAATGAACCACAACACCCCCCTCCCCCTTTCTGTAAAGATCCTTAGGAAAGGGCTTTGTCTTATCACAACACCTTCACAGACACAGTTAGGTGAAAAGCCTTTTTAATAACTGCTCCCAGGCTATGGAATTTCCTTCCATGGAAGGCAAAGTTGCCTTTGCTCTCTTTTTTTGGTGGCAAAGATCATAAGTTAGAAACAACAACAACCCTTCTTATTTTAAGCAAGCCTTTAACCACCAACTGTCCACTTCAGGACATCTTTTAATAAAGGCAAGCTATATTTTGTCATGGTCTTTGTCATCATCATCATCGTCATCATCATCATCTTCATGCCTTAAATTGTTTTAAATTAGTGTTTTAATATGGCTATTTAATTGCATCTTAAACTCTTGTATAATCATTGTCTTAACTACCTGAGTTGTGACTCATTTTGTGAGCTGCCTGGGCAAAGAGGTATCTCCTCTTTCTCAAACTCTACCACAATTGGGGGGTATGCTAGTTATAGGAGATTTTGCAGATTAAGGGATGAAATTTAGTCACTGGCTCAATTCTCAGTACAGCATTTCTCACTGAATTTCTCTACAGGCCGAAAGAGGGAGCAGCTACCAAGAAGACTCTTTCCCAGGTCGTCACTTGATGGGACCAAGAGAAAGTCCTCACCCAAAGGGTAGACTCATTTAGGGAAATGATATTTCATATAGCCTGAACCTAGACAGTATGTAGGGCAGGCATGGGGAAACTTCAGGCCTCCAGGTGTTTTGGACTTCCAACTTCGACAATTCCTAACAGCCTACCGAGTTGAAGTCCAAAACACCTGGAGGCCTGAAGTCTGCTCATGCCTGATGTAGGACAACCTAGCAGCCTAGATTCAACGAGACCATGTGGACTGTTTCTTTACCACTCCAGCAAAAAGCCCTGAAACTTTTGGGGGCAAGTTACAAACCTACCCCAGTCAAGTGGATTCCCTCAGTGCAACCAGTGCCACAAAATAGGTGATTTTTCTAAGCCTGGCCTCCCAGAACACCTTGGCTTCAAGAAGGCACCCAGAAGACAGACACTGTCTGAACAGGTCCTTCAAAGCTGAAATCATTCCTTCCTGTTGACGATGACTTTCTATGACCCCCCCCCCCCCCCCCCCCCCATCTCCAAGTCACTGTCTACCTGAGCACTTACACAGTACCAACAGGAATTCAGCTCTGATTTGATCAAGCTAAAAACACAAGAGCTGTGCTATTTCAGATCTTTCTTGTCTGGCACAGTGTTCCCATGTGGCTAATTTGATGCCTAGGAAGTCAGCAAGCTAAACATGAATGCAACAGCATCCTCCTCACTCAACCACAGGCATTCAGAGGTATACTGCCTCTCAGGTGTGTGCACGTGTAGTTCAGTGGTTCTTAATCATTTTTTGGGTCTTGAGCCTCTTTGAAAATTTGATGAAAGCTATGGGACCACTCTTCACAAAAAAAACAAAACAAACAAACAAATGTGAATACAATTTTCAAAGAAACAAAAAGCAAAGCCAAATGGGTTAGTAGAGCTTTTTTTTCATTCTTTATTTACTTACTTTGAACTTGATTCACAACCCCCCTGAACAACAGGTAAAGCACACCTGGTATAGCCCATTTTGACTATTATGATGAAGAACCCTAGCAACAACCTTCCATGACTAGCAATATCAATCCTTATAGATTTGGGGGGAGGGGGAGTTGTAGTTGGGACTTTTTTCTTCCACAAGGAAAGAAAAAATGACACTCTTGTTTTCATTAAGATGCCAAGCAACCAACCAATATCTTCAGTCTTCACTTTGTTTTATTTATCAGTTGATTAGAATCTATTTTACTGGCCTTTCTCTCCCTCTCTCAGTAAAATGCTACTTTGCTGGGGCAGAGCTTAACTACAGTGATCAAATACTTCTGATTAATTTTAGTTGTACTCTTTTTAAATATATGTTGTGAGCTACTTGGATTCCATAATGTGGAATATAAATAAATTAAAATAATTGCAAACTAAAAATGAACAATATATTGAATGAATTATGTATGTGGAAAAATTATGTAACACCTATGGTACAATCCATGTAAGTGTTATTAAAATATATTCATTCTTTGTTTTTAAAAATATATATTTTAACCTTTTAAAAATATATATATTAACCTTACTTTCTAGATAACCTTTGTATTACAAATGATATGTTTCCAACAAAGAGAGATCCTAGTGTAGCCACTAATCTTAAGAAGAACTTTATTTCATGTTTCTTGTTAGTCGTTCACTCCAAGAAGATATTTCAGCTCCAATTCACTTCAAGCTATGAAATTCCCATTAGAAAGGGAATTTTGCTCAAAGGAAGGCAGGTATTGGCAATCCCTTACTCAACAAATCTTGCAAAGAAAACCTGGTGATACTTTTGCCTCTTTTAAAATGACAAAACAATTGTCTAAGTGTCTAGAAATTCCTAAAAGCTGCAAGAACACTGAAAGGCAAACATCTACTTTTATATTCCAAGACACATTAAAATGTTCACCAAGATGTAAAAATAGCCCAAGAACCGATGACTGATCTACCCGATAACAAAGTAGGTCCTTGTAAACCTACTCTGCTCTGGCCATCACTGGTTTTGATGCAGCCTTAGACTAGTCACAGTTGGGCACTAAGGAAAGTCTGAAAGAAATTAAACTACATAATACACTGCTAACAGATCATGGGCCTTGAATGCTGTGTAGCATGCACAGATCAGCTGAATGTGTTTTGGAGACAGATAGCACTTGTAACTTATAGTATACGATTAAGTGAGGAATAATCCTCATGACCTTTGAATGTAGAGTACTCTCAGTAAGCGGACCTTATTGCAGGAGTGGTTCGCTTTTTTAAAGCTTGGCATGCCTCTAAAAAGAATGGGAACAAAATTATTCTCTACCTTCTCACAAGCAGCTTGGATGCTCCACTCAGGAAAATACAGGAATCTATTTATTTGTATTGTCGAAGGCTTTCATGACCGGAATCACTGGGTTGCTGTAGGTTTTTCCGGGCTATATGGCCATGTTCTGGAGGCAATTTTTCTCCTGACATTTCGCCTGCATCTATGGCAAGCATCCTCAGATGTAGTGACCTCACTACCTCTGAGGATGCTTGCCATAGATGCAGGTGAAACGTCAGGAGAAAAATTGCCTCCAGAACATGGCCATATAGCCCGGAAAAACCTACAACAACCCATCTATTTATTTATTTGTGTCCGGAGTGACTTGAGAAACTGCAAGTTGTTTCTGGTGTGAGAGAATTGGCTGTCTGCAAGGACGTTGCCCAGGGGACACCCAGCCTTCCTGTGGGAGGCTTCTCTTATCTTCCCGCATAAAAAGTTGGAGCTGACAGACAGGAGCTCTCCCCACTCATTGGATTCGAACCACCGACCTCTCAATCAGCAGTCCTGCCAGCTCAAGCATTTAATCCATTGTGCCACCGGGGACTCCATGCATATGTATGTTCAACAACATATACACAAGATTCAAATGATGACCTGAGCTACATCTACACTTTAGAAATAATGCAGTTTCATTCCACTTTAAGTGTCTTGGTTCAATGCTAAAGAACACTGGGGTTTGTAGGCACTAGCAATCTTTGGCAGAGAAGATTAAAGACTTAGTAAAACGACAGTTCCCAGTATTCCACAGCAGCGAGTCATGGCAGTTACAGTGGTGTCAAACTGCATTAATTCTGTAGTGTAGATACCGCCTTAGTGTCATATGCAAGAATTCCTAGTAGACACAAATGGAAAGAAATTAGGACTATTAGGCATTATAGTAAATCTCCGCATTCTGACAGCAGTGGTAAAATCCATGCAAAAAGGTGAAAAAACAGTCCTTTTTAGCTCTTACAACGTTTAAATACATGCTTTCAAAGCCATCAGTTATTCACAAAGTAAGTCTGAAAAATAAAAAAAAACAGGGATGGGTACGGCTCAATCAAATGGATAGACAAAACGGCTCCTAGAGCACAAAATCAAATAAACCTGCATGCATTTTATTTAACTACCAGTGGAAGACAAAAGTCCTTAGAGATAGGAAGCTAGTGAATAATTGATAAAGCAACCATTTATTTATCTGGTAAAAGACAGCCCTGTAAGTGGGAAAAATAAAAACAAAGTAAGCATGATCACGTAATTCCCAGGGCGCAGGTAACTTTGCTATATGAAGATTGAATATTTTCAAAGTATCATCAGAAGTTGAAAAACATATAACGGGCAGTAATTCAGGTTTAAATAAACACATTAGCTGTATATGGCTCATCCGCTGGGTAGCCAGGCAATTTCAGAATCTATCTAATGAAGCTGTTTTTAAACTTTGCACCTTTCCTCAGGCCCAATAAAATAATCCTCCTGTAGTAACATTGCAGGAAATGAAAATGAAGCTAACTGGCATGTACTAGAAAACTAGTGTTAGGATGCATCTACATTGAAAATTAATGCAATCCTGGAACCTATAGTTTGGAGAGTCCTGGGATTTATACTTTGGAGAGGCACCAGCAGTTTCTGGAAGAGACGTTTAAAGACCCTGTAAAACACATGATTCCACAGGACACAGCAACCAATGATCAACTTGCCAAAGCCCTTCTCAAATCTAGAACTGGTCCTATGGTTTTCCACACCAATGGCATCCCCAGAACGTTTTACGGATTTTGGAAACACTTATAGCTGCATCATTTCTGCTGGCTTATCACTCTACAGATTCCGAAAGTACACTACAGACATAGCTTAAATACTATCAGCAAATATCAAGAAGGAAGCACACATGAGAGCATGTTGGAAATTACAACCTTCTTCAAGCCTCCTCTAGTAATTTGTTTATAATCCTGTTGCTTACTTATTGTATGTATGTTCTGATATGCAGCTTTCTTTCCTTGCTCTGTGTTTTCCTGAGAAGTTGTGGGAGGGGCTGCAGACCACATGATCCACTCTGGGATGAGCACAGAGCACAGACTTCTTTGGACTTTGGGACTGCTCAAATTGCAGACTTACAAACACTTGCCTGCTGTTTATTGTAAAAGAGGTGTTCTGACCGGATGACACATGAACTATCTCAAACATATCTGTAACTGATTGATAAGTTGTGTACCTGTATATGCTGAGCACACAAAGGTTGTGAGTAAACCAAATATGTTATTATTATTTTTTACCAAAGTCTATTTTATTTTGTCTTATGAGTGCATAATATAAAACAAGTAGTTTTATGGGAGAGTAGATACATTTTGGGCACTGAAAAACACTTCTGAAGAACTGCTTTTTTTATGCACTGACATATTCTCTGTTTCCCAACAGATCAGAGACAACAAGTTATTAAGTCTAACCACTGAAGCAAATTGCCTTGCATAATTACATTTGGTTGTATACCACTTGAGAAGATTATACTCAAATGGGTTTTTGGCACTTCTCTAAAAGGGAATAAATACCATTTTCTAAAAGATTGTGATATCTAAAAAGTCGTGCTTTTCTTAAACAGCAACCAATAAGAAGAAAATTGTCTACTATTTTTCAACTTATTAGTCCCAGGTGAGAAGATACAAATGTAAGGAAGCCCACACTGATCCGACTAAAGATCTATCTTGCCCAGCATTTGTTTTACCAAACTGACCAATTCTTTTGGGAAGCTGAAAGCAAGAGATAAGCCAAGGGCAAGCCACACACTACAAAGAGTGGGTGGTGGGGAACATATAAAAGTGGCAGGAAATCCACTTTTCATTTTGAGAAACTGGTTTTTTTTTTATGTTGAAAGAGTGCATAGCTGCCCTGCAACCAATTTGAAAGGTTAAATGCTACATCGAGTGATTTCCATGAAAGGCAATCCACATTTCTTGGGCCAGAAAAAGGGAAGTCTATGGAACTGAGGGTCAAATAACAGTCTTAGAAACTACATACATCAATGGAATTAACTGCCTAGAGATGTGAAGGAAGGCCCTTCTTGGACTTCTTCAAAAAAGAGCCTAGACATCGATGTGCTGTGGATGCTTTACGCCAAGATTCTTCATTGAGCATAAGGTTGGACTCAATGGAAGTTCCTTCCTATTAAGGCTTCGAAATAAAATTCTTTATTCAAGGCCTCTGTTTGCCAAAGGAGAAAGCTTTGCTATCATCTTCTAATCCAGAATCACTAGCAGAACGTCCCATCTTCTCACCTCAAAGGTTTTAAAAAGTCAAGTGAGGGCCATTTAATAATTCAATCAGCTTCTGGGCTTGGGAACTAACCAAATACAGGTTCCCACAATCTTCATAAATTGGTTTTGGGTTTTTGCTGAGACAATGTTCACCAACAGCTGTCTTAGTAAGAGTGATCTTCAGCCAATAGGACTAACTTGGAGCTATCCAAGGACTTGATTTCTCCTGTCCTCTGAATAAGGGGGTTTCTGTCACAATGATTTTGGATATGACCTGGCTTCACCTATCATAACTGGAACTCAGCTGCGACTTGACTTCCAGTTCAAGTCTTAAGAATCAAACAATGGAAGCAACCACCATAATCTGCCACCAATTTGGTTCTATTAATTTTTCTGAAAAAGAATAATATTATCTTCTTCCTTCTTAGGCGATCCCACATAGCCCGAGGATGGTGGTCCTCCAAGTTCTGTGTTTTGGCGGTGGGTCCATATGTTTCTGTGGAGCCCTATTCCTAATCCGCATGTTCTCCTGCAGTGAGGACATTGGTTTCCAGGTCAAAGGGGGTCCTGGTCAGGATTGGCTTGATGCGCCTTCCTCTCGGCACATTTCTCTCTTTCGCTCTCCATTCATGCCTCTTCTAATTCTGCAGCACTGCTGGTCACTGCTGACCTCCAGTTAGAGTGCTCAAGAGCCAGGGCTTCCCAGTTCTCAGTGTCTATGCCACAGTTTTAAGGTTACCTTTAAGCCCATCTTTAAATCTTTTCCTGTCCACCAACATTACATTTCCTGTTCTTCAATTGGGAGTGCAGTAACTGTTTTGGGAGATGGTGATTGGGCATTCGGACAATGTGGCCAGTCCAGCAGAGTTGATGCCATAGGAGCATTGCTTCAATGCAGGTGGCCTTTGCTTCTTCCAGCACGCTGACATTTGTCCACCTGTCTTCCCAAGAGATTTGCAGGATTTTTCAGAGACAACACTGATGGAATCTTTCAAGGAGTTAAGTGTGATGTCTGTAGACAATACACATTTCGCAGGCATATAGCAGGGTTGGGAGGACAACAGCTTTATAAACAAGCACCTTGGTCTCCCTACAGATGTCCTGGTCCTCAAACACTCTCTGCTTCATTTGGAAAAATGCTGCACTCGCAGAGCTTAGATGGTGTTATATTTCAGCGTCAATGCTGACTTGTGTGGAGAGGTATAATATTATAGCTCACTCTTAAATCTCCCCCTAAAATAATAACCTGGAAACTCAAACTAGTTATCTTCATCTCACTAGATAAAATTATTTCAGGGACCACAACTACTTTGTATGCACATCACATATCTATTGTACACACCTGGCATTTTTTAAACAAATTCTTCTTTCTCTTATGCTGTGATTTTCCTGCTCTCAAATTGTTATGTTCAATAGCTAAGAATCTTGCTGCCAAGTTAAACTTAGCATTAAAATTTCTCCTCCAGAAATTAAAGTTTGTTGTTGCTGTCGTTATTTATTTTACTTGCTTTTATACCTAGTTTGTCTTCCTGGCAGAAATAGTACTTTCTGGAGTCTGATGCCAGTGGAGTTTGGTGAAGTGCATACGCTTCAATTTGTCAATTATCTGTCAAAGTCTTGGAAAATGAAGGAAAGGAAGGAAGGAGAAATATGGCTCAGCCTCTGAGCCCATCCTTGTTTACCAGCCAGGTAACTTCTTTTCTATCTGTTTGCTTAAGCGATACAATTCTCTGAAGAAGTCCATTGGCTATTTATAGGCAACAGCACAGAAATTCAACATCTGGCTGTAGACCTCTCAAGTAACCTGCCTTACTTTCCCCAGCCCATCCCCGAATTACTACTCCCTTTCAGAAAATCCTCTGAGCCAAACCATATTTGTGCAGGGACCAGGGCAACTTACCTCCGTGAACATGTCTTGCCGCCTCCCTACATGGCAGGAGAGGTTTCCTGTTTTCATACATTCCCTTGTCAGCTGTGCTCAGTGTCAATAAGGTTAGTGCCTTTTGTGCGGGCGGCTGGAGAGGGAGCCCTGACAGGAAAGAACTTTTTAATCTCCTTCCTCACACTGAGCCATGCGAAGGCAGCAGCAAGCAAGCGCTCCCAGGCACAAGTCCCTTGGCTCCTCTCCTAAAAAAACGCTCCCTCAAGTACAGGGTTGCTAAGCAATCTGCGCCGTGGTGTGTGCCCCCACGCAAAACACTCTCCACTGCGCCTTGTGCATTCGCAATTGGCAACATCCTTCCCCTTGGCAGGTTTGACTTGTGCAAAAGACCGTAGGGAGAGTTGTTCAAAAGAGAATAAAATATACACCGGTGGAGAGGTTTCATCTGCGCTCTTCTCATAACTGGCTTTGCTTTTAAGACTTCTAGTTTGAAACAAGGGGGGAAAGAAGCATTAGCTGTGAAGGAAGAGCAAGGAGGAAAAATGCAATCCCCATCGTCCAGTGGGAATTACACACAAAAGCAAATACATCAAAGCAGTGGGTTTTTCTCTAGGCATTTATGTATGTCAAACCTGCAGAGTCTGGTAGGGTTTCCAAAGATACATTTTTACAGCCTTCCTCAAGTTTTGTAATACTATTCCATAAAAGTAATGCACTACTTCATAAGGGACCGGTTGTAATAAATCCATTAATAATAGTATTAAAATTATATTAGTTTCCATTAGAACCGTTCTCTATTTTTTTCAAAGGGAATTATTTTCAATTTGCACATAAACATAGATGTTTGCATTTGTGCACACGCAAGAATGCAAACAAAGTTTTTGCTGCTGTTTTTATTTACCAGTGCTGGAGTTCACACACCGTGTATTAGATAGGTAATGATGTTCAGAAGATGCTTCGCAATTTAGGCAATTACACGTCACAAATTAGCATTTATCAACAAAGCAAAAGTAGCCATGTCGCAGAGCTGTACATTTAATATGGTAGAATACAATGGCTTGAATCCAGCTGAGAGTAAAAAATGCTTAAGACCATTAATTCTTTCAACAGACTTAAGCTATGTCTGTGCTGAATTAAGGACAATGTCTGTTACAATACTAAACGCATGCAAAAACAGGTCCCTTATGGCATATTTAAAATCTTGTTCAGAACCATTTTCCTCACCAGATGTTCAAGAGCTGGAGTCACATACACACACCAAGTTTACACAGAGACTTCAGTGGCACCTTACCAATGCACATAGTTTAGTCTTTAAGCTGCCACAGAAATGTACAAACTTGTGGCTGGTTGGTACAAGCAGTTCTTGTTCTCTGTGCGAACCATCTCCTAACAGGCAGACAGACAGGGAAAAAGTTCTGAAAACTAGCATTAAAATCATCCCAATGGAAAGCCCTATAGGTAACACCAGCTCTCGTGGTATTTTTCTCTCTATAATCACAGGCACTTAATATTGGCCTGCTCAAATTTGGTTAAAAAAATTGTTGTATACCTTCAAGTCATTTTTGAACCCTGCCAACTAAAAGGTGAACTTACTATGGGGTTTTCTTGCTAATGATTGTTCAAAGGGAGTTTGCTTTTGCCTTCTTCTGAGGCTGAAAAAGTATGAACTGACCATGGTCACTCAGTGGGTTTCATGGTCAAGTGGGGATTAGAATTCTAGTATCTCCAGAGTTTTAGTCTGATGTTCAAACTAGTAGACCACACTATACTCCTCTGCAAGAGTATTTGTAAAAAAAGATTTCTGCAGTGTCTCAAAACATAGACAAGTTACAAAGAACTAGGAAAGTACTTCAGAAAGCATATGCTTTTCAAAGGGAAACTTTCTCACCACTTTATAACCTATGAAATTAAAAATCAGACCTGAGAACTAAAGCCAAAGATTGCAGTGTATACAGGCAGTTCCCTGAGTTACAACCATCCGATTACAAATGACTCATAGTTAAGAACGGGGCTAAAACAACAGGAAATGAGAGAAATCTACCCCTGGGAAGGGAAATTCACTTTTGAAAGAGTTATGATGGGGAAAAGGTGTCTCCACTGACGCTTTATCACCAATCCTTGTTTCACCAACAAGCCAACTTTTTCAAAATCCAGTTACCATAGGGACAGAATCTTCTTAACAGGGGCACAGATAGATATATAGTCAGTCCATGCAGTCATGCTGGCCACCTGACGTTGGAGGTGTCTACGGACAATGCCAACTCTTTGGCTTAGAAATTGAGATGAACCCCCAGAGTTGGAAACAACTAGACTTAATGTCAAGGGGAAACCTTTACTTGTGTGGCCCTGTGGTTGGAGTTACACTTAAAAATGTACCTGTTTCAACTTACATCCAAATTCAACTGAAGAACCAACCTATAAAATCTATCATGTTCATAACTTGGGGACTGCTTGTACTGTGTTCAGCCAGTCAGCCAATGCTCTCATTTCTGTTACTGAAAATCTTGCCTTTGTGGATTGCGAAGTGGTATTAAAGCCCTGATTGCCCTTTAAAAAGGGGGCTTTGAATTTTGTTAAAATTTTGCATTTCAATAGTCAATGTTTTGCTACGATCCTCTCAGGAGCCAGCAGTTGTGATGGCTATTATGTATTATATACTGCTACCTGTAAGACCAATACTTGCATCTGGAAGAAAATGTCCTCTTTAGGAATTTTCTTGGTTTTCCAGGCAATTCTCTGGTTTGCTCCCGCCAGAAGTTACCCCAGTGTCTTAAATTGTTAGGAAAGATATCACTCTAAGAAATTTTCTAGGTCCTCCAGGGTGACTCTATGGTAACTTCCAGAACTCATTCATTTCCACACTATTTGCTAGAGCACCAACTCTGGACATCTGAGTCTGCACCAGGATAGTATTGTGCAATATCCTTCCGTAAACCAGAGGAGAGGAAATTAATGGAGCAGAATGGGAAAATTGGCAAAATGTAACAGTGCCATTGCTCAAGGAAAGCTCTGAGTGCCAAAATAATTTGGCACTTCTACTGGCCAATTTCTCTGGGCTCAATCCTGCCTGACTTGTCCATTAGGAGCCAGGCTGAGGTCAGTTTTACTGGAAGGCCAGATATGCTCACAATTATTAGTTTCTACACTGTTGTTTCAAGAAAAGCTCTCAGAAGAAGTCAACAAAGAGTTTTAAAGTGCAAACACCACTCCCAAATGCACGATTTATACATAGGACTCTTTTTCCTATTTTCCAGAAAACGTAGTGACATATAAGGGTTCACAATGCACCACAATTGCTTGCATGTGGGTTTCATTCTCTTATGTTTGTTCCAATATTCTGTTACTTTCTGTAAATGCATCCAACATTCATACTCTGTAAGACTAAGTTCCTTCTCTCTTGAACCTCTTAACTGCAACAGACAATGTTCAGAAACTCTTACTTTTGAAAAAAGCTGAGCTTCTCGCATTAGCAGAATGAAGAAATAACAAGCTAAGGAAAAGACTTAAAAGTGGAGATAATTCAACCATATGGGTTATGCTGTTTCTTAAAGCTGTTCCATAATACACAATTGTAGAACTATGATTCAATTTTATCTGGGATGATGGTGTCCTATGAAATCCAGGAAATTGTAGTTGTGGCACTAGAGCGCTCTGCCTGAGAAATCTACGCATCTCCCAGTAAATTATGGATCTCAGTATTCCATAAGATGGAACCATAGCAGTAATAATGGAACAATACCACTATAAACATGTTGTGTGGATGAGCCCTTACTAAGCATGTGCATTTGGGCCAGAAGGCATGGCATTTTTGGGTCTGTTTTTGTCTGACCCCTCATTTCATGTACCAGAAAGTTACCCAAAAGGGGAGGGGTGTTTCCGTTTCATTCAGCAGAGATTCGGCCCATTGGGAAACTTTAAAGGCTCAATCCTCAGCCATTTGAAGGCCTATCAGCATGAAACCTAACTCAGTTGTAGACCCCATTTCCAACTGCAGGCCCACCAAGTTTCAAAACATTTTACCACTCTAATGATTTTTTAGAATTATTTTAAGTTTTACGACACACTGTAAGAGAGGATTCTGGTAACTGTAGTCGATGGTTGTGTCCATTCCCAGTCAATCAGAGCATGGACACCAGTAGGCTTTTTATTGGCTGAGAGACACAGAGAGGGAAAAACTTCAACACCCATGATGTTCCAAGAGAAACTTTTCAATGGTCACCCTATGTTAGTACCACTGGGAAAGTGAGTTCCCAAGGCCTTTTCTGGAGGAGAACATAACTTTCCAAGAAAAAATGGAGGAGGCTTCTTCTACCAAGGAGATTCTTCTACCAGATCCCCCTGTCTCAAGTATTTTGTGGACTTAACTCTTTCTGAAAATATCACCTCTCCGAATCCGTTTCGCTGGCCTTTTCATCTTTTTCTTCACGTTTCTGTTTTTTGGAAATTAAACGAAAACAACTCTCCGAAAACTACAAATCTTTTTGCCCTTACTCTCCATGCAAGGATTAAGTAGGAACAAATCAGTCATTTCCCACTAAATGCCAAGCACTACTTGAAATATGAAAAGGGGCGTTTGAAATCTCTCAGATTATCCTTATTTCAATTGTCTCCCTTTCTCCTCCTGCTCTACAGGAACATTATCTCTTGTTCAGCTCAAACAGAGACTTAAAACAGCAACAACCTCAACACTTGGAAAGAGTAAGATAAAGGCAGACCAGCACCACTGAATCTTTATCTCACTGAAGGTTGTTGCACTTCAGGTCATTGTTCTTTGCTCATTGACATGCGCAGCACTATTCCCTGCCACCCCCAACTGTCACAATCTCTATTGTTCACCACATTGCTGCCTCCTTGGAAACATTTGCCCGTCATCTGCTCTGGAGTATTGCTCAAGCTTTTCCTGCTGGTTCCTGCTAGCCTTTCATGTCAGTGCAAATTCCACTAATGCACGGAATGATCCAACAGCTTCCTATTAGGAATTCTAGCCTGCATCAAACTGTGCTTAATAAAAACAAAAGCCAAGTAAAATAATAGGGTTTTTTTTTTTCATTTTCATGCCTGGGGTTGCAAGATGTTCCCAATTTAAAGGAATCATTATTATTCAAAAGGACTGCTTTCTACATCTCAGAGTAGTCACTATTTCTGCTGTGTCACAGAACCAGCTTAAATGTCAATGTGGCCGCAGAGATCGGATTCCTCATGGCATGCACAGTTTGCTACAATTTACCTGACTGGCATATTCAACTTGCTAATATACTATCCAAGAGTGACTGTACCATCTGATATGATTTCCAGGTTGGTTTTCCCCAGTCTTGCCAGTTAATGCACCCAATTGCCTTAAGTAGATCACAATGTTGCAAGCTTCAACTTGTATTGAAAAGCAAACTCAAAGCAAGGGAAGCACCTGGCTTATGTTTATCAAACCTAAAGGCAACTACTGTAAAACAGAAACTTGAATGTGTGGCCCTGCAGATACTGTTGGACAACACTTCCCACCATCCCTTATTATTGGAAACAATGGTTATGGATGATGGGTGCTGCAGTCTAACAACATCTAGAGGGTGACATCTTCCCCCAAATTGACGGGAACATCTCATCCATATTATTGAGGACATTCTGGAACAAATGCCGGATACATCTACTATTGTAAACATAATTAATATACTCTATGTAACACATAAGTCCGTGCTCTGCTAAGCATGTCAGTCTTTATTATGTCAGATTCAATTTTGTTAAAATATGCTATCGATTCAGATTTAAAAACAAAACAAAACCTATGGCTGGACTGGAGGATACTGGAGTTTTGGGTCCAAAAAAGTGACTTCCCCAAAATTTCTGGAAACAATTAATTGCTGTCCAAAACATGGAAATTCCAAAGTTATTGATCTCCTGATTGATAGATAACGGCCATGGTAGAAAAAACCTAATACAAATAATACAAATCACTGGTTTACTGTGAGTTTTCCGGGCTGTATGACCATGTTCCAAAACCATTCTCTCCTGATGTTTCTCCCACATCTGTGGCAGGCATTCCCAGAGATTGTGAGGTCTGTTGGAAACTGGGCAAGTTGGGTTTATATATCTGTGAAATACACTAAGAAAACAGAGGAATTCCAGACAGGAAACAATCAGGGTCAGCCAACACCTCCAAATAAAGAATTCCCCCAGGCAGGAAGCAGCCAGGCTTTGAAGCTGGCAAGGCTATTCAATACTAATCAAGCTGGCCAGGTGCAACGTTCACACTTGCCTCCAACAGACCAAGAGTTTTTTCTCCCACCCTGGACATTCCACAGATATATAAACCTCACATGCCTAGTTTCCAACAGACCTCACAACCTCTGAGGACGCCTGCCATAGATGCAGGTGAAATGCCAGGAGAAAATGCTTCTGGAACATGGCCAGACAGCCCGGAAAACTCACAGCAACCCACAAATATTTTATTTTCAAAAAATGCTGCACCCATCACTCTGAACCAATCCAATGGATGCAATGCAAGTAAAACCCAGGACTCTAAATTCAAGCATGGATTGGGACTGTATGCTGCTCAACCCTTTTTTAAACTAAAGATTTCTATTTGTCTTTTTCTCTAAAAGGATTGATATCACCCCAGATTTCCTTCATGCCACATTTGAAGCATTTTCTCGAAATATTCAGTCTGTAGGGAAATAGCCGCAAAAAAACAACACAGTTCTGTAAACCTTTTGGCAACATACTGGTAGCATACTGGCAATGTACATAGGATGTATAACATGGGAAAACACTGTTTACATTGGTCTTCCTTCTTCCTGCATTTTACCATTTAAATGACTCTGATTCAAAATTCAATATGTTCTGTTCGCGATCAATGCCACTTACACTGAAGCTTCCAGCCACAGCTTTGGATTGTCATCCATCACAACAGGAAATTAATTACAAAATGTGTCATTCAAAAAGCACATAAGCCAAAAAGTTGGTAAAAAGCTGAATTGACTGTAAAAACAGTCAATTCTAAGTGTGTGGGAACATGTTGGGGAAGCTTAATAAAAGCCTCATTATTCAATATTCTTCCCTTTTACTTCACTCTATAATAAAGCTGTCATGATCTCCTCTACAGAAGTACTTTTCACCCTGTTATTCCACTTGACACAGGGCACATCTACACTTGGCATTTAATGCAATTTCAAACTGATATTGAAGAAAGTGGCTTCACTGTGCAGAGGATTACACATGAATAATAATAATATTCATCATCATCATCATCATCATTGAACTGCAAAGACTGTGGCACAAGCCAGTAAAGGCGGCACACTGGGTGCAGTGCCTAAAGACCTTGGCCTGCACTTAAACACAATCGGCGCTGACAAAATTACCATCTGCCAGTTGCAGAAGGCCACCTTAATGGGATCTGCATGCATTATTCGCCGATATATCACACAGTCCTAGACACTTGGGAAGTGTCTGACATGTGATCCAATTCAACAGCCAACAGAGTGTCTGCTGTGGACTCATCTTGTTGTGTTTATTTATTTATTTATTTATTTGATTCATTTATTAACCGCCATTCTCAGCCCTTACGGGCGACTCATGGCGGTGTACAGTACACATAAAAGACAGTTACAAAAGTCAGTATCTACAAACACATAGCTATACAAACAACTACAAACTACATAAAAATCCGCTTCGTCTCTTAGTAGAATCATAGGCCAGTCTCATCGTCCTTATATCATTCCAGTTCTCATTACCATAATGTTACCATGATGTTGTTACTAGCACTTAATTAAATGCCCTCTCGAACAGCCAGGTTTTAAGGCTTTTTCGAAAGGACATGAGGGAGGGCGCCTGTCTAATGTTTGCCGGGAGAGTGTTCCACAGCCGGGGAGCCACCACCGAGAAGGCCCTCTCCCTCGTCCCCGCCAGTAGTAGTAATAGTAATAGTAATAATAATAATAATAATAATACTAATAGTAATAATAATAATAATAATAATAATAATAATAATAATAATCTTTATTCATACCCCACCTCCATCTTCCCCAATGGGGACTCGGGGCAGCTTACATAAGGCCAAGCCCAAACAACAAATTACAATGAAATGAAATGCAAATTACAATAAAATAAACAACATATACAATAAACAATATACACAAAACATTAAAAATGGATAAAGTATGAGGTCCAGATGGGGATTAAGCAAACCACAGAGTACTGGTGAGCATTCAGGGCTTCCTTTTGTGGGCTTTTGTGGAAGTTTGTTGTCTGACTGCCACAGTTTTAAGTTTGCTCCGCACTGCATTAAGTGGTCAGTGTTGTTGGGGTCACAGACTTCTGTGAAGTTCTGGCCTTTCCCTGAATGCCTGTGCCCTTGTTATGCGCAACAGTATACAAGCACACCAAACAGAATTCAATTACTTCTCTGCTATGATTCATTTGATGCCTATGGGCACTCAACTTCTCTTAAAAATGGAAATAGTGATTGGGACATGATTGTGGACAAACCCAAACAGGCATAGGGGATTTTCACCTGGGAGAGTGCTACCCAAAAACCACACACCTTAATAAGAAAAGAAGCAAGGAAAACCCCTTCTGCTGTGCTAAAGAGCGTTATGACATATGTAGCAAAATAGATCAATTCTCCATCCCCACCCTTTTCAATCTAATTTTCCATTCCTGTCAAGTATAAAAATTTCAGGTTGCGGATTTCAAACGTCATCACTGCTTTTTGGGTGTTTCCGTAGTTTAAATCAACAGCTCCCAATCTTCAATTGTTTTTATGATAGAACCAATAAGGGAATGGCATTTATAAACTAGGGGGGGAAATCGTAATTTATTGGAACTCTGCTTGGCTATGGAAGGGCAAATCCCTCTGACACTGGGAAATGCACAGAATTCTAGGAAATGTAGTTTAGGGCAGGACCTTTTGAATTCTCTGGCATAGGGCTCCCCTCTTCCCAAACTACATTTCCCAGAATTCTGTACCATTCCCAGAAAACACTGCTCCCTCTTTTCCCCGCTCCTAATGGCAAGACTCTATTAATTTACAGAGGAAAGGCAAGGCACTAAGGCAGCCCTTAGCTTTGCTTCCTTGCACTGAATATGAAACTGACTTTGAGAGCCTTCCGAAATTTACAAAACTAAAATGAAAAAGTATGGGACAAGTTTCAATTCTTAAATTTTTTGCTCATATCAGATATTGCCTTATAAATACGAATTTAACAAATGTGATACCAATTACTAACCAAAAAATGCACGCCTCTAGTATCTACTTCTAAATATGGAATGACTTGAGAATGCAGCTGTGCAATGCTGCATGAACATAATGGTAGACGCAGCAAACTGCATACCATATTTCACAAACGACGCTTTTCAGTGTAACTGGATTTCACATGGATCAGTTTAACTGCCTGGCCACTTGAATACTTGATGCTGAAAATGGCAATCTGCAACAGCAGAAATACTTGTATAGGTTTAGTTTCAGTGCAAAGTGAGTCATAGCGCAATCATCCATGGTGGATTAATTGACTCCACAGTAAAACCGACTCCTCTGTTCAAATGGAGAGGCTTAACTTGTCAGGGCTGCCGTGAGCAGAAGCCGTCAACAATTAATTCACAGCTGCAGGTGACACACAAGCCTCGAACAGTTAAATGAGCCAATCAGCATTTGACGAAAGATGTGATGTCAATGGAGATCACTAGAGGGGAAAAGTGCTTCTTTTTCTTCTCCCCGGCTTTCATGAACAGTGGAGAGAGAAATCTCAATGGTTTTGGGATCCAACGGGCCTTATATTCCCTCCCAGGCACTGACATCATTCTTAGCTTAATACCTTGTCTGCAAAGCCAGGCAATTTTTTAGCTGCAGACTGAATCTACTCTCTTCCCGATGGAGTTCCATCACACGCTGAAAACGATTTTGTTTTGGCAGCATTTGAGCCTTACTGCAGATTGTATTTATCTTGCTCTTCCTTTTGTTTTTCTTGCTGCTATTTTGTACCTTGCCCTGCTGCTTTGTTTGCTTAATTATTTTACAATTACAGCTTTGACTTACAAATAAGCAAGAAGAGAAATATCTGAGTTTATATCAAAATTTATCAATGCCAAACTTCCATTCCGTGTGTTCAGTTCACTCTTAATTAATTTGGATTAATCAATACAGAAGAACTACAGCTTCATGGACATGATATTTTGAGATGATTGATTCTGTACAGCATAGAGAAAACTGCCAAATATTGCACACCAAAACAAACAAAACCCAATAAAGAAATATCCATTAAATAAAATACAAATCTATACTGGTGCTTGCTAGGAGTGACCAGATCTTTTCAAATTCTGGAGGAAAAAAAATATGCTTACTGCCACAGACCCTTCTGCCATCAACTTCTCTTTCTACCCCATTTTTAAAAATAATTTAGCAGGTAGTGTATTTTCCTAGCAGACCTTTAACTATTAGGTAAGGGGACAGCGGTTAACCTTTTCACCCAAAATTTTGGGATTTATGGTTCCAATTCTACATGTAAATAGATGCTTCTTGCAAGGACTTGAAGCCCACACTATTGCAACTCTCAGGGAAATTAAGCCCCAATGTCCTTTTACTCTGAAAGGAAGGTTGATTATCCATCCCTTGCATTGGGTAGCAACTGATTCTCAGCCTGCAGTACTCTGTTAAAACCCAGCTTTCATGCAGCATATTCAAACTGGATGGTCATTAATTGTCAACCCATCTTCTTTCAAGTTCTCATGAAAAGCCCTCAATAAAATAGGAAAAACTTAACATTTAAACCAACATTTGGGGGGGGGGGGCACTATAACAAAAGCATAGCCAAAGCAAGCCATTTCACTAACCTCAATTGGTTCAGCAGGTATTTTCAGTTTGGGTAAGTTGGTCTTGGCATTTGCTTTTAAAGTGGTTATCTTCCCATAGGACGGTTCGTGGTATTCCTTGGGAAGAGGTTTCAGCTCTGGAGACTCATCCGGTGCCTGATCTTGACCATCCATTGGCCGGACGTAGGCAGTCGGTTTCTGCTGTATTATTGCACTGCTTTTGGAGGACAAGGATGAGGGAAATGTCTGGGAGGAAGGCTGGGCAGCAACAGTCACAGCAGCACTCACGCTGTCCTGGGTTTCATTATCACGTGTTCCAGCCACCGGCTCTTGAGGAGGAGAGCTTTTCTGCCCAGGTTTTTTGCTGGTGTTGCTGCTACTACTCTGAGGCCTGGAATTGAGACGCTGTCCGGAATGTAGAGGCGACAAAGGTGCAATAGGGGAAGATAACGTGGACAACAGGGGGGAAAGATGCAAAAGGGAGGCTTGCACCTCCCGTGTGATATCTTCATCCATGCATCTTTCGTTCTTCTGCTGGCGCCTGCTACTTGGGATTTCTTGAGTCTTGCAGCTGAGCTGTTGACTTTGCCTCTGGTGGCTGGGCATCCCCCCACTTTGTGAGGCTGGTTCAGTCCTTGAGTGGGCTTTTTGGTAGTGCACAGAGTTTCCTGCTGGAGGAGCGCTGGAAGGAAGGGGCCCCAAGGGCTTGTGGTGATAGCTGTTGTTCTGGAATGAGGGGGGCAGTACGCTGGTGGTCTTTTCGGGGAAGAGCGGGCGGTCTGGCTTGTGCGGAGGGATCAGAGACATGACACTCTCCGGGATCCCTATGTAATTCTGCGGGGACTTGGCAGCAATGAGCTCCTTCATCTCTTCATAATCGCCAAACATTTTTTGAATTCGATTGGATAGCTCGTCTGCTTTGTGTATCTGAAATGGTAAAGAGCAGCAAAGAACAGGAGGGTTAGAAACAATGAAACAGAGGATGCCCTTGCAAACATTATGAGTAGAGAAATGACCAAAAGACCATAATAGTACTGGTCCATCTGACTAATTGAACAGACTGATCTAACAGCCACACAGACACCCACTGAGTTTTTTAGGAAACTGCAAATTGTTGTAATTTGCAGTAAATATTTTTGAAAAGCTGAAATGGAATGAGGTGAAAATTACTCAATTTCCTCCCATAGTTCATGAAGGCTACCTTCTCCTTGAAAGATTGAACTGCTTAGGGAAATTAAACAACAGGGGTCATAGGCAAATATTTATGCTTATTGGCCTACCCATAAGGGAGGGTGATATCTTAAGTTCATATAAACTTAAATATGAGTAGCAAATGGGAATTTTAATGGGAATTATAAAAGATTATCAGGACTATTACTACAGTATGATATGTGCGGGGTATATTCCAAGAATTTGCAGGACATGCAAACCCTAATGAAATGAAGGACATTTGGCCAAAGAATAACATAGTGTTGCACTGGAAAACCTAAAGAGAAGAGTAGTTGGATGTGGATAAATGAAATCGTGGATACCGGACCCATGGACATGGGCATCAGTTATTTATATCCTGCCCCTTTCCCAGTGTGAGACTAAAGGCAGCTTACTACCATAGAAACCAATATAGTTAAAATTACCAGCATACAGAAGTTAAAAGGCAATTAAAACTGTCATAAAATCCAAAACCAATTAACAACAATAAGAACCACAACAGCACATTATACAAGGGTTGTGAAATCAATTTTCAAAGGCATGTCAGAATAAAAAAGAGCTTTATCTGCTTGTGAATGATAGTGAGAAGGGTGCCATAGTCTAGTTTATCAGGGAAGGGGTTCCAGAGCCTGGGAACACCCAGTGAAAAGCCCTCCACATGTTCCCATCAAACGTGACTATGAGGATGGTGGGATGAAGAGCAAGGCTGCCATACAAGACCTCAACAAATGGTCAGGCTCACATGGTCAACTGAAAGTGATTCCATGGCTAGAAAGCAGGAGCAGATCCCTTTTTTGCAACTACTTCCCATGTACCACTGTAAAGCAGCAATAGTTGGAATGGACATTTGGCTAAGCCTTGCTACAGGAGATAATTTAAACAGGGGATGCTGAGCACTGAGCTCAGGGTCTTCTGCATGCAAAATATACTCTAGTATTGTGCTATGTGTCTTCTAGGGTTTACTTCTTGCTCCCAATTGCTTAATGCTCTACCTCCACAAGATATGAACTCTTCCCTAAGATGATGCTCTCCATATGCTTTGGAATAATTCCGATTAGCCCCAGCCATCATAGCTACTGCTCAGCAGTGATGAAAAATGCAGTGTGAAACATGCAAGAACATATAATGATAGGGAAATCCAGCACAGAGTAAGGGTCTTGCTGTAACTCTAGAAAGAAGGTAATTGATGGTATAAGGACCATCCTTCAAACTGCAATGCAATGGGATATGCCAGTTACCTTGTAAGGTTTTTCAAAGAGGGGAATGGCTGCGGGGAACGTCTCTCTTTCTTGATGAGCTTCCTGATTCCTTCTCTCTTTTGCTTGGATGCGGAGCAAATTCCTCTGTTCATTGTACAAGCTGTTGGAGAGAAGAGTGGGAAACAATTACTGTCTAGCACCTCTGTCTCTTATATCTATATATTTCCACCTTTTCAACATACACACTTTTCAAAACTGGAAAATAAAGTAATGGAAGAAAACAGGAAATTTGACCCAAAACAGTGTACCTAGACTTGTGCCTAGAGGCATGCAGTGGTGGCGCATATAAAGCAATTAACCTACTTGCAGACAGAGAAACTTTTGAAGCAGAAAAATGTATGTATGTATGTATGTATGTATGTATGTATGTATGTATGTATGTGTTTAATCTATCCTCCCATCTACCTGCCACAAAATTTGAGGCAGCTTATACCCATTGGCAACTCTGAAAATATTGATACAAAAGTTAAAACACAATTAAACCCCAGCTCTGTTTTGAAAAGCACATTTAAAAGAAATTCAGTGCCCACGATAGAAAGCTCCATCTGCTACAATGTATTAAAAACCAAATGCCTCATTAAATAAACTAAATAAATAAATACAAATGCCACCAAGCCTTCCCCCCCCCCCCCCCAAGATCCTCAATGTAACTGTAAATGCAGAACTGGTGGCTCATCTACTCTCGCCATCACATTCTTCATTTCCGTCACCAGATGGATCCAAGAGATTAGGGAGAGACAACTCCCTCTGCTGTTCTGGAGCTTCCAGAAGCGAAAAAAAGGGATGTGGAGGCACTTTCCCCCTTTATAGAAAATGCATAGATCTTGGGAAAAAATTTGCTTACAAGAAGTCTCTACAATTTTCTTGGTTCTGATAGCCATAGGGTAGGGAGAAGGACGGCAATGCCAGTTCCCAACTTCCTCAAATAAGTGCTCTCTACATCAGGGGTGTCAAACTCATTTTCATTGAGGGCCACATCAGCCTTATGGTTGCCTTCAGAGGGCTGTTGAATTCATGGGCCATCTGTGGATAAATGTCCAATTATAACTGTTTTACATAGTACGGTGCTCTTCAGTTTTTAATTAGGAGCCACAGTGGTACAATGGATTAAACTCTTGTGCCAGATGAACTGCTGATCTAAAGGTCAACGGTTCAAATCCGCAAGACAGGGTGAGTTTCCGTCTGTCAGCTCCAGCTTCCCATGCGGGGAAATGAGAAAAGCCTGGATGGTAACACATCCAGGCGTCCCCTGGGCAACGTCTCTGCAGATGGCTAATTCTCTCACACCAGAAGCAACTTGCAGTTTCTCAAGTCACAATAAAAAAATTGTAATTGAATGACAACTCCCATCACTTTTGATTATGCGTCAGGCAGACTGAGATAATGGGAATTGTAATCCAACAACACTTGTGGCTCTGAAGTTGGGGAAAGATTAAAAGACATTTTAAAGTCTGGAATCATATATCCACAAGCCTTGTATCTGAAACCTCGCTATCTTGACTAAACAGGAGAAACTGCAGGCTCCCAGAAGTTACTGTATCACATCTCTCATCAAGTTTAGTCATGAAGTCTAATGATGAGTAATACAAAAGTTGTAGTCCAGCTTCTGTAGGGCCACATAAAATGACATGGGAGGCCAGATTTGGCTGGTGGGCCATGAGTTTGAGACATGTGCTCTAGATGCATTTAACTACAATTCTCAACAGCATTATCAAGGGCAACCTGGCACAGAGCATATTGCAGTATGCTATAGTCCAGGCATGGGCAAACTTGGGCCATCCAGGTGTTTTGAACTTCAACTCCAACAGTTCCTAACAGCCTAATCAGGAAGATGCCAATGGAAGAATAACTGTGGTCAGGCTGTTCCTGTCCAGGAAAGACCACAGCTCTCTGATCAGAAAAGCTCAGATGCATCTAGGACGGTGGTTCTCAACCTGTGGATCCTCATGTGTTTTAGCCTACAGCTCCCAGAAATTCCAGCCAGTCTACCAGCTGTTAGGATTTCTGGGAGCTAAAGGCAAAAACATTTGGGCCCCACAGGTTGAGAACCACTGATTTAGGAGTATTTCCAAATTACACACCACCTGCCTCAAAAACGTTATTATTGTGAAGCCAGCTTTTTAAAATCTCCGGGACTTTTAATCTCATATCAAGGCATAGGGATACAGCATCCTAGTGAAAGTGGGGGAAAGTAAATTTTAAAAACACTTTTTAACTTGAGCCAACACCAGTCTTAGGAATCTCTAGGTCCTGTCAACATCTCTATGGCCAACTTCCACCGGAATTGCATTACTGGACCTTCAAATCCTTAAAAAATGTTCATTCTAGGACTTCAGGTCCTCTAGCTCAACTCCATAGTCAATATCCATTAGATGTTTACCACCGAGTTAGGCTCAGGGAATTAGAGAGAACATATTAATCAAAAGTGCAAGAAGTCTAATCTGCAAAAGTTTACTCCACAAATGTGGAGGGTCAGCTGTAGTTCTGAACAGCTCCACTTTGGCCACATGTTTCTCTATGTGGTATTGCTGACCTGACCTATGTTTTTCCACATTTTGTTTTTACCTTTGTAATAAGCCACCATGTTATAGATAGCTCAGGCGTGCTAAAATAAAACAATTACAAATGGGCCGTAGTAATCACCCTCAGGAGTAACAGTAAGGGCATCTAAGGTAGAGATGTCCCCTGAAAAATGTCTGTGGAAACAACACTGGCTTCCGCGCAGCTCAAATCCCTTCTATCTTGTCCCTCCCTGACTCGCTCCACACCCTGCCAGTTCGCATCTTGCTGAGACCATGAAAACTGGAGCAAATCCATTTTCCCAAGGAACAGCGACTTTGGGGGTTTCATGCTTGGATTGCATTTGGAGCATTATTACCCACAGTCACGCACCAGGAACAGGGGAAAGAAACTACTGTCTTTCCAATGATTTTCTATGCAAGCAAGCTCCTAAAAAGCCTCCAAATGTTGATTTGTTCAAAAACAACTGCTGTGTGAGAACCAGAGCCTTTAAACCAACCATTATTATTCCCTTATCAATACAAAGCAGAAAAGACAGATGTGCACAGCCAGAGGACAACAGTGTTATGTAAGAAACCTGGCTGCTCTCAAACTGATCTGTATCCTTCTTCCAACTCATACATACCAACTTAATATAACAAGGTAACAATCCAACACTAGCCCCATTCATTTCACTGTGTCTAAAACAGATGGTGTTACTAGAGTCGATGGGTGCATCTTAATGAAGTTGGACACCACTTTAACTTCCAAGGCTCAATGCCATGGAAGGCTATAAAGACTTTGTAAAGCTACAAGTCCTATGATTCCATAGCATTGAGCCAGCTAAGTTGGTATTAAGTTACATTAATTGTACAGTATAGATGCACCCAATATCTTCTAATTTTCAGATAAGTCAGTAGGCTGAGGGGAAACCAAATATTTTATACAATACAACATTAACACTGAATACTGATTGAAAACTGGAAAACCTTTCATGACTGTGTAGACTGTGTTTGAAGCAGGTGTTGGTTGTCACAAAAGCTAGTAGCAATCAATACCTGTTGAAATTTCCCCTTCTAGAGAGCCAGAAGGGTGATGGTGTGAGGGTTGGGGACTATGACTTTGGAGACAAGGATTCAATTTCCTGCAACGCCAGGAAAATCCACTGAATGACATGTGAATAACACAATTTCAGCTCCAGAAAAACCAAGTGATAGGGTCATCATAAATCAGAAACAACTTGTGGACTTAGAACAATAGCAACAACAATAACAACAACCACCCTTAAAGGAACAAGAGCCATCTCTAATTTACACTTTGGCAAACTAGTACAACATTCAGGCAATATAATCAAGTACTGCACAATTCAGCAAAATGTATCCCTAAATGGATTAAGGGTTGTAAATAATTCACAGAACAGGAGAAACCTCACTATGTCATTTTGGTCCAGCATCACCGAACAAAATGTATGATTGCTTTTGTCAGATGGGTTGCACTCAATCACCTTATTATACCAAGGTGTTTGTGCCACCAACAGCTCCTTTTACCTGTTCAGAGCATTACACTACACCAAAATGAGTACTCTCGTAAAGCAAGGCAGCTTCATCCTTCTTACAACACTTCCAGGCACCAGAATCTTCCTTCATTACTACAGTTGATTGGCAAATGTAACTGCTCCAGAGTGGACAGAACTTTGCAAAACAAGGGAACTGAAATTAAGTCTTTTCCCCCTTCAATGGAACAGACAGGAAAAGAAAAGATATACTATTGATTTGATCAAGGAAAGTGGCGGAGGGGGGTGGGTGGGGTGTCTGGCATCTTAAAGGCTAATTTATTTTATCACAAAGGTTTGTTGATTCCAATCAACTTTCTCAGATATACTCGCAGGGAGAAATATTTGAGATTTTGGTTATGTACAGTTAAATAGTGTGGGAGTCAGGACAGGGTGAAATGGGTTACACTGATAAAACAGGATTGCAAGATAAGGCACTGTCAAAAGTCCATTGGCCCTGATATCCACATACCAGCCTTACACACTTGTCACAGCTACAATGAATTTTAAATCAAGAGAAATTTGGGAGTGGATGGGAAAGAAGAGCAAGAAACACCAAAACCCTTCTATGTGAGGTTTAGCTCTGATTTAACTACCCATTGTAATTGCATCATTGCTGTTCATAAGGTTTCTAATCCAGGATCCTTTTTTTGAAAATGGGACAGGCAGAAAAAAAAAAAACAATTCCAAGTGGCAACATTAATTCCTAAACTTTCCTAAATGGAAGCGCAAATACAGAACCATCTTACTGGGACAAGCATTAATCTTAAAACAAGCTATTTGTGCATCAATGCCAAAGACCACTCCATTCAAAGTAACCATCCCAAGCCAACTGGAGATGTCAACATTTTTGAAAAAATTGAAGCCATGACGGGGGAAATTCCTGGTAAAAAACAATTTTGGGGGTAAATGGGAAAAATGCTATATTCGCAACCATTGCAGGTTAAAGGTCACTTTGTTACTTCAGGAATATAAAGTGCACTCTCTAGGCAGTGGCTCTCAACTTGTGGGTCCCCAGATGTTTTCGCCTTCAACTCCCAGAAATCCTAACAGCTGGTAAACTGACTGGGATTTCTAGGAGTTTTAGGCCAAAACATTTGGGTACCCACGGGCTGAGAACCACTACTCTAAGTGATACAACACAGAGACCAGGCATTTCCAGAGTGATGCAATGAAGTGGTTACTGTTCATTGTTGTCCCAGACTCAAATCTCAAATTAAGTACCACCACCCCATTGCCAAAGACATGAACCATAACCTTCTATGCCTGGCACTGGCTACTGAATGTCTTTAGTGTCAGAGAGGTGAAGCACCACTCCAGGGACTGATTCTTGCTTTCTGGGTCACATAGGTATGGCCATGTCTGGTCGCCAATACACAACTCCAGAAACTTTGATAAGACATCCATGAGAAAAGACCACAGAACAGCTTATAATCTAGTTATACCATCATAATGTTCAACCCCACACTTCTTTCACAATATCACAAGTTCTTGTACAAACGGGTCAGTGGAATCACATCTGCCTTGGAGCCCAGATCTGGAGACAGCAGGCTTTCACATCTTTGGTTCAATGAAGAAAAGCCTTTTAAGATAGCATTTTGATAATGTAGGTAAGTTGGAAGATGCTCTCAGATACTGGATCAAGGAGTGCTCAAAAGAGTTTTCCCAATGTAAATTTGACAAATGGATTCAAAAGTGGCATAAATGCATCACCACTGATGGTGACTATTGTAAACAGAACACATGTTGCAGACAAAGAGGTACCTTTCACACAAATGTAGCTGCATATGTCCTATCATGTTGGAAAAGGAGTTACAATTCCATAAGCATTACTTTCCACATAACCCTATCCATATAAGGAACATCTAAGGTTTTGCCCATTTATGAAGAGTATGCCAAAAAGCCAATTAAAATCAGATGAAATAACCAACATTACTCCAAAGTGCCAAGGAGATGTAAAACATCATTTCATAAAAGAAAAGAAAAACCATTCCAAGACCAGGAATTACAATACTGTATGCAAATGCCTGTAAAATGTTCCATTCCTAGTGGTTGCCATGTTCTGTTGTACTGCTAGCATAATGGAAAACATAATGCCTGTCAAACCTGGCAGTTTGAAGACTGAAATTATGCCTTAGACAGATGAACATACTAAATGCATTTGTAGACAAGTAAGTGAAGAGGAAGTGATAAATAAAAGATAAAAAATAAAATCAAAATTAGGCATAACCGACATGCAAGGTGGCACAAAGGATGTGAGATATTTTCATTTCGAATCAAATCAAATTCCTTAGTGTTTCTTGTACATATGTAGAATGGTATAAATACAATAGCCCTGAGGGATCATATCCCAGAACCCTTCCAGCACTTCACTAACTTGTTTTTCAGTTTATATTAAGAATTTAAGGTTTTGTTCCATGTCATAACACAAACAGTGACATTAAAATTCAAACTAAAAGCTGCAATTGCACGAGTCTTAGTCAAGTGCATTTCAAGAAAACTAAAAAAACCTCAGTTTAACTTATTTTGACTACTAAGAGAAATAATACTTTTAAAGCACAGAAAATTAAATAAAATTAAATAAAAGCTGGGCAGGACTGGAACTTGGGTAAGCTAAGTTCTCATTCTATCCGCAGTGGAAGACTTTGTTAATTCTGTTCATATTTACAAAAATCTCAAAATCTCTCTGGTTTTAAAATCCTTTTAAGGCTGCCTTTTTTAAAAAGAGAAAATGTTTTATCCAGATCAAGGATCTCATCACACTAGAGAATGAATCCACTTTAAATCTGATTTCTGCCTCCTGCAGAATTCTGGAGTTTGTAGTTTAGGGAGGGGCTTTAAACAGCCTCACTCAACTACAAACCCCAGAATTCTGCAGAAACCAGTTGTAAAGTGGATTCATTCTCTAGTGTGATGAAGTAGCAAGTCGTACATTAACGTAATTTTTTAATACCCTGCCTCCATCTTCCTAAAGGGACTCGGGGCGGCTTACACGGGGCCGAGCCCAACAGAACAGTTAAAACGTAACACATTAAAATGCATATCAACAAAATGATAACAAAAAACAATATAACAAAGTAAAAACAACAACATTAAATAGTATATACAATGAACATCAAACCGACATCTAATAGTAAAGTTAAATGTTTCGTCATGGGTGGGCAGACTGGTGCCACAACATTAGAGGATAGAGCTAATGGGCAAAGTGCAAATATCCTATAGGAGTCCCCGGTGGTGCAGTGGGTTAAACCCCTGTGCTGGCAGGACTGAAGACCGACAGGTCGCAGGTTCGAATCCGGGGAGAGGCAGATGAGCTCCCTCTATCAGCTCCAGCTCCTCATGCGGGGACATGAGAGAAGCCTCCCACAAGGATGATAAAACATCAAAAATCATCCGGGCGTCCCCTGGGCAACGTCCTTGCAGACGGCCAATTCTCTCACACCAGAAGCAACTTGCAGTTTCTCAGGTTGCTCTGGACACAACAACAAAATATCCTATAGCAGCGATGAGAATAAGAACAATTTGCCATCAAGGATATGGATATAACAATCATAAAGTGCTTGAGGACAAGATTTTTGGGTCCTAACTGGGGCAAATCTGCAGCAAAAAAGAGGGTGAAGACAACATATTCATATGTGATACATTTCCATTCTAGAATACTCCGTACTTCTTCCTACTAAAATTAAGGTGAACGTTTCCCTTCAATACAACTGCAGGAAATAATGAGCCTTAATCAAACTCTTTTCTCATTAATGCTACAATCTTCTTGCTGTGAGACACCTCCAATTCAAGTTTTTCTAAACCAAGAGTGGAACATTTTCCAAAAGGTCAGGATGCTTTTTTTGTGTAAAGAGCAGTAAAAATTGCCTCCTGATATTCATCAGAAGATTAGTCACACAGAATCCAGTTCCGCTTCTCACTAAAATCTTGATGGGGAAACAGAACACAAAAGGCAACCCATCCTGCCATGTGCCGCCTCAGTATTTGACGCGGATGTGAAATGAAGCACATACCCCTGTCCTACCAGTTTTCTAACCTTTCTACATGTCAGGCCTTCCCATAGGCCTTATTTAGACAATAGCCTTTCGTGCTCTTGACCCTGTAACAGGATGTCTTTCTAGCAAAATAATGGTCTTCTCCTCTTACACGGTAGATGTGCTGATTGTCAATATCCTGTGACTGGGAAATGTCATGATAATTTCTTGCCCTTGACACATTTTTTTAAATCCCTGCTTTCCTGATCCTTCCTTATATGCAAGAAATGTTTTAACCTGGGTCTTAAAATATCCTTAAGTTCACATTTGAAAACATCTACACTGAAAAGGCTCAGCATTTCACTAAGCCTTGGGATATCTGTTGCGTGCCTTCAAGTTGCTTCAGTCTATTCTTAGGAACTAGGATACTGTACATAACAATAACAAGTAAATAGTAAGTTACAGTAAGAAAGGGAATGGAGAATAAGTGCCCCTGCTGATGTTGTCTGGCTGCAATTGTCATCATCATCATTACTGGTAATGCCAGCTAGAGATAATGGGAGCTGCAGTCCATCATCACATGAAGGGCCATATATCCCACACAGAAACACAGGGTTGGAGGGGCCACACAGTCCATCGATACATCTGTTTTTCAATCTAGTAACTCCAGCTAGAGCAGTGGTTCTCAACCTGTGAGGCTCCAGATGTTTTTGCCTTCAACTCCCAGAAATCCCTGCCAGTTTACCAGCTGTTAGGATTTCTGGGAGCTGAAGGCCAAAACATCTGGGAACTCTGAGCTAGAGCATCCTTAGCAGTTAGCTCTCTCTAGCTTCTATCTAAAGATCTCCATAGGAAACCATATCCCTAGGTAAATTGTTTCATTCCCAAAACTGTTCTTACTATCAATCTACTTTCTAATCTACTATCCTGCAACCAAAACTATAAGACTTAGTTCCATACCCTCTTCTTGGTGACAGCCCTTAAGATGTTTAAAGAGTGTAATCACCTTTCTTCATATGTTATATCCTCCATACTTCTTTTCATCCTTGTTGCCCTTCTTTGAACCCACCACAACTTCTCTATATCTTTCTTAAAATTAAGTGCTGCAACTAAACACAGTACTCTAGATGAGAACAAAATAGAGAGAAATTATTACTTCCTTTATCGTGAGTACCTTGACTATATTAATGCAGATTAAAATCACCATCTCCCCTTACTTTCCGCTAAAGTAGTGGCTCTCAACTTGTGGGTCCCCAGATGTTTTGGCCTTCAGCTCCCAGAACAGCTGGTAAACTGGCTGGGATTTCTGGGAATTGTAGGCAAAAACACCTGGGGACCCATGGGTTGAGAAACATTGCTCTAAAGTAAAATGACCTTGGGAAGTCTGACTTGGCCACAGTAGTCCATGCTCTGGTTACATCCCGCATAGATTACTGCAACACGCTCTACGTGGGGCTGCCCTTGAAGACTACCCGGAAGCTTCAGATGGTCCAGCGCTCGGCAGCCAGGTTGCTAACAGGAGCGGCACTCAGGGAGCATACCACTCCTCTGTTGAGCCAGCTCCACTGGCTGCCAATTTGCTACCGGGCACAATTCAAGGTGCTGGCGTTAGCCTACAAAGCCCTAAACGGTTCTGGCCCCACTTACCTCTCCGAACGCATCTCCACCTATGAACCGACGAGGACATTAAGATCGTCCGGGGAGGCCCTGCTCTCAGTCCCGCCTGCGTCACAGGCACGCTTGGCGGGGACGAGAGACAGGGCCTTCTCGGTGGTGGCTCCTCGGCTATGGAATGCCCTACCCGGACATCAGACAGGCCCCTCGTTGCTGGCGTTTCGGAGGAAGGTCAAGACTTGGCTCTACGAGCAAGCATTTGGCTAAACAGTGCAACTGAACAACTGAACACAGGAAGTCGGTAAAATTGAACATAGGAATGGCACAAGGATTATGAGAATGGATCTTGTTCTGTTTTGAGGCGTCATGAATTGATAAGGAATTGATAATAATTGTTGATTTTGTTGTAATGTGTGATGTGTTTTTAACTGTATATTACTGTATAACTTGCATTGTGTAAACCGCATTGAGTCGCCTAATCTAGGCTGAAAAATGCGGTATAGAAATAAAGCAAATAAATAAATAAATAAATAAAGCTGTTTCAGGACAGAATTTGCAAAAAAAAATGTTTTAACTACTCAAGTCTTCCAACTAGAAGACCTTTTTTTCCATGTCAGGAGCAACTTGAAAAACTGCAAGTCGCTTCTGGTGTGAGAGAATTGGCTGTATGCAAGGACATTGCCCAGGGTACACCCAGACATTTGATGTTTTATGATCCTGTGGGATGGTTCTCTCATGTCCCTGCTTGGGAAGCTAGAGCTGAAATGGGAGCTTACCCTGCTCCCTGGATTGGAACCGCCAACCTGTTGGTTAGCAGTCCTGCCAGCAGAAGGGTTTAACCCATTGGACCACCAAGCTTCTAGCTAGAAGACTGCAAGCCGAGAAGATGAAATCAAAACATTCACTAACATCCAGACCCTTAAACCTATTCCTGATACAAATATAAAACAACAACAACAACAACAATTTTATTCTTATACCCCACCACCATTTCTCCAAAGGGACTCGGGATGGCTAACATATGGGACTAAATGTCCATAAAACATAAAACAAAACAATCCATAAAACAAGACACATTAAAATTGAAGCATCATAAAATACAACAATCCAGATAAAACACATTAAACATGACAGAATAAAACAAATGGCATTGGAGCTCCATCAGACCAAGTTCAACAAAAACCATGACCAAGATTTCTAAAATGGGCAAGACCTATAACTATAAAACTATAAACTACAAAACCTGCTGAAAAGATGTGAATGGCATGTTGTGCAGGAGTCAGGTACCATTTATCACCCCCAGACCACAAGCCTGTTCCAGAGGAAGGCACTCTGTTTGGAGGAAAGGAGCACTTAACTTCCTTTGACACCTTTCGCATGTGCTAAATGGTTAGAATTAGGAATGGTTGATGGGGAGTTTTGCAAGAAGAGAAAGACACCTCCTAGATACTGGTTCATTGTTTTGTCCCCCAAATGAAAGGCATATCAAGCAGGCTTCCAACTAAGATCTTTCAGTCGGATTGGTACAGTGGGTTAAAGAGTAGGAGCAACCCGATATTATATCTCAGCAGGGCTGTTCAAAAACAAAACAGAGCGAGACAGAGAGCGAGATTGAGAGAGAGCGCTAGCACAGAATACAAAGGAAGGAATGTGCTTACACACAGCCAAATTGGGAGGGTTAATTAGCACATCAAAGGTAGGAGACAACAAAGGAGAAAAATCTGCAGCAAGCCTTCAGCTTGATAAGAGTGTTGCAAAGATCAAACATTTACAGGACTGTTGCCTTTTTATTTTGTATTCTTTTTTTTCCTGGCAGGCTCCCTGTGTCTTTCACTTGTCTAGTGACCAGCAGAAAGATGAAATTTCCTTTTTTCCCCCCCTTCCCTATTTCTGTTTTTAACTTCATTTGCCAAATCTCTGATTGTCTGGCAGCCATTAGAAGCACTGGAAGGAGAAGCAGGTAGACTGTGTAATGCAGGTGGAGTATCCCTATCTGAAATGCTTGGACCAGATGCTTTGAAATTTTTTTTTCAGATTCTGGAATATGTATATGAGATACCTTAAAGATGAAATCCAAATATAAACATGAAATTCATTTATGTTTCACATACACCTTATACACATAGTTGATAGGTAATATTATTCAATATTTTGATGTATTGCGCATGAAACAAGGGTTGTGTACCCAGAAGCATTCAAAAGCAAAGCCACCCATGTGGACAATTTCAGAATCTGGAGTACAATATTTTGAAATTTCAGATAAGGGATGCTAAACCTGTATCACTTTTAAGGATCAAACTAGACTTGATCGAGGCAGCACTTGCATGGCATTCTATGCATCAGATGAAAATGAGAATGAAACAACAGAGGGAAAACAATCTTGGACATCTAATCACCCCTCAACAAAAGATTGCTCCAGGCACTACCAGGCCATCAAATGCTAATCAAGGTGATCAGCTGAAACATTCACACCTAGCTCCAGCAGACAAGAGTCCTTTGTCCCACCCTGGTCATTCCACAAATACATAAACCCTTTTTACTGGTTCCTACAGACCTCACTACCTCTGAAGATGCTTGCCATAGATGCAGGCGAAATGTCAGGAGAGAATGCCTCTGGAACATGGCCATACAGCACGAAAAAACCTACAACAACCCAGAATGAAACTCATCTCCTTGCCCAACATCTTGTTCGGTTGCTTTAGACCTGGCATGGGAAAACCAAGGCCCAGGGCCCGGATGCGGCTCCCTGGTCCCTTACCTAAGGCCATCCTCATTTTCCCTGTCCTCTCGGCATAGAACATGGTGGCCCACCACATCCTTATGCAGAAAGGCCGGGAGAGGAAGTCACAAAGTAGCTGAGAGCCCTCTGGAGCATTCTCAGCCACTGCATGTCTTGCCCTCCTCCTGGCATAAGGACATTGTGAATGGCCCCATTCTTATGCCGAGAGAACAGCCCGAGGAAGGCATGAAGTGGCTCGGAGCTCTCCAGAGCATTCTCGGCCATTGCCTGCCATGCCCTCCTCCTGGCATAATGCCGAGTGGATAGCCCAAATATCAGGGGAAGAGGATCAGGGCAGTCTATTTTCCTCCCGGCATAAGGATGGAGTGAACAGCCCAATCCTTATTCCAGAAGGACAACCTGAGGATGACCATCTCATGTCCCCGCATGAAGAGCTGGAGTTGATAGAGGGAGCTCATCTGCCTCTCCCCGGATTCGAACCTGCGACCTGTCATTCTTCAGTCCTGCCGGCACAGGGGTTTAACCCACTGCACCACCGAGGGCTCCTCATCATTCATATGGATGAGTGGCAGTGACGCATGTTGCGTGTAGCCTTCAATATCACATGGACAGCACACACTGCTCTTGGGGACAGCAAATGTAATGTAACATCTGAATAGTTATTACTATTTACTACATTGCGAAGTCTAGACTGGTGTTGGAGTTGGACTACAAGTCTGGAGATCAGATTTTATTCTCTAGCCAATATTGTTAATTTAGCACTTTCTCAAGGAATTCCATAGAAAATTGATGAATTTGTGATGGGGAAAGAAGGGGAGAGACAACGTTTTTGAGCACTGCACAATGATTCTGGAGACTAAGGGTTTACCTTTGCCTTCTTTTGAGATTGAGAGAGTGAGACTTGCCCAAGTTCACTCAATGAGTTTCCATAGATGAGTGGGGATTCAAACCCAAGCCTCCAGAGTCATTATCCAATGGTCAAACAAACCACTACACCAACTCATTGTAGTGGATTCTCCACATAGTTGACTCTGCTCGAACCACCCCTAAATACCTATCAAGAAGCCCCATCGCTTTGGCAGATTAACTATAACATGGAAAGAGTTCTCTCTGTGTTGAAAGTATCACAACTTTTTCTTATCAATGTTTAGTTTAGTTTTTTTCTCCCTAACATCTCTATTTAACAGCCATGATCATATTCATTTTCTGATTTGCTATCACCTACTCCTCATAAACAAGAACATTTATCTGAAAACCTTTTTTTAAAAGGACGGACAAGTAGGCATGTTGTTAGACCTGCTGGCTGCGTATTAATAAACAGGTTCTGCTCCCCTGAAAGCGAAAAGGTTACATCTTTTAAACATCAAACTGATAAAAAAGATATTCTGCATGCTCATGAAAACGTTAAGGTCAATTCAAATAAAAGCAATAAAAATGGGAATACCATGGGTTTTTTTAAATGCATAATATCTCAGTGTCAAGCAACTAGTTGGATTCTCTTTTCACATGTATCTGAAAGCTAACTATCTCTTTTTTGTATAGAGATTGAGAATATTCTTGCTCCATTCACTTAAAATAGTTTATGTAATTGAAAGCCTTCTAATCAGAGGAACATCGAGGGGAAGTGAGGTCAATAAATTCCTCTGAATGAACACAAATTATTTAAATGTTAGTAAGATTGTTGTGGCAATCTAAAAATCCCATATTTAGTTTAATGGATCACACACTCCTCCTCTTACAGTTGTTTGATCCAAAGAGTTATTATGATAGGCACCACACAATTTAATATATGCTACCAAATAATTTCTAGTTCTTAAGCACACACGCACACAAATTGACCTAAGGAAAATACTGTCATGCAGAAGAATCTTCCTGAATATTCCTTATGCATATAGAACAGCATTTCTCAACCTGGGAGTCAGGACACCTTTAGTGGGGGTTGTGAGGAGGTTCTCAGAGGAGTTGCCAAAGACCATCAGAAAACACAGTGTTTTCTGTTGGCCATGGGGGTTCTGTGTGGGAAGATTGGCCCAATTCTACTATTGGTGGGGTTTCAGAATGCTCTTTGATTGTAGGAGAACTATAAATCTCAGCAACTACAACTCCCAAATGCCACAATCTATTTTTTCCTAAACTCCACCAGTGTTCACATTTGGGCATATTGAGTATTTGTGCCAAGATTGGTCCAGATCCATCATTGTTTGAGTCCACAGTGCTCTCTGGATGTAGGTGAACTACAACTCCAAAACACAAGATCAATGCCCACCAAACCCTTCCAGTATTTTCTGTTGATCATTGAACTTCTGTGTGTCAAGTTTGGTTCAATTCCATCATTTGTGGAGTTCAGAATGCTCTTTGATTGTAGGTGAACTATAAATCCCAGCAACTATAACTCTCAAATGACAGAATCAATCCCTCCCAAACCCCACAAGTATTCAAATTTGGGCATATTGGGTATTCGTGCCAAATTTGGTCCAGTGAATGAAAATGATCCTGCATATCAGATTCTCACACTACGATTCCTAACAGTAGCAAAATTACTGTTGTGAAGTATAGTTGGGGTTCCACCACAACATGAGGATCTGTATTTAGGAGTCACAGCATTAGGAAGCTTGAGAACCACTGATATAGAACTACATAATGTACTCCTGGCCACCGTTTATGCAGCTGATATTCCAGTACAAAAAAACTGGACATTGGACCTACAATAAGGTCAATTACATAAGCATAGCCCTTTGCTGTTTTGACACCTGTTAAAAATGCAAGTTAACCAACAGTTTAAAAACCATGGATGCACAACAATATCATTTTTCCTTCTCTGAGAGAACATGCCGTCCTGCCAAGCAAGTATTTGCGGAGAGGAGTGGAGGAAAAGGCAGACAAGCAGATCAGGTTCCTTGACGTTAAAATTTAATACACGTATATCAGATGCATAAAAAGTCAACACTCAGGTTATATCACTTTGGCACGATCTAGCATAAATAAACAGACAAAGCCCAGCAGCCTGGGCTCACTTGATAAATGTATGCAGATATGGATGAGACAGATTCTGGCATTAACACCACCACCTTGATGCATGGGAATTTAAAAGCCCTTTCTGGCCTCTCTTTCCAGCAGCAGGCCAATACTTTCCTATTTAAACACGCCTTTAACCTTTAACTGGCTGCGATACAAGGATATGCAATGGATGCACTGTTCTTTAATCTAGTAATATGTGGTTTATATGTTTTTAATTAATGGGTGATTTTAATTTGATTGCTTGTTTAATGCTTTGAAATATATTTTGGCCACATTTTGTTTATTTTGTTTTAACTTATACTGCAAACCACTTTTGCAATTTGGTGAAGGGGGGGAATAGGGATAAAAATTGAATAAACAAACCTTGGCAGGGTGAGGGAAGCAAAATGTGCCATCTATTCCCATCTCCTGTACAGATTTATCACCGTCTTTTAAACAGGAAATGATTCACATTCATGGGTACTTGAAAAAGTACAACAATGCTGGGTTGCTGTGAGTTTTCAGGGCTGTATGGCCATGTTCCCAAAGCGTTCTCTTCTAATGTTCTGCCTATATCTGTGGAAAGGATCCTCAGAGATTGTGAGGTCTGCTGGAAACTAGGCAAGTGAGGTTTATATATCTGTGGAATGTCCAGGATGGGAGAAAGAACTCTTGCCTGCTTGAGGTGAGTGTGAATGTTGCAACTGGACACCTTGATTAGCATTTAATAGCCTTGCAGCTTCAAAGCCTAGCTGTCATGTTTACCATTACAGTAAGTGCAAAAGCTACACCTTCCAAGTGATGGTGTCAAACAGGGATGTGTTATTGCCCCAACCTTATTTTCCATCTTTATTGCTATGATACTTCATCTTCTTGATGGGAAGCTTCCCACCAGAGTGGAAATCATCTATGGCAAGCTATTTAACCTAAGCAGACTGAAAGCCAAAACCAAGGTCACAACAACATGTTATAGAATTCCAATATGCCAATGATAACATAGTCTGTGCACATTCAGAAGAAGACCCACAAGCCACTCTAAACACCTTTGCAGAAGCATACAAGAAGTTTGGCCTCTCATTGAATATTGTGAAAACCAAAGTGCTCTTCCAGCAGTCACCTGCCAAATCCTCTGCAATGCCAGAAATACAGCTTAATGGTGCAACATTAGAAAATGTTGACAATTTCCACTATCTTGGCAGCCACCTCTCCACAAAAGTCAACATTGAAACTGAAATACAACACCGCCTGAGCTCTGCGAGTGCAGCATTTTTCTGAATGAAGCAGAGAGTGTTTGAGGATCAGGACATTCATTGGAAGACCAAGGCACTTGTTTATAAAGCTATTGTCCTCCCAACCCTGTTATATACCTCTGAAATTTGTGTGTCTACAGACGTCACACTCAACTCCTGGAACAATTCCATCAGTGTTGCCTCCGAAAAATCCTGCAAATCTCTTGGGAAGACAGACGGACAAATGTCAGCGTGCTGGAAGAAGCAAAGGTCACTAGCATTGAAAAAATGCTCCTGCCCCATAAACTCCGCTGGACTGGCCACGTTGTCCAAATGCCCAATCACCATCTCCCAAAGCAGTTACTCTACTCCCAACTCAAGAACGGAAAAGGGAATGTTGAGGGACAGGAAAAGAGATTTAAAGATGGGCTTAAAGCCAACCTTAAAAACTGTGGCATAGACACCGAGAACTGGGAAGCCCTGGCCCTTGAGTGCTCTGGCTGGAGGTCAGTTGTGACCAGCAGTGCTGTGGAATTTGAAGAGGCACAAATGGAAGGTGAAAGGGAGAAACGTGCCAGGAGGAAGGCACATCAAGCCAACCCCGACCAGGACCGCCTTCCACCTGGAAACTGATGCCATCACTGCAGGAGAACATGTGGATCAAGAATAGGGCTCCACGGTCATCTACGTACCCACCACCATGATACCACACTTGGAGAGCAATCTTACTCAGACAACGAGGGATCACCTAAGTAAGTAAGAGTAGCTCACTATCAAACCATTAGGAAAAAAGAAGTGGGGTTGTAATTGACACATCTGTCTTACTGAGGCAAGCTGTAAATTGCCTTACAGTGGTGTTTAAGTGGTAGATTTGGACTAGGAAAACATATTTTCAAAACCCAACTTGACCGTGAAGCTCACTGACTGACCTTGGACAAATCATTCTTTTTCAAGCCAGCCTACTTTAAAGGGAATGGGGAGAAGGGCCATGGATACAGTCCTGCCTTCCTTAGAGGAGTGGTGTGATATAAGCAGAACAATAATCAATCATAATTCACAGCCTTCAGCCTTTTTATTCCAAGCTACCCAAAGCAGCTGATCTTTCAGAGCCAGCAACTGACATACTTACATTTTATTTGGTAAGACATAAAAAGTTCCAGTTTTATTTTTTACCTGCTGAAACAGCACACAAATATTCTTTGTCTTGTAGCTGTTTATCTGTCAATACAATTACGGATACATTGCTAATTGTTAGAAATGATCCATGACATCCTTTAAAAATATGCTGCTAACGTACATTAGGACATCTTCGTTTTCGCATGCACCACACTGAGAACAGTGGCTTCCTGCCATTGCTCTTCTCTGAAATCAAACTCTAAACTTAGTTAAGACCTCTGAAGTTGTTAGCCACTGGAAATCGTGCATTTCCTTTCCTTCTGCAAGATGTCAACAAGAGTATCAGCTGCAAATGTTGCAACCATTTACAACCGTATAACCACATAATCTTCTCACTTTTCAGAATCAGAATGGCAAAGTGGTTTGGGTGCTGAACTATGACTTTGGGAGGCCGGAATTTGTATCTCATCCTCTACTAAATCAAGAAAACCCACCGAGTGGTCTTACAGCTTTTAAGGGAGGTAATGCGAAACTAATAAATTTCCCCTTCCCCAAATGGTGGTAACAACAACAACAACAACAACAACAATGATAATCTTCATTTATAACCCGCCACCATCTCCCCAAAGGGGAATGGGGGAAGCTAACATGAGGCCAAGCCCAAAATAATACAACATAATTAAACACAAAGTAAAAAAGAAAATACATCATAACAAAATATATAAGATAACAAACAAAATAAACAATTTAAAATAGCATAATAAAATAGAACACAGAGGGCAGGCCAGATGTATGAGGCAAAATGTTAAAAGGTTAAAACCCTGGGTGAGATAGGGGTAAAAGTGCATTTGTAAGAGAGGAGCCCGAAAGGGAGGAGCAATGGGATTTGGCCTTTATGGGGGCCAGGGGAAGGTGTTTTTTTTTTTCTGAGGGCAACTGTAGGTGGAAACAACTAAATGGGTTGAGTGGTCACTCTCCAAAGGCACATCCAAAGAGCCAAGTTTTCAGATCTTTCTTGAAAGCAACTAGGGTAGGAGCTCGCCTGATCTCCCTAGGTAGCGAGTTCCAAAAGCGGGGGGTCACAGCGGAGAAGGCCCTCTTGAGAGGATCGAAGGAAGGGGTGAGAGAAGGGCCTCTTGAGAGGATCAAAAGATTGTGCAGTTTTGTGGTAGGAGATGCAGTAACAATGGTAGGTGAGTCCCAAACCGTTTAGGGCTTTGAGGGTAATAACCTGCATCTTGAATTGGGACCGGTAGATGAACGGCAGCCAATGGAGCTCCTTAAACAGGAGGAATGACCGCTCTCTGTAATTCGCCCCGGTTATTAATCTAGCTACTGAGTGTTGGACCAATTGATGGCCCAGAGGCCGTCTTCAAGGGAAGCCCCACGTAGAGTGCATTGCAATAGTCCAATCTTGAGGCAACTAAGGCATGGACTACTGTAGTCAGGTCAGGCTTCACTAAGTATGGTCGCAACTGGCACATGAGTTTTAATTGTGCAAAGGCCCTCCCAGTCACTGCCGACACCTGCGCATCAAGCGCCAGTGCTGAGTCCAGGAGGACCCCCAAGCTGCAGATCTGCACTTTCAGGGGGAGTGCAACCCTGTCCAGCATAGGTTGCCACCCAGTACCCCGGTCAGGCATATGACTGACCTGGAGGACTTCTGTCTTGTTGGGATTAATCTTCAGCTTGTTTGCCCACATCCAGATCGACACAACAGCCAGGCACCGGTTCAGCATCCAAGGGGCTTCCTTGGAGTCCGGTGGAAAAGAGTAGTGGAGTTGGGCGTCATCTGCGTAGAGATGGCACCCAACTCCAAAACTCTGGATGACCTCTCCCAGCAGTTTCATATAGATGTTAAAAAGCATGGGGGACAGAATGGAACCTTGTGGGACCCCACAGATCAATGGCCAGGGGTCTGAACAGGTGTCACCCAGCTTTACCATCTGGGAATGACCCTCTAGAAAGGACCAAAGCTACAGTAAAATCGTGCCCCCAAGACCCATAGATGTGCCTCAGTGTTGTGATAGGTCAGGACAAAAGTGGGGGGCACACCATCACCCCAAAACTATAAACAGTCTGGCATGTAAACATCCCATGCATTGTCTCATCTTGGAAGATTCAACCATGCATTTAAATGGGTATTACAATGTGCTCCTATTTCATCAGTGTTGATGGCACAAGATAAAACTCTTTCAATAATAGATACTGAGGGCCCTTCCAGACAGACCCTATATCCCAGTATCTGATCCCAAGTTTTCTGTTTATCCCAGATTATCTGGAAGTACATACTCAATATAATCCAGTTTAAAGCAGAAAACCTGGGATCAGATCCTAGGATATAGGCCCTGTCTGGAAGGTCCCTAAGACTGAGAATTTTGCTTCTTGAGACTCATAATGATTTCAATTTTTAGAGTGAAAACATTAATTTCAAAGACCTTCTAAAGTCATAATAAATCTGTGTTTGCTTTTTCTAAAACTGCTGCAGTATTTGTTGCGCTGTTGTTTTTAAAAATTATTTTAATCCATATATGCCAGGGGGCCCCTGGTGGCCCAGCAGGCTGAACTTGCTGACCAAAAGATTGGTGGTTCAAATCAGGGGAATGGTGAGAGCTCCCACTGTTAGCCCCAGCCTCTGCCAATCTAGCAGTTCAAAAACATGCAAATGTGAGTAGATCAATAGGTATCGGTCCGATGGCAAGGAAAGGGCACTCCATGCAGCCATGCCAGCCACATGACCTTGGAGGCGTCTACGGACAACACCGGCTCTTTGGCTTAGAAATGGAGATGAGCACCACTCCCTAGAGTCGGACATGACTAGACTTAATGTCAGGGGAAACTTTTACCTTTGCTGTCTACGGTAAAGTTGTATCTGAGTCAAATGTAATAGAAATAAATATCCTGCCTTTCAACCAAAGTGTTTTTTTAATATTAGGGCTTACAAGTGTCACCGTCTTGATCAATCCATCTCACAAGGTTATTTTCCTGTGCAAATTGCAAATGTAATGAATGAGGTCCATTCCAACTGTACAGATCCCATTTGTTGTGTTTTTCTCTATGGCAAGAACTATAGTTGTGACTGACTGAAAGGAAAAAGCTGCAACTGTGGCACCAGTTTCATTTTATCCCTGTTACAGCATCTTCTAGGTAACCACAAACACAGATAACCACAAATGCTTCAGAGATAAATATCTGCTTCACAAGGTAAATGGTTTTATCTCATAAGCACTTCTCCTTTCCCAAAAGAACTTTTGCATTCAGGGGAAGTTATGTCAACTTTATGCCTACAAAAAAAAACTGTTATAAAATAATTTGGATAAATCACTTACATTTTTACTGCTATAAATAGATGACTTTGCAGATTTACACAGGCTGACCTATTGCTCTGCATTTACAGTAATTTAGCAATCAAGAATGTTTCAAAAACATTTAATAGGACTATTTTCTATAGTTCGTGCTGACTATGCACTTTATTTCATTGTAATCTCTAACAGATATGACACAGAAAGAAGGTTGGCACAGAAAGCAGGATGCACCTAATTTAGCAATGAGAAAGCACTGCCTTAAATGAGATTAAGACTCATCAAGCCAACAAAATCTGCTCTCTCTAGGAACAACTTTCTTAGTGCTTTCTTTTATATAGAAAGGAATAATCTGTGTGCTCTCATTAAGTGTCTTAAATTAACTTCCAATTTCTAGCCACCGTAAAGAGAACCCATTGAAGGAATTTCTGGGGCTGAGAGAGTGACTTCCCAAGGGTTTTTTGTGGTCAAGAAGGGATCTGAACCCTGATCTCCAAAATCTATCAATCAGCTACAGTCCATTCCTCACAAACTGATGAAAGGAGAGATTTGCTGAGGTCCTCACATTGCTTGGTCCCTGAATATATGGGTAGCCTGTGTGATTGCGACCCTATTTCACATGCCTGTATGCACATTCAAAAGTAACAACCATACTACCATAGCAATGCATACAAGCCGAAACAGGCTCAAATTCATAATTCTGGTCATTTCATACACTTCCATTTTCTCCCTCAGATATTCCAGATTATTTGCATACACCTCACAGTTCTAGTAACACCGATGCTCACTTTATTCTCTAAGAATAAAAAGTGTCTTCTCATACATAACGTACACAAACACCCTATCAGTTGCTTCTTCAAAGGACCAGACACAAGTTCCACTGGCAAGCTCTCACCACATTGGGACCTTGCTTCTCAGTTCCTTTCTCATTACAGCTGGTCTTCCATTTTCAAAGGGGTTAGGGAAGCAGGGCTCCAGTAAAAGTGGAAAAAGTGTGAATACACAATATACTTGAATCCGCTGTGGGGAGCATGGCAGCTGCCAGCTATTTTACAAAACAGAAGCAGGGGATAGTAGAGCTTGCAGACTCCACTGTTGCTGTCTTGTGCCATTTTAAATAGGGACTTAGAAGCCTCACCTCAAATCCCATGAGTCTTGCAAAAAAGACTACAAAAACAAGTCCCTGCTAAAAGCAGGGAAGCAGCAGAGGCAGTAGCAACTAATCCATTAATAAACAGATCAGAAAAAATGAAACAGGCAAATATGGAAGGATGACTGCAGTGGCAAGCTAGAGAAGCATTTCTCAACCTGGGAATTGGGACCCCTGGGGAGCGGGGAGGGGTTGCAAGGGGGTTTCAGAGGTGTCACCAAAGACCATAAGAAAACACATATTTCTGATGGTCTAAGGAGTCCCTTTGGCAGAGAAGACTGAAGATCTCTCCACCTGTCCTTCTCTTCCTTTTTGGAAACAGACTGTGAATCCTCCCACCAAAAGCCCTTCTCCTGCTGTGATTGGCCAGCCTCTCAGCCAAGAAGAGGGCTGAGACTCCAAGCAGGGAGGGGGGAACAGGCATGCTTGGTGCATGGCAGCGTGGTGTGCATGTGGAGGTTAGGCAGAGTGTGCGAGGCTGGAGAGAGGTGTCACTTCAAGGCAGGAGGAAAACTCCCAAATGACAAAATCAATTCCATCCAACCCACCAGTATTTAAATTTTGGCATATAAGGTATTTGTGCCAAATTTGGTCCAATGAATGAAAATACATGCTGTATATCAGATATTTACATTACAATTCATAATAGTACCAAAATTCCAGTTATGAAGTAGCAACAAAAATTTTATGGTTGAGGGTCACCACAATATGAGGAACTGTATCAAGGGGCTGTCGCATTAGGAAGCTTGAGAACCACTGAGCTAGAGGGAAGTCTGCTCTACTAGAAGCAACTCTACTTCCTATGTTGAATTATCAAACACCATTTAAAAGTCAAACATGCAAATAATGTTGTTTGTTTGTTATCCTAGGCTTCTCCCAGCACAGCAAGAAGCAGTTAGCAGCACTAAAGAGTTACCCTGGAGCAGAAAATCCATATCACATGTGGTGCCTAAATTCATATCTATGCTCTCTCCAGTCTAGATATTCTCAGCATTACCCGCCAAGGCCTCATATTTACATTCTAAACCAAACATTTGAGCTTTTTCCTTAACACAGATTTGATCTAAATCAGCCAGGGAATTTATAAGATCACTTAAATATTTATACTGCCTGTTGGTGTCCTATCACATACCCACTTTAAAGCATCAAAAGTATCTTCCTAATTCCTTGTAACTTCTGATAGAAGTGTTATTTTCTCCTGAAACTCAATCATTTTGACATAAGACAATAGATGACACTGAATGATAAAAGAATACAGTTGGGTCACTATTCTGGCATTGTTTGTGATCCAGTATATCCTGTATTCAAAAGTTACAAACGTGACATAGTATTTCACAAGCGATAACATCCGATCTAGAAAATGTGCTCCTTTTAGAATAAAGCTGAACTTCTATGCATGCCTCGCTTGGAAATAAATCCACTGAATACAGCAGTGTTGCCTGCAATGCATTTCCATGCACTGCAGAACCATACTCTGCCAAAATGATTAACAAAGAGTTATGTCTCACTTTAGAAATCCACAAAGTAAATCTTTACATTTCGAGGTTGTAACAGCACAGCCTTTCTTTTCCAGAACATTAAAATGTTCACAATTGTAAGAATCCAGCAAATATTAGCCAAGATGCAAGACCCAGTCCCCAGAAAATATAGATTTCTGCCAGCAGAAGAACTGTATTAACCTAGTACAAAAGCTTTGCGAGAACTGCCATAACCATTAATAACAACATTATAGGGAATGTACTCTTCTCTTAAATTAGCTCCATAAGTGATACCAAGGAAGGCACAGTCTGTCAAGAATAGTAATAAATCTTACCTAATAGAAAGCCTCAAGGGAAAAGGAAAGATGATTTGTGGAGTCTACCAATAGAAACTAAACAACTTTTCAGGAAGGGAAGGAGAACAATTCTAATTAAAAAGTTTTTTTTTCATGTGAGGAGTCACTTGAGAAACTTCAAGTTGCTTCTGGTGTGAGAGAACTGGCTGTCTGCAAGGACATTGCCCAGGGGATGCCCGGATGTTTTTGATGCTTTACCATCCTTATGGGAGTCTTCTCTCATGTCCTCACATGAGGAGCTGGAGCTGACCGAGGAAGCTCATCCATGCTCTCCCCGGATTCAAACCTCTGAACTGTTGGTCTTCAGTCCTCCCAGTACAAGGGTTTAACCCATTGCGCCACCGGGGGCTCCTAATTAAAAAGTGTCTCGCAAAATTTACAAGTAATTGCAGAATATTCTTTAACTTTCATTTGATATATAAAATTCCCAGTATGGAATCAACCGTTCTCTAGGATTTCAAGGAGGATTTTTCCTAGCTTCAACTGGAGTTTTCTCATACAAACTGGTGGTCAAGTATTAACCAGGGCAAAGCTTGTTTAGCTTAAAAAAAAAACAGATAAGATCAGGGTATTCAAGGTGGTATGGCAGTTATTTCTACCTCCTGTTCATCTACTTCTACTAGGTGATCCATGCATTCATTTATGCAGTTTATCCTTGACAATCAGAGAAGATTAAATACCTCTTTTCTGCTCTTTCACACATAGTAGGCGTGACATTCCTAACGCCAGCCCACAGCTGTTTTCTTGCTGCTCTGCAAAGCTCTGAACTAAGCTGGCGACAATGGGAGAATGGAGGGAAGAAGGCTATTTCTACATCTAAACATGTTCGTGCCTGCATGAGGAGGTGTGCACGCCCAAATCATGCAACCTGCGGTCAAAGGCTTGAAGCTTATGGAACTCAGTCTGACACAATCTGACACAACTCAAGTCGTCCTGCCATTTATCACGTACACAGGCACAGGGGATGATCAACAACCTTGTGCTTTTCTCTTATCTACACTTTAAGATCCCTAAAGCCAGAGTGGTGGATTAGGACTCTGGGAGCCTGGGGTTCAAATCTCTGCTTGGCCATGGAAAACCACTGGGTGGAATTGGGCATCACTGCAGAATGATTGCCGTTTGGCACCACTTTAACTGCCATGATTCAATGCTATGGAATCATACATTACAACAGCATTTTTCAACCTGGGGGTCGGGACCCCCGGGGGGGGGTCACAAGGGGGTGTCAGAGTGGTTGCCAAAGACCATCAAAAACACAGTATTTTCTGTTAATCATGGGGGTTGTGTGTGGGAAGTTTGGTCCAATTCTATCATTCGGGGAGTCAAAATGTTCTTTGAATGTAGGTGAACTATAAATCCCAGCAACTGCAACTCCCAAATTTCAAGTCTATTTTCCCCAAATTTCACCAGTGTTCACATTTGGGCATATGGAGTATTCATGCCAAGTTTGGTCCAGATCCCTCATTGTTGGAGTCCACAGTGCTCTCTGGGTATAGGTGGACTACAACTCCAAAACTCAAGGTCATAGAATCATACAGTTGGAAGAGACCTTGTGGAAAATCACATTCAAAGCACCCCTGACAGATGGCCACCAAACCCTTCCAGTATTTTCTGTTGGTCATAGGACTTCTGTGTGCCACGTTTGGTTCAATTCCATCATTGGTTTAGTTCATCTATGCCTTCTGATTGTAGGTTAAGTACTGTATAAATGTCAGCAACTACAACTCCCAAATGACAAAATCAGTCACCCCTCCCTCAACCTCACCAGTAAAAATTTGTTTACATTGCAATTCATAACAGTAGCAAAATTACAATTATAAAGTAGAAACAAAAATAATTTTATCATTGGGAGTCACCACAATATAAGGAACTGCATTAAGGGGTTGTAGTATTAGGAAGATTAAGAATCACTGACTTGCAAGGTCTTACAATCCTGGGAGTTGTAGTTTCACGAGATCCCTGGCATTCTTTGCCAAACAATGCTGGTGACTCACCAAACTACAAATCCCAGCATTCCATACCATTGAACCATGGCAGTTAGTGATGTCAAACTGCATTCATTCTACAGTGGAGACTGACTTACAACCTCTTAGCCGCAGAGGAAAGCAAGGGCAAATTCCCGCTACAGAGATCATGCCACAAAAAGGGAAAAAAAATAACACGATAGATTTGCCTGAGTGTCACCATAACTTGGAGACTACTTAAAGACACACAGCAACAAAATCTAGGAATCCATGCAAGCCATGGTTTTGCTATTTTTTTTAATAGACAGGAGGAGAAGGAGGAGATAAAAACCTGCTCCTTGGTTGCAAGCACAGTAAGTATAATAAGCTTTCCAAATGCCAGCCAATCCATTAAATAAACTAAATGTGCTTCCTTAGTTTATTTTAATTATTGCTCTGAAACTACAATGCATGGCATTTTCTCCACCATAAATAGTTTATCCAGTGTGTTTGTGTGTGTGTACACACACACACTATTTAGAGCTTGATCCCATCAGTGGTGTTTTATTTGTAAGATAAGATAATGTTTTTGGTTTGGATCTGAGATCAACAAAAGTGATATCAACTTTACCTGAAAAGAAGTCCACCAACTGCAATGCCATTTACTTTCAGGCAAGAATATAAGACTGTGTTGTAAGAATGGGATTTTGAATATACATTCTCTGTAGTCCCGCCCTATCGTAAGTGAATCATCACAACAATCATTAATTGGGGGAGGAGAAAACAGAAGGGAAAGGGTATAAAAACAGAAAAACACTGACAATAACATGAAAACAGATACTCTAAAATCAAAAGCACATTCTGAAGACTATGATTGGTCTGAAAAGCTGAAGGTTATTGTGCTAGATTAGATTCAGCTTTCCTTTTTGTTATGGAGATAAGGTGCACCAATTTTTGCATCTATCTCCCTTATTCAAAACATGGGTGCAAGCAATTTCTACCAGTTGGTTATCTTCACAGCAGCATTTCATGACTGTGTCTCATCAAGGCACATTCTCTCCCTGAATTTTAACATTAAGAGGATAAGTACCTTTAAATGTCTTTAAAACAGAAATTACAGAGGTAAAAAAGGATACGTGTTCATTTTCTTTTTTAAAAATAATCTTTATTAATTTTCCATTGTAAAAAACATAATAAAACATACATACATAGACATCCTATACATCAACTATACAAATACCACTGGGAGAGTTGCTTCCTGCTCCTCCCCCTAGACCTATTCACGCCCCCTCCCCCCCCTCCCCCCTATCTGCTGACCCAGGTACAAGACATATACAAACAACTAACACACGATTCATACTGACTTCCAGGGATGTCTGCGCACACATTGTCCAGTTTTTACTGCCAAATTATAAAAATTTATCCTTTGTTTTTTTTTTTTTTAGATTTTCTGATCTTAGTGATTCTAGAGGTCTTTCATTACCTTAGTTTGTGGGTCCATCATAGATGGATTTTATTTTGTGTTCTACTAGTACTTTATGTTTTTTTTTTTTAAGAAAGTTATGAATTTACTCCAATCCGTTTTATTGTTTGTTATTTCACTTTTCCTTAATAGCTGGGTTAGCTGATCCATGTTCATAATCTCTGTGGCTTTGATGATCCATGCGTCCAGTGTTGCTGTCTCTTTGCCTTTCCATGTTTTAGCTATACAGATTCTAGCCGCTGTGGTCAGGTAAAAAAGGATTTTCTCATCGTTTCTATTCATGCCTTGGGTGTTCATTCCTAGTAGAAATAGCTCCGGTCTAAATTCTATTTCAATTTCTAATATATCTATAATTTTTTGGTGTATCAGCCTCCAGAGTTTCTTGATCTTCTTGCACTCCCACCACATGTGACTAAAGGTTCCTTTTTTCCTCCGGCATCTCCAGCAGTTCTTATCCGATTTTCCTTTACTATATTTAGCTATTTTCTCCGGGGTCTGGTACCAAAAATAGAACATTTTGATCCAGTTCTCTTTGATTTCGGTGGCGTATGCATATTTGAGTTTTTTACTCCAAATTTCCTCCCACTCAGACATGGTAATTGTACGCCCGATCATCTTAGCCCATTTCACCATAACTTCCTTGACCTGTTCTTCCTCGGTAGCCCACACTAGTAGTTGTTGATAGAGATTTTTGATCGTCTTTTTCTCCGTTCTTAATATCTTGTCCCAAACTTTGTCTTTTGTTTCAAACCCTATTCTTTTATCTTCTTTAAAATTTTCGCTCACTTGCCAATATTGGAACCATGAAAATTTAGGGTGTAGCTGCCTTATTTCTTCGAGTGATTTTAATTTGATCTCTTGATTGACACGTGTTGATTGATACGTGTTCATTTTCAACATGAAAGCAAGAATAATCATGCTATATTATGCACAAGCACTTCCTAATCATTTTGACTGCATGTTCTTGAACTTCCAATTTCCAACAATGATTTGTGGAGATTATTTAGCCCAGAGTTTCTCGACCTTCCTAATGCCGTGGCCCCTTAATACAGTTCCTCATGTTTCGGTGACCCCCAACCATAAAATTATTTTCATTACTAAAATTTTGCTACTGTTATGAATCGTAATGTAAGTATCTGATATGCTGTATTTTCATTCACTGGGCCAAATTTGGCACAAATACCCAATATGCGGAAATTTGAATATTGGTGAGATTTGAGGGGAGTGGGGATGATTTTGTCATGTGGGAGTTGTAGTTGCTGGGATTTATAGTTCACCTACAATCAAAGAGCATTCTGAACTCCACCAGTCATAGAATTGGGCCAAACTTCCCACATAGAACTCCATGCCTTGAAAAGCCTCAATGGCATGAGCCTCTCTCCAGCCTCACATGCTCTCCCTCACCCGCACATGCGCACTACGCTGCCATGCACCGAGTATGCTTGCTTTCCCCTCCCCACTTGGGAGTCTCAGAAACAACCCTCCCCTTGGCTGAGATCACAGTGGAGGACTTTTGGTGGAAGGATTCACCGTCTATTTCCAAAAAGGAAGAGAAGGACAGGTGGAGAGATCTTCAACCTTCTGTGCCAAAGGGGTTCCTAAGACCATCATAAAGATATGTTTTCTAATGGTCTTTGGTGATCCCTCTGAAAGTCCAGTTATAGATATGTTTGAGATAAAGTTACAGATATGTTTGCAGATAGCACAGGACATCTTTCTTATAATCAACGGAAGGCAACTGTTGGACTGAGCAGTCCCAAAGTCTAATAGAGTCTAAGATCTAAAATGGAGTGAGGTCTGAACAGTCCCAGAGTTGATCATGTGGTCTGCAGCTCCTCCCACAATTTCTCAAGAAATGTAGAGGAAAGATAATAAAGCTGCATACCAGAACATACATACAATAAGTAAGCAACAGGATTATAAATAAACAAATCCTAGGAGGCTTGAAGAAAGTTGTAGTTTCTAACAGGTATTACTTCCGTTTTAAGAAAAATATGAAAATTGCACCAGAGGATTTTTAGAACAGTAAAATTATGCCTTTTAACCTTAGCATAGTTTCGGGCAACATCTAAGCTAAACACGACCCACCAATAAATCCATTGTAAGTGTTATGTGAATTATTCAGAAAATAGGGTTCATGCAGAGAGAGAGAGAGAGAGAGAGAGAGAGAGAGAGAGAGAGAGAGAGAGAAAGAGAGAGAAAGAAAGAAAGAAAGAAAGAAAGAAAGAAAGAAAGAAAGAACGAAAGAACAGCTTTCGGTTACTTTTCCCCTTGCCTGAAGCACATATAAGAACAAATTTATCACTCTACAGTTTCTGTTCTCCAACTGAGCAATTATGTTCTGATCAATTTAGCTACCTTCCTCCTGGCTATGGCTGCTTTCTAGCTTTTTTTGTCAGCTATAAATATAAAGAACACCAGTGTTCATTTCCTGTCCGAAAGGCATCTGGGCTGCACAATGTTTATACAATGGCAGTTTCCTGAGTAGGTAGCATTTCAAAACTTTTTAAACTGCTCTGGTATGAAACGTATTCTGAAATTCTACCACAATAACATTGCTCCATCTCATTCTCAGTTCAGCTTCTTCTGCACCGTTCTGCCTGATGCCCCACAACTATCTAGCACATCCCTAACAGAAACATTCAAATCCAGTGTCATTTCATATAGGTTAATTGAAAAAACTTTTGAAAATAGCCTTGTTATCATGGAAAACAAAAGCTTTGTCTCAAAAACTGAGAAATGCTGTTTACTGCAACAAAGTTGCTGTGCCAGTTTCCTTTAACTAGATGCAAAATAGAATTGTCACAGGACAGAAAGTGAGGTGAAATCTTCTAAAAAGGGCCACAGACAGCAAAACAAACACCACAGGAGTGTTAACCTTTCCCTGTGCTATCCAAAGCTTGCATATCTATCTATCTATCTATCTATCTATCTATCTATCTATCTATCTATCTATCTAGCTAGCTAGCTAGCTAGCTAGCTAGCTAGCTAGCTAGCTATCTATCTATCTATCTATCTCTGGAGTTACATTTAAAAATGCATCTGTTCTTACTTACATGCAAATTAAACTTAAGTACAACCTACATAGCCTATCTTTATCGTTACTTGGGGGACTGCCTGTATTCTGAAATTCAATTCTCATAACCCATGAACTGGAGTTGATGTGAACCACACTTAAAAACAACTATAGGGCACCAGGTTGAGAAAGGCCATTATATGGTGTGAACATAGGCTCAGATGTACAGGATGTTCCTTTGGACTTTGAGATCAGATTAAGCTACCCCTCTGGATCTTGTCCAATTCAACCATTTCAAATCTGGCGTGTTCACAGATCTTTTGCATCACAACAAAGCATCTCTTTGGCTACAGATTGAAACCAAAGAGCAACAGCCCTGTCCGGAAATATTTACAGTTCCAAGAATGTGCCTCCGTCTGTCATGTTACACATTAACTTTTTGTTTGTGAAAGAGGAAAGAAATGGGACCTAATTAGTGTTCTATTGATGCTGATGACTCAGGCAGCAAAATGTTAAATCATAGAATCAAAGAGTTGGAAGAGACCTCATGGGCCATCCAGTCCAACCCCCTGCCAAGAAGAGGGAATATTGCATTCAAATCACCCCTGACAGATGGCCATCCATCCAAATTGATTATATATTCTCCAACATTTTGATTTAGAATGATTTAGAAAACTTATCACATTGATCAAAAAAGGATTTGGGGAAAAATTGTTGGAAAACATAATAGTAACTACTTGATATGGGATAGCCCTTGAGCTATTGTTGTCTTTGACCACTGATAATGTTAGCTGTGGATGAGAATAGTATTTTTAGCAGAGCTGGATACCAAAAAGGAAGAGCATATATGCCTCCCATATCCAAAACTTGCCAATATTAAAGTATCAGAACTGATCCAACAAGACCCAGCTGCAGTCTACGTTTGGAAGGCAGTTTCCAGGAAAAGGTGTTGAGTCACTGATGATCCGAGTCTCTTTTCTCTCTCGAGCTACCAATGACGGCAATCTGGCCTGGATGAGGTCAGAGAAGAAAAAGCAAATGCTTCTCTCTCTCTTGAAGCAGCAGGACATGACTTGGAAGAGAGAAGGTGGGGCTGGCTGAAACTCAAGCACAGCCAAGGAAGCAAAGCAGCCTTCTCTACTCTGGTGCCCTCTGGCTGTGTGGGATTGCAACTTCTATCATCCTCAAACAACATGATGGGAGATGTAGCCCAATGCAGCTAGAAAACTGTTAATGACTGGCTATTGATTGCTGAAACAGTGAGAAGCCCTTGCACCACTGAAAACAAAGGTTTGCTCTTCAAGAACAGTCAAAACAGGAAATTCAGCTGTTTAGGAACTTCTTGTTCTGGGAGCTCCATATCAGCTCAATTAAAAAACATTGCACCTGATTAGCTGACCCAAACAATATTTACTCCAATGCAATTTTGATGCATTTTTATTGTCCAGAGTATAATAATTCCACTCCATATTATCATATCTCTTTAGGATGCTCAGATTTTGGAATGTGTAGAACACGTTTGTTACAGTTGGTCAACAGTATCCACTACTTCCTTAACTATCTTTTCCAGAATCTTGTTTGGTATCGATGTGAGGCTGACCAGACGGTAATTTTTTGGGCCGTCCTTTTTTCCCTTCTTGAAGATAGGGACCACATTTGCTCTCCCCCAATCTGCTGGGACTTGTCCTGTTCTCCAAGAACTCTCAAAAATTTGGTTGGAGTTACACTTTTAAAATGCACCTGTTCTGACTTACAAACAAATCCAACTTAAGAACAAACCTATAGAACTTATCTTGTTCATAACTTGGGGACTGGGTTGTTGTAGGTTTTTTCAGGCTATATGGCCATGTTCTAGAGGCATTCTTTCCTGACGTTTCGCCTGCATCTATGGCAAGCATCCTCAGAGGCAGTGAAGTCTGTTGGAACTAGGAAAATGAGTTTATATATCTGTGGAATGACCAGGGTGGGGCAAAGAACTCTTGTCTGTTGGACTATACGGTAGACTCCTGCAGAAGTGAGAGGATCCCTCTTGTGTTTTGCTGAACGTAGCATTTGTTGGATTTTCTTGGTGGGTCTGTAGATAGTTTACCATGCAGCTGTGGACAAGTCTACATAGGGACCACCAAATGCAGCGCCCAAACACGAATCAAGGAACATGAAAGACACTGCAGACTACTTCAACCAGAGAAGTCAGCCATAGAAGAGCACCTGATGAACCAACCTGGACATAGCATATTATTTGAGAACACAGAAATGCTGAACCACTATCACAACCATCATGTCAGACTACACAGAGAAGCCATTGAAATCCACAAGCATGTGGACAATTTCAACAGAAAGGAGGAAACCATGAAAATGAACAAAATCTGGCTACCAGTATTAAAAAACTCTAAAATTACAACAGCAAAACAACAGAGAGGAAACAATCAAGGACATCAAATCACCTCTCAACAAAAGATTGCCCCAGGCACTGCCAGGCCATCAAATGCTAATCAAGGTAGTCAATTGAAACAGTCACACCCAGCTCCAACAGATAAGTGTTCTTTGTGCCAACCTGGTCATTCCACAGATATATAAACCCATTTTCCTAGTTCCAACAGACCTCACTACCTCTGAGGATGCTTGCCATAGGTGCAGGCAAAACGTCAGGAGAGAATGCCTCTAGAACATGGCCATATAGCCCGAAAAAACATACAACAACCCAGTGATTCCGGCCATGAAAGCCTTCGGCAATACATTGAACTTGGGGGCTGTCTTTATAGTACTGCTGGCACTCACAGATATCATTCTCAGAACCACCATCATGCAAAACCTCTGTCTTTTTATTCTATTTAGCAATCCAACTATAAGTATGCTTTTTACTGGAACATCCTTGCAAAGGAGGACACGAGCAAAATCTTGATAGAAAATGCCTGATCTGGACAAGAAACCTTCAGGTGATCTTTCTTCTGCACCAAAATCAGGATTCCGCACCAGCAATCATTTCAGATAATGTTCGCTGTATGGGGCATACTGTAACACATTATACTGCATTACCTGGATACAGACAATGTCACTGCAATAGAAGACTCTTTTCCATTTTGCAGCCTACTGTTATAAATGAGTGCAGTATGTTAATAGCACTCCGGAGAACTACTGCACTACTACTTCCTTTCTGAGAACATATTTTACAGCTAATAATGAGAGTCTATCCTTAGCCATTATGCAGCCACATTAAATCAGAGTGGGAGAGAGGTGAGAAGAGAAAAGCCATCTGCATTTGTTAAATCTCGGTTTCCCTTTCCATTATACTAGGTCTAACGTTCATCCAAGCAGGTGTTCTCCCTCTACCAAACTCTTTTAACAGCTCTGAAAAATAATCTCCATTCATGAACAAAAGAAAGGAGGCAAATGTCCAGACCCAGAGCACTGAAAGCAATTTGAAGAGAGTACCTGAAGTTTTCAGTTCATTAAAATGTTTCTCAGTACAGTACCTGTATCAGTGCTGAGATACTTTAAAGGCAACAAATTATGTATTTTATTGGAAGATAAGCAGGTTCAGCCCTGTTTACTGCTTGGATGGAAGACCACCAACAAATACCAGGTGCTGTGGCTAACGACTTGGAGGAAGGAACTGACATCAACTGAGAAAAATCACTTCTGGATATCTGTTGCTCAAGAAAACTCTATGAAATCTATAGGTTACCATAATTTGGCAGACAACCTGAAGACACATATAAACATAGTGCATAGTCATGTGCATCTGCTGTAGTTTGATGCCAGAACCACTACCACCATCCCACGGATACAAAAATGTGTGGGTGCTCAGGTCCCATAATATACAGTGGCATAGTAAAATGGTGCCGCTTATATAAAATAGCAAAATCAAGATTTTTTTTTAAAAAAAAACTTTCATGCTGTAGACCAGTGGTTCTCAACCTGGGGTCCCCAGATGTTTTTGGCCTTCAACTCCCAGAAATCCTAACAGCTTGTAAACTGACTAGGATTTCTGGGAGTTGTAGGCCAAAAACATCTGGGGACCCCAGGTTGAGAACCACTGCTGTAGACAGTTGAATCTGTGGATACAGAGGGCTGATTGTTCTTCTCTCAACCAAAATGTTAAGAGCAGGCCTACAGCACTGTGGAACAAAAGGTTAATGTTGAAAAGACATACTGGGAGGTCTCCTAAGCTTTTTTCCCATTTTTAGTCCACTAATAAATATATTGTGTTCCTACACCATGTCTGTTTCTTCTTAGAGGACAATTAAGTCCATCTGCACTAAAAGATATAAACTATTCAAAGAACAAACATCCACTAATTAAAAGCCTCTTATCATTTCAAACTCAAGAAATGTATTTCTTCAAATCTTCCCCAACCTGGTATCTTATTGACACTGGAGGTCCTGTAAGACCCTGCCAATGTGGATAATAGTCAGGAACGTTGGATGGTGTGATCCAAAATATCAAGCTTTAGCTACTTAGAGACAGACAATGAATAAAATTGCATGTCCACCTCATCCAGAGAAGAGCCCCGAATACAAAGGTTATGTATTTTGCAAATTCTACAATCTTTCAGGGTTACAAAGATAAATACCAGCCTGTCTAGACATTTAGCCCAATTAGACAATGCAACCATGACGAATCTACGAGAGTGATTTGAAAAGTAGACTGACTAAATACCCTAAAGACACCAGATCCTGTCTTATCCTGAAAGTGAAGTAGGGTCAACCTTAGTTAGTTCTTGGATAGGAGACCACCAACAAATACCAGGTGCTGTAGGATATATTTCAGAGGAAGAAACCTGCAAAACCACCTCTGAGCTTTCTTGAGCAAACCCAATGAATTTCATGTGTTCGCCATTAAGTGGACGGACAACGTGAAAGCATATACACACAAATTGTTTTAAAAGTAGTTGCATGGTAAAAGAAAACCTGTATCCTAACACTTCTTTTGGATTTCCACCCCCACCCAATACAGCTACAAGGCTGCCTGCAGCTTTTGCTTGATAATCTAGCTCCTGGAGAATGTACCAAGGATCTCAGGAAGGAGAGGGTGGAACTGCAGGAGCCATGACACAACCTCTCCTGCCCAGCTCTCACCACAAAAACCGGTTTAGCAACACCTTTTCACCCCAGAGACAGTAGTCAATAAAAGCCTAACAATACATGAAAAGGAATACACAAAAACAACTACAGTAAAATGAAACAATGAGGAGACCAATAAAAGGTGATGCTTCCATGCCTCAGTATTTCCACTGACATAACCAAATAGTCTCTTTTGACAAATGTATTGTTGGGGCTGTTTTGAGATGACTAAGAGAATGGAAGGACACATGCTTCTCCAAGCTGCTGCCCAGTTCTGATCCTCACAGAGATGGGGGTGGAAAATTTTCCAACATTTTTGGTTGCATTTTCCTGTGGAAAACATTCATTCCATTTTTCTTTTGAAAATTTTCCACACCATAGGGTTGCCCATGGTGATCTGGATTGCAGTCATGTAAGACTAGTTAAATAAAACAATATGGACATCTATCTATTCTTCTAAGGAGACCCATGCTCTGTCAAATCTAAAGCTCAGGGGAACGGACTAATAAATCAATGTGCTACTAAGATTGTCCCTGATTTGCAAAATCTCTTGCTTCTCAATGAGTCACAAGTACAAGTAGTCAAAACAAAATGTGATATCTTGCATGTGCTCACAGACTCACATCTATCGCTCAGTAAAACAGAATGTCCAGCAGTTGTACTGAATCTGATTCTTCTCTACTTGAAATGGGACTGATAACTAGTACAGAGTGAATGGAACTGATAACTAGTACAGAATGAATGGAGCAGAAAGCACAATCAGCTCTCTGCATCCATGGATTAAACCATCCACCGCTTTAAAATATTCCACCCCAAAATTTCCAAAAATCAAACCTTTCATTTGCCATTTTATATAAGGAACACTATTTTACTATTCCACTGTATAAAATGGGACTCGAGTATCCACAGATTTTGGTACCATGATAATAAGACACTGTCTTATATTTATTTATCCTCAAGAAGACTTAAGAGATATATTATTTTTATTAAGTATTTTATACTGTTGCTGGTCAGTATTGGGGAGAAGGAACCGTGCTCCTTGCAGCTGGCTATGGCCTGAAAGAAGCTGGAAGGGCAATGAGGTGGCAGAGAAAACGGAAGAGGAGGGCACAGCAGCGTGAGCCTCATGGAGGGGGAGGGAGAAGCTGCCTACAAAAAGGAAAGAGGCTACCTGGCCCTAGTGGGGCTGCAGAGGGGACTGTAGCACCACGTGCCCCAAGAAGCCCCCCGCTGATTGCCGGGGGAGGGCAGAGGAGGCAGCAAGAGCAGTGGTAGCAGTGGCATGCTTGTCCCTCACTTGTTGCCTCTAATGAGGGGGAGTGCTGGGAGGGCCAAGGAGGTGGAAGCAGAACCGCACACTGTATCCCAAGGAGGGTGCTGGGGGACAAAAGAAGGAACAAAGAACCCCCAAGGAGTACCCAGGGGAGCAATGCAAAGAGTCAAAAAATGTCCCCCATTCCCACCCCCCAGCTCCAAACCCTTTCTTGGAGCTGGCTTCACCTCCTGGGATAAACCTGGTCAGCAGAAACACAGCAGCCATCCTTCGTCTAGAGGAGTGTTTCTCAATCTGGGGGCTGGGACCCATGGGGGGGGGGGTTGCGAGGGGGCATCAAAGAGATTGCCATAGACCATCCGAAAACACAGTATTTTCTGTTTTCTGTTGGTCATGAGGGTTCTGTGTGGGAAGTTAGGTTCAATTCCATCATTGGTGGAGTTCAGAGTGCTCTTTGATCGTAGGTTAAATATAAATCCCAGCAACTACAACTCCCAAATGACAAAATCAAGTAACCCCTACCCCAGCCCACCAGTATTTGAATTTGGGCATATCAGATATTTGTGCCAAATTTTGTCCAGTGAATGAAAATATATCCTACATATCAGATATTTACATTACAATTCAGAACAGTAGAAAATTACAGTTATGAAGTAGCAACGAAAATAATGTTATGGTTGGGGGTCACCACAACATGAAGAACTGTATTAAGGCGTTGCGGCATTAGAAAGATTGAGAAACACTGGTCTAGAGCCCATCACTAGGTCTTTTTTACAGGGTATGACATATTGCGCAAATGTTTAAAAACCCTGTAAATGGCTTGGCTTATTTTATGGATATGTCTTATTTTCAGGGAAATGCAGTATCTACGAAGAATCCCGGAACTAAACCCCAGCAGGTATTACTCTAGGGCCCACTGTACCTACAGTAATACCCAGCAAAAGAAATTTCAACTGTTGATATTATCGGGTACATATCTTTAGCATGCTGCACTAAAATGTGGTCTTTCGAGTATTTAAATGTAAAAGAAATACAATCTCTCTCTCTCTCTCTCACACACACACACACACACAGACACAATCTGCAGAACCAGTATCCATGATTTCATTTATCCACACACAACCAAATATGGCACCTTGGGCATTTTTAGGTCCTCAAGCACAATCTATTTCATTCCTACCCCAGAAGCATTTCATTTCCCCAGATATACTATTATCTGCAGTTTTGCATATCCACACCAAGTCTGGGAAGGTGCTAACCCTTTCAGACCATGGGACTCTACTGTATATGCTATGCTGTTCAATTTATTCCAAATATTCCAATCAAATAATTTCCACATAACCCTTTTAATGTGTTTGACCACATCACTAACATCGAAGGTACATCGAACATTCTAATTCAGATAACTTTCAGTTAGCGCTTACAGTCCTTGTTCTAGAAAACTCACATTGCTGGATCGGCCCATCCCACATTGATCTGAACTTTTACAAACATAATGGCAAACTGACAGCATGGGAGTGGGTTGCCTGGCACTTTTCCTTTCAATACAGCATGTATTAGGAAAATACAGGGCGCTTTCAGACTTTTATTGTCAATTTGTCTCCTGCCTTCATTGATGTGTAGGAAGAGAGAGAAGCAGACTCTCTCATAACCCTTCTTTCTTTACTCATAACTCTTTCAGTCTTCGTTATCATAGAAAATCTGCTAAATAACCAATGATGGAGTAGCTGCACACTGTTGTTTGGCTAGAAGACTTCCACCTTTCTGGATGTGAATCATTCCTCAGTTTGAATATGGGTTTAGGGACAATCTCTGATGCCTGTCCAGGAGAAATGTGGTACAAGGAAATGAAATATGTTCCTTCAGAAGAAATCTAGATACACTGCACTTTAGTATCTCAGGGATCAAAATTAGTTTCTGCATATATTTTTTACAATAAGGGTACAAATTGTACCAGAATGATGCAAATCAGGAATAATTATTCATGCCAAATAAAATGGACTGTTGCTGTTTATTTTTATTTATTTATTTATTTGCAACATTTATATGCCGCCCTTCTCACCCCAAAGAGGACTCAGAGTGGTTATAGTCCTTGTTAGCAGGACTCTGGGAAATGGGGGGAAAGGTAAGAAGAAAATAGTGTTAGAGAAAATATATAAATGTATACTGCACTTGCCCAATTCCAGAAACTCGTAATGAGGCAAAACACAAAGTATTTTAAAGTCAATGCTTGGTGAAATCTCAGGGTCAATTTCCAATTAGAAGAGAGCTTGGCCATGCATAGGCTACACAGGGGACTAAGTCAAGAGATTATTACATATTGTACACCTTCTAAAATCTTAAGAAGTTATGATGGAGGTAATGTTCACTCAATTTTTCACTTAAGAGTCTGAGAAACTTAATTAAATTTAGCTAGGTATATCAAGCACAAAGATTATAATCTTATGTTCACATACCCAAGAATAGGATCCATGGAACACCATGACATTTTTTGATTGCACTGGAAATTCCAGTTTTCCTCAATGCAAAAAATTATTAAATGTATACCTAGTCCTTTATGGGCAATCAGTATTCCCAGACTATCCTGGTACAGATTTTAATTAAAGTAATGTGATTTATATAAACAGCCTTGCAAGCTGTCATCACAGGAGAGAACGGAGGCACTTTATAGCCTCTAAATGCATCCCCTGACCACCAGAGATTATTTGAATGTAGATGAATGCCTTGACAGCATTTTCTGCGCTTGTACAGCAGTCGACGGATCTAAATATACAGAGCTCGGCAGAGGACTGTACTCAAGACCCTGTCAGCATTTGGCACTCACTGTCCGAAGCCTGTCTGTGCTGACTTTATTCATGCTGCCACTTTCTGAAAAGGTAATGAGGAGGGCCCAAATGGCTGCTGAGCAAAGTCTGTGCATTGCACACAGAAGCTCCCAAGATTCAATCCTCAGCATTTTTCTAAGTATGGCTGGAGAAACTGGCTTAAATCCTATCTTAGTCCTGAATGGAGGAAGACCATGAAAACTCACTGGGTGATTTTGGGTAAGCTACACACTCTTTTAAGTCTCAGAAAAAACCCACAAGTGAAAGCACACAAAAATAACAGCAGGAGCAGCAGCAGCAGCAACAACAACAGTAAACCCACTGTATCAATATTTACTTACATGTTGACTCAATATTCAACAAAGGATTGCATGGGTCTAATCTAGCTGGGAGTTTGTAGTGTGCCTTCAAGTCATTCCTGATTTATGGTGACCCTAAAGTGAACCTATCATGGAATTTTCTTGGCAAAATATATAGAATGATTTGCCAGTGTCCATCTCTTAAGGCTGAGGGAATGTGACTTGCTTAAGGTCATGAAGGGGGAGGGGTTCAATCATGTTCTCCTGAAGTCCAAATCAAGAGCTAATCGACAGGTTTCCAACGAATGTCTACTGATATTCCAGAAAGCCACTCCCAGCTACAGGGCTAACTGGATAAGCACCCAGCATAACACAAGCTTCCTGTCTTTTATGTATTTTTAAAAGCTAGGATGGGAAGCCTGCGGCATTTCAGATATTGCTGAACTCGTGTCAAACCCAGCTACCATTCGTCTATTATAGAGCACGTAAATCACACCATATATGAGCACCAATCATGGAAATAGTGGGTACAAGGGCTGAAAAACCGAAGTGAAGCTATGAGAAGCTCTCTCAGTGACTATAAGACTATGTATCAATTTCCTAAAGTTGCATAAAATCAAGGTAAAGGTAAGATAAAGGTTTTCCTCCGACATTAAGTCTAGTTGTATCCAACTCTGAGGAGTGGTGCTCCTCTCCATTTCTAAACCAAAGAGCCGGCATTGTCCGTAGACACCTCCAAGGTCATGTGGCCAGCATGAATGCATGGAGCACTGTTACCTTCCCACCGGAGCGGTACCTATTGATCTACTCACATTTGCATGTTTACAAACTGCTAGCTTGGCAGAAGCTGAGACTGACAGTGAAAGCTCACGCCGCTCCCCAGATTTGAACCTGCAACCTTTCAGTCAACAAGTTTAGCAGCTCAGTGGTTTAATATATATAAATTATTTCCAATATATAAGAAGTCAAATGTTTGCGCAGCATGGGAGATGTATTAGCATTTGGTTGATAGCTCCGATAGGTTTTCATACATATGCTACTTTGCCAGCACAACTGATTATGCTTTTGTACATCAGTCACATGTACCCCCCAGACCCACTCCTCAAATAGACCAGACATTACTACAGAGGAAAGGATATCGAAATCAAGCAGAGAGCAATAATGTTCTGGTGTATTTTAAAAGTCAGGCTACAGAGCCTATAGCCACATCCCACAACTGAATTTCCCAAAATGCAAACAACTGTGCTGATCCATTTAAACAAGTGAGTTCTAGCAGTCTTCATTTGCACTGAAAGCAGGTCTAGGGCCTAAATAACCTTAAAGGCACCTGATCTGGTCTGATTTTGGAAATTTAGCAAGCTCAGCCCTGGTGAATATTTGGATGGGAAGCCACCAACGAATTCCAGGTACTTTAGGTTATATTTCAAAGGAAGGAGCTAGCAAACAATTCTGAGTACTTCTTGCCTAATAGGACTTTATGTGAAATTCTCAAGAGTTGCCTTAAGTCAACAGACAACTCGAAGGAACATATGCACACCCAAGAGGAGGTTTTCAGTAAAGCAAATTAATTTGAATTGCCAATTCCAGACCAAACTACCTCCAAATAAAGGTATCGTTTACAATAATATACTAATGCTTAGAAAATGCAGCTCTCCCTCCCCCCAGTTAATACAAAGAACTGCAGCTACATTGAAAGGCAACAGTGAAAGGATAGTTGCTGCTTTCTGGATGCTTCCAGCATTCCAATCTTGTGAGCCCAGGATCCATTGCATAACCAGCAGGGGGATGGGATCTATGGCAAAACCTGCAGAGACAGAGCCATGGTAAAACCTGAGAAAGCTATGCCTTTTTAAGGATCCTTTAGGTATGGGGAAAGTATCATGGAATCATAGCTGGTTAGCTTTAAAGATCAGATATTCCAATGCCCTGTATTATTGTTTGTTGCATAAAGCCATTGTACACTACAGCAACTTGAGCCCATTTTCTCTTGCATTAAAAACATAGTATGTTGGAAATCGCAACCTTCTCAACCTTCCACTAGTTGTTTGTTATGTATGCAATTGCTTACTGTATTGTATATGTGTATTGGTTTGCAATTTTACGTAAGCTCTTTGTTGTGGGAACGGTTGCAGACCATGTAATCAGAACTTGAAATGTTCAGGACTAAGTCTCCATTTTAATTTAGTAGAAGCCATTAGACTTTTAGGGTTTGTAGAAGCCATCAGTATGCTTAGAGACTCATCAGACTCTCAAAACAAAAAGATGCTTTAGACTATGGACCATTGATTCTAAGGAAGATGCCCTGTGTTAGCTACCCAGAGAAACTACTTAAACTCCTATTGTAACTGGATTCATAAGCAAAGTGCCTGTATGCTGAATACACAAAGATTTGTGAGTAAACCAACTCTGTTACTTTTAAAGAACACTATTTTGTCTCTTGAGAGCAGATTTAAAGGCAAATATATTTAAAGAGAGCAGATGCTTTTGGACAACTAATATATGTTTTTGTGTATTGGCCTATCTTTGTCTCGGTTTAGCAGCTGAGAGACCTAGTTGCCTTGCATGAATGCTCATGAACATCATTTTTCAAAAGGTTGTGACTTCTAACAAGGTCATACCTTCCCAGTGACCAGTGTTTTTTTTTAAAAAAAGGTTATGAATCCCATTTTCCAAATGGTTATGGAGATTCACATTTTCCAAAATAATATTCTAGTGCTCCTTAATCATTTGAACCCAGCACCAAATGCAAGCATCTTATCGGTCAGTGTTGAATCGGTCCTGGAATTCTCCTCAAATTAAGTAAGGACAGAACTTTCTATTTTAGAGGACTGTTTAGCTCTAGAGGGTAATATAAAAAGCAGGATAACACAAACAGTACACCAATCTTTGATATGGAAAATATTAGGAAGGAACACTACCCAGAAAACCAGGGTAAAATTTATGGTTAATTTTGAACTGCAAAATGGAAAACAAGGTTTAAGTTTTCACTCAGCCATGAAACTCAACTAAACCTTGGCCAGTTACCCATTCGACCTGATGTATTCCACCATGTTGCTGTAAAAATTAAGAGAGAAAAGGAGAGTGAACTGCATTTCAGCTCCAAAAATCCAACCACTGCAATGACAAAGCAGTGGATCATTTAATGCCTGTGCCTACAAGGTGTACCATCAGAGACCTGGAGTGCATCTAGGAATTGTGGGAGTTGAAGTCCAAAACACCTGGATGGCCAAAGTTTGCACATGTCTGATCTATACTGTAAAATTACAGCCATTTGGTAACACTTTAACTGCCAAGGCTCAATACTATGGAATCCTGGGATTTTCCAAGGGTTTTAGTCTGCTCTGACAAGGAGTTCTGGTGCCTCACCAAACTAGTAATCCCAGATTCCATAGCACTGAGCTATGGCAGTTAAAGTGGTATTAAACTGCATGAATTCTACAGTATAGATGCACCCTAGAAACACTTATTTCAAATATCACGTTGAAGGAGTTGTAGTTATTCAATGGCAATAAACAGCCTGCATATGTTCAAAGGCATTTTAACTGTTATACATGATTTACACCAAGGTGGAAAACTATAGTTCTTCTCATGATGATGGATTTCAAATCCCAACATATTTCACCATTATCTATGCTTGCTAGGGATGATGGCAATTAATTCCATCTGATCTTGGAAACTACGCAGGGTCCGACTTGGGATAATACTTGGGTATGTACTCACCAGTGAATACAAAGTGCTGTAGGCTATATTTCAGAAGAATGAACTGGCCAAATCACCTCTAAATTTTCCTTTCCAAAGAAAATCCTATCAAATTACTAGGATTGTCATAAGTTTACTTCAAGGAACACCACACAACATTTGGAGGGCCACACGCTTACCATGTGTACTTTATGTATCAAAAATTGGGGTTGTAAAGGGTGCCTTGGAAACTAAGAATGAACACAAAGTATTTTATTGGTCATGTTACATTGTAATCAATACACGGATGGGTAAAAGTTGGAACTTTGCTAATTAAAGAGGTCAACAACTTTATTTTTAACTAAAGTAGTTGATCTAAGTTGAAATATTAGCATTAACTTAATTCTAGAATTAAGTTTTAAGTTAGTGAAAACAGAAAATAAAATGAAGCAGCAGGGTTATGGAATTCAGGTAATGTTTGAGTGCCATTTCTCCCTCATGTTCCCTCACAAAATAATTAACACCACGTTAATAGAAAACTAACACAATAAGAAAGGAGGGGAACTTGTGCTAAAAAATGGTGCAAGGCTTGAGTTGGCCTTTGAAAGGGTTGCCACAGTTAGGCCACTGCCCAGTATTACAGAATCAATAGTTATTTTCCCTTCCCCACAATTGTTATGCATCCAAGCAATGCAACATCTGATATCAATGCTAGGCATTTCATTTGGAAAATGTATCATGGGGACAGTTTAGTACCTATCCTGGAAGTCCCAGAGGACATTGCACGAACAAATGCAATTTCAGTGCTTTAAATGGGTTTAAGTGGTGCAGAAAGGCAAACTAAGTGGGGAATCATGGTGTGATAGGATCCACTCATCCTAGTGGAAATCTTGTACTCTGTTCAATTCTTCTTGCTTAATCCCCCGAAAGTCCTGCTTTCTGGTTACTATGAACACATAATAAAACATGTGTAGTCAAGGTTCATATCATTGTATGATGTCACATATGTAAACCAAGCCAAATCAAGCTCATTTCCCTTTTAGGCCATTGATGTGCAACTATACTATACTCATATCTATGTATATGCAGGTGTGCAAGCTAGTGGTTTATTGAATCATTAAGACAAGACAAGGAGATGGACTGGATGCAAGTCTACAATGTATGACTGCATACCTAAAATATTTCTGGCAGATAGCCATCCAGACTCAGTTTAAAAACTCTATAGAGAAGGAGATTCTGAAGTTGAGTAAATTTTGTGCATTTACTGTCCAAGGCTGCATGGAATAATGTGGATTATAGTAATATGTTTATATCTGCCCAGGTCTAGAACTCAAGATGGCTTGCAACAGTTAAAACAAACATAGCTGAACATTCTCAATATACACAAGTTTTAAAATCTATCATCAACAATAAAACACACTTTAAAACAGAAGTCATTAGAAAAGAAAGCATCTAATAGAAAATTCAGTGCATTATGCAAGGCCCATTCCCCAATGCTCAATGCTCAAAATCCTGCCAAAACAAAAAAGTTAGTGAAAAGACAGCAAAGAAAGTGGCAGTCTAAACGCTTTAGAAAGAGAGTTTCAGTGCCTGGGGGCTAGCTCCCATATTCCCACTAGATCAGGCATAGACAACCTTCTGCTCTCCAGGTGCTTTGGACTTCAACTCCCAGAAATCCCAGTCAGTTTACCAGCTCTTAGGAATTGTGGTAGTTGAAGTCCAAAACACCTGGAGGGCCAAAGTTTGCCCATGCCTGTACTAGATGCACCTCTGTACAGAAAGAAGGGCTTTCCCATAAGATCTCAAAACATGATCACGTTCATAAAAGAGTATGATCTTTCAGATAAACGAAGTCTGGGTGCACAGGGCCTTCATAGATCTTCAGCAGCACTTTAAATTATCCCCAATAACAGATCAACAGCCATTGAAGTTGTTGCAACAAGGAAGTTGGGTGCTCCCTGTGATGTTCCCCAGTTAAAACCTGGCTGAGGTTCGTTGGATCAGTTTCCACACACTCTTCAAAGAAAGCAGTGAAAAGAGCATATTAAGGGTAACCCAAACTGGATGTAACCAAGAGGTGTGTGTGACATATAGGGAGGAGCACAGTTAGTGGTACCAGAGCTCTGGTACCACAAGATGCAGAACCAACCTTAAGAAATGGGGCTACAAAGCAGAGTCCCCGACATACGAGTGTGGAGAAGAGCAAACCATAGACCACCTACTACAATGCAGTCTGAACCCTGCCACATACACAATGGAAAACCTTCTCACAGCAAAACCAGAGGCACGCCAAGTGGCCAGCTGTTGGTCAAAGGACATTTTGTATAATGCCAAGTTCTTAACTTTGTGTTTTTAAATACATTACAACTGTACCCTCAATTCGTTTCTGACATAATAAATAAATAGCACGGTTATTGCACAAGCTTTGACTGTGCAAATGTACACCTGGCTGCCACTGAAGCTTGCATTTCCAGGCTCACGTCTCAATTCAGTGGAACATTTAAGCTGTACACCAGCATCTTAAGGGGAGTGTAACCGCACTCAGAACATTCTGAAGTGATAGACCACAAAAACCACAGAACCAGCAGAACAGCAGTGGACTGCTGAGCAGCAAAACATTGTCAACCTGATGCCCAATTCTGCATGTACATTTACTCCCACAATCTTTGACTAGAGTTGCCCAAGGCATGTGGAAATACCACTGTAGCATTCAAGTCTCACTTTGAGGGATGGAAACGCAAGCCTATCATTCAGGCCCTCCAAAGAGAAGCTTGTGATAATCACAGTTGGCAATGCTTTGGAGATGCAAAAGTATAATCCAATCCAGTATGGGGAAAATATACACCACATGAAGATCACTCTTGCTGAATCCAATAAAATATTCCAATACCCTTAAACTCAGTTTTTTCCAAATCTGGTTTCCTAGTTTTCTGAGGGGCAAATTATAGTTCAATACATCTGGAAGGCACTAAAAGTTGAGGTGGGGAAAGTATTTTTGCATATATGAAACAGACTTTTGATAGAGAGGTGTATCAGACAGCAGAAAATGTGTAATTATTTCTTTACTGTATTATATCAGTTTAAGAAAGTTTTCCTTTCGGCACAAGGAAGATTAGTGCAATCCAATGCTTCTCCTCCCCCTTCCTCAGTTTCTGCTGCCAAACTTTTTCCCCTTCACCTCCAGGGCAAACAGAAGCCAGCCTGGCTTGGATTACAAAAATGGCCTCTCTTAACACAGAAAACAACTCTATCTCTGGGATTTTTTGTTACTGAACAATCTGTAACGTGACAAGGTCTTCGACAGGGGGCTGCTGTAAAAAGAAGTGTATTTTACTGTTCTCCAGAGGCACAGTTGAAAACATATGTCAACAGACAACATGTCCCTTTCTGGGTTTTTTAAAATACATACAAAACTTTTTTTCTACCCACAAAGAACAGGATTTAATTGGGGAAATGGTATAGGCAGTGCTCCCAACGTCTGTAGACCAGTAACATACAGGAATAGTAACAAGAACAAACCAAGTTCAATCCTATTACTTCCTAATCATTAAAAATAAATCTGATGAGGTAGAATTAGTCCATGGAAGCTTATGCTAACAACGCCTTTCTCACAGTCTCAAAGGTGCTACAAGATCTCTTTGTAAACCAAAAATAAAGTTAGCTAGAACGCTCTGCTCCACTCCAACTCATGCCAGATTTTCCAAACACTTTGTATGTGATCACTGCATGCTGAGTAGGCAAATAATGGTTTTGGCAAATCTACCAGAGAGTCTTCTAGAAGATTAGGGAAGGCCAACTAATTATATAGAGCAGTGGTTCTGAACCTTCCTAATGCCGTGACCCCTTAATACAGCTCCTAATGTTGTGGTGACCCTCCAACCATAAAATTATTTTCGTTGCTACTTCATAACTGTAATTTTGCTACTGTTAGGAATCGTAATGTAAATATCTGATACGCAGGATGTATTTTCATTCACTTGACCAAATTTGGCACAAATACCTAATATACCCGAATTTGAATACTGGTGAGATTGGGAGGGATTGATTTTGTCATTTAGGAGTTATAGTTGCTGGGATGTATAGTTCACCTACAATCAAAGAGCATTCCAAACTACACCAACAATGGAATTGAAACAATCTTGGCACAAAGAACTCCCATGATCAACAGAAAAAACTGGAAGGGTTTGGTGGGCAGTAACCTTGAGTTTTGGAGTTATAGTTCACCTACATCCAGAGAGCACTGTGGACTCAAACAATGATGGATCAGGACCAAACTTGGCACAAATACTCAATATGTCCAAATGTGAACACTGGTGGAGTTTGGGGAAAATAGACTTTGACATTTGGGAGTTGGAGTTGCTGTGATTTATAGTTCACCTAAAACCAAAGAGCATTCTGAACCCCACCAATGATTAAATTGGGCCAAACTTCCCACACAGAATCGACATGAACAACAAAAAATACTGTGTTTTCTGATGGTCTTTGGCAACCCCTCTGACACGCCCTCATGACCCCCCCCCCCCCCAGGCCTGACTCCCAGTTTGAGAAACACTGGTATAGAAGCTATCTCCATAAGCTGGTGACAAATAAAGAAATTAAAGTGTTTTATGCTTCCAAATTATGCCATGGACTATTAGCTCAACATCTTGTGATTAATCTATTAGCATTATTCTCTCTACTGTACACTGCCCTTCAAACTTGTGAAGTCGCACATCTCTGCACCACGAAGACATCCTTGGCTTATTCACCAGCCCCAAGCAGCACTGACCAGTCATTTTTACCCGACATGCCACTCGCCCTATTTCCACCTCCTGGTTTCCAACCAGGAGCAGAAATACAGGAACCGACATGACTACTCCCAGAGCCAAACCTCATCTGGAAATAGCCGGCCTGGGCTGGGAGGGTGGCGGCTATGAATCCTCAAAAAGGCTTCCAAACACAGTGGCCAGACGCTCTGAAATAAAGCCAGCCAGATAACCCACATTTAGTTAGGGAATGTCTTCAAGTAGACCTTTCTTTCCACTCCAAAGGAAGGGAGCATTTTATCACTAGTCACTTCCCTTCCAAGGAGTAAACCCATTGTGATTAAGGGCAACCAAAAATGGAGGCCTGGATTCACCTCCTCAAAGTGAAGGGCTCTTCCACACAGCCCTATATCCCAGAATATCAAGGCAGAAAATCCCATATTATCTGAGTGTGGACTAAGGCACATTCCACACAGCTGAATAAAATCCCACATTATCTGCTTTGAACTGAAATACATGGCGGTGTGGACTCAGATAACCCAGTTCAAAGCAGTTATTGTGAAATTTTCTGCCTTGATATTTTGGGACATAGGACTGTGTGGAAGGGCCCTAAGAAGATAACATTATGCTTCCCTTTATGGACATAGGAAGGGAATCCTTTGTGGATCCTCTTCCTAGGTCTCTTCCACACAGCCCTATATCCCAGAATATCAAGGCAGAAAATAATAATAATAATAATAATAATCATCATCATCATCATCATCATCATCATCTTTATGTATACCCCACCACCATCTCCCAAAAGGGCACTCGGGGCAGCTAACAAAAGGCCAAGCCCAAGAATTACAATGAAGCAAAATACAATACAAACAAGCAAATAATAACATCAAAGTAATATGCAAAACAATAACCAAATATACAATAAAACAAACAAAAAATAAAATGGTAGAGAAATCCCACAATATCTGCTTTGAACTGGGTTATCTGAGGGCCCTTCCACAGAGTCATATAACACAGAATATCAAAGCAAAAAAAAAATCACAATATTTTAGTTGAACTGGGTTCTCTTAGTCCACAGTGCCATATATTCCAGTTCAAAGCAGATAATATGGGATTTTGTTCAGCTGTGTGAAAGGGGTCCCAAGTCCACACTCAGATAATAAAGGATTTTCTGCCTTGATATTCTGGGATATAGGGCTGTGTGGAAAGGCCCAGGGACACCTAAAGCATTCCTATGACATTGCCTACTCAGTAGATTCCTCACCTTCAGACACCAAGCCAGTTCTCATTTAATCTGATCTGCGACCATTTTAATCTGAGGGCCCTTCCACACAGCCCTATATCCCAGAATATGAAGGCAGAAAATCCCACAATATCTGGTTTGAAGTGGGTTATTTGAGTCCACACATAGATAATGTGGGGGTTTCTGCCTTGATATTCTGGGATATAGGGCTGTGTGGAAGGCCCCTGAGCAACAACCCAAAGGAAACAGAAAACACCAAAATAATAATAATAGTAGTAGTAGTAGTAGTAGTAGTAAGATAATATTATTAATAATAATAGTAATAAGATCATATGGGTTTTCTGCCTTGATATTCTGGGATATAGGGCTGTGTGGAAGGATCCTGAGCAACAACCCAAAGGAAACTGAAAACTCCAAAATAATAATAGTAATAATTAGATAATATGGGTTTTCTGCCTTGATATTCTGGGATATAGGGCTGTGTGGAAGGTTCCTAAGCGACAACCCAAAGGAAACTGAAAACACAGTAATAATAATAATAATAATTAGATAATATGGGGTTTTTGCCTTGATATTCTGGGATATAGGGCTGTGTGGAAGGCTCCTGAGCAACAACCCAAAGGAAACGGAAAACACAGTAGTTATTATTATTATTATTATTATTATTATTATTATTATTATTATTAGATAATATGGTGTTTTTGCCTTGATATTCTGGGATATAGGGCTGTGTGGAAGGCTCCTGAGCAACAACCCAAATGAAACTGAAAACACCAAAATAATAATAATAATAATAATAATAATAATAATTTAGATAATATGGGTTTTCTGCCTTGATATTCTGGGATATAGGGCTGTGTGGAAGGTTCCTGAGGGACAACCCAAAGGAAATTGAAAACACCATAATAATAATAATAATAATAAGAAGAAGAAGAAGAAGAAGATAATATGGGTTTTCTGCCTTGATATTCTGGTATATAGGTCTGTGTGGAAGGCCCCTGAGCAACAACCCAAAGGAAACTGAAAACACAGTAGTTGTAATAATAATAATAATAATAATAATAATAATTAGATAATATAGGTTTTTTTGCCTTGATATTCTGGGATATAGGGCTGTGTGGAAGACCCCTGAGCAACAACCCAAAGGAAACTATAATAATAATAATAATAATAATAATAATAATAATAATAATAATTAGATAACATGGGTTTTCTGCCTTGATATTCTGGGATATAGGGCTGTGTGGAAGGCTCCTGAGCAACAACCCAAAGGAAACCAAAAACACCAAAACAACAACAATAAGAAGAATCCTAGTGTGTACATTTGCTCCTATGGATCCATACATGCACAGAGATACAGATAAGAACAAGATCAGCATTAAGTCTCACCCATTTTTCCCTAGCAGGGGCCCCATTTGAAAAAAAAGGAAAACACAACCACAAGAGTTCAGCCTTCAGCTTTCAGAGCTGTTTTCACAGGCAATTCGAAAGGCGATTAATGTTTTAATGTTTGAAGAAACCCTGCCTGTCTCAAACCTTTGGGGGAGAAAGGGGGGGGGGAGTCAATAAAGAAGGGCTTGCTCTGTTTCCAACTGATGGGCTTGCCTTTTCCTTTCCCAATGGGAAGAGATGGGGAAGCCCAAACTTTTGGAGCCTGGCCAGCAAAGCCTTGAAGGAGAGCAGCTGAGAGAAGGCAAGAGAAGAATGCGCAAAGGGAAGGGAAAAGGGCGAAGAGGATATTGCAATATTGTGGCCCTTGCTTTCCCTGAGCTTACCTTGACTGGGCGGCCATAGTGAAGTTAGCAAAGTGGGCGCCTCTGGTCCATCAGCAGCCTTTGGGGCGCCCTTGCCCTACCCGCCGCCCAGACCCCAAAACTTCTCCTCCATTGGCCTTCCCCGGGGAAGCAGCGCTCTCTCTCCAAGGCTTCGTCCTTCTCGCCTCCCTTTGCCTGGCTTCCTCTCCAAAAGGCTAAACAGTAGCACTCGCTTCCTGAGCTCAGCCTCTCTCTCTCTCTCTCTCTCTCTCTCTCTCTCTGTCGACTCCGGTGGAGGAGTCCTGCCCGAGCACTTTGACAGACATCCGGGCAACGCAGAGCCTCCTCCAGACCAGGGCGAGGCATTGCAAGCCCAAAGCCAGGCAGGAGAAGACAGCCAACAAGGGGGCTGGGCTGGCTTGGGGGGTTCCCTCCTGCTGCTCTGCAGGTAAAGCACCCCCAGGGATGGAGTCATTTAATTGGGGGGAGGGATGGCGCTTTCATTTGCTTTCATTTGCATTCATTTGCAAAGACTCCCTTCCCCATCCCGACAAATGCTAAAAGAGGAGGATTCCAGCTTCACACAATGTTTGTATTTCCTCATGCCTGTAAATACTAAAATTAGAGGAGTCTGTGCCCCCCTCCCCCCAAATGGTACAATCCTCCTCCTGAGATGGAAGCCTTGTTCTGGCAAAGGGGACTGGGCTGCTTTGAGGAGCTTCCACAAAACTTTTGAAATTGCATGTTTATTAGGGGAAAAAATAACATGCATTTTCAAGTAGATAATATTTTGTATATATCTTGTTTCTTCTTTTGCTTCTATTATCCAGAGAGACCCTGCTCGCGATCCCACCTGCGTCGCAGGCACGTCTGGTGGGGACAAAGGACAGGGCCTTTTCTGTGGTGGCCCCCCGACTTTGGAACACCCTCCCCAAGGATATTAGACAAGCCCCTACACTGGTAGTCTTCAGGAAGAGTTTGAAAACCTGGCTGTTCCGGTGTGCCTTTCCAGAATAGGAAACTCCAGCAATATGCCCCAGAAGCACTTTAGGTAAAGGTAAAGGTAGTCTCCTGACATTAAGTCCAGTCATGTCTGACTCTGGGGTGTGGTGCTCATCTCCATTTCTAAGCCGAAGAGCCAGTGTTGTCCGTAGACACCTCCAAGGTCATGTGACCGGCATGACTGCATGGAGCACCGTTACCTTCCCGCCGGAGCGGTACCTATTGAGCTACTCACATTTGCATGTTTTCGAACTGCTAGGTTGGCAGAAGCTAGGGCTGACAGCGGAAGCTCACGCCGCTCCCTGGAATCAAACCTGCGACCTTTCGATCAACAAGCTCAGCAGCTCAGTGCTTTAACCCACTGCGCCACCGGGGGCCCCCTGCACATTGCACTTACCCCAAAATCCTATATTCCACCTGTCATACTCAGCACTTTTTAACCTGTACCCATTACATCTGGCCGGCCCTAGTTTTATTGTGTCGTGGTGTATTGTTTTATTGTTTACTGTTATTGCTTGATGTTTGACTTGCTTTATAATGCTATATGTATTGCTATGTTGTTGTTTTTATTGAGGCCTTGGCCTTTGTAAGCCGCATAGAGTCCTTCGGGAGATGCTAGCGGGGTACAAATAAAGATGATAATAATAATAATAATAATAATAATAATAATAATAATAATAATAATAATAATAATAAAATAATTGTAAATACAGGGTGACCCAAAAGTCTCCATACATAGGAAAAAATTAACAAACCCCTTATGTATAACAAGCATTTTCAAATAGATAGTGTTTATGTATCTTGTTGCTTCTATTGTAAACACAGGGTGACCCAAAAGTCTCCATATATAGGAAGAAAATTAACAAACCCATTATATAATAAGCATTTTCAAGTATATAGTATTTTATAGATACCTGTTTGTTCTTTTACTTCTATTATAAAGACAGGGTGACCCAAAAGTCTCCATACATAGGGAAAAAAATTAACAAACCCATTATGTATTGCAGGCATTTTCAAATAGATAGTGACCGCATCTCCATCTACAAACCCACATGTTCACTACGTTCATATGGAGAGGCCCTGCTCATAATCCCGCCTGCGTCACAAGCACGTTTGGTGGGGACACGAGATAGGGCCTTTTTCGTGGTGGCCCCCCATCTCTGGAACACTCTCCCCAAAGATCTTAGACAGGCCCCTACATTGGCAGTCTTCAGAAAGAACTTGAAGACCTGGCTGTTCCGATGTGCCTTCCCCGAATAGGAAACCTCCAATACCAAGTCCCATAAGCACTTTATTAGAATTAAGACAGCCGCACTCTGCACACTGCACTTGCCCTATAATATCACCTGTTACATCAGCACTTTTAATTTCTGTACCCTTTTACTCTGGCCCGGCCCAGTTTTATCTTGTTGATGTACTGTTTATTGCTTGTGGCTTGTTGTTTTAATACTATTTTAATTGTTTTAATTTTGCTTTAAGTGTATTGTTATGTTGTGTATTGAGGCCTTGGCCTTTGTAAGCCGCATCGAGTCCTTCGGGAGATGCTAGCGGGGTACAAATAAAGTTTAATAATAATAATAATAATAATAATAATAATAATAGTAGTAGTATTTTGTATATATCTTGTTATTCTTTTGCTTCTATTGTAAACACAGGGTGACCCAAAAGTCTCCATACACAGGAAAACATTAACAAACCCATTATGTATAACAAGCATTTTCAAATAGAAAATATTTTGTATATATCTTGTTGTTCTTTTGCTTCTATTATAAACACAGGGTGACCCAAAAGTCTCCATACATAGGGAAAAAAAATTAACAAACCCATTATATTACAAGCAATTTCCAGTAGATCAGTGGTTCTCAACCTTCCCAATGCTGTGATCCCTTTAATATAGTTCCTGATGTTGTGGTGATCCCCAACCATAAAATTATTTTGGTTGCTAGTTCATAACTAATTTTGCTACTGTTATGAATTGTAATGTAAATATCTGATATGCAGGATGTATTTTCATACACTGGACCAAATTTGGCACAAAGACCCAATACACCCAAATTTAAATACTGGTGGGATTGGGGGAGGGTATTAATTTTGTCCTGTGGGAGTTGTAGTTGCTGGGATTTATGGTTAACCTACAATCAAATAGCATTCTGAACCCCACCAACAATAAAATTAAACCAAACTTGGCACGTAGGACTTCCAAGACCAACAGAAAATACTGAAAGGGCTTGATGGGAATTGACCTTGAGTTTGGGAATTGTAGTTCACCTATATCCAGAAAGAACTGGACTCAAAGAGTGATAGATCTATTGTTGAAGGCTATTGTCAAGGTGGTCAGTTGAAATAGTCACAACTAGCTCCAACAGACAAGAGTTCTTTGTCCCACCCTGTTCATTCCACAGATATATAAACCCATTTTCCTAGTTCCAACAGACCTCACTACCTCTGAGGATGCTTGCCCTATGTATGGAGACTTTTGGGTCACCCTGTGTTTATAATAGAATACTGAAATGAATACTGAATATGCCCAAATGTGAACGCTGGTGGAGTTTGGGGAAAACAGACCTTGACATTTGGGAGTTGTAGATGCTGGGATTTATAGTTCACCTACAATCAAAGAGCATTCTGAACCCCACCAACGAAAGCATTGGGTCAAACTTTCCACACGGTATCCCTATGACCAACATGTGTTTTCTGATGGTCTTTGGCAACCCCCCCCCCCCCCCCCGACCCCCAGGTTGAGAAACACTGAAGTAGATATATTTTATATATACCTTGTTTGTTCTTTTGCTTCTATTGTAAACACAGGGTGACTCCAAAGTCTCCATATATAGGGGGGGGGGGGATTACAAATCCATTATATTACAAGCATTTTCAAGTAGATAGTATGTTGTATATATCTTGTTTGATCTTTTGCTCCTATTGTAAATACAGGGTGACCGAAAAGTCTCCATACGTAGGAAAAAAATGAACAAACCCATTACGTATAGCAAGCATTTTCAAATAGTAATTTGCAAATATCTTGTAATGAATATTTTGTAAATAAAGGTACATTTGACTATTTTTATTTATCATGTCAGAAGCAAACTGAGGGTACAGTAGTAATCTATATAAATAAAAGTGTAACATTTGTTTATGGGATTAACATGATTCAAAAACCACTGGGCGAATTGACACCAAATTTGGACACAATACACCTATCAGGCTAACAAGTGACCATCACTCATAAAAACACTGAAAAACACAACAGAAGAGACGTAAAAAGCCCAAAAATAAAAAATACATTACAATGCATGTGCCAAACCACATATATACACATATACGCAAATATATACACATACATATACACATATATACACACAAAAACACATATACAGCCACAAAAATGATGTTTCTGGAGTATAACAATTACTTTCAAAGTAAGTACTGCACAAGCAAACAGGAAATAATACTTTCAAACCAGGAACAGATTTTTTTTTCAAATCTTGTTACTTAAAGTTTAAGCTAAAGGTTTCCCGTTGACATTAAGTCTAGTTGTATCTGACTCTGCGAGGGGGTGCTCATCTCCATTTTTACGCCAAAGAGCCAGCATTGTCCATAGATGGTGCAATGGGTTAAACCTTTGTGCCAGCCGGACTGCTGACCTGCAGAAAGCCATTTAGTCCAACTGCAGTGGTGCAATGGTTTAAACCCTTGTTCCAGCTGGACTGCAGACCTGAAGAAAGCCATCTAGTCCAACCGTGGTGGTGCAATGGGTTAAACCCTTGTGCCAGCTGAACTGCTGATCAGAAGAAAGCCATCTAGTCCAACTGCGGTGGTGCAATGGGTTAAAGCTTTGTGCCAGCTGAACTGCTGACCTGAAGAAAGCGATCTAGCCAAACTGTGATGTTGCACTGGGTTAAACCCTTGTGCCAGCTGAACTGTTGACCTGAAGAAAGCCATCTAGTCCAACTGCAGTGGTGCAATGGATTAAACTCTTGTGCCAGCTGAACTGCTCACCTGAAGAAAGCCATCTAGTCCAACTGCGGTGGTGCAATGGGTTAAACCCTTGTGCCAGCTGAATCGCTGACTTGAAGAAAGCCTTCTAGTCCAACTGTGGTGGTGCAATGGATTAAACCCTTGTGCCAGCTGAACTGCTGACCTGAAGAAAGCCATCTAGTCCAACCGCGGTGGTGCAATGGGTTAAACCCTTGTGCCAGCTGAACTGCTGACTGAACGTCAGCAGTTTGAATCTGTGAAACAGGGTGAGCTACTATCTGTCAGCTCCAGCTTCCCATGCTAGGACATGAGAGACGCCTCCCACAGGATGATAAAACATCTGCAAGTCACTTCTAATGTGAGAGACTTGGCAGACAGCCAATTCTCTCACACCAGAAGCGACTTGCAGTTTCTCAAGTCTCTTCTAACACGGAAAAAAAATCTACACTGTAGAATGAATAAAAAAGCCCCAAAATAAAAAATACATTACAATGCATGTGCAAAACCACATATATACACATACATATACACATATATACACACACAAAACACATATACACAGACTGGGCCACAACAAAGCGTGGCAGGGGATGGCTAGTTTATTTATAAAACAAAAACAAAGTTTAAAAACTTGGCATTGCACTAAATGTCCGCAGGGCTCAGACTGCATTGTAATAGGTCAGCATTACTCCACCTGGGGGTCAGGACCCCTGGGGGGTCACAAGGGAGTGTCAGAGGGGTCATCAAACACCATCAGAAAACACAGTATTTTCTGTTGGTCATGGGGGTTCTGTGTGGCTTTCAGAATGCTCTTTGATTGTAGGTGAACTATAAATCCCAGCGACTACAACTCCCAAATGTCAAGCCTATTTTCCCCAAACTCCGCCAGTGTTTACATTTGCGCATACTGAGTATTGGTGCCAGGTTTGGTCCAGATCCATCACTTTTTGAGTCCACAGTGTTTTCTGGATGTAGGTGAATTACAACTCCAAAACTCAAGATCAATGCCCACCAAACCCTTCCTAGTATTTTCTGTTGGTCATGGGACTTCTGTGTGTCAAGTCTGGTTGAATTCCATGGTTGGTGGAATTCAGAATGCTCTTTGATTGTAGGTTAACTATAAATCCCAGCAACTATAACTCCGCAATGATAAAATCAACCACCCACCCCCACCCCACCAGTATTCAAATTTGGGTGTATTGGGTATTTGTGCCAAATTTGGTCCAGTGAATGAAAATACATCCTGCATATCAGATATTTACATTACAATTCATAACGGTAGAAAAAATTACAGTTATGAAGTAGCAACGAAAATAATTTTATGGTTGGGGGTCACCACAACATGAGGTGTGAAAAAAATTGGCCACCTGCAGGGACGTTGGCCAGGGGACACCCAGATGTTTTACCATCCTGTGGGATGCTTCTCTCATATCTCCTCATTGGAAGCTGGAGTGGACAGAAGGGAGCTCACCTCATTTCATGAATTTGAACCGCCAACCTGCAGGTCAGCAGTTCAGCCGGCACAAGCATTTAACCCATTGTGCCACCGTGGCTCCTCATTAGTAATACAATAGAAATAAAAGCAAAGAAAAAATTGTCCTTTTTTCTTTGCTTTTATTCCTAGTAGTAGTCGTCGTCATCATAGAATACAATAGGAATAAAAGCAAAGAAAAAAGGACAAGTGATGGGGAACGGGGACTGATCACAGAGGAGGAAAGGTGAATCCAGGGAGATCCCAGGGCTTGACACCCTGCCCTGCAGATTTAGAGAGAGGAGGAATGGGGAGCGAGGGGAAAGGGCGAGTGCCAAAAGCCTTAACAATGTACAAACATGCTCCAACCGGTACAAAGAGTTCCCAACCGTCTGGCACTGTGCTGGCATGCCAGCCAAGAGCTCTGCTGCATGGGGCAGAGAGAAAGAAAGAGAGGCAGGCAGCAAGGAGGAAAGATACTGGAGCCCTTGCACAAAAGGAGCATGCTCAGCTGGTGTTTTAGGCTGCATCTGCACTACAGAATGAACACAATTTGGTAGAACTTTAATTCCTATAGTCCAATGCTATGGAACCCTGGGATTCCATAGCACACTCATTGGCAGAGAAGGCCAAAGGCATTGCAAAGCTACAGCTCCCATGATTCCATAGCAGTTAAAGTGGTGGGTTGCTGTGAGTTTTCTGGGCTGTATGGCCATGTTCCAGAAGCATTCCTACCTGACGTTTCGCCCATATCTATGGCAGGCATCTTCAGAGGTTGTGAGGTCTGTTGGAAACTAGGCAAGTGAGGTTTATATATCTGTGAAATGTCCAGGATGGGAGAAAGAACTTTGTCTGCTTGAGGCAGGTGTGAATGTTGCAGATTGACACCTTGATTAGCATTTAATGGCCTTGCAGCTTCAAAGCCTGGCTGGTGGTTGCCTGGGGGAATCCTTTGTTGGGAGGTGTTAGCTGGCCCTGACTTATCTTATCCTAAAATCAGAACTTATACTGTCCTGATTTTAGAGGTTCTTTTAATACTGGTGGTCAGATTTTGTTCATTTTCACAGTTTCCTCCTTTCTGTTGAAATTGTCCAGATGCTTGTGAATTTCAATGGCTTCTCTGTGTAGTCTGACATGATGTTTGTTTGAGTGGTCCAGCATTTCTGTGTTCTCAAATAGTATGCTCAAATAATAAGGACAGTAAATAAAGAGCAGCACTCAAAAAACAGGGGAATTCCTGACAAGAATAAATCAGGGCAAGCTAACACTTCCCAGTAAACCAGCCAGGCTTTGAAGCTGCAAGGCCATTAAATGCTACTCAAGGTGGCCAAATTCAACATTTACACTTGCCTCAAACAGACAAGAGTGATTTCTCCCACCCTGAACATTCCAGATATATTAACCCCATTTGTCTAGTTTCCAACAGACCTCACAATCTCTGTGGTTGCCTGCTATTGATGTGGGCAAAACGTCAGGAGAGAATGCTTCTGGAACAAGGCCATACAGACCCGAAAACTTACAGCAACTCAGTGATTCCAGCCATGAAAGCCCTCAACAACACAGTTAAAGTGGTGTCAGCCTGCATTAATTCTACACTGTAGATTCACCCCAGGATGATGTGACCCATGGTGGAGAAATGGCAATGGTGTAGAGTGGCAGCCTGCAAGGTGGGGTCTCCTGCTGCCTGGCTGTATCAACTCAAGCTCCATCTGAACCCAGAAGAGGCTGAGGGTGCATCTACATTGGAAAATTACTGCAGTTTGACACAACTTGGATTGCCATGGTTCAATGCTATGGAAATACTGGGAGTTGTAGTCTGATGAAGCACCAGCACTCTTTGATAGAGAAGACTAAAGACCTTGAAAAGCTATAAACCTCATGATTCTACAGCATTGAGCCATGGCAATTAAATAGAACTGCATTGGGTTGCTGTAAGTTTTTCAGGCTGTATGGCCATGTTCCAGAAGCATTCTCTCCTGACGTTTTGCCATACAGCCCGGAAAACTTACAGCAACCCAGTGACTCTGGCCATGAAAGCCTTTGACAACAAATAGAACTGCATTAGTTCTACAATGTAGATGTACTCCAAGCCTACTTCAAGGGTTGTTATGATAACAAATGTGAAAAACTAATCTGTGCTGCTAATTATTCAAACAAATATTACACTTATGAACTAAACTTCATGAGTTAGCAACATTCAGACCTGCTTCCTAGACCAAGCACTGACTTTGCAACACTATCTATTTATTTTTACACAGTTTATTTATTTATTTACCGTGTCAGGAGCAACCAGACAGTTGTATTATATTTTTAACAAATCCAACAAACAAACAAACAAACAGACAAAACACAAAGTTTGCAAGCTTGGTAGTTGATTAAATGTCCTTTGACTAGTAGCTGGTCACTTGGAGTGCTTCTGGTATTGCCAGAAGAAGGTCCTCCATTGTGCATGTAGCTCAGGTTGCATTGCAGCAGGTGGTCAGTGGTTTGCTCTTCTCCACACTCGCATGTTGTGGATTCCACTTTGCAGCCCTATTTCTTAAGATTGGCTCTGCATCACATGGTGCCAGAGCACAGTCTGTTCAGCGTCTTCCAAGACACCCAGTCTTGGAAGAGTCTCTCATTTGGTATCAGCAATTGATTGAGGTTCTGGGTTTGAGCCTGCCACTTTTGGACTCTCGCTTGCTGGGGTGTTCCAGCTAGCATCTCTGCAGATCTTAGAAAATTATTTCTTGATTTAAGTCGTTGTCGTGCTGGCTGATACCCAAAGAAGGGATGAGCTGGAGATGTTACTGCCTTGGTCCTTTCACTATTGGCTGCTACTTCCCAGCGGATGTCAGGTGGTGCAATACCGGCTAGACAGTGTAATTTCTCCAGTGGTGTAGGGCGCAGACACCCCGTGATAATGTGGCATGTCTCATTAAGAGCCACATCCACTGTTTTAGCGTGGTGAGATGTGTTCCACACTGGGCATGCATATTCAGAAGCAGAGTAGCATAGCACAAGGGCAGATGTCTTCACTGTGTCTGGTTGTGATCCCCAGGTTGTGCCAGTCAGCTTTCATATGATATTGTTTCTAGCACCCACTTTTTGCTTGATATTCAGGCAGTGCTTCTTGAAGGTAAGAGCACAGTCCAGAGTGACTCCCAGGTATTTGGGTGTGCTGCAATGCTCCAGTGGGATTCCTTCCCAGGTGATCCTCAGAGCTCAGGATGCTTGTCTGTTCTTCAGGTGAAAAGCACATATCTGTGTTTTAGATGGACGTAAATTGTCTGAAAACAGCACACTCCAAACTAGAAAACACTGCTTAAATAGCTCATGTGTGGTGACCCTCTTTAGTTACTCAGTGGTGTGCCGTTGTACTTTGAACCTGCTCTTCTCTCATAATAAAAGTTGTGTTCTTATCCACTACTAAGTTTTGTTGTTGTTGCTGTGTGCCTCCAAGTCATTTATGACTTGTAGTAACCCTAAGGCAAAGCTGTCATGGGGTTTTCTTGGAAAGATTTATTCAAATAGCATTTGTCATTGTCTACCTATGTGGATAAAAGAATGTGGCTTAAACAAGAGCTCACAGTCGCTTTTCATGGTTGAGTGAGGATTCGAAACCTGGTTTCCTAAATCTACAATACTCAAACCACTACTTCTCAGTAATGTTGTACACCACCTGCTTAACTGCATCGGCTTTCAGACTACGTACTCAGAAATTATTGGGGTTAGAACAGTGGTTCTCAACCTTATTTATTTATTATTTATTTAAAACTTTTATACCCCGGTCTTCTCAACCTCTACAGAGGCACTCAGGCCAGCTTACAGCATAAATTAGTACACAAATACAATTAAAAACATAATCACATCAAAAAGTTAAATACAACAGAATAAATACCTTCCTAACGCTGCAACCCCTTAATACAGTTCCTCTTGTTGTGGTGACCCCCAACCATAAAATTATTTTTGTGGCTACTCCATAACTGTAATTTTGCTACGGTTATGAATCGCAATGTAACTATCGGATATGCAGAATGTATGTTCATTCACTCGACGAAATTTGGGACAAATACCCAATATGCCCTAATTTGAATACTGATGGGGTTGGGGGGGGGGGATATTTTGTCATTTGCAGTTGTAGTTGCTGGGATTCACAGTTCATCTACAATCAAAAAGCATTCAGAACTACACCAATGATGGAATAGAACCAAACTTGGCACACAGAACTCTCATGACCAAGAGAAAATAATGGAAGGGTGGGCATTGACCTTGAGTTTTGGAATTGTAGTTCGCCTACATCCAGAGAGCACTGTGGACTCAAACAATAATGGATCTGGCACGACTACTCAATATGCCCAAATGTGAACACGGGTGGAGTTTGGGGAAAAGTGAGCCTGACATTTGGAAGTTGTAGTTGCTGGGATTTATAGTTCACCTACAATTAAAGAGCATTCTGAACCCCACCGACAGAAAATACAGTGTTTTCCAGTGGTCTTTGGTGCCCCCCCCCCGACACCTCCTCACAACCCCCTACCAGGGTTAGAACATCTACTATATATGCCCAGGATATGCTCAAAATCCAGAGGAAGGCATGACAAAACCATCTATGAGTATTTCATACCCATAAAAACCTTATGAAATTCATAGGGTTGCCATATGTCAAGAAGTGACATGAAGGTACACGCTCCAATTGTGAGACTCAAGAGGTAAGAAAATAGGCATAAAAGATTAACAGAAACCTCTCTCCTCCCCAATAAAAAATAAAGTCCTGGAGTTTCATATGTTCCAGTTTAGAGCTTGGAAGATCCTAAGGTGGATCCACATTGCAGTTTGAGTCCAAATTAGCTACCAAGGCTCAATGCTATTGAATCCTGGGAGTTGTAGTTTTACAAGGTCTTTAGTCTTCACTGCCAAATAATGTTGTTTCACCACCAAAATACTACTCTTAGGATTCCATAGGATTGAGCCATGACACTTAAAGTGGGGGTCAATCTGCATTATGCCTATAGTGTAGATGCACACTTAGGGAGAATAGCTAGCCACTTATACAGGCAGTCCCTGGGTTACAAACATCCAACTTCCCTGGGTTACAAACATCCAGTTAAGAACGAAGGTGAGACAACAGGAACTGAGAATAATATACCCTTCGGAAGGGACATTTCTTCTTGAGTTATCATGTGGGAAAGATGTCTCCACTGAAGCTTTCTCACCAACAAGCCAAATTTTGCAAAATCCAATTATCACAGAAAATGAGGGAAATCCGACCAGGGGCACATACAGCAAAACAAACACTGCACAGGTATTAACCCTTCTCTATGCTATGGTGGCACAGTGGATGAAACTGCTGAGCTGCTGAACTTGCTGGCGGTTTGAATCCGGGGAGCAAGGTGAGTTCCCACTGTTAGCCCCAGCTTCTGCCAACCTAGTAGTTCAAAAACATGCAAAAGTTAGTAGATCAATAGGTACCACTCCAGCTGGAAGGTAATGGCGCTCCATGCAGTCATGCTGGCCACATGACCTTGGAGGTGTCTACAGAAAATGCCAGCTCTTTGGCTTAGAAATTGAGATGAGCACAACCATCCGGAGTTGGACACAACTAGACTTAATGTCAGGTGGAACCTTTACCTTTATGCTATCTCAAGCTAAAGAATATATATATATATATGGGCTGGAGTTACACTTTAAAAATATACCTGTTCTGACTTACAAACAAATTCAACTTAAGAACAAACCTACAGAACCTATCTTATTTGTAACCTGGGGATTGCCAGTAATCGTTTTGCAAGAACAAAACAACTACATTTCAGTTGCAACTCAGCTAGGGATAAACGCACCCCTTCTGGGTTGTTAATTAATCTTCTAATTACTTCCCTGGGGGAGGGGGGTCTAGTAAGCTCTCTGAATGGCAAAAGTGGAATATTTCACAGTTCCAAGTGTTGACTCATACTGCTAGCCTGGAATCCATTGCGGGTGTTGAAATGACAATGAAGTAAGTGAGAAGAGAAATGTTTTGTACCGCAAGCCTGCAACTTGTATGAATTGATCTTTTTTTTTTTAACTATTTTAAGTTACACTGCCTCAGAATCTGGTGGAGTCCCCTTCTCTGCAGGTTTTTAAGCAAAGGCTGGGTGGCTATCTGTTGGGAGTGCTTTGTGTGTTTTTACATGGGAGAATGGGGTTGGGAATGGGTGGCCCTTTTGGTCTACAACAGGGGTCCTCAAGCTTTTTAAACAGAGGGCCATTATAATCTGGCCCTTCAAAGTGTTGGAGGGCCAGATTATAATTTTTTTTTTAAAAAAACATGAATGAATTCCCATGCACACATCTTATTTATAATGCAAAAAACACTTAAAAACAATCGAAAAATTAAAATGAAAAACAATCCTTCAAAGTGTTGGAGGGTCGGATTATAATTTTAAAAAACATGAATAAATTCCCATTCACACATCTTATTTATAATGCAAAAAACACTTAATAACAATCAAATAATTAAAATAAAAAAACAATTTTAATAAATATAAACTTATTAGTATTTAAATGGGAAGTGTGGGCCTACTTTTGGCTGATGAGATAGGATTGTTGTTGTTGTTGTGTGTTTTCAAGTCATTTCAGACTTAGGTTGACCCTGAGTGAGGGCCGGGTTAATGACCTTGGAGAGCCGTATCCGGCCCCTGGGCCTTAGTTTGAGGACCCCAGTCTACAATTATATTATTCTTTTTCTGAAAAACAGGGAAAGGACCACTTTTTTTTTTGAAGTAAAACTGCAACAGTTGCTATCTATGGGGCGTTTATAGATTAGACATTTTTTTCATGTCAGGAGCAACTTGAGAAACTGCAAGTCGCTTCTGGTGTGAGAGAATTGGCCATCTGAAAGGATGTGCCCAGGGGACATCCGAATGTTTGATATTTTTTACCATCCTTGTGGGAGGCTTCTCTCATGTTCCTGCATAGGGAGCTGGAGCAGACAGAGGGAACTCAACCCACTCTCCCTGGATTTGAACCTCTGACTTGTTGGTTACCAGTACTGTCAGCACAAGGGTTTAACCCACTGCGCCACCAGGGTCTCCTTACAACATTATGGAAAGTAACTCACCAAGCCCTTTTTTATAGGTATCTGGTCAACCTTCCTTTATCAAAATCTCTACTGTTTATAAACAGTGGGGGAGAAATAAATACCCCCAAAGAAACCAGATCCTGCTTGTCATTTGAAGGTAAGCAGGAACAGCCCTGGTTAGTACTTGAATGGGAGGCCCCCAACAAATACCACGTGCTGCAGGCTGTATTTCAGAGGAAGGAACTGGCCAAACCAGTTCTGAGTGTTGATACACTGGAATTTAGAGAGAGAAAAGCCTTCCCAATCAGTTGTAAATCAAATTGCAGGCTACCTTTTATCTTGTTTTACAAACAATTTTTAAAAAGGCACTATCAGGGCAATTTACATGTTGCTAAGTTCTCCACTGCGTGAGTCACTGACAGCTCATCCTTGAATCATTATTAGAATCAAAAGAAGTGTGCATATACAGTAGTCTCACTTATCCAACATAAACAGGTTGGCAGAACATTGGATAAGTGAAAATGTTGGATAATAAGGAGGGATTAAGGAAAAGCCTATTAAGCATCAAATAATGTTATGATTTTACAAATTAAGCACGAAAACATCATGTTTTGCAACAAATCAACCCAAAAAGCAGTTCAATACATGGTAAAGTTATGTGGTAATTATTGTATTTACGAATTTAGCACCAAAACATCACAATGTATTAAAACAGCTGTGGATCTGGGCAGGAGGCAGACTGCATTGGATAATACAGAACATTGGATGAGTGAAGGTTGGATAAGCGAGACTCTACTGTATACACATACAGTAAAGTTTAATATATAAACCGTTAAAACTAAAGAATACTCTGTGCTGGTCGTGGAGCGTAATAAAGTCTTGTTGCTGAACTAGAGAATATAAAAGCCAACTTATTACAATAATGTACAAAAATGTAGGATTGTGATGTCATAATGCTACTTTTTGTTCTTATGGATAGGGAAATATCCATAAGATATTGGCCATCCCTTATCTGGAATTCCATCTGGATATTTGACCATCCCTTATCTGGAATTTCAAGATTGAAAATACTCCAAAACTCAAAATTGTCTCGATTGTGTAGATGAGATAGTGACACTTTTACAAGTATTGGCTCGGGTCCCATATACAAGATCCCATTATCTATTAACAGATATTCTAAAATCCCCAAAAAAGTCTGGTGCCAGGTATTTTGCATAAGAGCTACTTGACCTGTAGCTGAACCATGACAGCAATACATGCTGAAATTCCAGAAGCTGGAAGTGGTAGAAAAACAAGATGTCAACAGTTTGGACTTTGGTGTCATCAACCTGTACAATTTTATTCTTCTGTAATTCATGTACAATAACAAAAAATGCTAAGAAAATACTGCTAATTTGTTCATTTTGCGTAAGTGACCCCTACTAAAAGAACACATTCATTTTAGCACCAACTTACATTGGCTTGGCAGTGTGATTTACTAAACTAAGAATTGTCATCTTTGACTTCCGTGCCCAACTGGAAGAAATTTTGTAATTATTGTCAGGTATTTTTCTAATAAGGACTTATGGGTTCCACTCACTGCTTTTTCCGGCAGTGAGATACCGATTTCATCTATTCATTTTTCAGCACCCATCAAAATGATGAATTTCCAAAGGGTTCGCTGTGTTAATCTGTTGGAACAAACACAACAGAGTCCTATGGCATCTTAAAGACTAATGTCAGTTATAGCACGAACCTTTGTGGATTAAAGATCTGTAACAAATTGTCAATGGAAAAAGGGAAGCTGGTCAGTCCATTGTACAAAGGTCAACTGCACAGACCTTTCCTCATTTCATAGTAGCTTGGGGAGGAGAATTACCTTCCAGTTGCATGAATGGGCAGCAAAAATCAGAGGAAGTGAAAGGAACAGAACTTGATAAGGCATTTCTTTTGGAAAGGGGAAATAAGGGACTGAGAAACTGTATATGGTGTGTGTTTGTATTTGGAAAAGGTGCTCTTGGATTTCTAGTAAGGGTCATAAGAAGTCTGAAGTTTTAAACCATGTTGACAGTGTTTTTAAAAAGCATGTACATTTTCCCAATCCCTTCCTACTCCCCAAAATAAATGTGTTACCAAGTTCTGGTCACTTACTTAAATGTGCAAACACACATAACTCTCCAAAACACCCCACAATACACAGCCTGACACTGCCAAGAAAAATCTGCAATGGGAAGATCCCCCAAAACCCAAGGCGCACAAAACATTATTGATCCACGACAGATGGCCCTCTTTGAGAACTCTCAGTTATTCCCCTTCCCACCAAAACAATCCCAAAGCACTGTGTAAGTGTGTGTCTCTGGGTGCATACAAGTGTCTCAGTATGGGCTTTGAAGCTAATGTTGTTAAAACACACATATTGGGCATGCATGTGGAGCCGCTGTAAATTTGGAGGCAGGTCTGAAAAGAAGCAGAGAGAAGGCCTATTAATTAACGTGATGTGTCTTAACGGCCTCCATTTACATCCCATACAGATTCCTTTGCAGGGGGAGGTGAAGGGTCAGCTGTCTATTGTGATTCCAAGTACATCAAGCACTAAAATGATGAGCTTTTCATTTGCAAACAGACCTTTGGCTGGAGTCCATGAATTGGCCCACTGAGGACAGTTTCAGTAACTGGCCCTCCACAATTTCTCTACTGTACTGTACAACCAAAATAACCAGTTTCCCAGCCAAGACTGCAAATGTAACCCTTTCTCCATCTCCTCAATAATAATGCACAAAGAATCTTTAAGGGAAAACTATATCATTAAAGTCAGAATTATCCATGTCACAGCATTTCCAGTTTCTATGTATGGGCATGAAAACCTAGACAGTAAAAGAAGCTGAGAGAAAGAAAATCAACTCATTTGTGCAAGAGGAGAGTTCTGCATATACCATGACTTGGATACAAAACAAATCAATGAGTCCTAGACCAGTTCAAGCCTGAACTCTTACTAGAAGGCAAGATGACTAAACTGAGTCTGGACATATTCTGAGTTGCTAGAAATGACAAAAACAAAGTGATAAAGTGAAAGGCAGTAGGAAAAAAAAGAGGGGAATGCACTATAGTTGGATTGATCCACCACCAGGCCCGTAGCCAGGATTTCGATTCGGGGGGGGGGGGGGGGTGAATTTTTTGGGGGGGGCTGAGTTTCGGGGGGGGGGGGGCTGAGTCTGAGTGAAAGAGGGTCTAGCCTAGCAAACCTTTTGTATCATTACCCCAATACCCCCATGCATATGGGATATATTGAGTATGGTGATCAGATCATGATATGAATAAACATAACCGTTTAAATAATGCACCAGTAAGGCCTTTTCGCGAACCACCATGAGAATTTCGGGGGGGGGGGCTGAAGCCCCTCAAGCCCCCCCCCCCCCCCCCCCCCCCGGCTACATGCCTGTCCACCACACTACAGGTGGACTGAAGAAAGTCTGCAAGACTTAAGCAAAGCAACTCATGACCAGGCCTCTTTGAGGTCTTCCATTCATAGAGACATCAAATCAAAACAAGACAATATTTTCTACGTTTGCTTCTTTCTTTCCCAGAATCCATTCACAAAACTTTCTTTCCCAGAATTCATTCCTAATCTTACCCACCATAACTGTAAATAAAGACAACTAAAACATGTAAGAGGGAGAGAGAACTTTCCAACATCCTAATGTTTGCCTGACCTCCAACCCTTGCCTAATCTCACCACTCCAAACAGTGAAGTCTGAACAGTTTCTCTGCTTGCATTCAACTATTTTATCAAGGTCCCCATCAACTGAAAGCAGGTAGGAACGTTGCTCAACACAGGAAGCTTGGAGTATGAAGGAGGGTTGGAAATGTGGTCAGTCTGCAAAGCCTTATCTCTATCCTGAGAAACAGAAATTGTGAATTCTTTGGAACTTGTGTGTCCCATTCCCTACCTTGCAGGGCCATTGTGTGGATTAAGCAGGGCAGGAAAGTAATAGACATCCATTGGAAGAAAAGCAGCTATGGTGGTTAATATAAAACCTGAACCATACAACTTTAAGCATAAGAGCTAGGAAGTCTTTTTATGGCCTTTTCAACTTAAGCTGCAACACAATGATCCCCCCCCCCCACTTTTTTTGGACAGCTTCGGGCATTATATAGAAGTGGTAAGACTGCATCAATATGGTGCTGTTACTATAATAAGATGCCTATGAACTACCTTTTGTCCCCATGCAAAGTGTCCCCAAAGTCCCTGCATCACCTTAAAGGATATTGGATGTTGTTTCCATTTGTTTGGAGAATTGCCTGTGAGGAACCACAACAGATGTCCTTGAATAGTGTTTTCCCAGGAGCCCGTTGCTTAGTCTGTCTGGACAGTTGAGCCAGACTTGGGCTGGCTGAACTCTAACTGCAAGGGATTCTTGCCAAGGTTTACATGAAAGAATTTAGAAGTCTTTACAAACTCCCCATCCTTAGCTAAACTTCCCTGAACATAATGTCTCTGTCCTGACTTGTGGCCAGACATTACCCCATTGCCATTTGGGATAGCTTATTCATTTTGTTTTAATTGTTCTGCAAGGGAGGCATCCTTTTGCTAATGGCTTGATTTAGCATATGCAGAGGCTTATATGTTCCTGCTAGACTTGGAGGGCAATTCAGTGAGAGAGCAAGCTATGAAGGGTGTTAAATGTCTTGATTTATATTCCGGCTGAACAAAGACGGCATGGACAGGCAGACTGCAATTCAGATTCACTACAGCTGTCAGATCCATTTTGTTGAGATATGTGATCTGGGATGAGAAACAGAGGATAGCACTCAAATCCAGGGATGGTTTGTCTGTTACTTTCTTTAAAATTTGAGATGAAGGAGTGTTACCCTCTTGCACTAGGAAAAAACCAAAATAACTGTGAGTTTGGGGGAGTTTACTGACCCAATGAGAATTTCAGCATACTGTGGGTGCAAACACTACCACATTTCAAAAGGAAGGCTGTGCCTATGCAGAATTAATGGTGTTCCACCCAAGAACATAGATCTGAATTCCGTAAAAAAGAATACAAGTGAAACTAAATAAGGCAAAACTGAGGATGCTTCCGCACTGTAAATTTAATGCAGTTTGACATCACTTTATCTGCTATGCTGAATGTTATGGAATCATGGGAGTTATAGCTCCCAGTGGTTCAAATCCAGGGAGAGTGGGTTAAGCTCCCCCTGTCAGCTCCAGCTTCCCATGCAGGGACATGAGAGAAGCCTCCCACAAGGATGGTAAAACATCCGGGCGTCCCCTGGGCAATGCCCTTGCAGACGGCTAATTCTCTCACACCAGAAGCAATTTGCAATTTCTCAAGTCGCTCCTGACATGAAAAAAAGGAGTTATATTTGAATTGAATTCTGAGAGTTGTAATCTCTAATGTACCATACGGTTTCTTCTTACTCCAAATGAACCATACAATGTAAAATGTGAGATCATAGTACACTATCAGTGATATGCTGATGGTAGCCCAGTTCTGCTTTTCTTTTATAATCAGACACCAGGTGCAGCAATACATTCCTTGAATAAGTGCCCAGACAACATTGTGGGATGTAGAAGGATTAACTGAAATGAAATACTAATCGTTTTTATGTAAGTTGCTTAGAGCACTTTTTATTTGGGAGAGATGCCTCAAAAGTAGCTCCGTTTATGTTTTAGTGAAAAAGGAATGACACTATGGGAGAGCTAGAATAGTGTAATGGTTTAGCTATGATACTGGAGATTAGGGTTCAAATCCACATTAGGCCATGGAAATCCTCTGGGTAACCTTGGGCATGTCACACTCTTTCAGCCTCAGAAGAAGCCAAAGGCAAGCCCCCTTTGAACAAATCTTGCCATGAAAACCTTATGGTAGGATCACTTTACTGTTGTCATAACTTGAAAACAATTTGAATACACATAACAACAGCAGCAACAACAACAACTTTATAGTACTGACAGGAAGTTTCCCTTTCCCCTCCTACATGGCTGGTTGAGCACTGTCTTTCAGAATTGCTTTATCAAATAAATCAAAGTCATTTACACAAACAAGGCCAATTGTTGTAAGTCCAAACTCCATATTTGCAGATTTAACTTTTGCAGATTTGATAATTAATTGATTTGATTAATTACATTTCTCTAGGAATCTCTAGGACTTTCTACATCCCGCCTAAAGCAGTGTTTTTCAACCTGGGGGTCGGGACCTCTGCAGGAGTCACAAGAGGATTCAGAGGGGTTGCCGAAGACCACTAGAAAACATATTTCTATCGTCTTAGGAACCTCTTTGGCAGAGAAGGCTGAAGATCTCTCCACCTGTCTTTCTTTTCCTTTTTGAAACAGATGGCAAATCCTCCCACCAAAAGTCCTCCTCTGCTGTGACTGGCCAGCCTCTCAATCAAGGGGAAGGCTGCTTCTGAGACTCCAAGCAGGAAGGGGAGAGCAGGCATGCTCGGCACATAGCAGCATGGTGCACATGCACGGGCAAGGGAGAGCGTGCAAGGCTGAAGGAAGGCTTGCACCAGTGAGTCCTCTCAAGGCATGAGGATTCTGTGTGGGAAGTTTGGCTCCAATTCTATCACTGGTGGGGTTCAGGATGCTCTTTGATTGTAGGTGAACTATAAATCCCAGCATGTCAAGGTCTATTTTCCTCAAACTCCACCAGTTTTCACATTTTGGCATATTGAGGATTCATGCCAAGTTTGGTCCAGAACCAACATTGTTTGAGTCATCAGTGCTCTCTGGATGTAGGTGAACTACAGCTCCAAAACTCAAGGTCAATGCCCACCAAACCCTTCCATTATTTTCTCTTGGTTATGAGAGTTCTGTGTGCCAAGTTTGGTTCAATTCCATCATTTGTGTTCAGAATGCTTTTTGATTGTAAGTTAACTATAAATCCCAGCAACGACGACTCCCAAATGACAACATCAATCCCCCCTCAATCCCACCAATATTCAAATGTGGGCATATTGTGAATTTGTGCCAAATTTGGCCCAGTAAATGAAAATACATCCTGCTTATCAGATATTTGTATTACGATTCATAACAGTAGCAAAATTATAGTTATGAAGTAGCAACGAAAATAATTTTATGGTTGGGGGGTTACCACAACACCAGGAACTGTATTAGTGCATTGCAGCATTAGGAAGGTTGAGAAATACTGCCCTATGGTCAACTTCCAATGTAGAACCAAGTGAGTCCTAGGGAGAGCACACCTTTAGGCCCTCTAGCACAATGTTATATCCTAGAGACACCTTGTTTCAAGTTTTAAAAAGTGTTTTAATTTGTGTTTTTTTTTCCCAATGAGAGTGTCCTGCACCCCTTATCCCAGTGAGTGTGGAGGACCAACTGAATTCCCAAGAACTAAAGCCAGCCACAGTCAAGGTGATATTGCATATAGCACAGTAGAAGTTAGATTAGAAACCATATAAACGTGTATGTGCAAATGCATAGAAGGAAAAGAAGGTGAATTATATACAATGTCCAAAGGGTAAATGGGACACAAAAACGAATTTTAACTGAATGCAAAACTAAAGTGAAAATGAATTACAGTCATAGTTGGACCATCCATCTGTCATCTCTAGTATGCACTGCTTCAACATATTAAATGGGTCCCAACTACTGTGTTTAAAACTAAGAAGCAGAAATAAAGTTTTGCTCTTGCAAATACTATAAAGTCTTCAGTACATGCTTTAAAAGATACTTGTGTGTTTAAGATAAAAAGAAAGATTGTAAAAATGACATTCAACGTCAGTGAACACATACAAAGGGTTGCCTTTGCTTGCCAATAAAATATTACCTGTTTTTTTGAGTTGATATATTTGTGGAAGCCATCTTGACACTTCTGTGTAACTCAGCTTATCTGTAAAAGAAGAGTTAGCCATCAACTAAAGATACTGCTTTAAAAGAAATCACACTCCATTAAGCATTTTGTTTCAAAGCCTTTTCTAATACTCATCTTGTACCCTGCAGTACTGAATCATGAAAAGGTAGAATTGGAAGGGAACCATAGGGTCATTTGGTAAAATTCCTTGGCAGTGCAAGAAACAACAGCTAAACCACCCCTGGCAGATGGCCATTCAATGTGTGTATTGCTATCATATCACCTCTCAGTTTTCTCTTGAAGCTAAGTGTAGCCAGGTCCCTCAACCATTCATCATAAAACTTGGCCTCCAGATTCTTTGCTGTCCTGGTTGCCCTCCTCCATACAAATTCTACATTAAATGATACGATATTCCAGATAGGGCCTGAATAAAGCAGAATAGTCATAATATTAATTCTGGGCGCCATTCACACTATAGAATTGCAGTTGCTCCTCTATATTTGCAGGTTCAACTTGGCAAAGTGGAATAATAGTGTTATAACAGTGCCATATGACAGGCCCCTAAAAGCAGCATGGAACCATGGCAGTTAAAGTAGAATAATTATGCAAATTGAATAGGCCCTTGGCCACCATATTGCTGTTTTTTCAGTTTAGATTTTATTTACCTTTTCTTGCTACCTTATCATACTGTTGACTCATAATTAGTTTATGATCAACTTCAATTGTTACCAAACTTTGGTCCTCCTGGTGTTCTGGGCTTCAATTCCAAGAAGCCCCAGCCAGCTTGCCCAATGGTCAGGAATTTTGGATACTAAAGTCCCAAACATTTGGAGGACCAAAGTTTGGGATCCAATGGTAAGACCCCGCCAAGCCATGTGTCCCACATCCTATTGCTGTGAATCGTATTTTTCCTACTGAATTGGACTACCTTTATCCCTGCTGAAGTTCACTTTATCAATCTGGTCAAGTTCTTCAATCTATTGAGGTCATCGTGAATCCAGATTTCTCAGGAGGAAATAACTACTTGACAAGGACTATTCCAGTTAGAACCCCATGGCTTTTCATTTATTTATTTAGCCCCATGATAACAAAGAAGTAGAACTACTGGTGAGAACTCTTCAGGTTCAGTCCGTCAACCAGTCACAAAACTATCTAACAATAGCAACAGTGTAAAAGTAACTAGTAACACAGTTACTTTGTAAAAAGTTACAAAGTAATAAGCAGACTCTTGAGTTCATTGAAGGGTGTGGCGTTTTTAAAATAATATAAATTTGGGGGTATGAATGATAATGCTCAACAAAATAAGACCTACCTAATGCCTCTGAAACTGGTGTTGAAGCTTCGTCCCTTAGGGAATGGGCTACTGTAACCACTAGTCAATTCAACTGTATTAGTAACTACTAACTGAAGGCTACTGTCATTAGTCACACAGGGGCTTACATGCCTTTATGGGTGTGCTGAAATCTCTACGTCATCACAAAGCTTATATGTCAAAGGAGAACCTTAAGCCAATGAATATCTCTCAAATTAACCCACGTAACAGGGCTGTTGTGAAGATACAGTTTAAGAGCAGGGAGAGGGGAAATAATACAACAAAATAAATACAGTCAGCTCTGCACATTTGCAGGTTTGACATTTCCAAATTAGATTAATATGCTCTCTCTAAAAATCTCTAGGTCTTCCAATGTGACTCTGTTGTCAGTTTCAGTAGGACTTTGACCATAATGACGTACTGGAGAATCCAGAGAGAATAATTATTATTTAGGTATTTGGAGGTTCTCCAATATGATTCTAGCTAAAAACAAGGGGGTTTAAATTCAATTTTTTGCACTTTTATGGTGGATCTATGTTCCTAGTCACCCCAAATGTGATAGGCATGCTGTCATAAATGCAAAGAAACATAAAGCTTCAGAAATATTGTCCTTTCTTTACTTTTACCTCCCTTCCCTTTATTGGCACACACACACACACAAACACAAAGACAATCTTCAACATTTTTTAAATGTCTAAGACGCCAAAGGCTTCCTTCAAAGCAAGGCAGAGGAAGTTTTGCTCTCTTTCAAGTGGTTTTCCGAAACCCAGCATTTACTTTCAACAGTAGGCTTCAAGCCTCCAGCTCACACGTAATGCTGCTAGAAATGCTTATAAACACAAACAGACACATATAATATGGGCAGCTTCCTTGAGACATCCCGAGAGGCTATTATAACTTAGTACTTACATAAAGACATACAATGGTTCTGTCTACAATGTCAAGAAATAGGGGATTGGAACAGGAGAAATACCCTTGATGAGATTTATAAAAGTCTGTGGACAAATGTAAACAACAGGGATTGGAATAACTTGTAACCATGAAGGTTTTTTTTCCCTTTAAATATAATGAGTTACAGACAAAAGACAACAGTCTTCCAGTGTTGTCCCAGCTACATAAGAAGCCCAAACCATTACTAAGATTATAATATTAATTCTGCAAAATAACTCTGGACTTGAATCTATTTGGGGTAAGAATTTAGGGTCTGAAATCCTGAATGTGGAATGGTCAAAGTTTGGAAGCTGCAACTTAAAAGCAGATATACACTTGACATTTACTGTACATCACTCCAGGCAGAATGGAAGGAATCAACTGTAACATCTCTTCTGATTTTTAAAAAGAGGGGAGAGCAATGTATTTCCTTATACCTGTGGTCCATGGACCGCCAGTGGTCCACAAGAACTAAAATATGGTCTGCGACCTCACTGTTACAACACCATTGCAACTAGAGTGACTGCTCTTGCAAAACCCTCTTATAGTGCCCTTATGAAATATGGTTTTCTTTGGGCAAGCAGATCGTGGTTACTGGGTAGCATATGTTCTGTATCAGAAAGTAGAGCTGATGTGGCCTATGCCTTGCAATTTTCTGAATTAGCACCCCAAATAACCAAACCAAATCTCAAGTTGTCCAAAAACTGATTTGTAACCCTTTTGGTACTAATGTTGGAGAGTGGTCCCTGGTTAAGTGGTCCCTGGTCAAAGAAAGGTTGGGAACTACTGTCTTATACAGATGTGAAAGAAGGCCTTCAAATTCAGATCTTATGGAACAAAGCCCAAATATGGTTCTTCGTATCCACAGATCCTACATCCACAGATTCAACCATCCACTTAGCCACTTCGAAATTCCTTGTAGAGAAAAAGCAGTGTATAAATAAGCACAACAACAACAACAACAACAACAATAATAATTCATAGCTTGAATATATTCAACTTTTTCCCCCAAACAGCAAATTTTGATATTGCCATTGTATATAGAGGACAGCACTGCAAGAATATTTTTTTGGGAGACAACCCAGAGTTTCCATGACCAGATGACACAAACAAGCAGGCTTGACTCAGATGCCTACAGACAATTCTAGAAAATTCTGAGTCTTGGGAATGGAGGGACCTCCAGACTTCTAAACTCTGCTATGGAGTCAGACATACACCATAGAGTACCATCATCTAAAGCAGGAATTACAACTATGGGCCTCCAGATATTAATAAACTGCAGTTCCCATAAATCCAAGCCACTGGTTGGATTTCTATAGTCCGGGCTTCTCCAACCTGATGTTCTCCAGACTGAGCTACCATTCCATCTTCCACAATCAAGCTATCCTCATCTGTTTAGGGTAGAGGTTTATAATCCTGAGTTATGAGAGCCTTCCCAACTGCAAGATGCTCAGATGGTCCTACCAACAAAGAGCTTTGCTGGTGAGGAGTCTTTCCTTGTGGATGGTCACTCTTTCATGTGGTTTGTGCCTTTAAATTAGGAGTTCATAACCCAGTAGCTGTATGAAACCTCCTCTCATTGGCTTCAGATCACTGTCATGTGAACCAGAGTAAAAAAAAAACACAAAATCTTCAACCTAAAGTATTTCAAACAAATGGTCAATAGATCCAACAGCAAGCAATATGTTATACAGTCACAAGAACAGCAACTCCTAAATAGACCCTCTCCTCTTCCGCAAACCTTTCAATGTTTGTATGTATTTGCCTCTATAACCTCAAAGATCGAAACATAAAATTATCTAACTATTTTGAGGATTTGGCCAGAGGTTAATGAGCCACCTCTAGTGGAGAAATCGCTATTCAGCTTTCTCAAGCTGACTTTCAAAATAATGACAGATCAAACCATATGTTATAATAACAAACCAACAAACCCAACTCTAGTTTTACAAAACTAGATTTTATAATTCAGTGGATTATTTTGTGCCCACACTGACATTCAGAATCCATTTTACACAGCCAATATTGCAATATTACCACACCTGTAGATGACTTTGAAGGTCAGTTCAAACATTTCCTTTTAAAATGTGTATGTGAACACCTTCTTTACACATACACAACAGTTTCAACAATAGCTGAAAGCATTTACAACATACAATTCAATACGATCGTACATTATTTTAATAACTACATTAAGATATCTCAAAATTCTTTTGAACCCTGACTAGAGCAATCACAATGTCACTCTCATTATGGAAACCCCAGTGGCACAATGGGTTAAACCCTTGAGCTGGCAGGGCTACTTATGGTTCAAATCCAGGGAGTGGGGTGAGCTCCCGTCTGTCAGCTCCAGCTTCTCATGTGGGGACATGAGAGAATCCTCCCACAGGATGGTAAAACATCTGGGCATCCCTTGGGAAACGTCCTTGCAGACGGTCAATTCTTTCACACCAGAAGCGACCTGCAATTTCTCAAGTCGCTTCTGACACGAATAAAACAAAACTCTCATGATAAAACTGGTACAAAACAAAGGTTGGTTTGCATGATCCCATGCATTTAGAAAGCTGAAGTGACCACCCAAAGATCAGCATGGCTCCTGATGTGCATGATTTCCCCATCAATGTATATACACTTGAAGTAGTTTACAGGAGGAATAAAACAAATCTGCTCTATTCCATTTTGGAGGGCTATAGACATGTAATATGTCCAAAAAAATCCTAAGTGAACAGTGCATATTATTACAGGATAAAGGTTTTCCCCTGACATTAAATCCAGTCGTGTCCGACTGGGGGTTGGTGCTCATCTCTATTTCTAAGCCAAAGAACCGGTGTTATCCATAGACACCTCCAAGGTCATGTGGCCGGCATGACTGCATGGAGCATCGTCACCTTCCCGCTGGAGAAGTACCTATTGATGTACTCACATTTGCATGTTTTCGAACTGCTAGGTTGGCAGAAGCTGGGGCTAACAGTGGGAGGTCACGTTACTCCTCAGATTCGAACCTGTGACCTTTGGGGCTCCTTGAATATTGTTATGCTCACATAGAAATAGGAAACAGCAGTTGCTAGATTTGAATTTAGAACTGCTCATAATCCCAAGAAAATATAAAAGTTACATGAGAAAAAAAGCTTTGGCAGAGGTCTTTCAACTTTTAACAAAACTTTGCCGGCATTGTCCATAGACACCTCCAAGGTCATGTGTCCGGGATGACTGCATGGAATGCCTTACCTTCCTGCTGGAGTGGTACCCATTGATCTACTCACTTTTGCATGTTTTTGAACTGCTAGGTTGGCAGAAGCTGGGGCTAACAGCGGGAGCTCATGCCGCTCCATGGATTTGAACCCATGACCTTTGGGGCTCCTTGCATATTGTTATGCCCACATAAAAATAGGAAACAGTAGTCACTAGATTTGAATTTAGAACTGCTTGTGATCCCAAGAAAATATAAAAGGTACATGAGAAAAAAGCTTCGGCATAGGTTTTTCAACTCTTAACAAAACTTTGTCACCAGCCTATGTATATTTTATGCATCAAGCCAGTGTACAGTTCCTAAAGGCAAACACTGATTAAATGATACTGAATTTAAAAGAGCAGCACCCATCATCCCTCCAACTCCACTACTACACAACCTGCTGGGTCATCCTGCCAAAATTGTCACTCTCCTCAAGCAAAGGCTTTCTCTCTTTGCTGCCTTTGCTATCTTGTCATCTGATGATTTTGAAGAGCAATCAGGGCACATCTACACTGTAGGATTAATGCAGAACTCTAGCTACCAAGCCTCAATGCTATGGAATCCTGGGATTTGTAGTTGGGTCTGGCACCAGCACGCTTTAGCAGAGAAGGCTACAGACCTTGTCAAACTACAACTCCCAGTATCTTTATGGCAGTTCCAAAACTTGTTTTGAAGCACCATCTGGGCTGGATATTCTCTGAAAGGCACAAAACAACAGAAGAGTATTTTTGCAAATTGCAAATTGTTTTAATCCGATTTATATCTTTAAAAAAATAGACACTCACCTCCGTCCAGACCTGGCAAACTCCCATCGGGAGACAAGACGACTTAGGGGGGAAAGCAAGCTTCTTTTGCCAAGGTTTTGCTGACTTGCTTCCCCCCCTTTAAACCTGTTGCTGCTGCAGCTCCTGCTGCAATCCCTTTGCACTGGGAAAAGAATAGGGACAGGATTAGGTTGGAACAGGATTGGCTGATCGACAAGCACTAGCCCCGCCTCCTCGGCCATCGACCCGCCCCCTGAAGCAGATTATTCCTCCCTCCCTCTCCTTCTGTAGAGCAGCCAGGAAAACAAGTTGTTCCCTATGTTGAGACTCAATGACTCTACACTGTAGAAGTAATGCAGTTTGACACCACTTTAGCTGCCCTGGCTCAATGCTATAGGATCCTGGGAGTTGTCTGCAAGGAAAGCTCAAGACTTTGTCAAACTACAAGTCCTATGATTCCATCGCATTGAGCCCTGACAGTTACACCGGTGTCCAACTATTCATTCTACAGTGTAGATTTTTTTTCCGTGTTAGAAGAGACTTGAGAAACTGCAAGTCGCTTCTGGTGTGAGAGAATTGGCTGTCTGCCAAGTCTCTCACATTAGAAGTGACTTGCAGATGTTTTATCATCCTGTGGGAGGCGTCTCTCATGTCCTAGCATGGGAAGCTGGAGCTGACAGATAGTAGCTCACCCTGTTTCACAGATTCAAACTGCTGACGTTCAGTCAGCAGTTCAGCTGGCACAAGGGTTTAACCCATTGCACCACCGCGGTTGGACTAGATGGCTTTCTTCAGGTCAGCAGTTCAGCTGGCACAAGGGTTTAATCCATTGCACCACCACAGTTGGACTAGAAGGCTTTCTTCAAGTCAGCGATTCAGCTGGCACAAGGGTTTAACCCATTGCACCACCGCAGTTGGACTAGATGGCTTTCTTCAGGTGAGCAGTTCAGCTGGCACAAGAGTTTAATCCATTGCACCACTGCAGTTGGACTAGATGGCTTTCTTCAGGTCAACAGTTCAGCTGGCACAAGGGTTTAACCCAGTGCAACATCACAGTTTGGCTAGATCGCTTTCTTCAGGTCAGCAGTTCAGCTGGCACAAAGCTTTAACCCATTGCACCACCGCAGTTGGACTAGATGGCTTTCTTCTGATCAGCAGTTCAGCTGGCACAAGGGTTTAACCCATTGCACCACCACGGTTGGACTAGATGGCTTTCTTCAGGTCTGCAGTCCAGCTGGAACAAGGGTTTAAACCATTGCACCACTGCAGTTGGACTAAATGGCTTTCTGCAGGTCAGCAGTCCGGCTGGCACAAAGGTTTAACCCATTGCACCATCTATGGACAATGCTGGCTCTTTGGCGTAAAAATGGAGATGAGCACCCCCTCGCAGAGTCAGATACAACTAGACTTAATGTCAACGGGAAACCTTTAGCTTAAACTTTAAGTAACAAGATTTGAAAAAAAAATCTGTTCCTGGTTTGAAAGTATTATTTCCTGTTTGCTTGTGCAGTACTTACTTTGAAAGTAATTGTTATACTCCAGAAACATCATTTTTGTGGCTGTATATGTGTTTTTGTGTGTATATATGTGTATATGTATGTGTATATATTTGCGTATATGTGTATATATGTGGTTTGGCACATGCATTGTAATGTATTTTTTATTTTTGGGCTTTTTACGTCTCTTCTGTTGTGTTTTTCAGTGTTTTTATGAGTGATGGTCACTTGTTAGCCTGATAGGCATATTGTGTCCAAATTTGGTGTCAATTCGCCCAGTGGTTTTTGAGTCATGTTAATCCCATCTGCCCATGCACTATGCTACTCTGCTGCTGAGTATGCATGCCCAGTGTGGAGCACATCTCACCATGCTAAAACAGTGGATGTGGCTCTTAATGAGACATGCCGCATTATCACAGTGTGTCTGCGCCCTACACCACTGGAGAAATTACACTGTTTAGCTGGTATTGCACCACCTGACATCCGCCGGGAAGTAGCAACCAATAGTGAAAGGACCAAGGCAGTGACATCTCCAGCTCATCCCTTGTTTGGGTATCAGCCAGCACGTCAAAGGCTTAAATCAAGAAATAGTTTTCTAAGATCTACAGAGACACTCGCTGGAACACCTCAGCAAGCGAGAACAGGCTCAAACCCAGAACCTCAATCAATGGCTGATACCAAATGAGAGACTCCCCCCTGGGCACACAGAAAACTGGGCGACTTGGAAGGCGCTGAACAGACTGCGCTCTGGCACCACAAGATGCAGAACCAATCTTAAGAAATGGGGCTACAAAGTGGAATCTACGACATGCAAGTGTGGAGAAGAGCAAACCACAGACTACCTGCTGCAATGCAACCCGAGCCTTGCTACATGCACAATGGAGGACCTCCTTGCGGCAACACCAGAGGCACTCCAAGTGGCCAGCTAGTGGTCAAAGGATGTTTAATCAACTACCAAGCTTGCAAACTTTGTTTTTGTCTGTTTGTTTTTGTTAAAAATGTAATACAAATGTCTGGTTGCTCCTGACACAATAAATAAATAAATAAATAAATAACCTCGCGGAAGCTTCCAGGTCTAACATGGAAGAATGATGTGAGGAGGTTTTCATACCCAAGGAAGATGTGAGAGGGGACCATCTGTTGGTCAGGGCCGAGCTTTTACAACCGTATCACTCTACTAACCTTGATAGAGAGAAAAAAAAATACTTTAATCTGTTTTCCACCTAAAAGGTGCTGAGCGCAGGCAAGAGAGATTAGGATTCTTGTCTCCTTCTACACAAACTCCCACTTTTTGTTAAAAAACAAAAACAAAAAACAAAACCAGGCTTTTCTTTTATCAGCACCACTTCGGAAATGTTGCAAATTTCACAGGAGAGCCAGGGAGAGGGAAAGATAAGACGAACACAATAATCACAGCAGGAAATGAGATTATAAGAATGTGGTGTCTTATACAAGAGGGTGTAAGGTAGAAAACAAGTAGCCTCAAACACAAAGCCTTCTGGTGATGATGGGAATAGTAATCCAACATACTTGGAAATCTTTAGGATGAGGAATATATTTCTAAACCAGTATTTTTTAACCTGGTGGTCAGGACCCCGGAGGGGGGGGGGGTGAGGTGGCATCAGAGGGGTCGCCAAAGAACATCAGAAAACACAGTATTTATGTTGGTCATGGGGGTTCTGTGTGGGAAGTTTGGCCCACTTCTATCTTTGGTGGGGTTCAGAATGCTCTTTAATTGTAGGTGAACTATAAATCCCAGCAACTACAACTCCCAATGTCAAGTCTATTTTCCCCAACCTCTACCTGTGTTCACCTTTCGGCATATTGAGTATTTGTGTCAAGTTTGGTCCAGAACCCTCATTGTTTGAGTCCACAGTGCTCTCTGGATGTAGGTGAATTACAACTCAAAAACTCAAGGTCAATGCCCACCAAACCTTTCCAGTATTTTCGGTTGGTCATGGGAGTTTTGTATGTTGGCGTAGTTCAGAATGTTCTTTGCTTGTAGGTTAACTATAAATCCCAGCAACTACAACTCCAAAATGGCAAAATCAATCCCCCACCCCACCCCAGCAATATTAAAATGTGGGCGAATCAGGTATTTGTAACAAATTTGGACGAGTGAATGAAAATACATCCTGCATATCAGATATTTACATTACAATTCACAACAGTAGCAAAATTACAGTTATGAAGTAGCAAAGAAAATAATTTTATGGTTGGGGGTCACCACAACACGAGGAACTGTATAAAGGAGTCATGGCATTAAGAAGATTGAGAACCGTGCTTTAAACCTTTGCATACATGACTATAAAAGGTGCGGAAACCGAGGGGCTTTGTATTGAACTTTTTCAATATCACATTGTTCTTCAATCACGCAATTGAGATGATTTGCCATTCTAAATCCTGTGATCATTCTTCCACACTTCTTCTGCTGTTCCTTAATGTATTGTTGAAGGCTTTCATGGCTGGAATCACTGGGTTGTTATAGGTTTTTTGGGCTATATGGCCATGTTCTAGAAGCATTCTCTCCTGATGTTTCACTTGCATCTATGGCAGGCATCCTCAGAGGTTGTGAGGTGTGTTGGAAACTTGAAAACTTGGATTTATATATCTGTAGAATTCCAAGGTGGGAGAAAGAACTCTTGTCTGTCATTCACACCTAGCTCCAACAGACAAGGCTTCTTTCAGATGAGGGCCATGTATCAAAATGTGAGGGGAAGTCATAGGGAGGAGGGAGCAAGCTTGTTTTCTGCTGCCCTGGAGACTAGGACCCGGAATAATGGCTTCAAACTACAAGAAAGGGTATTCCACCTGAACATTTGGAAGAACTTCCTGTGAGAGCTGTTCAGCAGTGGAACTCTCTGCCTCGGAGTGTGGTGGAGGCTCCTTCTTTGGAGGTTTTTAAACAGAAGCTGGATGGCTATCTGTTGAGGTGCTTTGAATGTGATTTTCTTGCTTCTTGGCAAGAGGTTGGACTGGATGGCCCATGAAGTCTCTTCCAACTCTATGATTTATATAGAAAGATAGATGTATTTTAGATAGATTGGTGATATATAGATATTAGGGCTGGGCGGTTTCGTTTCGTAATTTCATAATTCGTTAAAAATTCGTTATTTTTTTGATAACGAAGCGATATTGAACCATTCAGGAGCATCTTAAAAACGAAACAAATATTTCAATTCGTTTCGTAATTGCTTCATATTCGTTTCGTATTCATTTCGAAATCGTTTCGAAATCGTTTCGTTATTATTTCCGCATGTCTGGGGCAAGTTTTATAGCTGTTGTTTGTTTAATCAGTGAAAAAAATTATAAATATCACACCAACAGTCAACAACAGAGGGAGAGGGAAGCTTCAAAAGTTCCCCCTGTCCCATATGGAGATTTTTTAGCGTATTGCGCGGTCGCGTCCGCCATTAACGAATCGATTCGTATTCGTTTTGTATCCGTTTCATATTGTTTCGTAATTTCACGAAATTTCGTAAATATCGAACTTTTTTAAAGAAAAATTTCGGAATTCTTTTAAATATCGAAACGCAAAAAACCCCAAAAAACGAATCGAGTTTAGAAACAAATTTTTCCGTGGTTGCCCAGCCCTAATAGATATCAATAGATATTGTATAAATATTTAAAATACTTTATAAATTGACCAAATATTCAGTTGCTCTTCTATCAAATATATGCAATCCAAAGTAAGAAACAGTAGTAAGGAGACCAGGATTTGAACCTCTGCTTGGCTGTGGAAGCCCACTGGGTGATCTTGGGCATATTGCACTTTCAGCCCCAGAAAATAATAATAAAAAAACCAAAAGAACAAAGGCAAGCCTCCTCTAAACTAATCTTGCCAAGAAAACATCATAATAAGTTCACTCACATTAGGGTTTGGATAAGTTGAAAACAATGTGAATGCATGCAGCAACAACAATGAGAAAGGTCCATAAGAAATCTGTTACTGACGGAAAGTAGAAAGCCAAAGTTGTCCATAAATTAGAGGCCAGACACATTTTGATAAATGGTCTTCCTCTGTGGACACTAAAAAGTTCTTGCTGTATTCCAGGTTTTCTTACAGACTGAGTCTAACCCATCCATATAATACCCTTATAGTATAAAAGAACATGTGTCTTCTTCATTGCTCACAAAAATGCCCCATCGTTAACTTGGTTCCATGCATCATCTTTTTAAAGTTTAATTCCCCGAAGTTGTACTGGTAGCTTTAAATAGCCCCATCTCCAATACAAGGTTACCTGCAAGGCATGAAGAACATTGTTTTCAGATAAGGCTGGAGTAAATCTAACCAAATAAGGTATTTTACCTACAGCACATCCTGAAATTGATAAGGAAATGATTGTTGGCAGTGGATGATTGGCCTGATAGTGTTCCCTTTGTTTTGTTGTTGCATACCTTCAAGGTGTTTCTGAGGGCCTGTCCAGACAGGGCCTTTGTTATGGGAACTCCCACAATAAAGGAGGGGCTGTCCAGACAATGTTCTGGACAGTCCCACATTAATTAGCTACAAACCAGTAAAACCCTGGTTTGCAGAGAATTAATTTGATATTGCACTTATTCCACACCTTCTTGGAAAGATCAGGATAAATGCACTATTTCCAGTGTCTGGACTACAATCCAGGCACAATTCCCACAGTTTAACTGACTAAATAAGCCTGGTAAACTATGGGAATGACATGCCAGGAGAATTGGGGGGGGGAGGGGGGAAATAGCTACCCCCCCCCCCCTGGCACATCATTTCTACACGCCGAGAGAGTCCACCAGGGCTTCTAATGGAGGCTACGTACATTTTTCTTAGTTTTCTAAGAGGTTTTGGGGCATGTGGGGAAGGGGGATAGGGACCCCCAGGAAGGTCAGCAGGGGGATGTCAGCGGGGTTGCCAAGGACCATCAGAAAACACAGTATTTTCTGTTGGTCATAGGGGTCCTGTGTGGGAAGTTTGGCCCAACTCTATTGTTGGTGGGGTTCAGAATTCTCTTTGATTGTAGGTGAACTATAAATCACAGCAACTACAACTTTCAAATGTCAAGGTCTATTTCCCTCAAACTCCACGAGTGTTCACATTTGGGCATATTGAGTATTTGTGCCAAATTTGGTCCAGATACATCATGGTTTGAGTTTACAGTGCTCTCTGGATGTAGGTGAACTACAATTCCCAATCTCAAGGTCAATGCCCACTAAACCCTTCAAGTATTTTCTGTTGGTCATGGGAGTTCTTTGTGCCAAGTTTGGTTCAATTCCATCATTGGTGGAGTTCAGAATGCTCTTTGATTGTAGGCTAACTATAAATCCCAGCAACTACAACTCCCAAATGACAAAATCAATCCCTCCCAACCCCACCAGTATTCAGATCTGAGCATACCAAATGTGGCCCAGTGAATTTAAATACATCTTGCGTATCAGATTTTTACATTACAATTCATAACAGTAACAAAATTACAGTTATGAAGTAGTAATGAAAATAATTTTATGGTTGGGGTCACCACAACCTGAGAAACTGTATTAAGGGGTCGTGGCATTAGGAAGGTTGAGAAATGCTGGTATAAACAGATCAATAATTTTGAAAAGACATCAGAAAATAACATGTTCCATACTTATAGCATCACTTTTAATATAGAAATAACATTTGTAACATTCACAGTAATTGTGCAGTACATAACCATGCATGTATGTATGTAGACGCTAATACAATACTAAGATGATGATGATGATGATGATGATATCTCCAGAACTTCTGATTCATTAATGTGCATTCAGAATCTTAAAAGGACAATAATTGTTGGTTGTCTCACAAGCAATCTTCTCTTCTCAAGAAAGGAGATATTTTTTTCCATCTCCCAGGAAACTGATTTTGTGTGACAGGAAAGGGCACTGAAATGTTTAATTTTCATTGTTGTATTTTCCACCAAGGACAGGGAAAATTTCTCAGTTTCTATAATTAAATCAGGCACAGCCTCCTTCAAGAGGGAGGTTATTGACAGACTCACAGTACCCCAAAAGTTTTCAGAAGTACTGTAGATAATAAAAGGAGGAAATAAAAGGAGAGAGCCATCACATGACTCAGGACCATGAACCACTATTAGCATCATACTAGAGTCAACATTAGGAGATTGCTTTGCAATATTTGATCTAATAAAGAGATGTCTACCCAGCCAACAAACTTTGATGACCTCCACATCACTATGATGATACGGTGTTATGGGATGAGAATCTGACCATGTACACCACCCTGAGTTTCTTGGAGAAAGCTGAATAAAAATGTAATAATTAAGTACACCTTGAAGATCCATAATTTCATCAGTGGCAATGGTATCTTCACCAAAGCAAACTGCAGCTATTGCACATATTTTTTGTTATTGAGATTGCTTGATCACTTGGTGATTAATGTTTTGCCGACAAGACACTCTTCATTAAGTAGACTGGTGCTTGGGTGCAGACATGAAGTCTGCTAGTAAGGCTCTACTCAAAGTCTTATCAGCTTGAATAGAGTCTACTAGAGTAATTAGCACTGTCTTTAAAAACCCAGGGTCACTTCAAGTCATCACAAGGTGGTAGAGAAGGACATTGAGGTCTCTAGTGCAGTGGTTCTCAACCTGGAGTTCCCAGATGTTTTTGCCTACAACTCCCAGAAATCCCAGCCAGTTGACCAGCTGTTAGGATTTCTGGGAGTTGAAGGTCAAAAACATCTGGGGACCTCAGGTTGAGAATCACTGCTCTAGAGCAGTGGTTCTCAACCTGGGGTCCCCAGGTGTTTTTGGCCTACAACTCCCAGAAATCTCAGCCAGTTTATCAGCTGTTAGGATTTCTGGGAGAGGGGCAATGATCCATTCAACACCTGGGCAATACTGAGCATATGCTGGATATATCTAACAACCAGTTTAATAATTTCCACAGACATCTCTTTTTTAGCTTCAAGTATAAATTGAGGGCCTTAGGCTTATCATATGTCATTGACGACTTGAAGACACACAATGCAGCAACAACAAATAAACGTGAAGACATGAAGGAAGACAATTATATATAGCTGCTTCCCAGTTTTACCTCCTGTTTTTCATTTTCTTTTTTATGCAGAGCCTGCTAGGAGGAGTTGCTGAAAGCAGCAATATTTGGGGAAGTGTCAACAGGAGAACGCATAATTGAATCATGTGTGCTTGCCCTGCTCAGCAAAGTTCCGCAAATATGTCTTCTCTCAGGAATTTTTGCCTTCCTTTCCAGCTGGGATGAGGCGCCACTTTGGACAGCGGTATTCCTTTTGCTGGAACAACACCGAAAACAAAACAAATCCAGTCCTTGGCTTGCTTAAAGTCCTGGCTGGCAGAACTGGAACCAATGCATATGTTGAACATTGTGTTCCTTTAGGTTGACAGTCTCTTCCCAAATTCATCCCTCACAAACCCAATGAAGGAGTGTTGGGTGGCTGGACATAACTGGCTACCTTTGGAAAGATGGCACCAAGATACACTGTTTACTTACACATGCATAACTATAAAGGTGCATCTATACAGTAGAATTAATGCAGCTTGACATCACTTCAATTGCTGTGGCTCAATGCTATGGAATCCTGGGGGTTGGAGTTTTGGTGAGGCAACTATACTATTTGACAAAAAAGACTAAAGACCCTGTACAATGACAACTTCCATAATACAAAGTCTCCTTCTTCCTGCACCAACATGAATGATCAGGCTCCCTTCCCTTTTCTTGTCTGGACTGTGGGGTTAAATAACACGAACTATCATGTGCCAGAAAAGCAGAAATATAAATCCTATTAAATATTCCACCAAGTGGTTCCCAAAACCAGTTTCCTTACATAGATTTATAGTAGGTCCCTGGAATTTGGCTTTTCTGTGGATACCAAAATTTGTGGATGCTCAAATCCTGTTATATACAGTGGCATAGTATGATGGTGTCCCTTATGTAAAATGGCAAGACCGAGCTTTAAAAATTGGGGGGGAAATCAAGCTATGGATGATTGTATCCATGGATGAAGAATCTGTGAATGCAGAAGCTGACTGTATACATTACATTTATACTATATGTTTGTATAACTATAACGCATCTAAAAGATACACGAAGTCCCTTCAACGTTTAGTGTTGTTTTTCTTATTTGTGAAGTTGGCTGTTTAGGCCGAAAGCCACTAGATGGGAGTCTGCACCATTACTTTTGGGATAAATGTTGTTTACATTCTAGATTTAGCAACAAGGACAGGACAAAACAGCTCTCTCCTGCTTAATCTTTAGAATTGTTTCTCTCTCTCCAAGGTAGGTAACTCCCCATAAACTGTGAAGTTAGCTGTTATAGGAAGCAGTAAGAGATCAGAGCTTTAAAACAAAAACAAACCCAAAACGCTCTATCAATATGTCAAGGCCTGAGAGGGTCACATTCCTGGAGACTGAAATGCATTTCAAAGACTCAAAAGCACAGATTTTGGAAACATTTCAGTTGGATTTATAAATATGCTCAACTGTGACCCTTGAATTTTGTAACCCACTCATGGATCGATGCAACTAGTTTACCTGTTGTATCTACCAGACATGGCTATTGTAAGGAAAGGATGATAGCTGAGATTATGATTTTTTGTGTGTGTCAGGAGTGACTTGAGAAACTGCAAGTTGCTTCTGGTGTGAGAGAATTGGCCATCTGCAAGGATGTTGTCCAGGGGATGCCCAGATGTTTGATGTTTTACCATCCTTGTGGGAGGCTTCTCTCATGTCCCCACATGGGGAGCTGGAGCTGACAGAGGCAGCTCATCTGTGCTCTCCCCAGATTCGAACCTCCGACCCATCAGTCTTCAGTCCTGCCCATTGCTCCACTGGGGGCTCTGTTATAATGATAACAACTGCATAAAGGTCTAAATAGGTTTTGTTCATGCCAATGTGTCCTCCTGCATCTAGTGATTTCAGAATGGACCATTAGAGAGTCAGTGAATGGAGCAGACAGTCAAGGTACAAATAGGTGATTCATTTCTGGCACAGAATTCAAAGTGTCAGTTCTACCTATTTTTAAACTAGCATATTACATTCAAGACTGGAATTGCTGTTTGCCTCTCAAGTCATTTCCTATTTATGGCAGACCCTAAAGTTGAACCTACCATGGGATTTTCTGGGGTGAATTTCCCAGGGTCACCCAGTGGGTTTTCATGGTCAAGCAGAAAATCGAACCCTGAACTCCAGGGTCATAGTCCAATGTCCAAACCCAGCCAAGGAATGATGCTGAATTAACTGAGTGCATGCTACTTTTGCACTTTGGACTCAGCAGCAACTGAACTATGCTGGGGACAAAGGGGGCAAGTGGTGGGAGAATAAGAGAGAAAATTGGAGCTTAAAAAGATGGGACACTAGACGATCACTCAACACTATCTTTGCAAATCAGGACATTTGGAGAGTATGTTTTCTGTCACCTTACTTAAACAGATAGAATTCTGGAAAAATGGAAAAGCTGCATATTTCTGTGGCATTTTGATTGCGATTAACAGTGTGGATTTCAATGTGCATTGTATCCAAGAGCCCCAGATTCTAAGTATGTATTAACACTACATTTAAGTTGGTTTAACCCTCATTTCCCTCCCTGACCCTGCCTCCCAGGAAACCTGAGAAATGTCATTCAGCTGGAAAGTGCTCATGCAAATCCTTACTGTTTTGGGTTGTTGTAGGTTTTTCAAGCTATATGGCCATGTTCTAGAGGCATTCTCTCCTGACGTTTTGCCTGCATCTATGACAAGAATCCTTAGAGGTAGTGAGGTCTGTTGGAACTAGGAAAATGGGTTTATATATCTGTGGAAAGACCAGGGTGGGACAAAGGACTCTTGTTTGCTGGAGCTAGGTGTGAATGTTTCAACTGACCACCTTGATTAGCATTTGATAGCCTGGCAGTGCCTGGAGCAATCTTTTGTTGAGAGGTGATTAGATGTCCCTGATTGTTTTCCCTCTGCCATAAAGGGTTTGCCATTGCCTTCCTCTGGGGAAGAGAGAGTGTGGCTTACCTAAGTCACCCTGTGGATTTCCATGGCTGAGAAGAAATTTGAACCCAAGTTTCCAGAGTCATACTCCAATGTTCAAACCACTGCACCATACTAGCTCTCTCCTTGCGCCATCACAAATCCCACAGTTTTCCATGGGATTCCTTGAGAAAGTGATAAATTAACAATGTAGGCTGATGAGTAAGATACATCCTCCATCTTACTGATCCTAAACAGACTTGCACTCATAAATGCTAATGATGTTGCACGGTACTCTTTATTGCATCATTCCTTAGTCTGTGAGAGATGTCAGGGACAACAGGGAACAATAGAGGTGACCATGAAGGGTCAGGCAAAATCATTAAAAGCTGCATAACAAATGGACCTCCTGTAGGAGTCGCAAGTACAATTACGCCAGCAAACTTTGATTATGAAATAATTAAGTAACAAATACAATCCTTGCGAACAAGCATAAAGTAAGTAGCGAGCAAAGTCTGTGACCAAACATGAATGCCAATTAAGCAGGATACAGTAAAGCTAACGGGGGAATTTTGTTCTCTAGATCTTTCTAGCCAGGTTCTGCATGTTATGGGGAAATCTAATAAGAGCCTGGATGTAATACATCACACGCCATAATGTTACCTGTAATGCATTACAGATGGTACTCTGCATCCATAGATTCTTTAGGCAGCTGAACCAGGTTTCACAAAAAGGAGCTCCCACAATGAAAGACTTTGCAATTAGAAAGCCTTTTTTCCAATATAAAATGGAAGTATATTTATTTATTTATTTATTTATTTATTTGCTTTACTTCTATACTGCTTTTCTCAGCCAAAATGGCGACTCAAAGCGGTTTACATAATACAAGTTATCACAACAATATCAAAAAGGCAATTAAAACACATTATACATGGCATACAAGATCAAAAAACAAACCTATAGAACCTATATTACAAAAAACAAGCATTATTTTCACCTTATGGTAAATTTTGTTTAATTTTGTTTTTTTTTTTAAATATGGGCTTTTATTATTATTTATATTTGAATTAGATATGTAGGGGGCACTAAAATATTTTAAGTCCTAAGGGCCTCGAAAGGTCTTAATCTGGCCATGACACAAAGGGAAATGTAAATGTTGCTTTAAATATCTAAAAGGGAACAGTTATTCTATTTTAAATTAGTTTCCATCCTTTAAAAATCTCTATTAATATACTTAATATACTTAATATACTTGTTACAAGTACAGGTGGGCCCTGGGTTATGAACAATATAGGTTCTATAGGTTTGTTTTTAAGTTGAATTTGTATGTAAACCAAAACAGGTACATTTTTAAAGTGTAAATCTCGCTCTCTCTCTCTCTCTATCAGCGGTTCCTAACCTTTTTTTGAGCAGGGACCACTCTCCAACATTAATACCAAAAGGGTAATGAATCAGCTTTTGGCCAACTTTAGATTTGGTTTGGTTATTTGGGTACTGATTCAGAAAATTGCATTGAATAGACCACATCAGCTCTAGTTTCTGATACAGATCATATGCCATCCAGTAGTCGCCATCTGCTCACCCACAGAAAACTATATTTAAGTAGCCTTGGCACTATAAGAGGGTTTTGTGAGACCAGTTGCTCTCATTGCAATGGTTTAGTAGCTGTGAGGTCATGGACCATATTTTAGTCCTTGCAGGCCACTGGTGGTTCACAGATCACAGGTTGGGAACTCTCTCTCTCCATATATATATTCGATTTAGGAAAATTTGGCTTGTTGTGGAAACAGGATTGGTAAGAAAGCTTAAGTGGACACCTTTTCCCCATGATAATAACTCTTTCAGGAGTGGATTTCCCTCCTGAGGGATAGATTCTTATCACTTCCTGTCGTCTCACCCATTCTTAACTATGAGTTGTTTGTAAATCAGATGTTTGTTACTGGGGGACTGCTTGTAAATGATGGTGACTTAAATGACATGGCTAAATGTTTGGGTGCATTTCTGTCCTAGGTGCTCATAAGAAGACAGCCAGCAATACAATTCATCCAACATGGAATACGACTTGTACAGGAAGAAGAAATTAGCAACTGTTTTCAAGGACAGCCCTTATAAAGTGTATGTATTTCTTACCACATTGTACAAACAATGTGATATACACAGATTTATACTATAGCTTGATGACTGAGTGCAAAGGGTGGGCAATTTGTGGCTCTCTAGATATTGGAGGCCCAGGTGATGCAGTGGGTTAAACCGCTGAGCTGCTGAACTTGCTGACCAAAAGGTTGGTGGTTCGAATCTTGCAATCATGCCGGTCACATGATCTTGGCAGTGTTTACAGACAATGCTGGCTCTTTAGTTTAGAAATGGAGATGAGCACCACCCCCCAGAGTTAGCCATGACTAGACTTAATGTCAAGCGAAAACCTTTACCATTAGATATTGGCAGATTGTGATTTCCATGCATGTGTCCAGTAACAATACTAAGGAGATGGTGTAGAACAGGGGTCTTCAAACTAAGGCCTGAGGACTGGATACGGCCCTCCAAGGTCACTTACCCGGCCCTCGCTTAGGGTCAACCTAACTCTGAAATGACTTGAAAGCATACAACAACAATCCTATCTGATCAGCCAAAAGCAGGCCCACACTTCCCATTGAAATACTAATAAGTTTATATTTGTCAAAATTGTTCTTCATTTTAATTATTATATTGTTTTTAAGTGCTTTTTTACACTACAAATAAGATATGTCCAATGTGCATAAGAATTCATGCTTTTTTTCAAAATATAATCCGGCCCTCCAACGGTTTGAAGGAATGTGACCTGGCCCTCTGTTTAAAAAGTTTGAGGACTCCTGATGTAGAAGATAGGCCAGAACACATAAAAATAATGGCATCCTCTCTGTTGTTAAACCGGGAAGTTAAGGAATTCCCCAAAGACAAAGACAAAAGAGAAAGAGCCGTATGATACCAATGTGCATTTGAATACAAACACAATTTTCTACATATTGCTTTGGATTCCTTTGGGATAAAAATATTTCAGTAGATGTGAAATCCTCATCCCACCCCTGTCCCCCACTGCAAATATATATTTGAAAAAAATAACCTAATAAAATTCAACAGAATGCAATAATATTTGCAGAGTATCAGCATTCCTTAATAAAACACATAATAAACCTGTTTCGTAGCTCTTATGTTAAGACATCATTCCAAAATCCAATATGAAAACCAGGTGGATCTAGATTACTTCTGTTTCTATTGATAATATAAATAAATGGAAACCAATTCATAATAAAAGTGATGTGTTATGAACCTTTTGTGTCAGTTTTTCCATAAGAGCAAGAGGCTAGTAATTGTGATATTGATATTTCAGGCATGACCGTGTAGAATTTGCCGCACTTACAAGACGTTTGTTATTTGCCTCTGAAGAAGTAATAGACAACCCCCTCCATTTTGAAATCTGTTGGGGATCTCCTTTCAAACTGCGACCTGTAACAACAGTTTTGAAAACACATTTTCCTTCCATGCAAAGTAAGTTTATGGGGCTTCGGGTGGGAAATAAAGTGATCTAAGTCACATTGTTTCTTCTCAGATGGCTCTCCTAATATGTAACTTAATTTGTCAAAGTTATCCGTTTATTTACAAAATTCTGCAAAAAATATTCAAATCAAAAGATTTCAATTTGACACAATAACAGAAGGTGCATTTCACAAAATTAACACAGAATAGCATAATAACCATACAACCCTTGGCAGGTTGGATTACAGATCTTCCAAGTTATCATCACAAAATTCACCACAGTTTGCTCCCATGGGACTTAGGCTAAACCAAATGTACTCAGATAATCTGGAGTAAACTGCTCCAGAGCTGCCCCAGTTGCCATATGGGAATTCTATTTTACCTGCTATCATTGAAGAGCATCAATTCCTTTAAAAAGCCCAAATGGCCAGCTGGAGCAACAGTGCATTAGCACCAATGCCTTGTTGTCCTGGGAAATGCCGCCATTCTTGAACTCCAAGCAGCTCCTGGCCAAAGTTTTTCTGATGAAGCCATTTTTGGTGAGGTCACAACAGGTGATTCAGCCATGTGATCTCCAAAAGTGTCATTGCTAGGAAAGTGGAGAATGGCTTGCTCTTGAAAGAATAACCCCATTACTCTCAGAAGATCTAGCTAATGCATGGAGATGCTGGGAGTTGTGAAGGACCTCTCCAGATTTACAGCATGTCGCACCGGGATTGTGGCACAGTTGGCTGAGTGTCAGCTGCATTAAGATCACTTCTGACCAAAAGGTCATGAGTTTGAAGCCAACCCGGATCGGAGTGAGCTTCCGACCAGTTGTGTAGCTTGTTGTCGATCTTGAAAGACAGTTGCATCTGTCAAGCAGAAAGATTAGGTACCACCTATGTGTGGGGAGGCTAATTTAACCAATTTACGAAGCCATAAAAAAAAAGAATGCAGCAAGGCATGCGGGGAATGTGGAAATACTTCATCAGCATTGCAGATGGACGATGAAAGCGACAGCTCCCCTGGCAGCCAGAAAAGTTAAATAGCCTCTGACTGACTATCTGTCTATATCTGTTGTGTGTCTTTGGCATTGAATGTTGGCCATATATGTGTACATTGTTATCCACCCTGAGTCCCCTGTGGGGTGAGAAGGGCGGAATATAAATACTGTAAATAAATAAATAAATAATATGCACGTCATGATAGAGCATCCCTTATGTGGAATTCTAAAGGCTGAAATACTCTGAAATTCAAAACTGTCCACATGAGTGGCTGATATAGTGACACCATTGCTTTCTGATGGTCCAACACAAACTCTGTTACATGGAGATGTTGTACAAAATCATCTTCAAGCTATGTCTATAAGCTTTATATGAAACACTACTGAATGTCAGGCCCATCTCCAAGATATCTCATTGTGTATGTATATCCAAATACAGGTATGCCAAAATCCAAAAAATGTGAAATCCAAAATTTTTCTGGCTCACAGCATTTTGAATATTTAACCTGTATTTCTATCCTGTAATGTCTGAGCACTCATGAAGACTTGCACATTCAAAATAAATTTGTCTGTCTTGCCTACAATTCCGACATCTTAACAATTGTTCTGTCATCTTAACAATTCCGTTCTTAATTATGTTGCTTTATCAAAATATCACTGTTTTTTTTTCTATTTTGCTTATTGCTTTGTAGTGATAGAGGCAGCAAAGTTGTTAGAAACCCAAAGACTTGAGAACATTCAGCGCCAGAAGAAGCTCGCACAGCAAGTGGAGTCAGAATTCAGATGCAGGGTATTTTTGGAAAGAAGACCACTGCCCCCAAGTGGTCCCAACTAGACCTTCTTCCCATTGATGATTGTTTTGCTCCTTCAGCAATAATAGTTGTCATTTGCAGAAGCAATAAGCAAATTATTAGAGTGTTCTGCAATTACACCTGGTAACATCTAGTAAGATCATCACTTTGATGATGAAATACAGAGCTAGAGAAAGTTTTAAAATCCTAATGGTAATTATTATGGGAAAAAAACAACATTGTGCCTGTGTATATACCAGTGGTTCCCAACTTTCTTTTGATCAGGGACCACTCTCCAACATTAATACCAAAATAATGAATCCGTTTTTGGTCAATTTTAGATTCGATTTGGTTATTTGGGGTGTTGATTCAGAAAATTGCAGTGGATAGACCACACCAACTCTAGTTTCAGATACAGAACATATGCCATCCAGTAGCTGCATGGTTTCGTGAGACCAGTTGCTCTCGTTGCAACGGTGTAGTAATGGTGAGACCATGGACCATATTTTCGTTCTTGCAGACCACTAGTGGTCCACAAACCACAGGTTGGGAACCACTAGTGTAGACATAAAGACAAAGTGACTTCTGAAAATTCCTAGTGATTGTTGAAGGTTCCGGGGCAGATAGTTTAAAAAGGAACTTTTGCAAACTCTGATCATCAGGCAATTCCACATGATAGGCCAGAACTCCCCCAGACTATTGGGCTTGTTCTGTTCCCCACCTCATATTCTTCATAACTTTGGCTATAAAGATATAAAGAGTTTTCACATTGTACTTCAATTAACCATAATTTAGTACTACATCTCAATCATCAACTGTGAGTAATCACAATTTTGATTAGTGAAAAGCAATCAGCTTCATAAAACATGAGTTGAAGGTGGTTTCTTTCAGCTGGACATAATTAAAGCATGACTAATCTAAAATGGAAGCAAACATTTCTAACTCTGCCTCATGAAGACAGTGAAAGAAGTGAAGAATATGGAACATGTGAATACAATGTTCTTACAAACAAAAAATCATTCTTCGGGCTTGTTATAGGATGGTTTATGTAATTTATTTATGTACATGTACATTGTTATTGTTTATATATGCTCGTGTATTTTATTGTACTGTGTATCTTGTTGCACTATTAAGTGCTTTTGTAAGCCGCCCAAATCCCTTTTGGGAGATGGTGGCAGGATATAAAGAAAGAAGATTCCATCTGAACATGAGGAAGAACTTCGTGACTGTGAGAGTCGTTCAGCAGTGGAACTCTCTGCCCCGGAGTGTGGTGGAGGCTTCTTCTTTGGAAGCTTTTAAACAGAGGCTGTCAGGGGTGATTTGAATGCAATATTCTTTGGCAGGGGGTTGGACTGGATGGCCATGAAGTCTCTTCCAACTCTTTGATTCTATGATTCTATGAAAATTTTATATAATTATATGATTTTATTGTTCGTATCAAAAGCACATATGCTAGGTTGTTGTGTGTTTTTCAGGCTGCATGGCCAAGTTCCAGAAGCATTCTCTCCTGACATTTCACTTGTATCTATGGCGGTTTGTGCTGTTGCTTTTAGTCTCTTCCAGAGTCATACATATTTTAAGAATGTGAAGCTAGCTGTATTGCAATATTCACAGTTGGGCAGTTTTGGCTGATCCTAATAAAGAAATTACTCAACTGTGGGTATATATATTTTGAACCGAAGACATGATTGATTGTAGTGAGTATGTACTCTGGCTTACCTCCACAGGTGGCAAACATCAATTCTATTTCTAAATGAAAATTAGTCACAGCAATAAAAATACAATGGCTTGCTAGCTACACAATAAGCACTTGATATATTTTCCGAGTCCAGCTAGGAGCTATCTCTGCACAGAGGCAAGCTTGTATTGCTGATTAGCAGCAGCTCTCTTTCTTTGTCTTACCTCAACTAAGAAGGATGGAAATGGAAAGATAAGCCATGTTTCCACCAGAAAGACAGCTCAATGTTTCTGCAAACCGCTGCAGCTTGTTCTCAAAATGTGAATGCTTTAAGATTGCCTTTGGAAGAGTTCTTCCAGTTCTAAGCTGTGTTGCCTGCAAAAGTATACATTCCACTGGACAACACACATTTTGGTGCCTCAAATGTTAGCCCCATTTCTGCATGTACATATATGATCTGCTGATTCCAAAAATGGCACTAATTCCCCCCCCCCATCAGCTCTAGTTGAGATACAGAACATGTTTACTGAACATATGCCATCTTATCACTCATAAAAAACCTTAATAACCATTGTGTAAGAAACCGGAGCTGATGTGGTCTATCCAATGCAATTTTCTAAATCAGCTCCCCAAATAACCCATGGAACAGGCTTAAAAACCAAGACACCAAGATTTTTTTGTGTCATGCTCTTGGACTGTGTTATTGGTGTCCTTGTAAGATGTACCAGTGCATGTGGTGTAAAATATGGAGTATATTTTATGACAACATCCCAATCTGTGCAAACATCAATATGTCTCTGGAAAAAACAAGAGAAACCTAATTTCTTTGTACCTGTGATAAAGCATTGATTGGGAACAATGTATTTCTAGACCAGAGGTTCTCAACCTGTGGGTCCCCAGGTGTTTTGGCCTACAACTCCCAGAAATCACAGCCAGTTTACCAGCTGTTAGGATTTCTAGGAGTTGAAGGCCAAAACATCTGGGAACCCACAGGTTGAGAACCACTGTTCTAGAGTGAATCAGAAACAATCATAAACCCAACTAACTGTGTGGGTCTAGAAATTCTCAGTCCAATCTAGAAATCTGTTCTGATCATCAGAAGAAAACAGATCAAAAAGACACCAGACCAAATAGTCACATCATATTTTAAAAGTGTCCTTTTATTTACATTGTGGAGATGCCTCAGCAGTTATAAGCTCAGTCATCTGATAATTCAATATTTTTGGTAAAAGTATATAAATATATACACACAACTCTATATAAAGTAAACATAGTAACTTGTGATACAGTAAACGTTTGCTATTTTTCCTTACACTAATAAGACGTCCCATAAAGCTTAAATACTGATTTCAAGTATTTTCTATAAAAAGCTCTATTGCATTAAAAATACTGTGAAAAGACAGCTCTGCTATAAACAAACTTTAAAAACAGACTAATAAAAACGTACCTGTAAGAAAGTTCAGCAGAAAAAAATACTGTTCTTATTTCCCAGCCAACCCCCAGCATTAAAATACATTATAATGGAGGTGAGGAAAGAACCTGCAAAAGGCATTAATACTTCTTAAAAATAATATAAAAGCCTTTTCTTAAAAATCCCAATTGCTTATCAGAGTCTGAAACAGCTGCAAAAATGCAGCACTATTAAATATAAATGGTGCACAAGGATCCCATTGTTTCAAAGGGAGGAGGGGTTATAGTGGTATTTGATCCTTTATAGAAGTGGAACTATATTGGCAAAGCGAACCAATGGAAAATCTACACTACATATTTAGTGTTGGGTTACACCAGTCTAATTGCCATGGCTTCCCATAAAGACATGTGGGAGTTGTAGTTTGACAACTGTGCTGAACATCTTTTCTCAGTATGATTGATCATTCATTATAGAGTCAGTTTCCCAAGGAGGCAGCATTAATGTTAAACCCCTTGCACGAAAGCATGCCCAACAAATTCAGGAACCTCTTCTCTCATTGCCCCCTTTAAAGCATATGCAGCTTTAAATTTCTAGTTGGTCATTTGCTGTTCTTCTGCTTGCAGACGTTTTAGGATGTACAGAATAACTTGGTAGCAGAAAATGTACTGGTCCTGTAGGAGAAAATAGAGATGAATTTCTTGGAATAGAAATTTGTAAGGACATTAAAACAGCTGTAGCTTAACACATATGCTGCATTGTGCAATTTTGCCCCTTTCTATCATTAAACTCCTTTCTTTCATCTAAACCTTATCTAGCTCCAGGGCACATCTGCAAAAAGGTTTTGTGGAGGGCTGAATGTCAATGCAACATGCATCCAGAACCCACAGTCCATATGTACTGATGATTTTCCCCATGATCATCACCTCTCTGGCATTCCAGATCCCCCCTATTATTGATATTCCACTTATACAGTGGTTCCCAACCTTTTTTGACCAGGAACCACTTGACCAGGGACCACTCTCCAACATTAGTATCAAAAGGGTTACGAATCAGTTTTTGGTCAACTTTAGATTTGGTTTGGGTTGCTGATTCAGAAAATTGTATTTGATAGACCACATTAGCTCTTGTTTCTGATACAGAACTTACGCTATGGGAAGGAGTGGCAGGTAGAACAAAAGGAGCAGAAATAAAATCAAATAAAATAAAAAGAGAAAGGAGGCTCATGGACCAGATTTTCATCCTTGCGACGCACTGTTGCCCGCAGTCTACAGGTTAAGAACCACTGCACTAATATAACATATGGGATATAACAAGTGGTACAGTAAAAATGCAGCAGCAAAGAGGAACAGGAACCATATGTGGCAAATGAAGAGAAATAGGTTTTCAAAAGTGCATTGAGTTTACCAAAGTCCAATACACTTCAGGAATGTATACTTTTTCATCAAAAGCAATCTGAGTAAGACTGCTTCATAACTCTGGAATATTTAGTGGTGTTTCATTCAGAAATGCCCCAGAGTTAGTAAATATACTTATGTAGGATTGCCTTTGAAAAGGAGCTGTAGTTTTGAGTTACACTAAGCTCCAACAAACTCAGATATCTTTTTGGATCTCAAAAATAAAAAGGAAATATGTTTCATGTGTTAAGTATACTATACAGCTGGGTCTGTGCCAAATGAAAAGCACAAGGAACTGCAGCAACAGAAAGCTGGTCTTTGTACATGGTTAGACTATGTATTTATCCCGCTAGTTGAGTACTATCTTAATACTTTAAGACTGGCAATAACTCTTCAAGGTTTCAGGCTGAGGTCAGCCAAGGTCTCTTTTACTGGAGAAGCTGGGATTGACTCTGGGATCTTCTGCAATCAAAACACAGATGCTACGACTGTGTTGTGTGTCACCTGGACAGCAGGTGAACCATCCCTACGGCATTTCCTGTGCAGATGGCTATATTAGCAAGCTAGCTGGATTCAGACCAGTCTGGGACTATCTGTTCCAACCAGAAGCACAGCGGCTTTCCAAATAAATCTGTTACGCTTTTCTCCCAATGACTCCTGTTCCTAGCACAGCAAAAGAGATAATCCTGATGAAGAGCCCCTTGGAACTAGAAGCCAGCATTTATGTTACAAGTCAAGGCAAACATACCGCGGTTTGCACCATGCCAGGTCTTTGCAGGCGCATTGTGCGCACTACGTCAGAGATGTCAAACTGCAAAAAAACACAAACAGAATTCAATAGTCTTGAATGTGAGAGAGCACCAATACAAAGGTGAATTGGCACTGTAGGCTTTGCAGCAAGTGGGATTGGGCCATCATTAGAAAGCTTAGAGGTGCCATGAGGGGTGAGATTTAACTATGTCCTTTCATATTTCCAGTTCTTCATAGCAAATTGAATGTTTCTATAAAACAGGCACTGCAGAAGCACATGCTCCATTGTTTCGATGTGAGCTGAGTCACAGGGACATAGCTTTTCAGAGTATGGGGTTTTCTAGTAACAACCTTCCAGTATGGCAGAAGGATCTCATCTCATCTCTCCATAGACAATTAAATACCAGAAAGCTATGGACAATTCTACATAGCCCTGCTGCTCTCAGACACAAACTCAGCAATGACGTACAACATCGCTAAGTTCTGCATGGCTGTGCTTTAAGTTTGGTGGATGATAATTGAGAGTCAAAAGACCTAAGCTTCACCTCTGGAATATAGATGGGAAATCAGATCTAGACTGATAATTATAGTGTTTGATAATATTTATAGTGGATATTTATGGTGGTGGGTTTTAATAACTATCTGTATGTGGTTTTTAGCCTAGATTTTAAAATTTGTTGAAGTTTGAAGCATATAAGCCTTGAGTTTGACGTGGATGTACGGGACTGGGTCCCCCTGTTATGATCTGGTCATCGACTGTAATAAAGTTTACTACTACTACATAGCAAATCACCCCAATATTATCTACAAATATTCAATCAAGACCAAGGTTAATAGATCTGGGTTCAGTGGTGAACATTTAGTTCAGCCTCAGAGAAAGCCTGCTCATGTCTAACTAAGACAAGCAAGGCACTTGATCTCTTTTCATATGCAAAAACATTATAGCCTCTGTTTATTTCACAAACATTTCTAAAATTGCAAACTGCCTTGCATATTCATCCAATGGTAGTGTAATGGGAATTCTAGAAGTTAGTTCTATGATAGCTAATTCCAGATTTTGGAGCATCTTCTCATTAATATGTATCAATGAAATACTGGGTCTGTCACATCTGTAAAGGGAAAGTCCAAAATGAAATAGAACATACACATAGTATGTTAGTTCAAAAACCTATGCAAAGAAGAATGAAGGGAGTCCCTTCCTTAATGTTCACTCACCTCAAGATCTTGGCTGATTAGTCCCAAGACTACGTCTATGCAAATAAGCGTCCCTGATCGTCCAATCCCAGCACTGCAATGAGTGATGATGGGCCCTGATTTGTGGATGTGCCTCATGTAGGATATAAATGTGAGCAAATCATCTGGTTGGGATGGCGTGTCATGATCTGGCCAGGCAGTGAAGTTTAAATGGGAAATACGCCGGAGTTCACCTGTCTAGATTTTAAATTAAAAACAACACACACAGAGAGAAAAAGAAAGCATTAAAGCTTGGGAGAAGAATATGAAATCTCTCCACAAAAACATAATCGGATCCTGGCAGCCTTTTTTAATGCCTTTTTCAAATGCAACCCATAGCTACTTTGCATATATAGTGGATCTATTATTTTTTGCAAAGGACCCCTGCAAAAGTAGGAAAACTGCAAATTTAAAATTTTTAAAGTAATATTTTAATCTCTCTAGGAACCTCTAGGTCCTTCTTTGTGGAGCATGACTATAGTCAAAACCTCCACTGAATGCTGACAATACAATTGTACTTTTTCATGTCAGGAGTGACTTAATAAACTGCAAGTCACTTCTGGTGTGAGGGAATTGGCCGTCTGCAAAGACATTGCTCAGGGGATGCTCAGATGTTGATGTTTTACCATCTTGTGGGAGGCTTCTCTCATGTCCCTACATGGGAAGCTAGAGTGGAGAAGGGAGTTCACACTGCTCCCTGGATTCAAACTACCAGCTTGTTGGTCAGCAGTCCTGTTAGCACAAGGATTTAAGCTATTGTGTTGCCAGGGGATCCTTACAATTGCACTGAAGGATCTAGAAATGCTGAAAAAAGTGTTCCCTCCAGCTTGCCCAGGAGAAGTTGATTACATCAAACTCACAAAAGTTAAACCTGAAAATGTGAATGGACCACTTTTCCTCTCTTGTATGAGGTTGATATGACATCACCTTCTGAAAGGCCTTTTTTTGCATAACAATTCTATGAATTCCCAACCAGTATGGTACAAGTCAAGTTCTGTTTCCTGTTCTGTCTCTAGCTGTTTTTCCATTTAATTCCAGAAAGAATTAAAGAGGTTATTATACAGGTGAGCAAAGTGTGGCTTGTGGGACATATGTTTTGGCTATCAAAAACTGCAAGCCCTGCTTGCACCAGATAATGGACATTCAAAACTATGGTCACTCACCAGCAAGCTATAGTGAAATAATAAATGTAAACCACTCAATCAAACTGCCAAGACTAAGACCAGTTTTGGCAAGGAAATCAACATGGCTTCCCATTCCTTTGGTCCTCAGCTCATTTGACATGGCCACACATTCCTCTTTTCTTGCCAGAGTTCATGTAGCAGAGCAGGAGCAGAAAAGGTTTCAAACAGGCATACTCTGCCTCTTTCCTTTCCTTGCAGTGCTTCCATATTCCTAATACTGCTCTGCTGCACAAGATGTCTATGCCAGGACACTCAGAAACATGATGAGAAAATTAAAACAGCAGGCACCAGCAATGGTCTCCTTACACTCCACAGCTATTCAAAAGATTGCTGAAAAGACCACTGAAACCACTTGACTGTCACTGGCATAGGTTTTTCTGATGGCTTCAATCTTTAACAACTACAATCCAAGTGCTAAGACAGTAGATTTCAGTATGAAGCCACATCCCAGAAGAACAAAACTGCTGCTCAGCATCTTGGCATCTAAGTAAGGTTTGCCCAGGAAGCTATTACATGCTGTGCTACACCTGGCTCATTTACCTGAATGTCCTCGAGCTTCATGTCTCTAATGACGAAGCCTTTCTGCTGTTGCAGCTTGACAAGAGAGAGCCGTAGTCTATCGCCGATCATAGTGGTTTTGCCAAGGGCTTCAGGCCAATATCGCTGACATTTGACTTTTTCCCCTTCTACTTCCTGGGTCATCATGGCTATGATGGTGCAGTTTTGTTCCCAAGTCATCTGCCAAAAGTCTGCTACAGTAGTGGGAAGGGGTCCTTGACATGCGATGTAAACATACTCCTTGCTTCCCACTGGCATCTGGATAAAGCTGGCATTGATGTAGCCACCTTCAGCTCCTAGAGGTACTCTTGTGGTGTCATCTGAGCCATGCATTGAAATGCATTCATTAGAAAAGTTATCTAAGAATATTCACCAAAGAGACAGCTACATTTGCCAACAGGTTATTACTAGTTCCTTTCTTTAAATAACCCTCCTTTAAAGTTTGGATTTCAGCCCAAACTTTCAAGGAGCTCTCCAAGTACTGAGCCCCAATCCTTCATATACGTTTGCCACCTCAAATAGCTCCCACACAGTACATACAAAAGCCTGGAGCAGAATTACCTGGAAGCCACTAACTGTTCATGCATCTGCCACAAAAGATGCTGTCCTCCCCTCCAATTTTCATCCTGAGCCCACAAAATCCCAACCCAGAGATCTATTGCATTTTTGTTGACCATTAATAGCTTCTGGCACCAAGACCTAAGTGAAATAAATTTATGTGCAAAACTGAGAGTCCTTTAAAAACCTTTAATGAAATTATTATAAATATAAAGACATAAAAATACAGGTTTGCATGGGGAAATCAGGAAATCATCATCATCATCATCATCACCATCATCATCATCATCATCTTTATTTATACTCCGCCATCTCTCCCCGAAGGGACTCAGGGCGACTTACAGGGCAATATGTTCTTATATCTGTTCTTCTTTCGGTTTTCCTTTGTTTGGCCCACTAGACACTGATCCAAAGGTTTTAAGTCATGAAGGTTCTAGAATAAAACAAGTTAAATAATCAGATAATTGGAAGAAAAGGGATATTACCCAATAGAATGACTGATAGTTTATATGATTTGAACATTTTTATTATTCTTGAGTCATGTTCAGAAATGCACAAAATAGAAAGCAATGTTTAAGAATATCCATGCCAGAAATAGTTGCATTTGTCGAAAGAGTATTACTAGTTATGTTTTGCTAACCCCCTGCCCCAGGTAATCTTCATCTGAACCAATCCCAATTTAATTGAAATTAATGCCATATCATTAATAGCATTATAATCATGCCTATTATTTTTTAAAAAATCATTTATATTAGTGCATAATAATGAACCATAACATTAAACACATTTACCAGAAATGACCACAACAATGAGAAAAAAAACAAAATTAAATAAATAGATGAGTAAATAAAATTTTGAATGATACAAATAAACAGATGATGCTGACTCCTTGTATAATGAAGGTGAGTGTAGCCTGGTTGAGTAAAAGTTCTGTAACTTTCACACACCTCTACTATTCAGCAAATCAAGGGTGGTATATGGTTCAGTTTAGTGTAGGTTTGCATGCGGGACTGAATACTCTTGTTGTGTGTCTTCAAATCATTTCTGAATTATGGCAACTTTAGCATGGAGTTTCTGGGGTTGACACTGTTTAACCAGCCCAAGGTGATTTAGTGGGTTTCCATGGCTTCCAGAGTCATAGTCCAATGCGCTAACCATAGCAACACACTGGCTCTCTAAACTGAGGCATACAGGATTGTAGCCACTGGAAGACTGTTCACTCACCTCAATCTCCTTAGAAGGGACTCCTTGTTCCAACAAACCTCGAAGCATCCGGATAGCTGACTTTAATTTGGACCCTGTGTATTTGCCCGAAGGAAGCACTTGAACGATGGGGAGAGCAGGAAACTCCTCACTTGTGACTAAAAAGCAATATGGCATAGGAAGGAGATTGATTTATTGCTGTCTATAATATTTGACACAAATAGAGAAGCACACATGACAGTGTCAGCCCATGAAATGTAGCAGTGGTTGCCTGCAACGTAGGGTGCCAGAAGCTAATTTTGATCATAGCTTTTATAAATGCTCCCATAAATAATCTATGTAGTAAACATTTCCCTCATTATTCCTCTACCTTGAACTTTTGCATTTGCTGCTAACAGCAGTTCATTCAGTTTTTCATGAACATCGGTTCATATTTAACATTTATTTATTTATCGTGTCATCCGCAACCAGAACATTGTATTACATTTCTAACAGAACAAAACAAACAAACAGATAAAAACCCCCACAAATTTTGCAAACTTGGTAGCTGATTAAATGTCCTTTGACCAGTATCTGGCCACTTAAGAGTGCCTCTGGTGTTGCCGCAAGAAGGTCCTCCATCGTGCATGTGGCAGGGCTCAGGTTGCATTGCAGCAGGTGGTCAATGGTTTGCTCTTCTCCACACTCACATGTCGTGGATTCAACTTTGTAGCCAAATTTCTTAAGATTGGCTCTGCATCTCATGGTGCCAGAGCGCAGTCTGTTCAGCGCCTTCCAAGTTTTTAAAAAAACTGTTATCGAACAAGTTATTTTCATATTTAACATGAAAATAACTTGTTCGATGACAGTTTTCAAAACACTGGAAATGGAAAAACAAAATGCAGCACAAGCAACAAATAAGCTCCTACAACCATAATGGGTTACTTCACTGACTATAGCTATAAGATACATAACTTTTTATATTAAAAAGAACCTGAGCACATATTTTACTTATGGGGGAAAGTGATAGTCCTCATGTATTTCCCTGATCTCTTTGTTATCACTGAACTTCACAGGTCATACTCCATCCACCAAATGCCCCAAATCACATCAAATCATCAAAATTAATTGAAAATTGCACTAAAATGCAGCAGCTGGGTCAATTTTAACTTTCACATGTTCCACGAAGAAATATGTAAGCTGCTACTGTATGAAGCTGCTACTAGTGCTACAGGTGCTAAGAGGCACACGTGTGCTCTCTCTTCCTGCATGCAGCTTTTCAAGGCATTTTAAGGAGGATTCCCACTTCCCAGGGAAAAAAGAGTGATTGATCTGAAGCTATTCTACCTTGGGCTTCCTTTAAGAAGTCCTCTCTTTTCTTTTGATTTGCACTTCAGGCCCTACCTGGAGTGGTGCCTCCCCTCCCCGCCCCATGCCTTTCTGCTTTGGGTTTAATGTTTCTTTAAAACTGCTTCTACTTTCTACTCTAGAGGAGAGGTAACTAGATGGTAGTAGTTTTCTGAGAATGGGGCTTTTCTTTGGCTAAGCTGAAGAAACTGGATTGGTAGAAGGAAAATGGCTAAAACGGATCCACGCACAAGCCTACTGTTTACCTTCTACAGAGGACTCCTGGTTTATTGATTCTATTGGCAATTCATCACTTCCCCACGTAATCTCATCATCATCTCCCTGACCCATCAGAGGCTGGTGAGGTAATCTTAAAAAAGAAAAAAACATGTCAGTAAATGACAAAAATATGCTCTATTTCAACCCACAGTAAAACAAACAAAAAGGAATCTTAATAGACAAAAATGGCAAAGGTTTCAAATGACAAAAGTTACAAATTAAACTGATGTCACTAGAATACTTTTTTAAAAAACATATATAACACACTATATAATTTATATGTGGAATTTATTTGATATACTGTCTCAAAAGTAAGAGTAATCTGTGGGTAATAAATGAAATTTGATCTCCTCAGCAGGCTGCATGAAAACAAATAGTGTAAATCCAATACATTAGTTATTGGTTTTATATCATCAGGGCCATATAATATCTGCCCTTCTTCGATATTAAAAAGCAACACATATTTCTAAGAATATGAAAAGGAACAATTGCTTTTTGTACAAAGATTTCTACAGAAAGAGGCCTAAATTCAACTGTTAGCCCAAACTAATAGAGACACTTATCAAAAGAATTTATGCAGATGTTGACTAATAACTTTCTCAGTTGGTCTACTCTAGAATTAACTATTGTACTGAGGCTACAATCCATTACACATTGGCATGCTTATGGCTTCAATGGTCTTAAAATAGATTACAATGTTCCCTAACTACTTCGCGGTTTGCTTATTGTGGACTCGCTGTTTTGCAGTTGTGGTAAGGAGGAGGAGGTTGCCGCCGAGTGGATGGAGCTTCCCTACTTTGCAGATTTTCACTTATCACAGGTGGTCCTAGAACAGAACACCTGCGATAAGTGAGGGAACACTGTAATTCTGTTTTGGATTGTGGCTATGAGGGTAAACTCTGAAAAGCAAAGAGAACAGAGCTTCTTCGTTGAACTTGGTGAATTATTGGAGTCAGTTATGAAATACTCTGGAAATGATTTGTTCATGATGGTATTTTAATACCATGAAACCGGCCAGATGTCTTGAATGGTCAAATAAGTAACTATGACCAAAAGTGGGCAAGCCCAGTCTGGGATATCTTCTCCACCAATAGTGTCTGTATTTGGATTTCTGGGGCTTATAAGAACCCCCTTTAAAAGGGCTTGCAGTTTGCCATATTCCACTCCTAAAATGGATGCACCTTACAGCTAGCTCATTGTTTATCTCACTGTTGCCACTGTCATACATGATACTAGGAATCATGAACCTATCCAGATGTTGCTGGACTACAACTTCTAGCTTTTCCCACCACTGCTTGCGCTGAGCACTGAAGCCCAACAACATCTGGAGGTCCACATTTTGCCCATCCTGTCCTATGCTCAGATTAAAGGATGTGCCCTGAGTCACTAAATGGACACAGAAAGTCAAAGCCAGCATTACAAATGCTTGTGTGGAGCTCCATGAATGATCTCACCTTTCAGAAGGTTTTCTGTCATTGCTATGATCTTCACAGCCATTCAGCTGAGGAGGCTAAGGGGGAAAACAGGTTAAAGAGTTTGAAATGAATGCCAAAGCATACTAGTAAAAGTGAAGGCTGAATCTGGGGTGGGTGGGAGAACAAATTCCCTTCTTTTCCATAATTGACTACTTCTAGCAAAAGAGAAGCAACTGGAAGGCTGGCAACAGTTCAGCACTACTTGTTTTGCTTCAGGACATATTTGTATAATTGCAGACACAGGCAAGACTGGTTTAGGATGGCAAATTCTGGGCACCAGCATTAAAGAAAGATATTGACAAGCTGGAACTTCTTCAGAAGCAGGAACAACTTAAAGAGTTGGTATGTTTACTGGGTTGTTGTAGGTTTTTTGGGCTATATAGCCATGTTCTAGAGGCATTCTCTCCTGACATTTCGCCTGCATCTATGGCAAGCATCTTCAAGTTGTGAGGTCACAACCTCTGAGGATGGTTGCCATAGACGCAGGTGAAACGTCAGGAGAGAATGTCTCTAGAACATGGCCATATAACCCAAAAACCTACAACAACCCAGTGATTCCAGTCATGAAAGCCTTCGACAACACATTGGTATGTTTAGCTTGGAGAAAAGAAAGCTGAGAGGGGATATGATAGTCATATTTAAATATTGGAAAAGGTGTCACATTGAGTCCCTCCATTCTGCTGCTCTAGAGACTAGGACATGGAGCAATGGATTCAAAATGCAGGAAAAGAGATTATACTTGAATATTGGGAATAATGTCCTAATGGTGGGAGCTATTTGACAGTGTTATGGAGTCTTTGTCACTGAAGGCTGAATGGCCACCTGCTGGGAGTGCTTTCATTGTGCATTCCCACATGATGGAATGGGGTTGGATTGGATGGCCTTTGTGGTCTCCTCCAACTCTATGATTCTATGATTTTAATTAATACTTGTCCCACTTCATGCTAATGTAGTTACTTGCTTTTGAATACCTGGTTTTTTCAAGACAGTTAAGGTGGAAGATGGCTTTGATACAGACTTACATCACTCATCTCAAATAAGAGAAGAAAAGAAAAAATGGGCAGGGATAAAATGCAGATCTTTCCAAGAAGAGGACACTCCATAATAACAATGCTATGATGATAATAATCACATTTGTTTTACCTCTGGGAAGTCCTCAGGCAATGAAGACCCATCACAATCAGTGTCTTCTGATTTCTCTTCTGAAACTTTCCCATTTGTTTCTGTAGGAGGAAGAAATAATGCAACAGAATGAAAAGAACATCTTCCAAAGGAAAGCTGCTTTAATTTCATGTACTAAATTTATGCTATTATGGGAACATAACCAAGCACTATTTATTCTGAGTTCAAGCCAATTATGTTAGTCATTGTTCATCCCTCTGCAATTATTCAAGTTATCCATTAATAGAATGTGCCACTGATTTTGGTGGGACTAAAGTATAATTCATATTTTTATAGACCACCTTTCTGTTATTTATATTCAAAGGAGATAGCCATCTAGTTAAAAACTTGTTCATAAAAATGAGATCTCTTTCAAACAAATGAGGAAACCATTATTATATCCTCACAATCAAAATGCGTATAAAGTATAAATCAGCTGTGAAGTAAGGAAAAGCAACTATCAAGACTCAAATGACTGTTATAATATAGGATCCAAATGCCCAGGTGAAAAAACAAACTCAGGAAGAATTGTATGCATTATTTTCCAATATATTTTTAAATACAAAGTTTTCAGTTCGGGATGAAAGTTATGCAATTGAAGCAATGGTAGAGTTAACTGACCAAAGTCCAATGGCAAATTTATTACTTGAAGCATATTTGTCAGCAATTTCAGAGAGAGAAAAACATTCCATTAATGAGTATGCAAATGAAACCAACAAGAAGGCCTCTCTGCATGACAGAAAACAATGGCCCAAGAAAAAAAAAATGCACTGCAGCCCTCGTAAAAATTAATGTTGCAAAACCACCTCAATTCTGAAGTAGTTTTAATTCAGTACTTGATGATGCTCCTTATTTGCATGCAGTATTTTCTTGACTGTACCTGGCAGGTGGTTCCCAGATGTGGCATTGCTACGATTCAGCAGGTTTTGGGCTTCTTCATCTACTACATCTAAAAGGTACTGAATGACTTCATTGTGATCATCCTCATCATAGGAATCTTCATCTTGTAGTTCCACTTAAAATAAAATGATTACAGATTACATTTACTTCCTGATAAAAAGGAAATAGAGTACCATATTTACACATTTCAGTACAATGTAGTTTTCGGATTTTCCACTGACTGTTTGATTTGTTTAGAACAGTCTTCTTCAAGGATAGTTTCCTTGGATTTGCATTGGCTATGAATTAATTTTGCCAGATTAATTTTGCCAAGTTTTTTGAATACCAAATTAAGCAATATAAGCCAACCACTGCTTTGGGATTTTCCAATTCCTAGGAGACAGCAGGACTGCACAATTTCCAAGTTTATTCAAAAGCGGATTTTAATTCTGAAAAAATAATAATTAGGTTTTCAGCAAGATAAGGGTCCATGTATAAACTAGTTTGGACATAATCTTTAAAAAATGGCTTCGCATTAGGATGAGCCTAACCTTCCCTTGAGATGGTACATTCCTCCTTCCTACAATAGTCTAGCTGTCAAGTTTTTGCTTCCAATTTCAATTAAGCAGATCATGTTGTGTTGTTCAAAACCAGGAAATGTACTTTTTGACAAGAGTTCCCATAACTATTAGCCAGAATGGCCATGAGGAGATTTTAGAAGTTTGTAGGCCAGAAATTCCTGACCTGGACAAAATATGATTCATTTTCACTATGGGTAGTGAAAATCAAATGCAAACTATGGTTTGTGAAGTGTACTCTTTCACCTAACCATAAAGAACAGTTTAGACCAGTGGTTTCAACCTGTGGGTCCCCAGATGTTTTTGGTCTTCAACTCCCAGAAATCCTAACAGCTGATAAACTGGCTGGTATTTCTGGAAGTTGTAGGCCAAAACACCTGGGGACCCACAGGTTGAGAATAATTGGTTTAGATATATACTTGAAATTTTAGTTAAAAAGTCAACTAAAAATATTGGTCCACATGCATGGGTCAATGAAAATACACATCCTACCTCTTCTCAAAAAAGGAACCAACCCCTTCTCTAAACAGAGTGGGAAAAGACAAGAGTTTATTCCAGGCATGGCAAACTTCAGCCCTCCAGGTGTTTTTGGACTTCAACTCCCACAATTCATAACAGCTGGTAGGCTGTTAGGACTTGTGAGAGTTGGAATCCAAAACACCTGGAGGGCTGAAGTTTGCCCATGTCTAGTTTAGTCTGTCCTGGAAGAATCTAAAAGAAGAACCGATCTCCTGTATGCTCTTTACCACAGAACCATTTACATTCTTTATAAATGCCTGGGCATGAAAATGAAGCACTGAGAAGACTAGAGAGGAAGGGTGCTTCTTTGATGTTCCACTGCGATAGACTAATCTTTTACTATTCTGTTTAGGGAAGGAGATGGTTCCCTTTTTTAAATATAAGAATTAAAAAGGAACCATTGCCTTCTCTAAGGAGATGCTTTCTGAAAGCTTGAGCAAAATAATGGTGGTGCTGATGCTTTCCTGTCTCTATGGAATGACCATCGACTTATCCATGGATTATATTAAAATCCATAATTCTATCCCCAAAACCCTGCCCTTAGTTTATGCATGATATCGGCTTATGCACGAGTCTATACGGTAAGATCTTCAAAAGATTCCAATATCTTCTTGGCAGCTGTACTAGTTGCATGTACGTAAGTAGCCACTATACATTGGAAACTGGGTTGAGTGTATGGTGAGACAACATTTCAAACTGCCAACCTCTGAAGCTGCCCCTGCTTCTTCCTCTTAAACAACAGCCTTATTCAAAATAATTAATATGCTTCACGATTATCCCAATAACATGATGAATATATGCACCTGCTGACTTTTCAACAGGAAGCTTCTGCTAAAAGAACAACAGGAGGCTACCTGGGCCAAGTCTAATCTAATAACTGGACGTGATGCTACACTTGGTCATGATTTAATTTCCTGCTTTCTTTGTCTCCATGCTTTAATTCAATTTCTGGGCTATCTCTGCAATACAGAGTACTATATAATTATTAAGATTTTAATTTAATTATATAGTCATTACAGTGAAACATACAATACAATCTGAATACGTAATACATGAGAATAGCCAAGTAAAGAATGATAACGACAACAGCAACTTTTCCACTCAATATATTATTCCTGTGAATTTCAAAATCTGTATTAAAAGAAAGATACGAAGTTATCACACTCAGTTTCTCTTACCTGAGTTATTACTGTACTTGGAAAAGTCAGGGTTCTGACTGGTAGCATTGCATAAGGACGTCTCTTGAGAAATTGTGACATGCGCTGGGCCTTTTCCCTGGTGATTATTGTTCATTTCACCATTAATCTAACAAGACCAAGAAGTTTGAATCAGTTTTCATACATAACTTACTTATCCCAAAACTTGGAGAAGTTTGGTTTTGGGGCTACAACTCCCAGAATTCCCCAACCAACTGTGGCACAAAAACCAAGATGGTTGGGGGATTCTGGAAGTCAAAGCCCTAACTGTAATATTTCCAAGATCTTTCCTTTATTAAATTGATAGCTTGCTTTTTAAAAACAAACTGACTTCAAATAACAATAAGAAGCATCATCATCCTCCACTTTATTTATGTTCTGGTTTATCTCTCCGAGGGGTATTCAGAGCGTATTACAGTTTTACATATATAAGGCAAACAATCAATGCCTTTTTACACAGTAAACAAATTACATACAATACACAGAGAGAGGTAAAAGCCTTCCATTTCCAGTGTTAGGAGGTGATGCTCAACTATGGCCATGGGGAGGTACACTTGTTCAATTTTTCCATACCAAGGAGCCTGTTGTCTGTAGACATCTCCAATTGTATTGCTGGCATGTCTGCATGGGGCACCCTTTTACCTCCCCACCGAGGCGATACCTATTGATCTACTCACATTACATGCTTTCAAATTGCTAGGTAGGCAGAAGCTAGGGCTGACAGCCGAGGTGATACCTATTGATCTACTCACATTACATGCTTTCAAATTGCTAGCTAGGCAGAAGCTAGGGCTGACGGCCAGGAGCTCACCCCAACTTGCAGCTTTGAACTGCTAACCCTCCGATCATCAGATTTCCTGCAGCTAGTGGTTTAACCCACTGCATTACTGCGCCCCTTTGAAGTGTCTGAACTGTCTCCAAATATGAAAGGGGCCATTGAGCATACAAAATACCAGATCCAACCTGTAGCATCTTCTGAGTGGATCCCAAGTTGCCAAGGCTGAAACTCCAAATGGATTCCTATCAGCTGTTGACAAGTTGATGACCACCATAACATGTAAACTGACAGGCGCACTGTCCATGTAAATGTGTCGTATATCAAGTTATTTCTTTTTAAACAGACACTTTCACTGTGGTTCAACTCCTCCTGCCAAAGCTGCAAGTTTGGATCTAGACCAACTGTTCCAGTTACTTACCTTGGGTACATATGCATCATGTTCTATTTCTGATTTGCCATATGTTTCTCCAAGAAAATGACCTGAAAAACAGTTTCAGGAAGTTGGGAAAGAAGAATGTATTATTTGCCAGTTACATTATTTTTGTATATAATATTTTATTTCATACCATTACAGAATTGCAATGAAGATCTCATTCATCAGCTCATTCACAAGTCTTTTAATTATTATCACTTCCCCATTTTTATATCCATGCCACAGCTGGATATACTACTTTCTGCAACTACACCTTCTTCAATTCTTCAGGCAACCTAGCTACTTGCAGTGTAATATTTAATTTTTCCAAGGACTGATTTGAGTTCAATCATCAGGACATTTTTTTGAGAAATCATTTGTAGCTATAGGTTGTTAGAATCTAAATCTAATTTTAAGACCCACTAAACCAATGAAATTTATACAACTGTTAGAATCAAATTCTGAATATGATAAGCTATCTTGAACAAGCAAAGATCAAGGCTAAATCATGACTGATCCAGTGTCTGACCATTTTTGGACAATGATCAGGGCGAAAGGTAGTATATGCTTACCATTATGTTTGATTGATCTCATGCTAGGGTTATTGGGATCTTTAGTTCTTGGAAACACTGGATGACCATCTCTGAAAAAGAAAAAGTTTGTTCAATGTATTCAGAATGTATATGATATCAAACACACACACACACACACACACACAGGCACACACTGGATAGACAGGTAAACTCATGTAGTTATGGTGCTGCCTTGATCACAGGTTTCTTAAAACAACAGAGGCCTAGAAATAATTAAAATAATTCTTAGTAGATAAGCATTTGTGAACATTAGAATCTGATTTGGTTGTTTAGTCAAGATGAAGCCTGCATGCCATCTTCAGCCATATTGTGGAATAAACAATGTAGGAATAATTCCTATATATTTAGTAGCATTTCTTTGTTGTTGTTGTTGACTGTTATCAAGTCGATTTTGATTTAAAGTGAGTTCATTTGTTTTTTTTTGTCATGTCAGGAGCAACTTGAGAAACTGCAAGTTGCTTCTGGTGTGAGAGAATTGGCCGTCTGCAAGGATGTTGTCCAGGGGACGCCCGGATGATTTGATGTTTTTATAATCCTTGTGGGAGGCTTCTCTCATGTCCCCGCATGAGGAGCTGAAGTTGATAGAGGGAGCTCATCCCCCTCTCCCCGGATTTGAACCTGTGACCTGTCGGTCTTCAGTCCTGCCGGCACAGGGGTTTAACCCACTGCGCCACCTGGGGCTCCAGTTCATGAATGTGAGACTTTCAAACCACCCTATCTGCAATAGCCCTGCTTAAGTCTTGCAGCCTCAAGGTTGTGGCTACATTTGTATTCCACTTTCCTCTGGTGAGCTCTTGGCAGTGTACGCAGCTCTCCCATTTCTTACTTTATAGGAGGCTGAGAGAAAGCAGCTGGCTTAATGGCACCAGGGAGATTTCATGGCTCATGCAAAATTGGAAACTTTGTCACCCAAGTTCCAGCCCAACACTTGAACTATTACACAATGCTGGGTTTCTGCAAGTTATTACCCAAATTTCCTAGAAAATACCTTGTTGCTTTCAGTATCACTGTTGGAAGGGACATCTCCAGTGTTCTCTTTGCTTCCTTCAAAGTCATTCCCTGAGTGCTGAACCCATTAATATAATGGATGACATCCAAGGTATGAAGAGATCCCTCCAAGTCTGCTGCAGATTTGGGACTGATATCACAAATGTATACCACCTGATAAATACTGTCATGACCACCTGCAAGGGAGATGCCTGGAGGAAAGAAAAATTGTACATGACCATTTCATTATTTACTGTTACAAAACAGTGCAGTGGTTCTGCTTTCATGCAGTGGAACAGGTCTGAAATTGTGCATTACCCAGTTGTTGTTCTTTATGGCAAGTTAAGTCAATGTCAGGCAGCAGGTGTGGCATCATGGGTATTTTGGGTAGCTCCAAAACTCGTCCAAGCACCAGCCTGACCATCTTTGGAGCTGCTCGGAGGAAACTGACAGCATCTGTGTGGCTCATGTTAGTGACATCTGTATCATTAACCTATGAAAGTAAATGGCAAAAAGAAAGAAAATGAACAATCTATCTTGAGTGTGATACTGATTCAGACAAGATGGCAAACATTTCCAGAAAGCAAAACAATAGCTTGCCATTAATACTATCCACTACCATTCTACCAGACCTAATGCCTCCAGACATGCTGGACCACAGCTTCCACCATTCCACCAGAGACACTGAAGTTCAAAGAAGTGGCTCTTGAACCCCTAAAATATTGTAGCTGGTGGATGAAAAAATAGATTTATAGACACTATGGGCCATAATAGTTCCAAATCCCCCTAGAGATAATCAGTTCATTTATATTAAATTATATCTCACATTTTTTCACACAATAGAGTAAGAGCCCCTTATTCACAAGGAATACACTTCAACGCCTATTGATATCTCACCATACACAGTACCAAACCCTGTATATTCAGACTGAAGTAGACAACTTAAACATAACCCACTAAGTTAAAGTAGTCAACTGAAGTCTGAAAATATAGGATTTGGTACAAAGTTAAAACAGGCTTGGAAATAATGTTTTCCATGTCCTGGGTAGGGGGTGTCCCCCACTTTCTCACCTGTTGCTGATCTACTCCCAACTTCCCTCTTGTTGCTTCCTCAGATACTAGTACATGTATTTGAAAACAGGAAGTCAACTTCTGGCCCAAGAATATCAAAGAGTCATGCAGAAGAACTAAGCCCACAAATGCCTCTGGGAGTGGAGACTGTGTGTAAGTGACACTGCAGAAAATGAATTTGTGGATAGGGGGGGGGGTGTGTGTGTCTTACTCTATGTTTAAGGCAGCTTATGAGAAGCAACATAATGTATAACACTAAACCAAATTCAAAACAAGAATGCAGCAGGCACCTTCTGAACTCTTTTGACTTTCTGCAACATGAAAAAGCCAAGCAAGATTGGAATGCTACCTCACCTTGATCAGGCGGTCTCCAGGTCGTAATCTCCCATCACTTTTGGCAGGGTCTTGAAGGACATCATGAATGAAACAGCCAATACTGTCACTGCCTTTGGTCACTGTGAAACCAAGGCTGCCCTTTTCGGACTTAGTCAGGATAACGTGGAGCTCCACCTCCTGCAGGGAAAATGAGACATTTAACAACAGGACCAGCAAAACACAACTGCACTCTCCACTCTTCAGGCAGTGAAAAGCGGAGTTCAAACAGCATGAAGCAGGAGACCATTTGGAATATGCTTCTCATATGTTTTCAAGCGAGCTGAACACAGATGTACTAAAATATTTCCATTAAAAACTACAACATTTTTATTCATGCAGAAGAAGTGAAAGCATTTTAGATGTTGAAAGCCCTGTGAGATAGTCGATTCCTCAAACTTATTCTCTGGAAGTAAAATCTGAGGTGGTGCAGTGATGTGGTGGTGTAAATCGCACTAGCTATTCCCTAAACCTGTCACAAGAAAACTCATGCTTGCAAACTCATCCCCTTGAATGCTGTCAAATTACCTTCACCTGTTCCTTCAAACCCATTCGTACTCACAGCTTCTTCTCACCTCTACTGTGAGCCAAATGCTTTTCTATTCTAGCCTCCCTCCCTTCAAACTTTGCTTTTCAACTGACAAACTATTTGACATGTGCAAATGAGAAAGTACAGTTCCACATAAAACCATTTCAAAAATGATCAATATAAAAATCTTTCCTGGCTTGCAGTTAATCTAAAATTGTAAGATGTGCAAGTTATGCTAATTTGTTTCTTTGAGATGTTCCTCATCCATCTAGATCTATTTTGGGGGAAGGTGTATATCTTAACCATGTAGTAAATTCTTGCAAGATAGGGCTGGGAAAAAAAGAAATTGATAAACTGGAAAGCTTCTCTAAGTTACTGTTAATAACGTCATGCTTAGATGGACTAGTGACCATATTCAGTGTAAGTCAGCTTGATAAATTAGTATGAAAAAAAGAAATCAATCATCTCCTGCCTACATAATATGTCTATCATCTCTTTTCTATGAAAATTAACTGAGACATAACACAAAATCCTGCAGTGAACAGCAACTAAATAATTTCTGTGATGTGCTGAATTTGTGGAGCTTCAGAAACACACACAAACATGCCCTCTACTCAAATCAAGAAGAAACATGGAAAATTACTGGTTCATATTCATCCACATGTTTTTCAAGTTGGTTAAAAAGTGATGTCAGGCCTCTCTGTGGTGCTGGGAGTTCAGAGACAGAACAACTGTATTTCTCCTCCGTTGAACCAGATGTGATGGTTCTGCAGTTTGCAATTGGTGGCAAATCCATCAGCAGGGGAGAAGGAGGATTACTAATGGAGCAAAAAAGAAGAAAACTGAGGTTAGCTCTAAAGGGTCTAAAGACAGATTTGGGGGATAATGTAAGGCTCCCATATTTACTGGATAATGTATTTATTTATTTATTTATTGCATTTGCATGTTGCCTCTCTCCCAGAGTGGTCCCTATATTTGACAAAAGATATCCTCTCTAGGCATTTTCTAGATCAAGCAGCATAACTCTTTAGCATACTTGGAGCAGAACTTCTTCCATTTCAATAAGGTTCACTATTATCTCTGGTGTCACATATCCATGCAATGTTCAAATGGACACAATGTTCCCTTGGACACATGGAGGTACACTTCATAACCTTTTGGACTACAGCCCCCAGAATTAGAATAATAGAATCGTAGAACTGGAAGAGACCTTGTGGGCCATCCAGTCCAACCCCCTGCCAAAAAGCAGGAATATCGCATTCTAAGCACACCCGACAGATGACCATCCAGCCTCTGTTTAAAAGCCTCCAAAGAAGGAGCCTCCACCACACTCCAGGGTAGAGAGTTCCACTGCTGAATAGCTCTCACAGTTAGGAAGTTCTGGTGGTTCAGGTGGAATATCTTTTTCTGTAGTTTGAAGCCATTGTTCCGCATGCTTGAATTCCCACAACCTTTTATTATTTATTTATTATTTCCAATATTTATATTGCACCCTTCTCACCCCAAAGGGGACTCAGGGTGAATCACAATGCACACATACATAACAAACATTCAAAGACAGGAATTTTGGCATTTCCAACTTATGCCTGGAGCTTATGCTCAAGTCCGGTCACTGGGGGTGGTGATGTTTCATACACTATGATGCCGAGTCATTTTTATTGTATTTCCTCCTTGTTCTTTAATTGCTGGCATTTTTATGGTGTCATAAAATATCTCCCCACTTTAAGCGGTACCTAATTTCTCTACTCACAGCTCAGCTGTTTTCGAACTGCTTAGGTGAACAGTAAGCTAGGATACTCAATCTGACTCAGGCTTCGAATTTGCCACCTTCTGGTCGGCAGTGATCTATTGCTGCTGGCAATTAACCAACTGTGCTGCAACCCATGTTAAAGGTCTTAGGGAAACCCAGCAAAGATCATCTAAATTAGAAAATGTAGTAAAATGTGCCAAGAAAACATGCCTGTTCTCCATTTCTGGTTTCCCAGGTGACTCATGAGAAGAATGATATAATGTGCGAAGGGCTTCATCATGGTTGCAAGATATTTCATAAGGGCTATGTGCTTGAGCTGCTGGTTTGATTGGAGTTTGGTACAAAGCGGAGCTCCATTTCTCGCTTGCTATATCAGTTGTGTTTGCCAGAAGCTCTTCCCCTCCACTCCCGCTGCTGTCACTGTAGCTGTCTCTCCGGGAGAGGGACTTGTTCTGCTTTTTGTTTTTATCTGTGGCTTCATTATCATCAGAGCTCTCATCGTGATCTCCATGAGATGACTGAGCATTTCCTTTGCAGATGTCAGGGAAAATCTGGGATGGGGAATGGATGGGGGTCTGGAAATGAAAGAAATCAAAATAATATTTCTCCCAACAGATCAATGAAACTTTATTTTCATCATTCTAGTTCTATATTACAGACTGAGTATCCTTTATTCAAAAAAGCATGAGATTAGAAGTATTTTGGTTTTTAAAATTTATTTTGGAATACCTTATATGTATATACATATATAATGAGGTAACTTGGAGATGGGACCCAAGTCCAAGCATGAAATTCATTTGTTTTATATATATGTATACCTCATACATGTAGCCTGAAGGTAATTTTATACAACATTTTAAGGAATTGTGTGCATGAGACAAAGTTTATGTACACTGATTCAACAGAAAGCAGAGGTGTCACTATTTCAGTCACCTATGTAGACAGTTTTGGATTTTGGAATATTTATGATTTCAATATTCCAGATAAAGGATGCTCAATCTGTATTTACTAAAGGGATATTTTTGACTTTGCAGACGTTGTCACACATAATGCAACCACAAACATATGCATTTTTATAATTTTGGAATGAGAAATAGGATTGTATCAAGTGTATATTTTGCTCCATCGAGGTTTTAAAAACATGACAATCTTTTTTTAAACATAGTATTAGGAAGAAGGTTTTTTACAAACCTTACTATAATTCTTACCAATAAAGAAGGGTCAATTTCTGGTAATATTCCAGGGAGTGGTCTGCAGAGGAGAAGAGTAACTTCTGGAGATGTTCCCCTGAGAGCAGAGATGACTTCCTATAAAAGTCAAGAGATGGAAAACAATGACTTCACGGAGCCATAAAGCTAGAAGGGCCATCAAGTCCAACTCTCTGCCCAGTGTGGGATCTTCAGCTACTGCAACCTAAATACACAGAGAGATGCTCACCTGCTGGGATAGTCCTTTTAAGGAAGAACCATTGACTTTCAAGATGACATCTCCAACCTCGATCTGTCCACTTTCTGCCGCAGGTTGCCCTGGGAAGAGCTTTTTGACTCTGACTATGCTGGAACCTGGCTGCTCAGGAGAAACACTGTCTTCACGGCAGAAACTGAAACCCAGTCCTGAGCTGTTCTTCACGAGCTTCACCTCAAATGTGTTTTCTGCAAAAGAAGCATTCAAATTTACATCAACATGAACCATATACAGGTGATGTGCTCTAACTGTGTTGTGAACCACCTCGAGCCATGAGGAGGAGTGGGTAACAAATAACAACAAAAACAACAAAAATGTTTAAAGCCATTTGTGATAGGAGCCAGAGGTTTCCACATCAGGGAGCCAGCCAATCTATTTGAAGGATCCCCAATATACATATGCACAAACACATTACTCATAATTTAATTTCTACATCTTCTACAGAAATTTTGGGGGAAAAGACAAGGAGCTGCAAGAGCTTAGAGATAAGCTTTCACCTAGATGGGGAGCGGAAAGCATTGCTAATAAGTTCACATGTATGAAACGTCACATGAGAAAAATTGAACTGATAAAACTTCATTTGGGGTAACAACTAGAAAGGACACATTTTCAAAACAAAATGGAGATCAAAAAGTGAAAAGGGAGTAAGAAGAAGTAATGCGCATTTAAAAGAAGAAGCTGGCAAGCAACCAAAATATAATTATGAACAAATACAGAGAAGTGCACGTGATTCTATGGAAAGGCTTTAACAAATGTCATGCTGAGCCTCAAACTAAAGTATTAGTAGCATCTGGGGTTTGTTTCCAGGATTTCCTTGGATACGACAATCCAGGGATGCTCAAATCCCATAATAAAAAGTGAAGTAGTAAAATGGTGTCCCTTACAGAGAATATATATAAAAAATCAAGGTATGCTTTTGGGTTATCTATCTATCTATCTATCTATCTATCTATCTTGTGGGTAGTTGGATCTGTGCAGAGAATCAATTGTACTGTATTTCTTCTAATCAAGCACATTTTGCATTCTGACAGGTTCTTACCATCAGTGACAAAGCTGTACTCTCTGGCACTTAATGTCTTCTTGACAGGTCTCTCTGGGGTTCCTCCATGGCTGGTTGGGTTCGGAGGTGTGCACTGAGGTGTAACTGGAGCATGGACTCTGGCTGCTGCGTGCTGCCCCTTTTCTAACACCAAATGAACTTCCTGCAGAAATGACCCTGAATTCATTAGCATGAAATCACAAGGCTGTAAGCCATGAAGATAAAGAAATGGTAAAGAAATAGGACTGAACCACCCTATGAACCACCCTAGAAGGATATTCATGTGTTTGAGCCCCATTCTGTCTGTTTTGGAATCCCAAACAAAGAAGAAGTCCCTGTTCCATCCAGAGCAGCCAAAACAGGCAGAAAGGGGAATCCAAATTCCCTATGAGGTCCAACAGATTGGTTCTAGACAGAAGTTACTGCATGGGTATTCACATGTGAGATGACAACAGCAACATCACCATCTAGCTTTCTAAAAGCCATGCATGGGCTTACCAGCAGCAACTACGTTTGCCTATTCAGGAAAGCAGCCATTAATGGAGCAAGCATACCGTTGAAGCCCAATCAAGAATGGTGACAATAAATGGTCTCTCTTCTTCAAGAGACTTCTTAGGGCTTAAGTAAATAATATGAAATATTTCCCCAAAGAAAGGAAGACTAGCTATTATCTCCTACCTGGCCAGTATTCCTCAGGATTTCCACAGCTTCTTTATGAGTGGCGCCTTCCAAAGTAATTCCATTGACAGAGAGTACACGGTCACCTAGGAATCAACAACGAATTGTTAGAAGAAGAAAAGAAAAGATGTAGACAGAGGATTGGTATAATACACCGAAAGTGTCTGCAGTTGGGCAATCAACTGCCAACATTAAAAGTAAGATTCAGCCTTCAGTACATTTGGCTTCTGAAGTGGAATGGGGATGCCCTTTTGTCATTGACCTTAGCAAAATATCTTGGTCCTAAGGGTTCTCAAAAGCTAAGCATTTAAGTGTTAATCTTTTGGATATTCTAGAATCTACAAGATTCTACAAAATTCTGTAACACTTAAGCATTGTACATACCTTTTTGAATCCTGCCATCAGCTTCAGCAGCTCCTTTTGGAATAATAGCTTTGACATAAAGACCTCCATGTCTCACATTGGTGTTCACGCCACCCTATAGATTAATATATCAAGCACAAACATTTAAACACTGTGGGATCTCTAGAGTACCAAAATACAAAGGCAATCCCTTAACACTCATGCAAGCTATCAGCAAGTTCAAGCAACAGACAAAAATGAAACTTGTGGCATTGCAGAACAATTCATTTCAAGCCCCGTGTAACCAAGTGCCAATGGAGAGATGAACAGCAAGGCAACAGAGTACGGATGCAAACATAAACTCCCAAAGTTGCAGGTTTGAGGGAAAAAAACAATAAAAATGTAACAAAAACATAAGCCTCTGCCTGTTTCAAACCATCATGCATCTGAAGCCATTCAGAAACAAGATAAAAATAAAGAGGGATGCTGGCATGCATTTCTTCCTCTTGAATAATGGAAAGCCAAGTGGATAAATCAGAATCTTTAAGAGGTGGCTTTCAGTGTGTCCAGACTGATTGAAAAGTTCCAGAGTTTGTTCTTGTTCTTTCCAATTTTATAATAAGTCAAAAACATAATCAAGTGGGTAGTTAGTATACAAACTCACTGATTGTATAAGGAGTGGACAAGAAATATTTTGAGATAAATAAAACCCATATGGATCTCCAAAATCAAACGAGAAAGAACACAAACTAAAAGTGAGATCCCTTAAATCAGTCTGTGTGCATTCTTCTCTTCATTTCTGAAGATCTAATTAAGTGTGCCACCACTTTTTTCTGGCAGGGTCCTTGGACTGTTAACTATGGGGGGCAACCCTTTTGTATGCAGGCTTAATCTGGTGTTAGAAGGGTCACAAATCCATACAATTTTGAAAGCCCAATAGTTCAGGATGAACCCCCGACTGTTATCTCCATTCAGTGCATAGGGATAACTTTGAGTTCCTGAAGATTCAAATATATGAGCTGTTTTGGAGTTCCTTCTCTTATCTCCCACATAAGGAAAGGGAAAGCTTTATCCAAGAGACTTAAAGATATCAGGGGATACAGGGGTACCTAATACTCTTAAAATTCTCATACTCTGTTTCCCCCAATACAAATAAGTTTTCAACTTATTGCCTTCAAATATGGCATTCAAAACAAAATTTCAGCAGATGTGGCTTTTCCTACAATGACATTTCCAATGGCTTTGTTGTTCTTTTTTCTTGCAAAATATTGTAAGAAAATACCATTGGGGACATCTAGGCAGGTTAAAACAAACTGTGGTCCTTGGACAGTATTTTTGCTTGAAGCCAAGAACAATCAGGAATAGGTCTGGAAATTTCCTGAACAGAAACCCAATATTTATCTTAAGAGTTCCCTTCCTATGTTTGTTTGTTTTTGCTTTAGACTCACAATCTAATCTAACACTGAGTGGAAGAAAAAGACCTGACATATCCAGTAAGGTCACCTCCAGCCAGCTAGGTATAGCAGCCTTCCCTCAATCTAGTTCCCTGTAGATGTGTTGGACTATAAATTTAATAAACTATAAATAAAGTTCCTATAAATCTTAGTCAGGATGACAGAGGATTGTGAGGGCTAGACTTCAGCCCATCTCAACTAGAGAAGTTTGTTGTGCATGACTGAAGAAGAGCTTTTGGCACTGTGGTAGCAGAATGCCCTTTAAGATTCAGGATGGAAATACCAATCGACATATGTAAAATGAAGCATAGCTACAAAGCGTGCTGTAGGGAAGTAGAGCATTTGTTTTCTATGACCTACTTTTCACTGCAAACCATTTCAGTTTTAAAAGGATGAAACTTTTGATAACCTGAACAAATCCCTCAAGGAAGATCCAGAGCCTCCCTTTCTTGAATGACTTTCCAACATTCAGAGATGCAATCCCTCAGTTTAATCTTTGTGTTATGAACCAAAGATTGATGTAAACAAGCAATAAAAGGGAAAAATAGCAACAAAGCAAAAAAGGCATCACATTCCCATTCCTGAAGTTTGTCTTTAAAGAGACACTGTCAAGTAGTTACATGACATAAAAGATCTGGGCATGTTTAGCCTGCAGAAGAGAAGACTGAAAGGAGACATGATAGCTATGTATAAATATGTGAGGGGAAGTCCAGTTCCGAGCACGATTCAAAGTGCTGGTTTCAACCTAGTGTGTAGGCATCAAATTGTGCCTTTCTGTAAGCCGCCCTGAGTCCCCCCTCGGGGGTTGAGAAGGGTGGGGTAGAAGTACACGAAATAAATAAATAAATAAATAAATAAATAAATAAATGACACAGGGAGGAGAGACCAAGCTTGTTTTCTGCTGCCCTGGAGACTAGGACGTGGAGCAACGGCTTCAAACTACAGGAAAGGAGATCCCACCTGAGCATCAGAAAGAACTTTCTGACCATGAGAGCTGTTCAGCAGTGGAACTCTCTGCCCTAAAATGTGGTGAAAGCTCCTTCTATGGAGGCTTTTAAACAGAGGCTGGATGGCCATCTGTTGGGGGTGCTTTGAATGCGATTGGCAGGGGGTTGGACTGGATGGCCCACGAGGTATCTTCCAACGCCCTGATTCTATGATTCTATCTTATACAGCTTGTTAGATTTTTCCAAAACTGGAAGTACATGAAAATAATTGGGCTTAGGGTTGCCAGGCTTTCAACTCATAAATGCTACAGGTAAGTTTCAGAAAGCAAAGAGTAGATACATCTGTCAATTCTTCTACTCTGTTCCTCTTCCAGCTATCTTGACACCACTTCAGTTCCTGCTTCCTACAAGAGTTGAAACTAAAAAAGATTGGGACGAGTCAAGAGATGGGAGAGGAATGGAAATAGAGAAATAATTGCTGCGTCTCCTATTTTCTTGGCATTCAGAGCAATAGCAGCAGTCTATGGTTGCAACACAGTCGTTAAATTAAATTATGGTATGTATGAGCAGAAATATTTGGTAGCATTCTGCTTTGTAAGCAGCAGAGGGAGCTCAGTGGATGTATCACAAAAGTATATTGACTATTTTAGTATAAACCAACAACAAAACCATTCTTGACCTTGACAGGGAATTCACTGATACAGTACTTTCAGAGAATTTGACATGGATCATAAGTCTTCCTTATGATTTCTCCTAGCTGATCCTACAATTTCAATGGATACATAGCTTTGCTTTTTTATTGTGCCTTATTCATTATATTTGTTCCGTAGCTTCACCTCTTGTTCCATCTTCTAATGTCTTTTGTAAGCAAATTAGTGGTTTGTTCTTGTTTTGCTATATATTTTCACTTTATTTACCATTCTATAGAAATGTTTTTTCCTTCTTTTTGTGGGAAGAATTTTTTTTGTAGTTTGTATTTTCTGGGGGGGGGGGGACTTCATGTACTTTAGATTTTTTTCACTAGGATACTCCTCACACTGTCCTATTTGAAGCTTCGATCAGCCTAGCACTATATATAATCAAGATATGGGGATCTGAAGGTGAGAGAGGCAAAATATAGAGCAGTAGATACACTGGCATAAGGCATCATGATCAAACATTAACAGCTGTCCACTGGCATGAAAGAGTTAGTGTGTAACAGACCTGGCAGTAAATGCTTCTTTTAGAAAACAGTTTATACTGTTCTCTTAGGAGAATGGGAGATGGATCGCATCTGGACACTTCAATTCCTCAATTAAAGGACTAGAATGGTTTAATCTGCTATAGACTGTGGTATAGAAGGGGTGTCCACCTCATTTTCATTGAGAGCCACATCAGCCTTATGGTTGGCTTCAAAGGGATGTTCAATTTATGGATGGAGAATTTGTGGACACAGAGGGCCAATCACATCTTTTTTACATAGTGCTCAGTGTTCTAGTTTTTACCCAAACTGGGTCCTCAGATGTGGTTGAACAACTACCATCACATCTGATTATCTGTCATGTGGATTGGGGATAATGGGAATGTCAACCCAATAGCACTTGTGGCTCTGAGGTTGAAGAAAGGTTAAAGGATGTTTTAAAGGCAGACATTATACTCACAAGCCTTGTATATAAATTCAAACGCCACTCTTCCACTAAACAGAATAAACTGCAGCCTTTCCAGATGCTACTATATCACAACTCTCATCAGATCTAGCCATGAGGTCTCATGATGAGGAATACAGGAGTTGTAGTCCAGCATATGAAGGGCCACATAAAATGATCTGATGGGAGTTGTGATATAATATCATCTGGAAATGCTGCAGTTTATTCTGTTTAGTTGGAAGAGTGAGGTTTGCATTTATATACAAGGCTTGTGAGTATGATGTCTGCCTTTAAAACATCCTTTAACCTTTTCTCAACCTCAGAGCCCCAAGTGTTGGGTTGACATTCAGCCCGTGAGTTTGACATGTGTGATGTACGGCTTACCTTACAGCAGTAATGTGCCAGCTTTCAGTATCAAATTAATTCTTTGAGTTACCCTGAATTGTGGCTTGTATTAGTTCAAAACGAGCAGCCAGTTGGACATTGGCATAAGGAAGCTGGGCATGGAGTATATGTATTTGTAAGAGTTGGGCCTGGCAACTGTTGCACTGCCTAGAAGAAAGAGATGCTGGATACCGTCTCACACAGTGTCAAGAAACATAATTTCGGTTACCAAAAGCATTCCAATTTATGTATAACGGTCTATGGTATGTAGAACATTCTTGATGTGTGGGACAGCCCTACATAACACACATTTACAAGTATGTAACTTCAAGGGTGATTGCAGCCTTGAGGGCTGTTGAAAGAAGTTAAAGATTAGCAGCCTGCAACTACTTGACAGTACCTCTTTAAGGTCCACTGCTTCCCTGTAAACCAGACATTTTTAACAGGTCGCTTGGAGTGGAGAAAATGAGAAAACATCTAAAAACCTTGTCAAACAGTACCGTGACACTTATTCCCAAGCCGTTATCATTTTTGACCAGTTCGACTTCAAAGATATCTCCGGGTTTAAGAGGAGGTGTAGAAAACTTTTTAGAATGCATTGAGTTGGCCAAATTCAGGAAGGAAGGCTCCTTTATAAAATAAAAAAACACAAAGAAATAAATTGGGGTGGGGCCAAGATAAAAAGAAGGACAGGCTGTTAAAGGTAGCAATTTGTTATAAGGACAGTACATTTGTCCCTCCACATTTGCGGTTTCGACTTTTGTGGATTTGGTTATTCACAGATTTGATTAAAACTGTTCTCTCTAGAAATCTTTAGGTCCTCCAGTATGGTTCTATAGTCACCTTCCTCCAGTCATGTTGGAAGATCTAGAGCTTTCTAGAGCAGTGGTTCTCAACCTGTGGGGTCCCCAGATGTTTTGGCCTTCAACTCCCAGAAATCCTAACCGCTGGTAAACTGGCTGGGATTTCTGGGAGTTGTAGGCCAAAACACCTGGGGACCCACAGGTTGAGAACCACTGTTTAGAGAGAACATATCTCTAGAAACCTCTAGGTCAGCCAATGCAATTCAGCTTCTAGTGGACATTGACCATATAATTATGCTGGAAAACCTCCAAATCTCTCAGGTTAAAAAAAGCGATTTTTTATTTTTTATTCCACTTTCATGTGGGTCCTTTACCTTCAATCCCAGCGAATGTGGTCAACTAACAGTAGTGTATATTTAAGAAGGGAGCCAGAGGATTAAACCAGAAAAAATATATTATATGTGCATACATATTTACATTTCAGAAACATTAATCTATTTTAAAGGGCATTCTAAGGTTTATCAAAGTACTGTCTGATTTACTGCAGTGAAATAATGTGATCCAGCTTTTTCCTAATATCTTCTAAATAGCGTTGAATGGCAAACCCACTAATCTCCAGATGTGTTGGATGACAGCCATTGTTACTTCTATCAAGTCTTGCCAATTAATGCAACTCTCCAACACATCTGGAGGGCATCAGAAAGAGAAAATATTAGTTCATGGTGCACATGCAAGTAAACCATAGAAGTGGTATTATGACACAAAATTCCTATCTACCATCTCTCACCCCATTCAAACCAATATGCCATATTTAATAAATGACATCTCTTTTGGGGTGGGAAGGAAACATATTACAGAAATGGACTATGCCTTTTTGCTGGCTGCTGCTGCTTGCTCATGACCACCGGAGTAAGTGGCTTCATCCATGTCCGAATCTCCTCGGTCAGAATACTCAGGGGTTTCCTGTATCCCAGACTTTTGGGGCTTTATTAGATTCACCTCCAAAGAAGAGCCATTTCTTTCCTTGCATTTGAGAAGGGAAAGCTGAGAATTGTTGCAATGTTGAAACTCCTGCTGGGCTCGGACACTGATATGGTTGCCAAGTAATCCACCATTTGTTTGGCTCTGGGACAGGCTGGCACTTTCAGTCCTGGAGTCTTGGGAGCTCAGACTGCCATCCCATTTGCTTGAGCAGAGGCCAGATAAGTTCCCAGATGTAGGCTTCTGGTGGCCAAGTAGCCGGTTGTGCTCCTCTGAAGATGACTCTGCCTCATTGTCTGGTATGAGCGAAGGCCTCTTTAAATAACCCTTCATGCCATTTAGGAGACTGGGTGACACTGAAAATTAAAAAAAGTAAGCAATAATGCACATTACTGAACTCTCACTTAATACAGTGATTTAGTTCCTTAGTGATGTCAGGATATGCACAAACTTTGCAACTGTGTGCTATACCCTTGTGCCGTCCCTTCACTCTTTCCATTTTGGCATCCTACAATTTACTACTTCCTGGGCTCTTTAAGAACAGCTTCCTATAAATGTCATCATGCCAAAAGCTGGTCATAATTCAATACTGATGTTAAATTTTGGTTTGGAGGCTTCCAAGTTCTGCCCTTTCCACAGCAGCCATTCCAAAATGCCACACAGTGTGTTGGGAAACTCAGCTGAATGGGTAAGGGTGAGGTGGATTTATCTCCTATGAATGGAAAAAACGCTCAAGCCAGGTGCCCCCACCTAATTGTAGGCAATTCTTCCACAGACAGAAACTATATCTGGATCCAAACTACTATCAACTGTTTAACTAAGAAGGATGAGCCACATGTGATCACAATTACCATAGCTGGCCACAGCTTCCATGGAAAATTGAGAAAGACAATTAGAAGGCAATCCAACTACACTGGGAAAGCCTCCAATTGCTGGTCCCTGATTACTTAAAAAAGCAATTATGTCCGTTCATAGGGGAAATACCTTTGATAGGACCTTCCTTAGGTTGTGAAATGACAAGAGTCACATCTTCTGGAGCATGTTCCATAATTTCTAATGCTGTGTGATGGCTCACCCCTTCCAAGCTTACATTGTTCACTGATATCAAGCGATCTCCTACACAAAGAGAATGATTCAGAGGTAAGCAATACAGTATGTAGATTTCAAGGCAACACAGTTGGGCCTCCAAACAATCTGCCAAGAGTTGATGATCTGCAAGTTCTAATCACATGATTACCAAAGGCAACATTTAATGGCACCTACATTAAAGATTTGGTGTCCTTCTTCAATTACAATGTTTTACAATGTTTTACAATGTCCTTCTTCAATAACAATGTTTTTTTTAAGAAAAGGACTAAATAATTAACGTTGACACATAATTAAGTGCATATGCTCTATTTCTCTCATTGTACATTGTCATCCCAACATTTACCTGGTTTTAGCGATCCCTCCAAATCAGCTGGTCCTCCAGGTGTTATGGAATGAATAAAAATGCCAAGATCCAGTTTTCCAGTCTTCTCCCCACCAGTGATTTGAAACCCTGTAAAAAAGCAGCTCTTCAGGAACATTGACAAGTGCTTAACAGAAGTATGAGTATGACATGTTGCTCACGGCTAACCAGGAGCTTTCCTTTGCAAAGCACAAAAGTAAAAAAAAAACAAAACAGGTGCCTGAATGATACCTGAAATATCAGCTCCAAACGTGTGCTTGAAGTCAGAATACTGTTGCATCCCTGCTATTTCCATCTTGATAATGGCCCCAGTACATCTCCATTGGTAAGGCTAATTTTGGCTTTTCAAGCAAAATGTAGCTTTACTTTCAGACATCTCCACAGGGTATTTTTGAACAGCTGTCAGCCATAATAATGAACCCGACATGGGCACTTTCATAACAGTACATGTCTACATATCCAATCCTAGGGACAATTAGGGGGTTTCCTTGTTTATGAATCCTGGAAGAATTGTGGCCACTCAAGACCCACAAGTCTTCTCCACAATTCCTATTCTATCATCTAAAAGACTATCAAGCCACTGAAGCATTATCCAGTTTGGATCTATCCACAACTTGCATCAACCATTAGTGCCTTGGCCAACTGGAAACAGATCCAATTTGGGAAAGAAATTAAAAGGACCACTGACCTTACATTCTAATGAATGAGAAAGGATAGAGGATGACCTTGAAGGAATGAAGAGAAAGGATTGGAACACAGGAAACTGTCCTAAATAGAATCAGCATACTGGTTCTTCTAATTTGGCCCATCTAGGAACACCCCCCCCACACACACACACACACAAAGTAGCTTTTCAAGCCTTGAACATTCAAAGAAACATCAACATACCTAAACCATATTTTTCATCTTTTTTCAAGTTTACCAAGTTGATTTCTCTTTCTGGCTTAAACATTGCATTCTGTCTTATATGTGGAGTATCTGTGGACCAAAGAAACCCACATACACACAATTAAAACCAGCACTGACATACATTGGGGAACATTACTTTTGGGAGCATGATATAACATGATTCAACCCTTTTAAATCAAGGTTTCGCTTAAACTCAATACAGGTGTATAATTAAAACTGGCTCTTTTTGCAATTCCAGGTGCATTAATGATGGCCTACATTAGTACATCATTTTGGGAGAAGCAGCACAGTGACAGACAGCTCTTCTTTCCTGTGTTAAAATATTAGGATGTGAGATGTGGTGATCATGGAGAAAATTATGAACTCACACCCAGCACAAAACACTGAATGAAGCAATGTGTGCATGCTTATTCACTCGAAGGCTGTCAACAAATTTAAGTGGAAAGTAAGGGATTCACAAGACTGTTTTTTTTCACCCTCTTGGCTCCCCAAATTGCCTCTTTTGTGGCCAAAAATAGGGAAAGGGGATTGATTTCTTCTGAAATCCCCAGGATTGTTTTAAAATTAAAAACACCAAATTTTCAAACCCAGAAGTATAATTCTGGACACCTCTGGTTTTGCATCTCATCGAAATGATACAACATTGTTTTAAATACTTCTATATTAAATAGCAGAAAAGTGCTGAATCAAGCAATGCTGACCTACAACATAGACTTGGCCAGTATCTTCAGCAGATGAAGAGTCTGATTCGTTTTTCCTCCTTTCTAGGCTGGCACTTAAACCTGCATGGCAGTATGAACTAAAAGGTGGTGGAAGGAGCAGCAAAGGAGAAGAGAGGTAAAGAGGAAGCACAAGGGGACCAAAGGAAAATGGAATTAAATGATATAAATCAACATGACATGCAAAACACCTGCTGTAAAGATGCACACTTCTTTGCATTAAAGAATACACTGGCAAAAATATGAGACATGTGAAGATGTATACATGTGTGGAAGCAAAGCATATGGAACTGTAAATGAAACCAGCAGCTCAAAAGATTTTAGGAATGATGGGATGAAAATTATTTCTTTGATTGTACAAACTTACACTATTTTCTTATAGTCAGTAGCCCAGTGCCAGCAGGGCTGTTGACTCCAGAAGTGTGAAGAGTTCAGAGTGACAGAATTACTCAGAACCTCTCTTTCTGGTTAAAAAAAGGAGTAGAATCAAAATGTATTGTCAAAGGCTTTCATGGCTAGAGTCACTGGATTGTTGTAGGTTTTTTGGGCTGTATGACCATGTTCTAGAAGTATTCTCTCCTGACGTAATCAAGGTGGCCAATTGAGACATTCATACCTAGCTCCAACAGACAAGAGTTCTTTCTTCCACCCTGGACATTCCACAGATATATAAATCCAATTTTCCTAGTTTCCAACAGACCTCATAACCTCTGAGGATGCCTGCCATAGATACAGGCAAAATGTCAGGAGAGAATACATCTAGAACATGGCCATACAGCCTGAAAAACCTACAACAACCCAGAATCAAAATGGGTTTTGATTTTGGCCAAGCCATGTTGTTGTTGTTGATGGTAGTGTGTGCTTTCAAGTCATTTCTGATTTATGACTTAACCATACCAGTGATTTTAGTCTAATAAATGCAGACATTGGCCACAGGTACTATCAATTACTGTAAATATAGGAAAAGGCTCAGATAAATGTAGTGATCGTGCCTTTTAATTTCTGTGGCTATGGCAATTCATTTTCTAAAAAAAGTATAACTTTAGGTTGCCATGAACAGGAGTAGAATGCCAGCCACCATGGCCAATAGAGAATACCCATTATTCATGATGCCATACCATGCAGTGGGCCCAAAAACTAGTAAGTAGTAAGAAGGCACTAACTGTATTTAACACTCTGTGCAAGAAAGGCTTTAAACCAGGATTAGGCAACCTGTCATTTTTCAGATGTTCATGGCAGGGCAGTCAAAAGTCATGAGAGTTGTGGCTCAAAAGAAGTTGAGAGAGCATTAGTCTGCCTGCTTTAAACATTACAGTAAGATCCCTGAAGTTGCAGATCTATAACTTTAGCTGTGACCAGAGGAAAATAATCTCTCTAGGAAATTGTTAGGTCCTTCAGATGACTCGATGGTATGCTTCCCTTGGAAGTTACCACAGAATCACCAAGATGGATCTAGTACATTTTTAGAGAAGATATGTTTTAAGTCGAAGTCTAATTCTAATTCTAAGTTCTAAGCGTTGACGGGGGTTGTTGTTATAATTTTGTGTGACATGTTTTATACTTTTGTACCATTTTTACTTCTTGTATATTATATGTGCACCCAAGAGTGCCTTGTAAGGTGCCATGAGTCCCTTTGAGGAGATGGTGGCAGGATATAAATAAAGTGTTTTATTATTATAATATTATTATTAAGTCCTCCAAGGGAATGTTATGGTATGCTGCCACCTGGTATTTTAAATGTGTTTAGTTGTATCCACAATTTTGGGTCCAGCCAGGAATGTATCCATCAACCTGTATACATGGGTCTTACTGTACTGTGCATTGCACAGAAAAGCCCTACATGCCTTAGTTACATCCCATCTGGATTACTGTAACGTATGCTATGTGGGGCTGCCTTTGAAGAGTGCCTGGAAATTTCAGCTGATTCAAAGAGCTGCAGCCAGGTTGCCAAGTGGGGTTGGCTGCAGGGAACAGATATCCCACCTCTCCTGGCTCCGTTGGCTGCCAGTTTCTTTCTGGGCACAATTCAAAGTGCTGGTTATAGCCCTAGACGGCTCAAGTCCAGGCTATTTAGCTGATCACATTTCATTGAATAAGCCTGACTTGAGCCCTGTGGTCTTTAGGAGAGGCCCTTCTCTCAGTCCCACCCTCATCTCAAGCTCGGTTAGTGGGAATGAGAGAGCAAGCCTTCTTTCTGCCCCTCAACTCTGGAACTCCCTTCTTCACAGGGAAGTCAGAATGGCTCTTTCCCTGCTGTCCTTCTGGTGGCAAACTAAAACCTTTTTATTCAGGCAGGTTGTTAAAGAGGAAAGCGTTTAAGATCAAGTCAGGGGCTGCTGTGGTTTTTAGTTTTGATTATGTTTTTATGGATTTTAACTTTGATTTTTAAAATACCATTTATATTTAATTCTGTTTAAATGTTTGTATATTTTTAGATTTGAAATTGTATTGAAACATTTTGAGTCTCCTTGTGGAGAGAAAAAGCAGGGTAGAAATAATAATAATAATATTATATTGTATAATACTAGAGACAAAGTTGAAGCACTTTGGCCACATCATGAGGAGACAGGAAAACCTAGAGAAGTCAATTATGCTGGGGAAAGTGGAAGGCAAAAGGAAGAGGGGCCGACCAAGGGCAAGATGGATGGATGGCATCCTTGAAGTGACTGGACTGACCTTGAGGGAGCTGGGGGTGGTAACGGCCGACAGGGAGCTCTGGCGTAGGCTGGTCCATGAGGTCACGAAGAGTCGGAGACGACTGAACGAATGAACAACAACAACATTGTATAATACTGTATAATACTGTATAATAATAATAATAATAATAATAATAATAATAATACAAGGGATGGATGTTCACCTGGTTAATCCAAAAGGGATCGTAATACTCAGACCACAAGAACGATTCTTACTTGTTAAGCTTTGCTCCCCCAGTTACTGATTCTGTATCCGATTTTGGCACCTGTTGGAAGATCTTCCCCATCAGTTCCTCCACTCTTCGCGAAGTGGAATCTCTGGGGCTGGCAATGTTCTTCCGAAATGGGCTGACTGACACCTGAGTTTGTGTCAGGTCATGAAAGGATTTGCTCATTATTTTGGGTTTTTCCTCCCATGGTGACTTCTCACTTTGGTCTCTGGGACAGCCTTGGCCAGGCTGAAGGAGGGACAGTTCAGAGTAGGAGAGTCTCTTGAGGATCTCAGCTTGCACCGACAGTGGCCGTACCGCAAGTCTGTTCAATGTGCTGCTGGCGAGACTGCCTGTGCTGATGGCACGCCCCATGTTAAACCCCTTAACAGAATCCGTGTGGAGGTTCAGACTTCTGAATGATGCTCTCTCTGCAAGGAGACGGAAATGGTTTATGCACATATATGAGAGAAAACAATTAATGATATGTAAAGACAGCAGCTTTGGCCTGAAGCTCTATAAAACTCCAAGAATGGTTCATACATTCAACTGGCATGACTGCATGGAGTGCCATTACCTTCCCGCCGGAACAGTACCTATTGATCTATGCACATTTGAATGTTTTCGAACTGCTAGGTTGACAGAAGCTGGGGCTGACAGTGGGAGCTCACACTGCTCCCCAAATTTGAACCTGTGACCTTTCAGTCAACAAGTTTAGCAGCTCAGTGGTTTAACCCACTGGGCCACCGGGGGCTCCTTAAGAGAGGGAATGAAACATATTTTTAACTAAAGCATTAACCAAGGACTAAATGAAATGCTCTATATCTCCGTATTTCCATTCCTGGACCATAAAGCAGAGTGGTAGGACAATTTCATTTACAACAGGGGGCAAATTTGGCAAACATAGGGAAGAAACAGTGCATAAGGCTCTGAAGATTGAAGGTTTACATTTCAGTATTCCCAAAATGCACCAATATTCTCAGGACATGGGAGGGTATCACAAAAAAACAAAAAAAAAACCCAGTGCTTTCCTTTCTCCACAAATTTCTCATAAGAAGATATTCTGTAGCACCTAAAATTCTAATATTTCAAAAATCTTGAAGAAGGCCAATGAGATTAAATACCCTCACCCCAAAACAAATGTGACGGTCCTCCAAAATACATAAAAAGGGAGGCAGCCTGTCTCCTCTGCTTGTCAAATTGGAATTCAGTTATCAAGTAAAATCCACAGGATGTCATATTGGTTTAAGACGAAAAGGACCTTTAGATGTGTCCCAGACATCGATGGCAGACATGAAAGCAAGATCTGAAGTTCTTTAAATACTCACACTTTTTATCACACACTCTTTTATTGACTCTCAGTTCACTGAAGCCTTTCTGTGTAATATTTAATCTTAAGATGATCTTGGTGAGTCATTCTTTGCACTCCTTCAAGAATCTGACTCTATGTTCTTTATACTTGGTACCAAGCATTAGACACAGGACTCTTCTTACAAAAGTTTACATGAAAGAAACTATTATCCCCCCATTTGTAACTAATCCCCTTCTTCCTCGTATGCTGTAAGATCTTGTTTGCTAAGTTTTTAGAAGATACCAGCTGCTTTCTCCTTTGAATTTCTGGATCCACAGTAAAATATCTCATGGAACTTTTTTCTCATATGTCTTATTCCAGAAGATTTTAGGAATTGTGTTTCTAGCTATATGTAGTAATGCTAGATGCCAAGATTCATGCTCATTTTATGTCCATGTGCACTTTATTATTCTTTGCATTGTTAACCCTGAATGTTAACATGATCAATTTTCAAATGGGTTGCTGATCATCTGTTTTTGTAATCTGAAACAACTGATTCAGCAGTTGCTGGCCTATGGCTGGTGCAATGCTAAATCAGCCACATAGCCCTGTGTTAGGAAGAGATGCCAAATATATACCATTGGTCGCTGTTTCAAGTCTTATGTCATACTCATCCTATACATTCCAGAACAATTGCATGCCTGTTTGAGAGTATGTAAGGCAGCACAGCCAATGCTGAGGAATGCTGAGAGCAGCAAAAGGGCCTCTCTGTTTTGTCACTCCAGATATGAAATATCCTCCCTGAAAGGCCTAATGGGCAACACACTGGCTTCAGAATCTAGTTGAAAAACATCTTTGTATTGAAGCCTTTGGGGTCTAAGATTGTATCCAGTTTGTTCTTGAACATGGTTTTAACTGGGTTGCTGTGAGTTTTCCGGGTTGTATAGCCATGTTCCAGAAGCATTTTCTCCTGACGTTTCGCCTACATTTACGGTAGACATCCTCAGAGGTTGTGAGGTATACTGGAAACTAGACAAGGGGTGGTTTATATATCCAGGATGGGAGAAAGAATTCTTGTCTGTTGGAGACAAGTATGAATGTTGCAATTAATCACCTTGATTAGCATTGCAAAGCCTGGCAGCTTCAAGGCCTGGCTGATTCTTGCCTGGGGAAATCCTTTGTTGGGAAGTGTTAGCTGGCCCTGATTGTTTCATGTCTTGAATTCCCCTGCTTTCAAGGTGATTCATTACAACTTTAACACTTTCCTCAATCAGACAAGAGTTCCTTCCCCCACTCTGGATCTTCAACAGATATATAAACCTCCCTTGTCTAGTTTCCAATATACCTCACAACTTCTGAGGATGCCTGCCATAGATGTGGGCATCAATCAGGAGAGAATGCTTCTGGAACGGCCCAGAAAACTCACAGCAACCCAGTTATTCCAGCCTTGAAAAACTTAAAAAACACATGGTTTTAACTGTTATAAATCCTTTTGGATTGTTAGACAGTTTATTAACAGGCGGCACACTAATGTTTTTAGACTGCATATTATTTTGCATGTTTTCTTGAATATTTTAAATTGATATTATTGTCCATAGCCCTGCAACCCCAGTTGCAGGTCAAGATGGAAATATGAAATAAAAATTTAAAAACTCAGTAAAATGAATGATATCTTTTTCTTGCATCCAATTTCCTTGCCCTTCTTTTACTTTCATTTATAAGACAGGAAAACTCAGTGTGATATTATGTGACATGTTTTTACTTGTTAGACAACACAATGGAAGGGAGAGAGGGGGTGATGCACACATTTGGACAGCATAAAAAACAGATGTTTGGATATCAGCAGCTAGTGACCATGGATTGCTCAGGCTCAGAAGTACCATCATACTGAATCCTCTTTCCTAGAAACAAATGAAGGGTACTGTTTCTCTAAAACATCCCATTGTCTACTATGGGAAAACATGATACTAGACTTGATAGGACTTGATAGATCTTTGGTCTGATTCAGCAGGGATTTCAGGTTCTTGCCAATGTTAGTTTTCTGTGACAGTCATGGATTCATAAGAGAACTTAACTCTGACCCAATGCAGTTTCTAATGGAAGCAACTTAGCCCTTGCTCTCTTTGAGGGGGTGAGTATCTTAATGATGCAAAAGGCAACACAATGAACCTTCTGATATTAAAATCTGCAAAAACATTAGTGGGCAGAGCAGCTGCTGTCAATTAGCACTTACCAATTTCCTGAGCATCCTGGTTATTTTGCCTGGCTCTCATCTGGAGCTGGAATTTATGTTGTGAAGAGCAGAGCTGCAGCAAGTACTGACAGGTTTTGCTTGTGTCTGTTTGGAATGCATGTTTTATACCATCAGATGTGTTCTGCAAGGTTATCTTCCGCTTCTGCAAAGTGAGAGACAGAGAGGGAAAATGAAACACAAGTAACACCAAAACAGCTCTGCTTTTTGGCTGGGAATGAATAGAATCATAGAATCATAGAATCAAAGAGTTGGAAGAGACCTCATGGGCCATCCAGTCCAACCCCCTGCCAAGAAGCAGGAATATTGCATTCAAATCACCCCTGACAAATGGCCATCCAGCCTCTGCTTAAAAGCTTCCAAAGAAGGAGCCTCCACTGAACGGCTCTCACAGTCAGGAAGTTCTTCCTCATGTTCAGATGGAATCTCCTCTCTTGTAGTTTGAAGCCATTGTTCCGCGTCCTAGTCTCCAAGGAAGCAGAAAAAAAGCTTGCTCCCTCCTCCCTGTGGCTTCCTCTCACATATTTATACATGGCTATCATATCTCCTCTCAGCCTTCTCTTCTTCAGGCTAAACATGCCCAGTTCCCTAAGCCGCTCCTCATAGGGCTTGTTCTCCAGACCCTTGATCATTTTAGTCAATAAAACAATAAAGACTAAAAATGAACTGAAAACTTGTGAAGGTACAAGCAGATAATAATAATAATAATAATAATAATAATAATAATAATAATAATAAAAATAGAATTGAAAAGTCGAAAACAGATCCCAAATGTAGATTCTGCAAGGAATCAAATAAACGATAGATCACATCCTCAGCTGCTGCAAGAAGATCGTGCAGACAGACTACAAGCAGAGGCATAACACCACTGCTCAGATGATTCATTGGAACCTGTGCCACAAATATCATCTGCCTGTGACAAAGAACTGGTGGAATCACAAGCCAGAAAAAGTTACAGAAAATGAACATGTCAAACTCCTCTGGGACATCCGAATTCAGACAGAGTTTTGGAGCACAACACTCCTGACTTCACAATCATGTTAAAAAATAAAGTATGGATTGTTAATGTTGCAATCCCAGGTGACAGCAGGATTGAAGAGAAACAACTGGAAAAGCTGACCCAATATAAGGATTTAAAGATCGAACTGCAAAGACTCTGGCACAAGCCAGTTAAGGTGGTCCCAGTGGTGATCAGCACACTGGGTGCAGTGCCTAAGACCTTGGCCTGCACTTAAACACAATTGGTGCTGACAAGCTTACCATCTGCCAGCTGCAGAAGGCCACCTTACTGGGATCTGCATGCATTATTCACCGATATATCACACAGTCCTAGACACTTGGGAAGTGTCAGACGTGTGATCCAATATAACAGCCAGCAGAGTGTCTGCTGTGGACTCATCTTGTTTAATTTCAAATAACAACAACAACAACAACAACAATTTTTACAAGCCTCTCCTTGTGGCTTGAGGCAGATTACAACATAGTTAAAATATGTAATCATTGTAAACATTATGTAAAATAATGTTGCTAGAATACTTGCTATATCGATCACTCTAAAACCAAGACATAGAAAATGAAATCACAACATATCTGTGGCTAGAGAAAATATAAGAGTCAGATTGTAAATTATTTAATAGGCAGGGAAAGAGGGAGATGTGAAAAGAAAAATATTATAGGAAGGGAAGTTTCTTTCTCAGCTATCTTCCATAAGAATATTTCCCTTGCTCTGTCAAAGCATACACAATGCTACTATTAACTGCAGAATGGAAGCTACCATGGGCACTACATTGTGGCTGTGACCGATAAAGCCCTGTATGACTTAGGTCTAGATTATCTGAAAGATTATAGCTCCTTTAAAAAACACCTTTAAAACCCTAAGATTGACAGGGAAAACCTTTCTCTCCTTTCAGAGACAGATAATTGTTGCCTTGTAGAAGAGGCCTTCCCAAATCATGTTACTGCTACTATAGATAGGATTTGGAGCAGAAGACAGTGGAAAGGAAATATTAAAAACAGTCCAGACAAATGTGTCATTCTAGTGGAGCCTCCAGTGGCGCAATGGGTTAAACCCTTGTGCCGGCAGGACTGCTGACCAAAAAGTCAGTAGTTTGAATCCAGGGAGCAGAGTGAGCTCCTGTCTGTCAGCTCTAGCTTCCCATGCGAGGACATGAGAGAAGCCTCCCACAGGATGGTAAAGCATCCAGGTGTCCCCAGGGCAACATCCTTGTAGATTGCCAATTCTCTCACACCTGAAGTGACTTAATTTCTCAAGTTGCTCCTGACATGAAATGTTTCTCTAGTGATTTTTTTCTGACTTCTCTTGACTTCAATGAATAGGATGCCAGCATGTGATTAACTCTTAGACCAAAGTTATTTAGATTTAAAGAAACTTAAATGGATTGCATTTTCTCATTTTGGAGAGATTGCCATTTAACATATTCAGAGAAGATGAGATAGTGTTTTCCTGAGAAGGTTTCATATCACAATGCTGATGAAGGACTCCAGATCTGAAAGTGCCTCTACATCTTAAAATAAGCAAGTGGAAAGGTTTCATGTCAAAGGGAAGGTTGATCTAAATGTATGACATGAACAGAGAACTTTTGAGACAGGAAGAGAGAATTCTCACTTGAATAATTCTTCACTTGCATTCTACAGTATCATCTCAGAAAGACCACAATGAACATTCTTCCTAAAGGCCCCTGATATTCCTCCCTTGTATCTCCAATTCAGCTTCTCTTGCATCATCCAACCTGCCTCAATGCTTGCATCACCTGGTTTTTGTTACTAAACTATTTTGATGCACAGTCTGGAACACCTTTTATAATCTGTTTTTGGGACAACAGGATTTGGATGAAGTAGATAATGTGGGAATAGGAGTTATTATGTTGTCCAGTCTGTCCCTTCATGAAAAATGTTACCCACATACACTAAAGGATATTTTCTTTGTTTCTCTCCATGGGAAACGCAGGACAGGTGTACGGGTTCCATTCTGAACCTCAAAAATGAGGACTCCTTTGGGGCAAATGCCCAGGAGAATTCCCGTCTGAGATTTTTTTTCTGGCAACACACGATGAAAATGAACGCCATACTCTGTCAGCCTCTGGCAAATCTACAGAGAGACAGGGAATGAAAGAGAAACAGAGACATTTGTGAGAAAACTGATTTGAGAATACCATGAGAGCAAATCAATATTTGAAGTCTTAAGATGCGCCCTCCCCACCAGATGGTGTACTGCAATTTCTTAGCCATTCTTACCTGTTAAAACTGATGGGAGATGGAGACCTAAACTTTATTCACCCTGATTTAAAAAAAATCAGTTTCTACTATCAGAGTCTCTCTTCATTCACAGGCCACCTCTATGCAGATTAAGTTAAGGTGCGTGCACATTTAATAACTCCTACAGCTCTAGAGTGTCACATTTTATCTTTAAACAGCAACAACAAACAACCCACTAGAAATCAGTAGTCATCAAATAAAGACTACAATAATATTTATAACAGCAGCCTTCCTTTATTTTCACTTCCCTCCCATGTAACAATTCATAACCAACCTGACATTAAGTCCAGTCATGTCTGACTCTGGGGGTTGATGCTCATCTCCATTTTTAAGCCAAAGAGTCGGTGTTGTCTGTAGACACCTCCAAGGTCATGTGGCCGGCATGACTGCATGGAGCACCATTACCTTTCTGCCGGAGCGGTACGTATTGATCTACTCACATTTGCGTGTTTTTGAACTGCTAGGTTGGCAGAAGCTGGGGCTAACAGTGGGAGCTCATGCTGCTCCCCAGATTAGAACCTGCGACCTTTCAGTTAGCAAGTTTAGCAGCTCAGCGGTTTAACCCACTGTGCCACCATTCGTACTAACCTTAAGAAATTCCAATTCAGCCTCTTTTTCAGAAGCTCCAGCATAAGTGCTATGAAGTTTTGGCAACTCTTCTTTGACATTAGAAAGGTCCACGTTTTCTATCACTCTCGCTGGCAAATAGTGTTCCGTTCTGAAATAAGACAGGCCATGCACCTGCAAGAAGAGAAAGGAGAATAAGAGCAAAGCCCGTGCACATGCTTTTGGAAAATGTGAATCTCCAAAACCATTTGGGAAATGGGATTCATAACCTTTTTGGAAAAATCACTGGTCACTGGAAAGGCATGACCCTGTTAGAAGTTACAACCTTTTGAAAAGTGATGTTCACCAGCATTTATGCAAGGCAACAAGGTCTTTCAGCTGTTACACTGATGTACCTAGGTATGTCTTTGAACTGTCAGGGACAAAGACATGCCAATGCACAAAAATACATATATTCAACAGAGTTTCAGAAGTGTTCCTTTAGTTGCCCAAAAAATACTCTCCCTTAAAATATATTTGCCTTTAAATCATGCTCTCAGGGGATAAAATAATCAGTTTTCTTTAAAAGTAACAGAGTTAGTTTACTCTCAAAACTTCATGTATGAAGCATACAGGCACCTTATTTAAGAATCCAGTAGTTTCTCTGTGTAGGTAACACAGGGCGTCTTCCTTTGAAACAATAGTCCACAGTCCAATGGAGTCCTTAAGCATACATCTTACTGAAGTCTAAACTGTATAACTGTACTCACTGCTTCTGATGCAAACACACACTTCTCTACATGGCTTCTCAAAGCAAACAATTATCTAAAAAGGAGTCTTAGTTTGGAACATTTCTAATTCTGATCTCATGGTTTGTAGCCCCTTCCACAATAAAGAGGTTAGGTAAAATTGCAAACCAATATACACATACAATACAGTAAGCACTTATATACATAACAAATAACTAGTGGAAGCTTGAGAAGGTTGCTATTTTCAACACATACAAGAATCATAGAATCATTGAGTTGGAAGAGACCTCATGAGTCATCAGTCCAACCCCCTGCCAAGAAGTAGGAAAATCACATTTAAAGCATCCCTACAGATGTAGCTGTAGCTGAATGCTATATTGGTCAGTCCTCATTATCTATGAGTCTACAACCAGAGAATCAACCTTTTTTTTTTGGCCAGCTGAATGGATAACCTCTCTAAGAACAGATATACGACCCCTCTCTTAGTGAATGCTGCAAGGTAACTCCCCAAAGAGGTTTCATATAATGTATATGAAATATCATGTTATGTCGAACTGTTCAGCAGCGGAATATGCTTCCTCGGAGCATGGTTGTGTCCCCTTCCCTGGCCGTCTGTCAAGAGTGCTTTGATTCTGTGTTCCTGTTTATCAGAATGGGGTTGGACTAGATAGCCCTTGTGGTCTATTCCAACTTTCTACAAAAGATCTTATCTGAATATGACTCTTCATCAGCAGAAATATTCATTTCTACCCCACAGCTCTATCTTAAAAGTGATCAAATGATTTGAGCTATGATCACATGGGTACAGTAAAAGTGTTCACATCAAGCATAAAAGGCCTTTTCTATTTCTGCAGATGAGTTCCTGTCCTAGTCATGCCATGCAAAACATATGAAAAGAAAACTCTTTTTGCCTATTAGAATAAAGCATGCCTTTGATTTGAGTTAAAAGCATGCACCAGGTTTTTTTGATGCTTATGAAACTAGGTGTGACAAAAATTCTTTTGTGAAGTCTGCCACATTTTTGGCTTTCCTTAAGGACTATTGGAATTGGATCACTGGTTTCAAGACCTTAAATGAAAAAGACATTCTAGTTTCCAGGTCCTATAGCAGAAAACCAACTCAATTTCGAAAGGCTATGTTTGTTTTTTCTCTTTTACCCGCATCAAGTCAACTTAATCAGAGTGACTCATACAGTGTCATATAGTGTCCAAAACAACCCAGATTAACTAAACTACACAGCAGACACAGAATTAGAAAACAGAATTAGGAGGCTGTCCACAGATAAACAATATCCTTACTTCAGGTTGGTAATCGCCATATTCTGCTTGCAGGGCCAGAGAGGCAAGTAATAAGGCTGTTTCATCATCACAATGAATCTTCTCCTCCAAGATATCTTTCCTTAACTGCAGGTAATACTGATGACATGTCAGAGTATGTCTGTTTTTTAAAATTTAAAAAGAGGTGGAAAGGGGGATACATTATATTAGATCTAGACACTGCAAAGCTGAGACAGTGCTGATGTGCATAAAAAGTCAGGACAGCTGCATGTTACTGTACACTCAAGTAGGCTATTTATTTATTTATTATTTATTTACTTAGTTTATACCCCGCCTTTCTCACCCCACAGAGGACTTAAGGCGGCTTACAAACTCCGACAAAACTCAATGCCGCATCTAAACATAACAATAAAAACATACCTCATCAAACTATAAAACAATTCACATGAGCAAATAAAACACATAGAACTATAAAAAAAGATTAAAACATATAAAGTTCTTGCTTCCATTAATCCTTGTTCAAACTTTGTCAAAATCCGTGATGTCTTATTCTCCAAACACCTGTGTACAGAGCCAGGTCTTTAGTGTTTTTCTGAAGAACAGAAAAGATGGGGCCTGCCTGATGTTGCTGGGGAGGGACTTCCACAGCTGAAGGGCCACCACTGAGAAGGCCCTGTCACTCATGTCCCCACCAATCGTGCTTGCGGAGAGGGTGGGACCGAGAGCAGGGCCTCCCCAGCAGATCTTAAAGCTCTAATTGGCTCATAAGGGGAGAAGCGTTTGGACACGTAAGTTGGACCAGAACTATTTAGGGCGTTATAGGCCAAAGCCAGCACTTTGAATTGGGTCCAGTAGCAAACTGGCAGCCAGTAGAGTTGGCACAGCAGGGGAGTTGTGTGCTCCCTGTACACTGCTTCAGTAAGGAATCTGGATGCCATCTGTTGGACTACTTGAAGCTTCTGGGCTGTCTTCAAAGGCAATCCCACATAGCATGTTGCAGTAATCTATGTGAGATGTAACAAGAGCATGGACCACCATGGCTAAATCTGACTTCCCAAGGAACAGGCACAACTGGTGCACAAGCTGTAATTCTGCAAAAGCTCCCCTGACCACCACTGAAGTCTGGGGTTCCAGGCTCAGTGATGAGTCTAGGAAAACTCCCATGCTGCGAACCTGTGTCTTCAGGGGGAGTACAACCCCGTCCAACACAGGCTGTAACCCTATACCCTGTCTGGCCTTACGACTGACTAGGAGTACCTCCACTTTGTCTGGATTCAATTTCAATTTGTTCGCCCTCATCCAGACCATCACTGCTAAGGTATGACATGGGAGAAACCCGCCCTGATATTTTGGTTGGGTAAAGTGAACAACAGCAACAACTGTTATTTCTAGACATGCATAAAATTCCCAACCGTGAGAAATTTTAATAAAAACATTAAAATCTTGCTGCAATTAAAAAAACAAAGCCCCAATTTAAGAAGCCTAGGGAAGAATTTAACGAGCCCCTTAAGTCCCATCTTTGGGAGAAATGTGGGGTATCGACCAGGTAGACCAGGGGTCCTCAAACTAAGGCCCGGGGGCCGAATGCGGCCCTCCAAAGTCATTTATTCGGCCCTCACTCAGGGTCAACCTAAGTCTGAAACAACTTGAAGCACACAACAACAACAATCCTATTTCATCAGCCAAAAGCAGGTCCACACTCCCCATTGAAATACTAATAAGTTTTTATTTGGTAAAATTGTTCTTCATTTTAATTATTGAATTGTTTTTAAGTGATTTTTGCAGTACAAATAAAATATGTGCAGTGTGCAAATAAATTAATTCTTTTTTTTCAAGTTATACTCTGGCCCTCCAACAGTTTGAGGGACTGTGACCTGGCCCTCTGTTTAAAAAGTTTGTGGACCCCTGAGGTAGACAAATACAATTAAAATGCACTAAAATGCTTATCACAAAAGTGTGTCCCATCTCACCTTAAAAAATCACAAAATGGGGTACAATGAGAATGTAACTGGGAAGAAGTCTCATAAATGGATACCCTCATAGGATAAGCCCACTTCATTTTCATGGTGGTTGTGGACAAAGATACTTTTCTTCTATGCAGCTATCATGAAAATGAAGAAGGCTAGTAGAGAAAGGATGGTGTAAGTTGTCTCTTCCTCCACCAGCATACTCACTCACTTACATAGAATTACATGAAGTCTGAATTGTATACAGAAAAGGAATTCCTAATTGTCTGTGGATACCATACTAATACAGGGCTACCATCCCACCTGCCATTAGTCTCCTTCTATCATGGAGTCAGGCAAAGAATTAGAAGAGGACCATCACAAAGTGTATATAACTTGTGAGGAACAAATACATTGGGGACAACACTGGATTCTCCTATGGAATCCACACACTGTGGAAAGAGGATTTGAAACAGCATGCATGCACTCACTGTATCAAGCTAATATCATCCACAAAGAACTTAATTCGGAAGAACAAGGTGAAATTTATTGCATTTTTGCTCTTTTTCTTTGGTTCTTCTTTCCATCCCTCAGGAGCTACTTTAGTCAATTTCAGCTCCGGATCAATAAAGAAAAATTCATTGTCTGTCCAAAAAAAGAAAGAGGGGGGTGATTAGGAACACAATATTCTGGCAGCTAAGTTTTTTCCACTTTACTATATTCTGGTAAATTTTGTTTCATCATTAACTGCCTGTGATATTGACAGCCCTTAGATTATAATCTTATACCCCTTCTTAAAATCCTTCTCCTTGAAGTAAGATCCACAAACTCAACATATCTGAACCAATGTAGATACATCTACACCATTAATTGTTTCACTTAAAGGAGGAAGACCTAGTAGTATAAAGTACTGCAAACTGGAGGTCAGAGAAACTGTTTTGGCCCATAAAAGGGCCCCATTTCCATTTCTGTGCCTCTCTCTCAGACTGCTTGAACTAACCTCTCTGAGACAGAAGTCTTTTCCTGACAAGGTCTCGTATTTCCTAATCTAATTCTATTGGGGATCAACATTATGTTAAATACAGACAAAGGAGTAATCAAACACATGCTGGAATTATGCCTATGTGGACAAGAGTGGTTTCTTTCTTCTTCTTCTTCTTCTTCTTCTTCTTCTTCTTCTTCTTCTTCTTCTTCTTCTTCTTCTTCTTTTTGGGGGGGGGGTGATATAGAAGGCTGTTGCTTTTACACTGTATTGGAGGGTATCATGTTGATTTCTACTGAACAGATATATTACAACTTTGCCTTATGCCTTCAAAACCATATCCCTTAGCAAAATGAATGGAAAAGCATTGTTTCTGATGATCAAAGTCCACAATATCATGATGTGGTGCGATGTGTTAAATCCTTGTGCCACTGAATCCGTGAGACAGGGTGAGCTCCTGTTTGTCAGCTCCAGCTCCTGCCAACTTAGCAGTCTGAAAACATGCAAATGTGAGTAGATAGGTACTATTTTGGCAGGAAAAGGCAAAGAGATACCCCAAACAATCTTGCTAGCCACATAACCAGGAGACTCCTTGGCTTGAAAATGGAGAAAGCACCTCTCTAGAGCCAGAGAGGAGCACCACCTCCAGAAGCCGGAAATGAAAGGAGAAGCCTGTGTGTTTGTGTGTCTCGTTGTACATGATTGTAAATGCATTGCATGTTTGCCTATGTATGCAAATGCTATTATCCACTCTGAGTCCCCAAGGGGAGAAGGGTGGAATATAAATAAAGTGTATTATTATTATTATTATTATTATTATTATTATTATTATTATTATTATTATTCCATGATTACTTGAAGGATGCATCAGTGATTTGCAAGAATTTTAGAAAGCAAGATGAATTTTTGTCCTCCTGCTGTCATGTGTGGTTTTGCTATGTCATGATTATGGAAACACTGGTTCCTGTTAGCTAATTTACACATACAAGTCACCATTTGCATTGGAATGTATATGCACATAGCAGCTCATGGTAAAATAGTTGACTTACCTTTAAAAGTGGCCAAGCCAAACAAGTGATGCTCCACTAAGCCAATATGGGCTACCACCATGTCAAACACATCTTTGCATACAGTCTTGGTATCACAGGTGAGTTCTAGCCTCTGGCCACTTAAAAACATGACATTCACTTTCCGCCGAGTATCTTCGTTCTTTCCTTTCTTGTTCTGCATTGCATCAAACAAAATACTGTCTGCCATCAAACTGCTGAAGGATCATGTATCATGAGTAGCAAATGCTATCTTATTTTTAATGGAAAACACATTTCTACCATAACAGGGCTTATGCCAAGCTATATTGCTTCAAAATAAAGTAAAAGTGTGACACGTTAATTTTGCAATAAAATCTCTCTCATGAAAACACTCTCATGAAACAGCTCTAATGAAAACACTTAGACCAGGCCCCTATGCCGTGATAGGCTTCCCATTTCAGCGATAGAAGGGTCATTTGAATATCATGCATTCTAGTGTGTAATAAAGGACTGTAGGAATGAAGAAGGTGTAGGAATGACGAAGGTGAATAAGTGAAGAAAACATTAGGAACAATTCAGAAAAAGGTATGTGCTTATACAGTTTAAACCAGTGGTTCTGTGGTCCATGGACCACTAGTGGTCCGTGGACTCACTGTCACTACACCGTTACAACAAGAGCAACTAATCTCGCAATACCCTCTTATAGTGCCAAGGCTTATTAAATATGGTTTTCTGTGAGCAGATGGTGATTATAGGATGGCATATGTTCTGTATCAGAAAGTAGAGCTGATGTGGTCTATCCAATGCAATTTTCTAAATCAGCACCTCAAATAACCAAACCGAATCTAAAGTTGACCAAAAACTGATTTGTAACCCTTTTGGTAGTAATGTTGGAGAGTGGTCCATGGTCAAGTGGTCCCTGGTCAAAAAAATGCTGGGAACCACTGGCTTAAACTATATGCTATGATAAATGCATAAAATGAAGCAAAGCTTTTTTTTAACCAATTTGAAATCAATGTGATTTTGTAGTATTTGAACTCTGGCTATTTTTCCCCCTTTTCATACTAAAGGAACCTAGATCCCCAAATATGTAGTGTTCTCTGAGACCCTGCAGCATCTAGAAAGCTAGAATGTCAAGAAGACAACTAGCCCAGATGCCAGTCAAGCATAAAGAACGGCTGACCCTTGGAAGAGGGAGCAACATCATACATGAAATGAGAGATCAAGCAGCCAATGAACTGTAACAAATTACATACTCTCCAGTGCATAAAAATGTCTCCAGCAAACATTAAAATATCCTGCCAAGATAGAGATGGCTTAGCCTAGTGCTTTGATCTTAGGATGAAAAGAAATGGAAGAAATGGAAAGAACAAGAAAACAAAAATAAGGCAGCAGTGAGAGGCTTGCAGCCTTCCTGATGTTGGATTACAATTTCAATCAGTTCTGCCAATCGGAGCTGCAATCCAATACATTTTAACCTGTGCTCTAAGGTAAAAGTTTCCCCTTGACATTAAGTCTAGTCGAGTCTGACTCTGAGGAGTGGTGCTCATCTCCATTTCTAAACCGAAGAGCTGGCATTGTTCATAGACGCCTCCTAGGTCATGGGGCCGGCATGACCGCATGGAGCACTGTTTCAATTCCTATTGATCTACTCTTGCACGTTTTTGAACTGTGAGGTTGACAGAAGCTGGGGCTAACAATATGAGCTAACCCTGTTCCATGGATTTGAACTGCCAACCTTCTAGTCAACAAGTCTGCGGTTTAACCCGTTGTGCCACCACAGCCCCATAACATGTGCTCTAGGCCAAAACAAATATTTTCCCTATAGAAAACCCACAATTCCACCTCCTCCATCTCCAGTTGAAATCATCCTAAGTGGATAAGCTTGGAAAAAAATAGGGATGGAGGAGAAAGTAGCTCATTTTGTGCTTAATATAATCTACCATTAATTAGCCAAGACATGAATTTTTACAATGCCAACCTTCAGTCAAAAATGCATTAAAATAAGTATGTTAAAGTGCTCACAAAAATGCATGTGTGAGTATATTATGTGTATCATGCATATTATGAAATGCTGCTTAAAATATATAATAGACAAAACTGCATGCATGACACATATAATTAGTAGAAATGTAAATAGATGTGCACTTAGGAAAAAATAAAATTGATACCGAAATGCTTAAGACTAGGAAAACATGAATAGGAAGAAATCTAATTTGGTCTATGCTTTTACAAAATTAGTCTTTTAGAACATCCTCCATTTAGGGTATAAAGTACTGGCCTAGATAAGGGAAATATCCTTAAGTTTTCTAAGTTCATATGCAGAAGGTGGAATTCCTTCTAATTCATAAGGCAACGTTCAGCTGATCCATATCAAAAGACACCAAAAGTATGTTACATCTGTGCAATTCTTATAGGGTTCATTGACAAAAGTTGCTTAGAGATACAAAAAGTCAAAGCTTAAAGCTTAATTGAGAACTCAGACATTTGGCTTGACATGACCCTATCCTGACTCTCTCAGAGAAATTAAGCCAGTGAAAGCCATTGGAGGTTACAAAAGTAAAGATGTGGGGCACACAGAGAAGATAAAGAGAAGGAGATGTTGAGGGAGAGAAAAAAAATACAAGCATTACACCATTGATCCACTATCTACTTATATAATTACTATTGATGTTAGATGAGCAGATGAAATCTTACCAAAATTGACTTTGGCAGGTCCAAGGAAGTAAATGGCTCAATTGTTGTTTTCACAAATTCAGGGCCAAAGAAATTCTGCAAATCACAGAATTCCATATCAGAATTACAGTGTGGAAGCAACAAAACATAAGTAATTACAAACCACGATACTGAGAATAATTGGAAAGCACAAAGGGATTGAATGTGAGGATAACATTTCATGCATGTGATAAAGTTCATAAAAGTTTATGTCACGTTATGTGTGATTGCCAACAGACTAACATGTCAACTTTCCCAACTGTCCTCTTCTATCATGCTGTAGGATGAACAGATCAAGATGAGAGAAAGGAAAGAACGCTATGGATGCATTGACTGGGCCAACACGATATTGTATGCTTTGCGATGAGCTGAATTTTCAAACACACTGGACATACATGCACAACCAGTTACTACTAATCTTCCATCATTGTGAATTGTTGAAAGCACTCTCAGATCTTATGAAGATGGTGATCATAGAATCATAGAATAATAGAGTTGGAAGAGACCACATGGGCCATCTAGTCCAACCCCTTGCCATGCAGAAAAAGCACAATTAAAGTACTCCTGACAGATGCACACAAGAGTTCCAAGTAATGCAATGCTTAGAACCAGAATTTGGGAAAGTTATTTGTTTGTTTGTTTTTTGGACTCTTAGTGCTAGCTGCGAGATTCCAAAAATTATTATTCTCCCATTCTAATATGTATGTGGTATGTGAGAACACCATGATGGTCAACTCCATATAGCTGTATTCCCCTGAAAATAGAAACTACTGGCATGTAGAATTGTAGGGTTGAAAGAGACCCTAAGGGCCACCCAATCCAACTTCCTACCATGCAGAAATATACAACCAAAGACAGCTGGCTTTCCAATCTCTGTATAAAAATCTTCAAAGACGGATACTCCATCACACTCTGAGGCAGTGTTTTACATTGTCAGACAGCTCTTACCATGTAGCTATTTTTCAAAGGGAATGTATCATACATAAGTAGGTATATATTGTAGGAATGTAAATCCTCAACTATTTTGTCATCACCTACAGAGACAGATAATGATAGTAGTTTTCACATTAGCCCAAGGGAAATCAAATATTCCTCCACAGTATGTTTTCTGTGCTGTGGGAGAAATAATTTGCCTGGATTTGTGTGTTTGCGTATGAAACAGACATATATTATTCTCTGTAGAACAATTTCTCTGTAACACTTCAGGACATTTGAATACCAGGAGGAAGATTGCAAAGAATTCTCCCTGGTTTATTATTCTTCCCAATAGAGTTTGCGTACGGTTAGGAAACATATTTTTCAGCCTGGGGACAAATAATTACAAATATTCTTCTAAAACCTTGTTTGTAGCAACCATTTTTTGGAAGAGAGCTACAATGCCATTGTCTTCCATGAGTGTTTGATAGCAGAATAATTTTCTCCCTATGTTCCAGTTGCTGAGGATACCATTCTCATTTCCTTTACAGTTTTTCACAAAATAATGCAACTGAGCACGGAACTTTCCTGACCTTCGTTATTGGCCTTCTAATAGAGAATTTATGACAAATTTCCCAAACTAAGGTTTTCCTGGAAAAGAGATTACAAATCGCTGATTATTTTGTATTATCAGACATGTACCAGACAGCTCTTTAGACAGGGCAATTGAGATTCCTGGATTTGTCCCATCGACATGTTGGAAAGGCTTGGGGGCCAACAGTAGCAACAGCTAGTAGCCCGGAGGCATTCTAAGAAAACTGAATAAATGTCTCTGCATTTCTTAACATCCTGGTGTCAAAACCTGGCATTTGCTTAGTCACCCCTGTTGCTGTTGGAACAAGCCTGCTTCCTGTAAATACCCAAGGAATGTCCATAAGAAGGACATTTCAAAAAGAAAACAAGATATAAGGGCACACAAGGGTACATTTTATAAAGTACACACTAGAACAGTGTTTCTCAGCCTTCCTAATGCTGTGACCCCTTAGTACTGTTCCTCATGTTGTGGTGACCCCCCAACCATAAAATTATTTTTGTTGTTACTTCATAACTGTAATTTTGCTGCTGTTATGAACCATAATGTAAATATGTGATATGCAGGACATATTTTCATACACTGGATGAAATTTGGAACCAATACACAAAACACCCAAATTTGAATACTGGTGGGGTTGGGGTGAAGGACTGATTTTGTTATTTGGGACTTGTAGTTGCTGGGATTTATAGTTCACCTACAGTCAAAGAGCATTCTGAACTCCACCAAAGATGGAATTGAACCAAATTTGGCACCCAAAACTCCCATGACCAAGAGAAAGTACTGGAAGGGTTTGGTGGGCATTGGCTTTGAATTTTGGAGTTGTAGTTCACCTACAACCAGAGAGCACTGTGAACTCAGACAATGATGGATCTGGATCAAACTTAGCACTAATACTCAATATGCCCAAATGTGAACACTGGTGGAGTTTGGGGAAAATAGATTTGACATTTGGGAGTTGTAGTTGCTGGGATTTATTGTTCACCTACCATCAAAGAGCATTTTGAACCTCACCAACAATAGAAGTGGCTCAAATTTCCCACACAGAACCCCCATGACCAACAGAAAATACTGTGTTTTCTGATGATCTTTGGTGACCCCTCTGATACTCCCCTCATGACCCCTTCCCCAGGCTCCTGACCCCTAGGTTGAGTACCGCTGCAGTAGACACTCATGAAAACTATTAAAAATTATGCATTTTTAGGAACATAATTTTCCAAAACATGAACACAGGTTATATCTGTTAAAATACCATAATTGGAAAAAGTAAACAGTGTTTAATGAGAACAACCAGCAAAAACAAATGATATTGTTATAACTCAATAACTTAAAGTGTGCAGAAAGGTATAAAATGTTACCCTTAGTTTCCTTTGGGTCATGGCTGTTTCCAATGCGATCTCTCTGAGAGGATCCCTTGTCATATCAAGTACTGATGGCCTCAGTGTTTCTCCAGGATACAGGCTTAGTCGAGACTGTCTGAGGGCCATTTTAGCTTGCAGCTGCATCATCTCCTCTTCCTGGCGCTTCAGCATCACTTCTTGGCTCAAGTGGTTGCCTTCCAGTGGAGTTTCGTATTGCCTATTATTGAGAAAGGTGGAAGAAAATTTGGGTTGTCATTTAAAAAAAAACAACAATGAATGCCACTAGGCAATCTGTCAGTATTATTGTCATGTGTCTTCAAGTCATTTCAATCTTATCATGAACTTAAGATGAAGCTATGTTTTGGAGCTGAGTGTGTGTGGCTCATCCAAGGTCAACCATGGCTGAGCGGGGAATCCAATCCTGGTTTCCAGAGTTGTTGTCTAATGCGCAAACCATTATGCCACAATGACTCTTGTCAACATTATAACAGACTATAATAAATAAGGGAACATATTGATATATGTTTTTGGTAAAAAGGAAATCACTTTGGCCAATTTAATGTAGGAACACAGGGATACTGAATTACACTACTAGCCCTTCTAGCCCATGGTAGCACATTTCCAGGGTTGAAGGCAGGATTATTTCCTAGTTTTACCAAGATTGGTTTCCTGCCCAAGGTTTCCTTCAAGCAAGGATTGGGAAAAGGGCCAAGATTCCTAGCATGCCATCCCTGTGCAGACTGTTCGGTCTCATTAATACATGTGCTAATCCTAGGTTGATATGTCCTAGTGTACGGCAATTGAGATCAATGGTAACTAAATGGGCTGTAACTTATAAATTCCATTCATTTCAATGGGTCTACTCTAGGAAATATTTAGACTGTTAATCCAGCTTTTTCAACAAAAAAGTGGCCATGGCACCTTACAAAAATTAGAAGATAGGTGAAAAATAAAATTCTGATTAATAAATATAATAAAAAACCCATAAAATATAGAGCCAGCACAAGAATCATCCTCTGTCCAACAACAGACCAACTTACATCCCAAAACCCTTTTCGAATAAAAGTTTTCACCCTGCTACAAGAGGAAGTCAACTCAAATTCCTCCAAGCATGAAATTTCAGTGCTAAGTGATAGCCACACTCTGATGTAAAAGTGTAGTTGTTCCAAAATCTGTATGTACAACAAATTTATATTTTAAGACTAGAGTGCTAAACTATCACAAATGAAAACCACCATCCAGGATGCCCACTAATCCTTAAACTATATTATCTTCTTTATATGAATTTCCTAACAAGCAAAGCTGCCTTTGAATAACTGCAAAGATATAAAAATCAAGAATCCTTTAATTCAACATCACATAAGTCCTCAAGGTCAGCCAAAATTAGTAACTCTACCCTCAAACTTCTTGGCTTGTGCTCTTAAGTCAGAGCACTGGAATTACTTATTAACTTCAAGATAGTAGGATTACCAGTCAGCTGGAAAATGGGATTGTAGCGAAGGCAAGAAAGCTATAATAATGGGATCATCTGCTATACTTACCAAGGTGTGATTTCACACTGGGGTCTAGAGGAAGAAGCCAGAGTTAAGGTATGAGTTAGGGAGTGTAGCTGAAGAGAGAAGCAGAAGGTTCAGGAGCAGAACAGATGGGGAAAGAAGGAGCAGACACTGTGAAGGAAAGAGGGGAAATTTAACCTGCTACAATAGAACTAAGGTGGCTAAATCCCTACATGCATGGTTGCTGACCATTCCTACAAAAGGCCAAGAAAACAGAAGTTGCAAATGTTTAACTTCCCTTGGCACAGAATTGCATGCATGGAATCTGTCCCACTTCTGAGTCATACTGCTTCTGGAATAAGAGATTCCCATGCAAAAACTGGAGATGCTGTTTGGATCACGAATCCCATAACATCCCACTCTGACAATAATCATATGGAAAGCCCCTTGGAGATTATCTAAGACTGCATATGAAGCAGGAGAAACCCAATGTTCGCATCTTGGGAGTGATCCTGGGCTCATCACTGAGCCTGGAGCCCCAGGTCTCGGGGGTGGCCAGGAGAGCTTTTGCACAATTAAAACTTGTGTGCCAGCTGTGCCTGTACCTTGGGAAGTCTCATCTGGCCACAGTGGTCCATGCTCTTGTTACATCCTGAATAGATTACTGCAATGCGCTCTACGTGGGGTTGTCTTTGAAGACTGGAAACTCCAACTAGTGCAATGGGCAGCAGCTAGAGTACTCTCTGGAGCGTCATACAGGGAGCACCCCCCCCCCCCGGTTATGTCAGCTCCACTGGCTGTTGGTCCAATTCCGAGCACAATTCAAAGTGCTGGTGTTGACCTATAAAACTCTATACAGTTCTGGCCCAGCGTACCTGTCCGAACGTATCTCCTTCTATATCTCACCTCAGAGTTTAAGATCTTCTGAGGAGGCCCTACTCTCGGCCCTGCCTCTGGTTGCAAACATGCTTGGTGGGGATGAGGGACAGGGCTTCTTGGTGGTGCCCCCCCCCCGCCTGTGGAATTCACCCCCCCAGTGAAATTAGATTATTAACATCCCTCCTTTCCTTTAGAAAGAAGTTAAAAACATGGATGTGGGACCAGGCCTTTGGGTAATCTTGCTGACAATGACAGTGACAATGATGACAATCGCTATGGAAATGGATTATGGACATGCTTGATGGTGTCTCTAACTACAGAATTTGAGTCAAATAAGGCCACCAGGCTGTTATTGAAACAGAAACAGATTTTAATTCATTAATGTGATTTAATGTTTTAAATGTATGTAATTATTGGATTTTATTATGTATTTTATTATGTGTACAATGGAGGCATCGAATTATTGCTGGCTGGAAGCTGCCCTGAGTACCCCCCTTCCCGGGGGGGGGGGGTTGAGAAGGGTGGGGTACAAATATCTGAAATAAATAAATAAATAAATAAAATAATAGAACAGGGGCAGTGAAGCAATGAAGTGAACTGGTAAGGCAGTTAAACTGTGCCTAAAAAGAGCCAACCAATGATGCTCAATAGCAGAATGACCAGCTTCTACACAATGGAGTGGCAAATCCCCTCCGAGTTTTACCCAGAACTTTAAAATGAGCTTTCTAAAGTATCAAACACACCTGCAGGATACATTTCAGTAACCTGAAACATTTCTTGTATATTTCAGACTGAAACACAGAAGTGGATCCATAAGTCTACTGACACCAGAGCCAGTGGAGAGCACTGGATAAATATAGCTGCCTTGATAAGCCAAGAAAAAAAGCACAATATAACATTTGTGGCTTCCATGGTAAAATTTCAACATGCAGACATAAGAATGTTGCATTTTCTCAGTCTTACTGTTATATCCGTTTCCTCTGTAGAACAGAGGATTGGTTCAAAATATTATAAGCCAACGGACTGTAGCTAATCCAAATATTTTATTTGCAATTAATTAACACAATTACTCAATCACTGGGGCTCACATCCTCTGGAGGTCTGACAAATCTGGAGCTTGGAATGAATGAAACATTTGAATGATGTACCAGGGGAGGGAAAGGTGAAGCGTTTTCACTAATTATTCCTACAATTAAAAACATTATAAAACAAAGACCTTTAAATATATATACAGAATAAGTGATTTGAGAACCACCTTCATAAACTTGGCAGATGCCAACTAGTTAGTGGATACATTCCACATAATTACAACCCCACTGATTATTTTTTGCTTTTTTTCTAGCCAGGGGTTTTGAATATTAGCTTCTAAAGCATTATTAAGTAGCTCAAGCCCAAGGGCATGATACCAAGAGCAGTGGATTTTATGAAAAAAAGCAGAATGCAGTGCTTGTATCTGGGTTACTGATCGTATCTCAAAGGGTTGTGAACTGGAAGATGGAACATCTTTTTTCACATTTTTGAAGCCATTATCAAGGCAGAATAAGCTCCCTCACTGCACTCATACTAGAGAGGCAAAGAAATGATTAAGAACTAGAGGAAAGGTTGCAGCCAATGAGGCATTTTTCTGTGGGTGGATCAAGATGGGCAGGGCTGGTTTACAACAGAACGGGGTGCAGCATCTTCAAAACAAAACAAAACAAAACGTAGTCTTGTAGTCTACTCTGCTTCAAGCTATTTTGTTTGGCACTTGAATTCAAACAGTTCAGAACTTAACCACGCTGGGATTCTTCCTACAATATATATGAAAAAAAGTTTTTTTCTGAACAGTGATCATCCTATCAGAAAACAACAAAACATGTTCTTGCAGACTGCTTCTCTCATGACTTTGAGAGAAACGTCTACTAAACCAATACCCTCTCAACTGCAGTTACTGATGGCATGTCCCACCTTGCTCTTCAGGGTTACCTGTCCTAACTGGAGATCTTTCTTGACTCATTTTGAATTGTCAACTTTACTGCCCACACTCAATCAATATTCCTGCTAGCATAGCTGTTGTCCCTCCTCTTAAATCACTTGATATGGAATCATGTCAGCTCTGCCAGCAGGGTTGGATTTCAACTTCCAGCAACATCACCAATGGCAAGGAATACTGGGAGATGTCAGACCAACCTGCTGCATGATTCCCAAGCCTGTCACAGCTGAGTCACTGATCTCTCTACATTGTGATGGGAAATTTACTCATGGCGGACAGTAGTGTTGTTCACTATTTGAATGTCAAGGGAAGCACACATTAAAGGGTGTGTGGCCACTAATATATTTGCCAAGACATGGAAATACATGAAGCAGAATATCAGGTTTCTTTTCAAATGTAGACACCTAGAAATGGAACCCAAAGTGGAAGTGAAACCCAGAAACAGGTACTGACTGCATCAGGTATTAACAAGGAATTAATACATGTACACACACACATATCTAAAATCTTACAGCCACTTTAATCTTCCAGTTACCAGCACAAGATTCTGACAATGTAGGGTCTTGATAAGGGATCTAAAGAACATTCACAACTTTTCTCATTCTGTGGAAGAAAAAGTGTCTCAATCCATTGAGATAGGACATTGGAAATGGGCAGTTGCTGCAAGATTTTCATCCCCATGAAAGTGCAAAAATGCACATCTCTTTTCATCAAGGCCTCAGTAGTTTGTGTAAAATACACATTTGCCAGAACTACTCTCCTTCTCCTTTTGTTAGGCAAAATGCACACACATATGGTACCCATGGGACAAGATAACGGATCTCAAAGCTGCAACAATCCATCCAAAGTTGTTTAAAAATCCACACAAGGCACCAACAATAGCTATTTGTAAAAAAGAAACCCTATTTGCAATTAATTTGTACTCTACTAGCTTTTGGTTTATACTTGTAAAGCTATCTTGAGTCCAAAATAGTTCTAAATAAGTAGTAACAGTCCCGTCATGTAATTTGTATAAAAAGAGAGCAAAAAACTCTGGAAAATGTGCAACAACTCATCAGTTTGCTGGGTGGAAGAAAGCTTAGGGATTTTTTATTCTTGTTCATAACAGTAAATTGTACAATGATTATAATTCTTGTCGTGACCAGAACTTGGAAATGCAACTTTTTAAAACAAAAAATCCCAGAATTCTTCAGTCATCTTCCAGTCATGTTGATTAGGGAACCAGGGGATTTATTGTCCAAAAAGCATGTTGTTAAAACATTCTGGCAGATTCCTAAAAAACACATCATGAAGGTGGTTCATCATGAGCCCAGCTGAACACCTAAATTGGAAATTCATCTTAAATGTCATCCAGATTTCTATCTGACTCTTTGCAGCTGACAACAGAAGGTCACAAATACATGTCCTCAAATTTCCAGACATATTTCATTTCTACATGTGGCAACGTATATATTTCTTAAGCAACACACAAAAATCCCCCTTATCTGAGGCCATGTACACCCACTTATTTCTTAAGGAATGAGTCAGGAATAGTTCTGCTTCAGACTTCACCTCAACCTGATGAAATCTTGAGCCATTCAAGTTTGAGCAAGACACATTTAGGTGGGATATCAGGCAACCTTTTCTAGCTATGAAACAACTGAGTGCTGCAATACATGTGACGATGAAATTGTAGAATCTTACATCTAGAGGTTTTAAAAAATATCCATGAGCTTCCAGTAGGACTGATTTAAATCAATGTTGTGAACGTTACAGAATTTCAGAACAAGTAGAACACAAACCTCACCCTTCTTGTTCCCTGGACCTTTCTTCTCCTAGGAGAATTTGCAAAAACCTCTTGCTGATGTAGAATATTGTACTGTTGACAGTACAGGCAATATATCTAGACACATCTGCCATTCCTAGATATATCTGTGATTCGTATCCCCTTCACAGCTCTGAAGCCACTTTCATAGTATAGTCAGCCCTCCACATTTGTGGGTTCAACCTTTGCGAATATAATCACTCAAAAATTGATCAATATAGGCTCTCTAAGAATTTCTAACTCCTCTAGTGTAACTCTATGTTCAACTTTCAGCAAATATCTTAGAATTTCTATAGACATGTCCTAACAGGTAAAAATGGTAGTGAGGTATTTTTTTTATTCACCACTTTTCACTATTGTGGTGGTTCTGTGACCCTAACCCCAGTGAAAATGGAGGGCTGACTCTATAAGAGTATTGCACTATAGAACAGTGGTTCCCAACCTTTTTTGACCAGGGACCACTTGACCAAGGACCACTCTGTCCAGGGACCACTCTCCAACATTAGTACCAAAAGGGTTACGAATCAGTTTTTGGTCAACTTTAGATTCAGTTTGGTTATTTGAGGTGCTGATTCAGAAAATTGCATTGGATAGACCACATCAGCTCCAGTTTCTGCTCGCTCACAGCACTATATGAAGGTTTTAATAAGCCTCAGCACTATAGTAAGCCTCAGCACTATATGAAGGTTTTGTGAGACCAGTCATTCTGGTTGCAACGGTGTAGTAACGGTGAGGTCTTAATAAGCCTCAGCACTATAATAAGCCTCAGCACTATATGAAGGTTTTGTGAGACCAGTTATTCTGGTTGCAACGGTGTAGTAACAGTGAGGTCCCAGACCATATTTTAGTTCTTGTCGACCACTGGTGGTCCATGGGCCACAAGATGGGAACCACTGCTATAGAATGACCTCATTTGTTTCCATATAATACTCAAATTCTTTCCACCATCTGCTTCCAGAAATGATCTGCAGATGAGGCACCAGGAAGAAAAGAAGGCAGATACACTGGGTTGCTGTAAGTTTTTTTGGGCTGTATCACCATGTTCCAGAATTAATCTCTCCTGACGTTTCATTGATATATAAAGCCCATTTTCCTAGTTTCCAACAGACCTCACAACCTCTGAGGATGCCTGCCATAGATGCAGGTGCAGCGTTGGGAGAGAATACTTCTGGAACATGGCCATACAGCCCAAAAAACTTACAACAACCCAGTGATTTCGGCTATGAAAGCCTTCGACAACACAAGGCAGATACATATGATTGGGATCAAATCTAGGTTTAGATCTAAAAGGGGTAGTTCAAAAAGACAGCAGCCTGAATGTTACCATCTTGATGTATCCATTCACCATTCCTTCCTTTCCCCTCACTTCCCTTCCCTCCTCTCTTCTCTTAAGACCAGAATCAGAGGTAGGTTTCCAGTTTCTTGAATCACTTTATCTTAATATCCAAAATGAGTAAATGAGAAGTCCCCTGCAAAGCAGGATCTGAATAAGAAACCAGTTAGTTCTTCTGCAACTGGTCACATGAAAGTAGGTTCATTAGTCATTCATACTGGAAAAAAATGTGCTTACAGCTGAACTGTGCCTTATGAGTCTATAAACTAGTTGCTACATTGGGAGTTCCTCTTTTTTTCTTTACCTTGATCTTTGTCCCTGAAGTCGACCTAATGGAGAGGGATCATCTTCTCTTTGGAGACGACCACTGGAGTCATCCCTCAGTGCTTCAAACCTCCTCGCTGGCACATGGAAAGAAAGCCAAAATCATAATTTAGTATTGAATAAAGGACAATTATTATATCACCTATGTTTTCACTACATTCAAGTTACCTTCAAGCCCAGCTTTTAAGTAATAGTATACATATTTTGTTAAATCCACAGGGACATGACGAGAGAATAGGGAATGCAAAACAAAAATGTCAGCCTTGTCTTGATTTTTGCCCAGACAAGTTGTCTCAAAATGGCAAAATAGCCTACTGAAGTTTCTCCAGTTCATACATTTCCCCCATCATACTTCCTTCAATTTATGCAAAGTTTCTCATGCTGAATTAGTGATTTTTTTCAGCTTTGTGACCAGACACACATATTTGGCAGACAAAAAGACAGGCTGACTGATCTAAAAGATACAAGCACCCCATTTGACACTACTTCTTTTTAAAAGTCCATGAAGCAAAGCAACGTTTATTTAGGGCTTACATTTACAGAAATACACAATCATGTCACAACATGGACAAAACTCTTTCATTTTCAACATCATTAGTTATAATAATGCAACTGCTGAGGGCACCGCTAACCAAGTAAAAGATCAGAACTGTAGAAAATTCAGCCACAGTACATATAATGCTCTGCTTTAAAAAGATCAGAGAATCTTCAACCTGCCTATCAACTTATGGCGACTCTACAAATATCATATGTATCTTTATGCAAGGAATACTCAGAAGTGGTTTGGCCAGTCCCTTCCTCTTAAATATAACCTGCAGCACCTGGTGTTCATTTGTGGTCTCCCATCGAAGTACCAACTAGGGCTGCCCAATACCAGAAAGGATCTGGGGTCTTTAGGATATTCAGGCCTCATTCTGAAAGTCTTACCTTGCCGGAAATCAGCCTCAGAAGACATAAAGGATGGACTTTCACTGTCTGTGCTGTATATGTCACTGTGATAAGATTTATATCTTCGAACATTGTCTGAAAGAATTTGAAGGAAACACAGCAATGTAATTACTCAACATATCATTTAATATCATTCCAATGCACAAACTTTTAAATACTTAGTTCTATTATCCCACTAGCCACTTTGCCTGATAAAATAAATAAGACTGCAGTCAGGCTTCTTTTCACTTTATTTTAAAAAGGAAAAGGTCACCGTATAGCTATCCAAGTAGTAATCCGGCACTTGAAATTAACATGCTAGAAGAGCCAATGATACTACCTATAATACATTTTCCCTGAAACAGAATAAATAGAACACAAATGGATAGAGTTAAACGTGGAGGACTTTGTGTAATGTTCAGACATGGTTTATCACTGCGTTTGTGAGTAATTTTGAATAGTGGATGTTTTTTGTGTTTTAAAGCATTTTAAAAAATAGTATTAAGTTAACAGGAAAAAGTAATGTTTTAGCTATTACTTTTCTCAATGTTTCGATCTTTGCATTTGCAATAGCAAGTCAAGGACTTCTCTTGCTAAGAATTCCAAAAGGCTCCGCCTTGAACTACGTTTCTCAGAATTTTGTAGGAGCAACTGGGATGATTGGCAGACAATAGCCTCCACCATTCTATAATGCTGGTGGGAAAACATCCCAAACTCTAGGATATTTTATCTTCCATAATCCCTTAGCATCATCTTTAACAGATTCTTGTCACATTTGATCATTCTTAACCATGAATAAAGATGCCTTTTAACATTCGATCTGATCTAAAACACAGTTTCTGAACTATGAGTTATAGGTGGCTCTAAACATGGGAAGTAATTGTGAGATGTATTTTAAAATTCAACCTAAAAATGTATAATCATTGAATCATAGAATCATAGAGTTGGAAGAGACCTTGTGGGCCATCCAGTCCAACCCCTTGCCAAGAAGCAGAAAAATCGCACCCCCTGACAGATAGCCATCCAGCCCCTGTTTAAAAGCCTCCAAAGAAGGAGCCTTCACCACTCTCTCCGGGGCAGAGTCCCACTCCTGAACAGCTCTCACAATGAAGGAGAGAGGACAGAGGAGGATGACAGCAGCAATGAGATGGAAACATACAATCTTTCAAACACATTTTGATCCCAATGTTATGGAAAATGCTAACCTAAAAAGGCCACCATGCTAATTAATGTTGATTTATTGGCTGAAGTAGGTATCAATCAATGGGTTAGAAAACCAATTTCTAGTTTTGGTTTTCTGTCATATCTTTGTGGCATATGTATGATTGGGAAAATGTTACATGTGAGCATGAGATGAACTGTGACCCATTTCAAATTGTGCCAAAATGACTGGAAGTTCATCACTGCTTTTGGTATTAAAGTGCAGGATCGTCCTGAAAAATGTTTAATAGTTACTGTTTCATATCTGTTCAAAAAGGAAAAAAAAGTCACTGGTGAACTTGTGTCTCCTGGAAACTTACAGGAGAGGCAATTCTCATCAGAAAAAAGTGGTCTAGGGAATGGAGTGGTTGTGGTTAAGTTTGCAAAACATTGTCCTATCCTTGATGTAAACTGAGGTGGGCCACTGTGGGACCCAGGAGCTTGCATTAATACCAAGGAGATTTTGGAGGTCTCTGCTTACCCCCAATCCAATTATTTTGCTCACAACCTCCAAGTCATGTGGACCATTTTGGGGGCATGAATGCCTGGCAAGTCTTATCTACAAAAGGTCAACATACGGTAATTTACTATTTATTTCCATTTTAGGAAAAGCTCCATCCCAGAGAGGCCTAAAATTGATAATAAAAACTGAAATTTTATCACAAATGCTCTTCACACTCCCTTCAGGACATTTTTAACCCCCAAGGATTACATGGAGTCTGCACTTTGTCCACACCCTATGTAAATAAATTATGGGATAAAATTATCTCAACCTTTTCTCAATTTTTTTAAATCAACAAGAATAATTTTTAAAATGGTATAAATTTGAACAACAAGATGGAAGTAATGGGGTAACTTGGGAAGGAAGAGAAAGAAGAAAGGAATTGGGTGGAATGAACTGCAGATTTAATCTCATGAAGAAGGGAAATGATATACATGAACACAAATAAAAATGCCATAAAAACAACATATCATAAAGGAAGCTCATTAATAAACCCAGTGATTCTGGCCATAAAAGCCTCTGACAAGACATCAAAAACAAAATTGTTTTTTGAGTAAAGAAGCATATTAATTTTTGTACAAACAACATTGCTGGTGTGTGTGTATGGAATCAATGGTTAAACAAACAAATTGCAACAACCATGAATGTATGAGGAGTTTGTTTTAAGTAAACTTTCCATCAGTTACAACTATTTTCTGATCATTTTCCAATAAACCCAGAATGGGAATGGCATTTTGCCCTTTGTCTGATATCTAGTACTGGATAACACAGTGGTTTTCAACCTTTTTTTTTTTTTGACCAGGGACCACTTGACCAGGGGCCACTTTGACTAGGGATCACTCTCCAACATTAGTACCAAAAAGGTTACAAATCAGTTTTTGGTCAACTGTAGATTTGGTCTGGTTATTTGGGGTGCCGATTCAGAAAATTGCATCGGATAGACTACATCAGCTCTAGTTTCTGATACAGAACATATGCCATCTAGTAGTCGCCATCTGCTCACCGACAGAAAAGCATATTTAATAAGACTCAGTACTATAAGAGGGTTTCACGAGATAGTTGCTCTGGTTGCAACAGTGTAGTTGGTGAGGCCATGGACCATATTTTAATTCTTTCAGACCACTGGTGGTCCACGGACCAAGGGTTAGGAACCACTGGGTTAACAGAAGATCACGTCTGGCCACTCTTTGTGTTGGGAATTAAGTCACAACTGCTACATTTTTCACAGAGGCATTTTAACTTCAAAATACCTGCTTACTGAATTTTGATATTCAGAATGAGTAAAAGCGTGGTATTTCAAATATTAGCTGAAGAAGTGTGTGTGTGGGTTTAAAGAGAGAAAGAAAAGCCTGACAGAAAGCTGATAATATTTACAAGGTGACAATAGCATCCAGATGAAATTATTTTTGAGCTGCTGGCAAAAAAAGATGGGGATAATTATATGTTGTCAACACAGAGAGGGTTCCTCCAGGTGTGAATGTGTGCATGAAGGCATGTGAAGGTGTGAAAGACTATAAAGATGTCTCTATAGACATTAAATACATCAACGCAACAGACTTTGCACACATCTGTAATTGTAATGCTGTCACCTCATCTAGGTATAGATTTTGTCAACTGGCTGGTTAATGAGGAAAGCTTTTGTTACTAGCTTAGTGATGTATTTTTGTTAATGATGTGCTTTTAAACTGCAATGTACTGTAAATCATGTTAAAAGACACTGGTAGCCCAAGTTTTGTGGGAATGCTATGTAAGCTATGGTCAGTCATTATGCCATGCAGGAGCTGCAATTTTGGCCTGATCTAAGCAGAGTTTTTTCTATGTACAAATAAACCTTGACAATGAAATAAGAGATTAAACTTGTATGTCAATAGAGAATAGATAACTCCAATCATTATATTAAATGTCACATTTTACACACTGAATCTCACTGCTCTAGTTATTCTTTGATGCCACAACTAGGATTGAGTTCAGTAACATTTAGAATCTTTCTACCTGCTAAAATTAGACAGAGAGATTCAGCCTAAATTATAATGTTTTAGGGTCCATTTAAACTGATAAATAGCTACTGAATTCGGGAAAGAAATATATATAGATGGATAGCCTGTTAGTACTGACAAAGACCAATCAATGTGGCTGGCACATCAATTTCTGTGCTGGTCCGTGACGAATTTATCCTGCTTCTGGCTTGTGATAAACAACAGTAATGTACAGATTCACAGGAAAGCAGAGCCCCAGCTCCAAACTAAAAGCACATTATATGTGTCAAAGGCACAGACTGTAAGAACCATAAGGGTAGAAAGAAGAAAGAGATTAAAAAGCAACTTTTAAGATAGAATTGGTTACCATATATACAACATTCAAATTATTGATCTAGAATTCCTAATATATAACATCATATAAATTACCACTCTTTTGAAGGATAAGTAGGAAACCAGACAAGGACTATGGGAAAGGTCTGTAGGAAAAATAGAATAACCAGTGTAGACATTATGGTAAATAAACTGTCCCATATTTGCTCTTCATTGATAAGGATTTGGGGACTTTATCCTCTTTCAAAAAGACCACTGTCAAATATTTTAGGGGACATCCAATGGTGCTTTTGAATTAACAGAACACAAAGTGGTGCAAAGAGGGTGTTTCATCAATCTTCCAACCTATCGTAGGACTCCCAGCCAGGGAGTGGGAATAGGAGGACAAAGCCAAAAACCACATAGAGATATTACTTTAAAAGTAGATTTAAGTACAGTAAGACCCCTGTTTTAAAGAGGGATATGTTTCTAACTGGATCATGATTACCTGAAATTGTGGATGTAACCAAACACCATTAAATTGCTTGATTTCTAGTCCCAGCATCTCTTAGAGTTGCTTTGGAGAAACTAGAGATTACTCGAGAGATATCCATTCTAGGAGCTTGCCAGGTCCTCCATGGTGACTATATTGTAACTTCCAGGGAAGAATATCATAGCCTGGAGGATTTAGTACATTCTTACCATTTTCTCCTGAGCATGGATAAGTGAAACCGTGGATATGTATTGCACAGTCAGAAGTTACTATATCAGCTTAATTTTTGTGGCACAAAAATTTAGAAATAGTATAAAGACCTGGCTTAGGACATCAGCCAGTCCAAAACTATACAAGAATCCAGAGTCCTAGACATATAAGAAATGTGTCCTAAAAATTTGTATTTTCCATCAAGTTCATTCTTTTCCAAAGAACAGAAACAACCGTTCTCTGCCCCTTTCTTCAGTCAGCAAAATACCATATTTAATAACCCAAGTCAAAACACCACACTGAACACACTAGGACTTGATCCAACCACAATGGATTTAAACTTGTATTTTAAAGGAGAGAGACTGTGTAGTCACAAACATACACTGTCTCCAGTGCCATACTTGATCATGCATGAAAACCACATGTTGACTTCATGAAACGAGAGCTTCCTTCTCCAAAGCTGAATGGAAAGTTGTAAGATGGTGGGAGGAAACATTTGTTGCTCCAATTCATGCAAAAATAACCAGAACTTTAGAAAGTTACTTTTGGTTTACTGTTCACAGCTACCAGCCATTGTGTTTAGGGTCAAAGCATTTGCTACACTTCTACAAGTTTAATCATGTACCTTTTTATATGAAGAAAGGGAAATTATAGGTGGTGGACAGGCATCACAAATATTACGTGAAAGACAAAGGAGTGGCAACGTTTTTTGGAGTCAACTCTGAGTTTCAACACACTTGCACTGTTAAATGTTTGATCTAAAAAAATAGGATTTAGCATCTCTCAGAAGATGAAAATCATGTTCACGAGACTGGGGAAACTTCCTCTTGCTCAAGTTCTTTGAACATCAAACTCTGAAATAAAATGATATTGAAAAAGGACAAATGATGACTGATGCCAAGCAATTTTCACCAGGCATCAATAAAGAGAGAAAACTATTCTATTAGCTTTAGAATTATTGTCAGGCCCAGAAGAATGTTAAAACTGGCAAAGCTAATTTCACTTAGGTCACTTAGTAGCTTTATTGAGTAGGTTTCCATGTCCCAGTAAAGGTTTTTATATAAAAAATAGAGCTTTTTACTTTGTATGATTGTCTACTAGAAGGTATGGAGTTCAGATGATGTCATGGCTTTGTGTGAGACAGCTAATCACAATTTTAAACTGTACAGAAAAACTCAACTAGTATTCAGTATTTCTTCAATGCTGGCAAATGGAGGGGATGCCCATCCACATCTGAAGGAAGGAGCCTAGCTTAGAAATGGGTTCCTTGGCCAGAATTCTCTTCCCACACATTCTTGCCAACTCCCAGCATCTGCTACTTGAGCCTGAACCTGCCTGATGTCCCTGTGTAAAGCTTTGGTTCAGATTAGGAATTCTAATCACCAAATTTGGAAAAGCAGTTAGGAATCAGGATGCTTTGCTGACCGCCCTATGACAAATCTTTCTGGGATCCTCCAGTAGATCCAAATCAACCTTTTGCTCAATGAACAGTAGTCAAAAATATGTGACCAGTGCTTACAAAGTCATTGCCAACTTGTTAGCTAAGAGCATTTAATGGAATGAACCAGTATTTCCAAACCTTTTTGCTGGGATTTAAGACAACTAAATAATTCTTTCAGGGTAAAATATGTGCCAGTGTGCTTTTGACATCCCAAAAAATTGTGCTGGTGGCCAGATTTAACTGTTTTGGCCATCAGCAGAATATATTAAACTGTTTGCTTTCTTCTTCTGAATATGAAGATGCATTTAGACCATAAGAGAGCTGAAAAACTAAGATCTTGTCTAATCTTAAAATATAGATAGAGACTGTCTTCTTTGTTTCATAAACCGAATATGTACAATGGATAGAGTAGGCAGAGAAAGGGTACTTCTAAACCACTAGAGTTGACCTGTTCTTGCCAAAGTTATAAGATGAGCAGTACAGAGAGACTGTGGAACTGAAAGTTGTATCTTATCTTCCTTGTCAAGTCCTTTGTTATGCTGTTTCCAAACTCCAACAACGATACGACACATAAAACCAGGAAGACAACCATCATTTTGAAAATGTAACATACAGTTGTCAGGTAGAACACAAATGAGTAAGAAAATTCACTGACCTTCTACATTCATGGCTTCCCTCAGCAACTGCAGCTTCCTCTGCCGCTCTTTGATCCTGTCGAAAGCATTTGACAAAGCTGCAGCCACAGAGGTCTCTGGCCCATGGCGCAACTGATCTAGTTTTTGAGGGCCAAATATATCAAGGGCTATGCTTCCATCTGAGTATCTGCCCTCCTTGTTTCTAGCAGTTGAAGTCCGTACTGAAACCGTCCCTGCATGATGATAGTGCTTGCAGGAATTCCCAGGACAGTCTCTCTCTGTGACTTTGTCAGCTGTGGAAAGCAGATCTGAGGAGGAGGCCCAGACCTTCCGCTTGGGGCCAACATCAGTTTTCCTTTCCAAATCATCAGCTCTACACCGGTATGAACAGTAAGTATTTGTGTCATCTTCATGGCCGGAGTTGTAATTGGAAGAAATGCCCTGGTAGAATTCTTCTTCACCTTGTGAACCTCTAACAGACAAGAATCCCATTGATTTACTAAGCCCTTTGTTGAGAGACAGTTGAGAGACTGGGGCCTTGCGACCATCTCGGGCATCAGTCATTAAAGTTCTTCCTGGAATGATAAAAACCTAGCTTACAGACAGCAAACCTTTTCTCCCAATGCCCCATAGTGCAAACTACAGAAAAACAAATGTTTCTCTTGTGATTCTCCAGATGTTGGAGTAGGAAGCATGACCAGAAAGCAAGTTTAGCTTGTGTCTTTATGGCATTTCTGAATATACCACATTGTTGTTGATGTTGATGAGCCTTCAAGAGAACTCTGACTTCCAGCAACAATGTGTTTTCGCAACAACTTTCATTTAAGGGAGTTTGCCACTGTCTTTACTTCCTTTCAAAAATTGGTTTCTAGACATTCCAGTAAGGCAAGAGTGGGGAACACATTGCCGTCCAAAGGTGGTGAGACTGCAGCTCCAACCAGCTTAGCTAAAAGTGATGGGAAATGCAATCTAGCTGTAAAGTCAAATGCTCCACAGCAGAATGCCAAGAAATATAAAACCTCCAATGGCATGAACCACAAGGTGACACTAAAGCCAATCCTCCATCATTGACGCTGGGGAGGACCAGTTCCCAAGTGCCAAGGGTTACATGGGAAACTATGATGGCTGCTGGTTTCGGATCAGTGGAGTAGTGAATATATTTTGGGTTTCAGTCTGAATTTTAAAGGAGCTATCCAGGAAGCCTAATGTATTTTGAAGATAGTATTCAGCACCTTGGATAGATCCATTAGGTCCATTAGCCAACACTGACAAGGATTCCTGCTAAAAATAAAATATCTTCCTGTTATAACAACAGCCATTTTGGGGGGCTGTATAAATAATGTATGCTACCGGTTTTTAAAAAAGAAAAAAAAAGATATATAGTGCCTCTCATTAACGTGAGCACCCAACACAATATCTGTTTTCCCTCATATTTATTCACTACTGAGAAATGTAAGTACAGTCTTTTGAAAAACACTTTCAGTTTAATTTGTTTCTCAAATATATACAAAAATTGATTCTTAGATTTTCCTCTCCTGGGACTAAAATGGCAACATCTCCATGAAATCATGCCCAGGCTCTTTGCAAAGCGACCAAACAGACTTGCCTACAGTGAGTGTTTTTATAATTTAGTCAAGTAATACTAGGAGCCATCCAACATTCTTGAACTTCATTTCTGACACAGCCTCCTAGTTACTGCCATTGGCTCATAGAGATGGAAATTTCAATGGAAAGCTTATCATGAGAAGAAAGTATATCTCATTTCCCCATGGAAACAAAAAAGCAAGGTTCAAAGGGTGCGTTAGAAGGACGGACCTTCATGCAGCCCAAGAGATAAATATAGCCTTTATCCACAAGCTGTCAAACATCAGGAACATCAACAGCATGCACAGTTATATAACACCTAATCAATTGTCATCACTGAGATCATTGCATTGTTAATGACAAAAGACAGCCCCAAAGCTACCAATTTCATCAGAGTAGTCACAAGGAAGTAAATGGATTTATACTCTAGTATGTTTTGCTCCTTGTTTGGATAGTCCCAGTGTTTTTATTCCTTTGATTCATGCAGTTTTCACGATTTGTTTCCTCCAATGTTTAAATATGATATATACCCTCCTTGTGATACTACAAGGGTCTTTGATTTTACAATAAACTTGAATTATCTTTTGTCAATTTGCTTCTAAATGTAATTAAATGCGTGCTTACTCCCCTTTTCCTGAATATCCTACGACTAAATCACTTTTGTACTTTTGAATTTGGCTCCCTCCAATCCTCTACTGCAACACTTCTCTGCAATCTGTTAATGATCTTCTCTTAAGGAAAAAAGGTATTTATTCTGTTTTTAGAACAGCTGCTTTTAATACCTGCCAGCCCATCTCGTCCTGTTTCTCTTTTCTTGGCCTGAATTTCTGGAGTTTGCTTCTTGATTTGTTCACAGAGAGTCTTTCCAGATGTTAAATTTATCAAGCAGCTATACTCCAGATGTTGCTCAACAACCAGACACCTTCCTCATCACCACTGCTTGCCACCCAGGACATTTTAACAACAGTTATCCCAGGTAGTGGGACAATACAATAGTTCTATCTTCTCAGTCCTTCCTCTTTCCTTCAGTAAAACAATTCAAAAATTTTCTCTTCCTCATGAATCTCCCTTTAGACGCTATATTTCTATCTTTCACTTCTTACCAATTTTCTATATTTTTATTAGAGGTTGGGAAAATTACTTTCTAAGATACACCTCCCAGATGGCTCCAGACAATCTCTTTTTAACTCAAAATAGATTTTCCTTGAGCTCTACCTTGTATGCCTAATCACAAAATACATGATCCTGAGTTAAATACCTTTAGAAGGAGTCCCTTGGGTTTTGTGGTACAGTATACAGAAAATATAAATGTATTACATTTGCCTGTGCATTCCTCCCTCATCATTTATATTATTTAATTCATTTCCTGTGTTCGACTTTGTACTAACTTGTTTTGTTTACATTTTATTTGATGTTTATTACTTGCTGCATGTATTTTATTTTGATCTGTTGTAATTGTTGGGTTTGGCCTCATGTTAGCTGCCCCGAGTCCCCTTTGGGGACAGGGTATAAGTAAATTATTATTATTATTATTATTATTATTATTATTATTCCCTTTTCTTACTGTAGTTAAGCTTAGTCATGTTTTAAGAAATACAGCAGCTTCGTAACTCTTGCCAACTAACCATAGTATGTTTCTGGGCTTCCTCTCTAGGATGGGAACTGAGAACACTGTTTTACAGTGGATTCAGTCCTTTTTCCCCCCAAGGGTACACTCAGAAAGTGGTGCTAGTAGACTCTTGTTTGACATGCTACAATGTCCTTTGGGGTTCAATTTTGTCCCCCATATAGTTTGACATTTATGTGAAACCACTAAGCAGATGTCCAGAGTATTTTCGAAAGCTTTCATGGCCGGAATCACTGGGTTGTTGTAGGTTTTTCCGGGTTATATGGCCATGTTCTAGAGGCATTTTCTCCTAGGAGAAAATGCCTCTAGAACATGGCCGTATAACCCGGAAAAACCTACAACAACCCAGATGTCCAGGGATTAGGAGTTTGGTGCTACCAATGCGCTGACACCCAACTCTATTGGTCATGTTCATCTAACTCCCAGGAATCCTTTTGAGGAGCAACCACCATCACACTAAAGAATGAATCCACTTTAAATCTGGTTGCTGCCTCCTGCAGAATTCTGGGGTTTTCTAGTTTAGGGAGTAGTCTTTAATAGCTTCCCTAAACTACAAACACCAGAATTCTGCAGGAGGCAGAAACCGGATTTAAAATAGATTCATTCTCTAGTGTGGTGAAGTGGCCACTGTCTGTTGTCATTAATGGACTGGATGAAGGCAAAGAAATTTATGCTGAATCCAGACAAAGGAGTCCTAGTCACTTGGAAGGAAAATCAAGAAATACAAATTCAAGGTGTGCTGGACAAGGTTACATTCCCTCTGAAATCTTGAATCCATAATTTGGTCATACTCTTGGATTGAAACCTAAGTTTATATGCCCAGGTTTTGGCAGTGGCCAGAAGTGCATTTGCACAACTTACATTAATACACAAACTATATTCTTTCTTTAAGATGTCAGATCTAGTCACAGTAACACAGTTATTTTATAAAGGTGATGGGGCATTTTTGAGGAAATTTGATTGTTATGTTTGAAGGTTAATGCTTTGTGCATATCAAATTCAAAGATTGTCGTTTTCGCCCCAGCAAAGAACTAAAAGAAAGTAGTAAGGAAGTAATATGCAACATAACTGACTGCGACAATCAGTTAAACAACATCACAAACAACTGAAACACAGTTTGAGGAGCAGTGGACCATAGAAGTATGAGAGTGGGTCATGAGGGATGGGAAAATTGAATGGAGATGAAGAGTAGAAATTGGGAAACAAGCAATAGTGGCCGAGGGAGGTCAAAAACCTCACAATTTTTCATTCCATCCATTCTCTATAATAATAAGCAGGTTTCATTTTTTTCCAAAGGAAATTATCACCAGATTTCAGGATTTTGTTCTGAAAGGAATCATTTAAAGAGTCCCTCAATATTTTTGGCTATACAGCAGAGAAATTATATTATGAAGTAGCATCTATGTTATTCCAATAACTGTAACAACAGTGTCATTTTAATAGTGACAGCCTATTATAACTTCAGCAATTGAAACACAAGTGTAGCATTGTGGTTAATGCACTATAAATGATTATAAAATATCCCAGCATGTTTTACTTTGGAATTAAAAAAGGAACATATCTTTTTATACTGACTATTTGTCTTAAACATTGCAGTCAGCATGGAACACTTACTATGCTTCTCACAGTTATAGGCATTATACAGCCACAACAACGAAATATATCCTGTTTTTATTGGGTATCCACTCTTGACATGGAGCAGTGACTTCAGGTACTTGTAAAACACACAAGATGGATGGAACATAACCTAAGAAATGTGAATTAACACTAGAAATGGGTGAGGAATCAGGTCTAGCAGACTTTTTTTGAAAACAAGCTTTATGCAGCCCATCCTTCCCAAATTCTGTGTGGTCTTGATATGATTTGAGAACCAAAATCTGCATAGTAAAGGACAGCTGTAGACACTTCTGGAAAAATGAACACTTTTCAAAAGTACACACAGAAAACATTCGAATGTGTGTAAAACTGTACTTATTTTCTTTAGTCAATAGAAGAGGGCATAGAAACCATGCATACAATTTAGAAGTTGTGTACAACCATGATGATGTTTGAAACAAGGAACCAAGGAAGCAGACTCCACATGATGAAGACAAACAAATGAACAAAAAACTTGATGGAAACAAACTCAGACCACAGGTGCTGGTAGGTAAAGAAGGGGAATTACATATTGATGTAATTTGTACACGTGCACATCCCTAAATAATATGATAAACTTGGGTTTGAGCCATATAAGATTCTCCTCTGATGGCACTTTATTTTTATTCTCACAAAGAAACTGGAAAATCAGCATGCACTAATCTTGCCTAGGTTTGAGATTTCAGACTTTACCAAAGAAAACTCCCAAAGACACATGTGCTCCTCCTTGTTCCTATCACCATCAGAAAGGAGAAAATGATACCAGGCTTTACACATTTATTTGAAAGCTGTATCTCTTTGATAACATGATGGAAGATACTCAATCTGGCAAAGGGCATGTGTGCATGTTTGTGAGTGGAAGAGAGACAGAGAGAGGGAGAGCAAAGGAAAGAAATAACGTATGCATGTTAGAGAGAGAGAGAGAGAGAATATATTCATATGAATGTGGTATGGCCTGGAACATTTTTCTTCTTCCTGCACTAAGGGTGTAGGATGGAGCATGTAAAAATCCGTTATTAGTATGTGGTTCAAAGTAGATAAAATACTGCATCATGTTAACTGCATAAAAGTAATTCAGATGTATGTTCTTTATAGCTAAGCAGTAGCTTGTGTGTCTCTATGACACAGAGAGCATTTGGTGGGGACGAGGAACAGGGCTTTTTCTGTGGTGGCCCTCCGACTCTGGAACACCCTCCCTAAAGACATCAGACAGGCCCCTACGTTGGCAGTCTTTAGGAAGAATTTGAAGACCTGGCTGTTCCGATGCGCCTTTCCAGATTAGGAAAACTCCAGTAAGCACTTTATCAGAGTCCCAGAAGCACTTTATTTAGAATTTTAGGTTTTCTGCACATTACACTTCCTTGAAATTCAATAGACCATCTATCACACCCAGCACTTTTAACCTGTACCCTTTACTTTGGCCCGGCCCTGTTTTTATTGTGATATGGTGTTTGCTTTTGTTGTTTATTGTATTGCTTTGATGTTTTGATTTTTGTTTGATTTGCTTTGAATTGTTTTGTTATGCTATTGTTTTGTGGAGGCCTTGGCCTTTGTAAGCCGCATCGAGTCCTTCGGGAAATGCTAGCGGGGTACAAATAAAGTTTAATAATAATAATAATAATAATAATAATAATAATAATAATAGAAGTAAATACCTAGTCACTGGGAAGAATAGGGTTAATTTTTACTCCCACTGTAATTTCACCCACGGCTATTGTTAGTCCCAAGAAAGAAGGTTTCACAGGAATCAAGGGTTGCATCTCTTCTGAAGCTAACAGCAGCTGGTTAGAGATATTTTATCGGGCTCATAGAGCAAGAAAAAGGATAACTTTTTTATCTCTGTTCACTATCGTGCTGGCTAGTGGCTCCTCTGTGAGCATTACACATTTCACACCAAGCTATTCAAGATCCTGAGCTGACTTCCCAAATTGCTTCATCACCTTGGATCTTATTCAAAGTTTAGATTAGAACCATCATCTGATTTGATGCCACATCAACAGCTGCCATGACTACAATCCCAGTTCTGTTGAGAAGTGCTCTTCATAGTTTGGAAACTAGTGAATCCAAACAGTTAACACCAGGTTAAGCTTAGCCTCAAGATGCCTCTCTTAAGACCTTGAACTGAACTAGTCACACAATTATTTCTCCAACTTCTTTTTTGTAATACTGTCATCCAGTAATTTACTAACAGTATCTGGCTACAAGGAGACCAATCTACTTTCTGAGGCAAAACCTGTCAGGCTGGTCATAACCACCAGGCATAACACTTACCTCCTTCACATTACTTATCTGGAAGGCAAAAGATTAAAAAGAAGTCTAGGCTTCCACAATACGGACACTCCCTTCATTGCTTAACATTTACCTGTGGGAAGCCCTTTCCCTCTCAGCCTCTCCCGAATGGCCTGGCTCCTGTCAGTCTGAAGGTTTCTATCCCCGATGCAGGAAAGTTGATCTACCTGTTAAAAAAGTAGATCATGCAGATTCTGAAACAAAATCATGTTGGCAAGTAGACTGGAAGCTACATTAAAAGTCGGGTTAGTCAGGAGAGAAAAACACTCAGTTACTTCCCATTCTCTGAGCTCTTTGGATTATGGTTCGAAAAATTTGCCAGCCACTATGGCCAATGGTTATGGTGGATTTGCAGTGCTTTCAGCATTGAAATATTTTCTAGGATTTTAGATAGTAGGTTCAGAGAGAAAATCAGTGTAGTATTTATTAGGGCTGGGCGGTTTCATTTCGTAATTTGTTAAAAATTCGTTATTTTTTTTATAACGAAGCGATATTGAACCATTCAGGAGCATCTTAAAAATGAAACGAATTTTTCAATTCGTTTCGTAATTGCTTCGTATTCGTTTCGAAATCGTTTCGAAATCGTTTCGTTATTATTTCCGCATGTCTGGGGCAAGTTTTATAGCTGTTGTTTGTTAAATCAGTGAAAAAAATTATAAATATCACACCAACAGTCAACAACAGAGGGAGAGGGAAGCTTCAAAAGTTTCCCCTGTCCCATATGGAGGTTTTTTAGCGTATTGCGCGGTTGCGTCCGCCATTAACGAATCGATTCGTATTCGTTCCGTATTCGTTTCGTATTGTTTCGTAATTTTATGAAATTTCGTAAATATTGAATTTTAAAGAAAAATTTCGGAATCCTTTTAAATATCGAAACGCAAAAACCCCCAAAAAACAAATCGAGTTTAGAAACAAATTTTTCCGTGGTTGCCCAGTCCTAGTATTTATGCTTGAGAGCTTGAGAGTAGCCTGAGAGTTGGACCCTGATTCTGGAGACTAGGGTTTCATTAAGGAAACTCAATGGGGGACCTGGACAAGTCATACTTTCTCAACGTAATACAAAGGCAATGGCAAATCTCTTCTGAACAAATATTGTACAGAAAACCATGTGATAGCTTGGCTTTAGGATTGCCATAGGTCAGAAATAACTTGAAGGCACACAACAGCAACAGTGAGAATAATGTCCTGGGTTGAGGATAAAGGAAATTTTCCAAGTTCTGTCATTGCATGTCTTCCTTTGAATTATCAGATTTCTTACACCAACCTATAATTATTTAAAGTAGAATTGAATTAACAGTTGTTATATCGTTATGCCACAAGCCACTGCAGTACTGATTTCTTGGATGAGTATTTGGCTTGATTCACAATCTTTGCCAAAGGTGATGAAAATAAATGCACAGCCCTCCTTAATCAATACACACTTAAATGAAAAGAAACAAAGCATTTAACTGTTGCTTTCTGTAGAAAGGAGGCATCTAAAATCACTGTTTGAGCTACTCTCTCACAAACGTCTATTTTAATATCACAGTTGCTGACATAGTAAACAGAAATGATTATCCGAACCATTTCAGGCACCTTAGAATTAGCAACAAAACCCAGAGTCTTCTCACAAAATATAAAGCATGTTTGAAATAATTATGTACATATTGAAGGGATGCTATGGTCATAACATGGTTGATGTTTCATGATGATAACATGCATACTAGCTGTGCCTACTTTTCACTTTACCTTCACACACACACACACACTATTTGTTTTTAATGCCCAGAAGTCACAGTCAACATGGTCACTGGTAAGAGTTTAAGGCAGTGTTTCTCAACCTGTGGGTCCCCAGATGTTTTGGCCTTCAGCTCCCAGAATTCATAACAATTGGTAAACAGGCTGGAATTTCTGGGTCAAAACACCTGGGAACTCACAGGTTGAGGACCACTGACTCAAGGCAACTGTAACCCAAAGTATCTGGAAATCCAAGGATTCCTCATTTCTGCTTTAGACCAAGGCTGTATCTACTGAAAAACTAAAGTGTATGCACCGTGAACTTTAAGAAATGTAGGCTGCTCAGAAGCAGAAGCAGATGTCTTTTCAATTCCATTTCCCCCTAGACAAATCAAACCCCACAATCTAATTTAGCCTAACTCCAACTCTCATTAAAGAAGACATTAATAACACAATACAAATTCCCCAAATCCATTGAACAGTTTCATCTGGATAATTATAATGCTTGAGGAAAACAAATCTGTCAAGTATTTTTTTTTAAAATACCCTGATATAGAAATTTTGATTTAATATATGTGCTGCTTTGCTGGTTTTGGAAAAAGCTATTCCATAAATTATACACATTATTTATTGCTTCTTGGACTTTTGGCTGAGATCAGGTGTAGCATACCAAAAAAATGCAAACCTGGTTTCCACCAGATGTTCCTGTTAAAAAAATGAGCTGGAAGCTATGAAGGGGCTGGATCAAGTCTCACTTAAATCATAAAGCAAGTGGATTGCCTTAGATAAGACTCTGACTGCATAAACCCAGGGATCATGTTTTTAGTCTTCTAAACCAGGACTGAGAATTCTGCTTACATACTGACCACATGGGTCTTTTTTTTTCAGACCTCAACAACACACCATCATAAACTATATTATGAAGAAAAACAGGGAACTGCTCATCCAGGCAATGCAAATCTTAGAGACATGATCCTCACATCTTGTCCTGCCTCTCCAAAGCCACTTTAAACAAAAGCGGAAAGGTGGGTTTAAGGGGTCTGGAATAGGTGGGCAACAGATTGCGTGCAGCCCTTGGATATCTGCTCTAAACCAGAGCCTGAAAATAAATCATCTAAACTTTCCCAGAGATTTTCAAATGATGCTCTTATGATGACCTGCAGGGGTCTTTTTCAGGAGTGAAATAACCCCACATAGCTGCACTCCAATATTCCCTCAGTGTGGCATTAATATCTGCAAGCAGCAATATGGCACAATGATGGTAATAATAATAATAATAATCATTATCATAACAATAACACCAACCTGCCTCTCCCCAAGGCTTGAGATAGGGTAAAACATAGGATTATGAACAAATGATGGCACAAGACACCTTCCTATATCACTCAGTGATGCTAATACAATTAACCCTTAAGAAGAAACTCTCATTCCTGAGCGACTAACAAAATTCTGCAGCAGGACAAAAGTGAAAGACATCATGTCTCAGTGGCAGGGGGTGGGCTTCTAATGTAAGGTATCTATGTGATACCATGGACTTTTGGTAGAAAAAGCTGTTTTATATTAATGTAGTTTGGTTTTGAATGCATTGAATAATGGAGGTAACCAAGTAAAAAGCAGAGTGAATGAAGGTTGGCATTTACTGGTGACTAGTTGAGAGTTTGGAACAATTTGAATAAAGATGTTGGCTGACAATCTGGCAGTTGAGGGATTGGCATGGAATGTGAGGTAAATAAGTGACAATTAGGATTAAACCAATGAGGTTTAAGAATAATGAGTGTGGCTTAATGGTCTGAGTTAGTAGTTTTAAAAGAAGAGTATGAGTGTGATTTAAATGTTTCCTTTAATGTATTAAATTATTAATCTTTTGTTTAATGTCTGTTTATAAATAATGATTTTTCTGTATCATGTGATTTTGGCTGCAGGGAACACTATACTCATTAAAAACCTTTTATCCACAGGAAAATACATTCCTGGTCATGATGTGAAATCATGGATATGTCTGAATGCCAATAAATTAACTCACTTCTAGTCCCTGCATACCATAAGAGTTATGTTGGAGGGCCTAGAGATTACTAGAACGGAATTCCCCCTAGGAATTTGTGAGATCCTTGCTGGATGAACTAACAATCCTTGCATGCACATTTGAAATGATTTGGAGTCTGCATGTTGCTGTGTAGCCTAACTTCTCTTGCATGGTTAAGCTTTATGGCCTTCATTTAGAATTTGCATAAGGGGTTTTAGGAGCTTTCACCTTAGAAAACATGGGACAAGTCACGTAGACACAGCCCTTTGAACTCACAAAGGTATAAAAGGGACATCCTTTTGTCTGTTGCTGATTTGGTATTTACCTTATCTACATGGAGTGACCATCTTCTGCACTTTTGGGCAATGTAATTCTGCACACCACAAGGCCTGCTTGGGCCTCATATTCTGCAACCAAGTTTTACTTGTGTGAATCTTCACTCAAGATTTGTGAGTAAACTACTTTTTATTACATCAATCAGTTTGACGTGGTTTCTTTGTTTTCTGGCATTCTGAAAGTGTAATTCCATTGCATGCTTTCAGTAGTTAAGACAAAGCTCTCAAATCTGCCTGTATTTTGTCTTTTACCTGCTCAGCCTCCCACTGTGTGTATGTGTTTTCAAGTTTTAATACTCTGCTTTATGTAATGCTTTAATGGAAGGTGAGCTATTTCAAACCACTTAGTTCTGTGCTTCAGTCAAGTGACTGAACCCTTCCATGTCTTAAGCATCTGCATAATACAAGAGTCCTCCAATGCAATTCTATGGTAACTTTCAGAGAATGTACACTACATCTTCCAGAACCTAGCAAATTCCCAGAGATACAATTTCTTCCTGAGTGCCAGTGAAACCACAGATATGGGTTCAAAGTGGCGGGACTCTTATCATACAAAACACCCATATATATATATATATATATATATATATATATATATATATATATATAAATTGGGTTCAGACATGGTGTTTGTAGTGGAAGCACAGGACAAGGAGAGTTGGTGTCCAGTGGGAACAGAAGTTGCATAATGCTCTGCAAGGGGATCTTGAGGACTTTTAGTAGTTTTTCACAATAGTGGCCATAGCAGGAGGAGGTCTTCATACTGGTGGTGGCGGTGGTAGTGAAGGGAAGATAAAGGAAAGACCTCATTCTTTGTGATAGTAGAGAGTTTTGTGGTTGCAGTGACCTTGGATCTGTTGGGGAAAGTGATGGGATAAGAAACAGGATTTTTCTAATTCCATGCTTAATCCCTGACATTTATAGGTAAGTCTGGGGGAAAGCCCCTTCATGGAAACACTAGGGCAGTGGTTCCCAACCTTTTTTTTTTTTTTACCAGGGACCACTTGATCACGGACCACTTTGACCAGGGACCACTCTCCAAAATTAGTACCAAAAGGGTTATGAATCAATTTTTAGTCAACTTTAAATTTGGTTTGGTTATTTGCGGTGCTGATCCAGAAAATTGCAATGGATAGACCACATCAGCTCTACTTTCTGATACAGAACATATGCCACCCAGTAGTCACCATCTGCTCACCTACAGAAGACCAGTTGCTCCTGTTGCAATGCTGTAGTAACGGTGAGGCTGTGGACCATATTTTAGTTCTTGCGGACCACTGGTGGTCCACAGACAACAGGTTGGGAACCACTGAACTAGGGAGACACAGCCAACCAGTAAACCCCCCCCCCCAAAAAAAAAAAAAACAACAGTGAACTTGACAGAACAATGGTTTGACTAGATAGAAGGTCTAGAATATCCAAGTTGTAAGGCCAAGCAGGTAAAGTTCTTAACCAAGAGAAAATGAGCAAAGGCTTCAACACGTGACATTATTTGGTCAACAGAAGTTCAGACATGCTCTCCTGAAGCCAATGCCATGGAAGCTATGTACGGAGGTAACTCACTATTCTGTCATCACTCTTCACGACATGTAAAGGTATTTTCCTGCTACCAAGATCTGGGGCCCTGATTGCTCTTGGGAGTCTGTCAATCTCTCATTCAAACAAACAGAAGAGTAAGGAGTGCAATTACTTGATTATATCACGGTAGCATGTCTCCAGTGTAAATTAAAAGCAAGATGCTGCAGGTCAAATTTCACCCCAGCTTTTTTTTCCTGTGTGTTTTCCAGTATAAATCTAACGGCAACGTAAGGAGAAGGCTATGAGATCCAATGAATTATTTCAATAGACCTGTTGGAAAGAATTTACAAGAAAAGAAGAATGTGTGCCAATGAAGTTCAGCATCATTAAACTGTCAGGAAGATCTATATCATAAACTTGCCGAAGTGTGTATAACCATAAAGTTGAGGCACTTGACCAGGGTCACCTAGATTTTGTTCAGAGATTAAACTAAACTGAAAACACACATGGGGAAAAACAGACATAAATATGTTCACTTGTCACTATAACCAGAGTCCAGAAAGTTACTTAATTTTTTTCCTGTTGCTCATTAGAGTGTTTACCAAACAATTCATTGTTGTTACTCATTATTGTGCTGAAAATAACATAATTAGTTACAGTGTTTCAACATGTCAAAATTTTTGCAAAACCACTGTCACAAATGCCTCTAAGTTTACCTAAAATACTCCAGTAAAGGAACTGCTAAAAGTAACTAGAAAACATAATTAATTGTATCACAGAAGTTGTTGTATGCCTTCAAGACATTTCCAACTCAACACAACACCAAGGCAACCCCATCACAGAGTATTATTAGCAAGGTTTGATAAGACGGGATTTGTCATAGCGTCCCCCTAAGGCTGAGAGAGTGTTGCTTGCTCAAGGTTACCATGGTCAAACAGGGATTAAAACTCTGATCTTGCAGAGTCATTAGTTTCACATCCAAACTACTACACCATACTGGCTCTTCCAAAATAAAGGTAAAGGTATCCTCTGAAATTAGGTCCAGTCATGTCTGACTCTGGAGGGTGGCACTCATTTCCATTTCTAAGCCGAAGAGCTGGTGTTGTCCACAGACACCTCCACAGTCATGTGGCCGGTATGACTGCATGGAGTGTTATTACCTTCCCATCTGAGCAGTACCTATTGATCAATTCACATTTGCATGTTTTTGAACTGCTAGGTTGGCAGAAGCTGGGACTAACAGTGAGAGCTCACCCTGCTCCCCAGATTTGAACCTTCACCTTTCGGACAGCAAGTTTAGCAGCTCAGCAGCTTAACCCGCTGCATCACCGGGTGCTCTTTCAAAGCAAAGTCCTATTACATTACTTTTGAAATGCAATTTTGCATACCATCAAACTTTATAAAAGGAGGTGACTTGTTCTTTGCCACTGGTTACTTCTAAAATGAATTCTCACGCTAATGCAAAACATTATATAACCATAGCTTCTGGGATTTAGTAAGATGAGTTAAAAATTCTAAGCAAGGTCGCACAAACAATCATGGCAAGTTCTAAGCAGAGAGAAGGCATGAGAAGCCAATTATAACCTCTATAAAACCTCTAAGCATCTGGCTCTTCAATGACGAATCTTTCATTAGGGCTAGAGTTTCAAGTAACTAAACAAACTATAGTATTAAATAAAAGGGAGAGGCAAACAGTAAAAAAAGAAAAGAAAAATAGCATATACAGAGTAAACATTTGTAGTTTTTATAAAAAGACCTACTGAATTGCTTCCAAATCTGTGTGTCCATAAATGTCACTGGACTATATCTCCCCTAATACACCATCCCTAGGGATGCTGACTGAAATTCCTGGGAGTTGAAGTACAAAAACATCTGTGGAACCAGGATGGGAGCCACCAGTTTACACATGAAATCATATACATGAAAAATCAAGAAGCTATAAGGGATCATGGAGATAATTTATCTGGATAGTCAACCTGTGCCTCCAGATGTATTTGCTTTACAAACAAGCAAACAAAACATCACAAGCACCAAAGTACAGTTGGCATTTCCTCATCTGCTTGAGAATCGTGAAGATCAACAGAGAGCTTCCTGCAATGGGCAGGTATAGAGTACGTATTGGAAGTATGATAAAACCTCCATATCCGTAAATGCTATGTTCCCGGCGAGGATACAGATGTAACTGAAGACCATTAAATTACTTGACTGCCACAGTGCCATCTTGAGGGACTGGAAAGTCCTAGAGATGTATCCAAGGAGACTTAATGGTAATCTCCAGGGGAAGCGTACCACCGAATTCCCTGGAAGAGATAACTTTTTCCTTGGTGCAGGGATGCAAAATTGTGGATAAGAGTTCCTCAGTTGAGGTAGGGGTAGGTCTCTTGAATTTACAGCCTTACTGGATTAGAGCACAGGTCTGTCTATCTGTTGTTGTTGTTGTTGTTGTGATTTATGCTACACTTTTTCTCTGCTGACTCAAAGTGGCTAACATTAAAAACCATAACAATACCTATTTCTATTTTTAACCCAAACAGTTCGACCAAGGGAGACAACATGAACAAGGCGAAAGACCTCCAACACTCCATGCTTCTCACAGAGATTGCAAATACATAAAAATTAATTCATCACTCCAAATTTGTCAAATTTCAAAAGTTATTTCAAAGTTATTTCAATCAATAATGCCCTCCACCATTATTTTTGCCATTTCTTACTACTTTAATTCCTTACTGGCCATTTTTAAAGCATTCTGTTAGTATAGAATATGAATTAAGTTATTTTAAAATTAACAAATTAATTTTCTTAGGAAGCCAAAAGAAAGACCTAAGATCTCTTCTCAGCAGTCTTGCCAGCTTTCAGTGATTACCCAACTCGCTTGTAAATACTTACCCCAGAGACGTTCCCCAGAACGAGTTTCACCAACTGTTTCACATATGAGAAGGAGGGTGCACAGTTACTGTTTCGTACATGAGCGCTGCAGGCATCCAAAACCGTCCGCACGGACACACGGGCATAAACAATGTCTTCACACATTCCAAGCAGTATGCTGTTTAAATGATCCCCAAGTCTGATGGGCTAATTTTAAATACAAGTGCAAAAAGGTAATGTTAAAACCTGTATATGTGCCTCCATTCCACTATAAATACTTAAGTGTAATGCAGCACTGAATTTAATCCACACCTCAATTTTCAAAACCTTGAAACAAACAAATTTGCTGTCAAATATGATGTGCAGTGGCAAAAATGTAATTTTGTGGGAATATGGACCTGTTACCACAATATACTGTTCCATAATGCAGTATATTACTGAAGGAGAGCCAGATTTAAGGAAGTCATAATCATAGGCTATTAACTAGCTTGGTGACCAAATTAGTCTGTCTGTCTGTCTGTCTGTCTGTCTGTCTGTCTATCTATCTATCTATCTATCTATCTATCTATCTATCTATCTATCTATCTATCTATCTGTAATTCTAAATGAACTGGAAACAATATCTATATAGACAAATTCTTTTAGAGAAATCAGGGTGATGACACATTGTTTGAAGTACAGTGAAATCAGTTATTAGATTGACAGATGCGAGAAAACTAGTGTCTCCCCCCGCCCCCACCCTGAACTTTAGCAGATGAACCAATAAAGCAAATTTTCTGGACAACTGGAGCAACGCTTTCAATTACATGGCAACATTAGGAAACAGAAGGAAGGTACTTATCTTCTCTTCCACTCCTGAAACTCTTTGAGTTCTGCAACTCATAACTACTTAATTATTTTCCTGTATTACTTGTTAATCATTTATTTATGTATTTATTTATTACTTGTTGATTATTTATTTATTTATTTATTAAAAGAGTGGCCTTACAAAAGGCAAAAAATTGATGCCATATCAACAACTAATATAAACTAAACATATACATTACAACATAGATTAAAAACCATATAGGGATTAAAACACATTGTTAAAACCATGCAATCCAAGATCATAGTAAAAAGCTTGGTTCCAGAGCCATGGTTTTTACTTGCTTTCAGAAAATCAGGAGGGAGGGAGTTAATCTGATTTCACTGGGGAGGGAGTTCCATAACCGAGGGGCCACCCCTGAGAAGGCCCTGTCCTTTGTCCCCACCAACCGCAACTGTGAAGGAGTCGGGACCAAGAGCAGGGCCTCCCCAGACAATCTTAACCTTTGAGTTGGTTCATGGTGGAGAAGTGTTCAGACAGGTAAACTGGGTCAGAACCATCTAGGGCTTTATAGACTAAAGCCACCACTTTGAGTTGTGCTCAGTAGCAGATGGGCAGCCAGTGGAGCTGACGTAAAAGGGGGGTTGTATGCTGTAGAATCATCTTATGTCTTATGCTAGAGTATACATGCAATCTCTGTTGATATAACTTCCCAGTTACCACAAATATTTGGATTTCAGCCTTTGTATTTCACTGCCAATGTTCATACTGGATGGTTATTTCATGATGACAAGCCCTATCGTGCAGTTCTCATCTTTTAGCACCATTATAATATCTTGTTTGATTTGTTCATCAGCAACAGTGTAAGCTTTCTTAAAATTATTGTTGTCGTTCTTGTAACCCTGCCATTGTTGTCTAAACCACACTCAGTTGTGCTCCATCTGTGATCAGGAGTTGCAGGAGTGGAAGAGAAGTTAAGCACAGCTTCTTCTCCTTCCTAATCTTTCCCATTGATTTCCTCATTCCCGATATTATTTTGTAACAAAGAAGCAGAAAGAATGAAGCAGAAACAAATGCAAAATGCAATGTGACTACATCCCAAAGTACTACATTATGAGCTAGTGGCATGTTTTCACTACTTACTTGACTTTGAGGAACATCATAGTCAGCTCCCCAATATAGCGTCATTCCGAGGGAATAAATGTGGATCTGCAAGAAAAAGTGAGATATTTATGGAATTAATGGTACAGTAAATATTCCAGATATAATTGTGTATGTGATGGATACAGGAGGAAGAGGATGCAGTGATACAAGACGGAATCCTGCAGGACCGTCCGAAAACAAAATCACATGATACCTTAGGGTCACATTAAAAATTGAGAATTAAGAACTGGAACAGCCATGGCAGTAGCTTACTTCTTACGTAAATATTTCCATGTCTCGACAATTACAAGAAAATCTCTTCTTCAGTTTGAGCACACAGGATATGACTCTTCTTAAATGTTTTTATTAAAACATTTTATTTTGCAAGAAATGAGCTCATTTCTAAATCCATTCATTATCAAATGAGTGAAAAATTGAGTATTTCTGGCAACACTAGAGTTAATACAGTTGCCTTTTTTAAAAGCTTGAATTTTAGCAAGTGACCAACAAGGCATTCTTTTGTCTATCCAGCAGTCTGCCAGAAATGTATCACTGAGTACATCATTTCTTTGGTTTAGGAATGAAGTCATAACCCAGTAGCTCAAGCAACCCTGTCATTGTGTTTCAGGAGGTGATTATAAATGGGAATTTGTTTTGGTTTCCAGCACTTTTATGGGACATGCTCAGATTTCAGAACAAGAGCTGAAAATAAAACAGATTCTCTCTCAGAAGATTCTTGATGAACCGTGGCTGAAGCAAAACAAAAACAAACCCAAAAAACCTATTCGGAAATAATTAGCAAACTCACAGTAAACTTAGCTGCAGAGTAATAACAGATGTAGTTCCTTTAAATTAAAATAATAATCTTTATCTTCATCTTAATTTAGAATAAATTATAATTTACAAAAGTGGTAGTTCCTTTAGTCTAATGAGGAAAAATAAATAAAAAGCAGATTGGATGATTATTAACGGAAAATAGCTTAATTCAGTCTTAATAACGAAATTATGCTTTGGACAAAGGCCCAAGATTTATATGAAGGTTATCCGGAAAGTAAGGTTACAAGATTTTTTTTAAAAAAATACAAAGAATGAATACATTTTAATAAAACTTACATGGATTGTAGCATAGGTATTACATTATTTTTACACATAATCACCATTCAGTTCACTACATTGTGTCATCCATGGGATGAGTTTTTGATGCCTGTGTCATAGAAGTTTCCCTCTGCCTTTTTCAGCCAGTTTGTCAATTTGATTTTCACTTTGTCATCATTGGAAATGTGTTTTTCACCAAGCTGTTGCTTCAATTTAGTTTTTTTTTTTTGGTCGTATCAGGAGTGACTCCTGGTGTGAGAGAATTGGCCGTCTGCAAGGACGTTGCCCAGGGGACGCCTGGATGATTTGATGTTTTTATCATTCTTGTGGGAGGCTTCTCTCATGTCCCCGCATGGGGAGCTGGAGCTGATAGAGTGAGCTCATCCGCCTCTCCCCGGATTTGAACCTGCGACCTGTCGGTCTTCAGTCCTGCCGGCACAGGGGTTTAACCCACTGCACCACCGGGGGCTCCTATTTAGTGAACAGATGATACTAACTGGGTGTGAGATCAGGCTGTGAGAGGGGTAGCTTAAAACATCCCAACCAAATGAAGTCAACAACTCTTGTGTTACTTGAATGGAGTGCAGACATGCATTGCCATGCAGGAGACAGACTCCCGCCATCAGCATCTCACAACATTTGTTTGGGATGGTTCTATGAAGTTTTTTCATAGTCTCACAATATATTCCTTACCCACTTTGTCACACACTATTCATGATTAATCACAGCAGCATTCATGCCCTTAGCATTTACGTAGCTTATTACAGCGCAAACTTCACACTTGGAGGGAAATGGAATGAGGACACTCACCTTTAACCTTCATAGTAACAGCAGTTGATGAACTACTGACTACTGGCACTGCTCATTTGCTTCCACTGGTTTCCCACTACACAGCCGTGATACCAACTTTCCCCATGAAAATTCCCCATGAGAGCAACGTGCCTTGTAACCTTACTTTCCAGATAACCCTTGTACAATCTTTCTCATTTCCCTTCTAGCTTTCTACTTTGGTCAAACTACAGTTGGCTGTTAAGTCCAATTCAGCAAAACGATGACTCGTGTAAACTACAATTTCCTTCCTCATTATTTCACAGTAAATTATTGTCTGTGCAATATAAGAAGTGTGAAAAGTAACTTGCTTATGAAAGAAGAGGGAAGAATTTATTTATTTATTTATTTATTTAAAAGTTTTGTATACCGGCCTTCTCACCTCTCTTGAGGGACTCAGACCGGTTTCCAACCATAACATCACATACAATCAATAAAACATCAAAATACATATTACAGTAAAACATTAAAACAGCAATTACAATCAATAACTATAATGGTCAGTCGTCACATTAAAATCGTTGTCAGCGAATGAGTCTGACATGCTCCAAAATTCACTAAATTATAAGTTGTTTACTGTGAACCTCAGAAAATACACTAGCAAATCAAACCTATGTATGTTGTTGTTGTTCATTCGTTCAGTCGTCTCCGACTCTTCGTGACCTCATGGACCAGCCAGAGCTCCCTGTCGGCCGTCGCCACCCCCAGCTCCTTCAAGGTCAAGCCAGTCACTTCAAGGATCCCATCCATCCATGTTGCCCTTTGTCGGCCCCTCTTCCTTTTTCCTTCCATTTTCCCCAGCATCATTGTCTTCTCTAGGCTTTCCTGTCTTCTCATGATGTGGCCAAAGTACTTCAACTTTGTCTCTAGTATCCTTCCCTCCAGTAAGCAGTCGGGCTTTATTTTGGAGGATGGACTGGTTGGATCTTCTCGCAGTCCAAGGCACTCTCAGAACTTTCCTCCAACACCACAGCTCAAAAGCATCGATCTTCCTTCGCTCAGCCTTCCCTAAGGTCCAGCTCTCACATCCGTAGGTTACTACAGGGAATACCATGGGTTTGACTAGGCGGATCTTTGTTGCCAGTCTGATGTCTCTACTCTTTACTATTTTATCGAGACTGGACATTGCTCTCCTCCCAAGAAGTAAGCGTCTTCTGATTTCCTGGCTACAGTCTGCATCTGCAGTAATCTTTGCACCTAGAAATACAAAGTCTGTCACGGCCTCCACGGTTTCTCCCTCTATTTTCCAGTTGTCAATCATTCTTGTTGCCATAATCTTGGTTAACCTTCTACCAACCAATAACAATACAAAACACTTTAAATGCAAGATATATAACTGGAGGAAATCATGTGCTCTGAAAAATACAAACTTTTCATTATTTGAGGGAACATTTCTTCAAAAATGTGACATGCATATCTTCTAATTTGAACTCTAATTGTAACCTAAGGAAATGCAACAGAAATCAGAATCTTGTACCTTTTCAACATCCGAAAGAGATGACAGTGATTGATTTTGGAGCACCTCTGGTGCTGTGAAAGCCCGCAGGTCTTGGTTGGAGACATTTTCATCTGTAAATGAGACACTGCCTGATGGAAGCAGCAGAAGAGACCACGGAGAAATGATGAACCCCAGGGCAGTTGGATCAGCTGTATTTGGAATTGGAGGGAAAAGAGCAATCAATTAATATAGGAGATCACAGAATGTATGCAAAGAATATTCAAGAAAGAATGTTGAGAGTACAACCTTCTTTCTCATCATATGAGTTCAGTGAACCAATTATCTTCTAAATATCAAATAGCCAAATAAAGTAAAAGAACAAAAATGGAGCAATTGTAAACATCAAAACAAATTCAATTAAGCCAAAAAAGAAAAAGAAAAAATGATCTGTTCTTCTCTGAGATGTAATCTTTTACAGTAATTTCAATTGGAAAAAGTGAACTTTGCATGCCTGGCTCAGACGTAATATGCCATTTTATTAAATTACTGCTTGTTATTACTTGATTTATCATGTCCCCATTCCAGTTGCACCACTTTCATCTGAGATTTGAATTGATAATTTTGATACAGTTATATAACTATCAAACTCAGTATTAAATTCTACAAATTGGAACAGTCTTCCTTCCTTAGGATCCTTTTTGGCAGGTGTTTACCATCAGAACGAATTATTGCAGGAAAAACTCCAAAGTTACCCAGTGTAGTAGTGGGAATCTGTTTTGAGGAGGAGGAAGAACATAAAATGTCATACTCTCCACAAGAAGTTCCATTCATGGTTGGTAAATAATATTGCCATAAAGGAAAGCAAACACAGAAGCAATTCAGCCTACACTTGACCTTTTGAGAGGAAACCTACCATGAGAAACTACAGATCTCGCAACAATAAAGCTTCTGTAAAGAACAAGAGAAAGCCATCATCACTCTAGGATGAGGCATTTTCACGGCTCCTGGGGTTATCCCCAGTCATGGGCTGAGGACTTTCCATCCACACCAGACAAATCCATCAGAGACATTGACAAGGCACACAAATAAGACTTTGTAGCTTTTATTATATACAAATCATGCAAACACACTACAATATAAGAAGCCAATGCCTAAACACAGATTAAACAAAACAGGATACTGTGGTTGGCATCACCCATAGAAATTATAATCAGAAATACTTAATAGAACATGCAAACAAATATTTGGGGAATCTTATGAAAGATTGGGAAAGTCTAATTATTCTTTTTACAAGAAAGATGTGAAAAATTAACTGCAGGTTTTGAAAATTAGCAGTTTTGAACAACAAGCAGAAGTGTGAAATAGTAAAAGTAACAGGGGAACAAAGTTCTTGGAATACACACACACACACACACAATTGATAGAAAACTCAGAAGTCAAATTTTAATGTCCTTATTCTCACTGATGTTTTTCTTTCTTTTCCAATATAATTGAAAAATATAATTGACAAGCATCTCATGGGAAGGAATCCCATAACAGCACACCAAAATACCTGGGAGTCACTCTGCATCATGCTCTGACTTCTAAGAAGTACTGCTTAAATATCTAGCAAAAAGTGGGTGCTAGAAACAATATCATATGAAAGCTGAGTGGAATAACCTGGGAATCACAACTAGACACTGTGAAGACATCTGCCCTTGCACTTTGCTATCCTGGGGCTGAGTACATGTGCCCAGCACGGAATAAATCTCACTACATTAAAACAGTGGATATGGCTCTTAATGAGACATGCTGCATCATAACAGGATTCTACACCCAACATTGCTGGAGAAATTAAACTGTTTAGCTGGTATTGCACCACCTGACATTAGCTGGGAAGTAGCAACCTATAGTGAAAGGACTAAGGCAGTGATCTCTCCGGCCTATCCTTTGGAAGATGCTGAATAGGCTGTGCTCTGGCATCACAAGATGCAGAGGCAACCTTAAGAAATGGGGCTACAAAGTGGAGTCCACAACATGCAAAACAGAGAAGAGCAAACCACAGACCACCTACTACAATGCAACCTGCACCCGTCCACATACACAATGGAGGATCTTCTTACAGTGACACCAAAAGCAATCCAAGTGGCCAGCTTCTGCTCAAAGAACATTTAGCATAATGCCAATGTTTTTTTAACTTTGTGTTTTCAAAATACGTTATAACTGTACCTAATTTGCTTCTGACATGATAAATAAATATAGTTTTAATAGTTTGTAGTTAGCAGCTGATAGTGAATGTTGTATCTATGTTATGTCTTTGTGTTATTCATGCAGTCAGGCTGCTACAGTTGCAGATTTGAATTTTGCTGCTACAAGTATTTGTGGGTTTGATTAAAATGTTTCCCTAGGAATATCTAGGTTCTCCAGTGTGACTGGAAGCCCTAGAATTTCTCAGAACATCTTAATCAAATCTCTCAATAAGTCATATTCTTCTTCCATAGTCAGATGTTTCCTGTATGTTTTGCCTCCCTCCCACTTGAATCTGCCAAGGCTAGTTCTTCAAATCAGACACCACCAAATTTTATAAGTTGTGATGCCAAGGAGAATCAAGAGGCCCTCCTAATTCATCTCAACAAAATGAGGGTCCTATATAAAACACTCAGACCACAAAATCCAAGCAAGAGGTTTTCCGAAAACTGAATGAAAAAGATAAACCTCAGGAATAAGACGAACTCATGGAAAAGAGGCATTTGCAAAAGTCTTGCCCAACAGGATGCCGGTTTGATGATAAAAATCACGTAACTTTGCTAAAGTATGCACAAAAGTTCAAATTACAGTTCTACCGCCTGCTGGCAAAATAATTTTTGTTGTTTTGGGCAGAGAGCCCACAAACCAATTTCTAGCAGGACACCAAAATACTGAAAAGGAAGAAACAAACAAACAAAATTTTTTTAAAAAAGGAGAAATATCTTTTCATGTAAAAAAAAAGCTTGCTAAACCCTTTGTGTATTTCCAATATTGCATGGAAATTTAGAATACACATCTGGTATAAAAATGACAGCAGATCACTCCTACTGAGACTCCATTTGTTTTTTTGTCAGGCTGACAGCTGTTTATAACATTTACTACATTGTGTTCCTGGTTCTCGGTTTAGGACACTTTTGGAAACACAACGAAATCTGTACTTATAGACATATTTGCTGCTCAGGGGCCTTATTTAAGTTTTATATTATTCCTCTTTTATTCCATGCTACAAATCAAGACACCACACTTATAGTTCCCAAGGGATAGCTCAGCCCAATGTTGCTGAGCTTTGACAAACTTGCTTCAGCTTATACTAGGGATGAGGGAACATTTAGCCTTCCAGATGCTTGAGCCTCCAGATGTCTGCTTTTGGGCCACTACCCAGAATGGTCAATCACAAGAAATTGCAGGAATTATAGTGCAAACCATTTAGAGGACCAATGTTTGCAATGTCTGTTTACAATCGCAGACCCTGCCATAGGACATTTTTTAGATTAGGTGCAGAGAGCCAGCTCTAAAAGTTGTGACCGTCAAGTACAAACTATGGTAACAGTGACAAACGCTGATATGTCAAGCTTAATGAGAAATGGTGTGGAGTGTCATACAGCAAAGAAGAGTCAAGAAAGAGAGCAGATCTAATACTATGCTATTTAGGACTGGTTTTTATTAGAAAGTAAATGCTGATCCTCCTAGAATAAAAAAACTATCTGCCTCAGGCAGCAGGTGCTGGGGTAACAATTACAATTCACCCTTCATTTTGTGGAATTAAATTTTGTGGATTTGATTATTTTTGGAGTTGATTAATATGGTTTCTGTAGGAATTCCCTAGGTTCTCTATTACAACTCTCATGGCCAACTTCTAGCAGAAGTCAATCACGGAGTTGCACTGGAGGTCCTAGAAATGCCTGGAGACGTGTTTTCTCATGTTAACACAAAAACAGCATTTAAATTTTTTACAAGGATCCAATGCCTTTAACACCAGGATGTGTGGAGGGCCCACTGTATTCCCATTGGCCATTTCTCTCTCTTGGCAGATGGCACTGTGGATGCTGCATCCCCAAATTACCATATTCTTTGCCGCACAACCCCCGCAAATGAAGAACCAACACACATGAATGGGTTAACTAAGGACAATTTTTTATTAATGTTACATAATTAAAATCTATAAATCTCTCTCCCCCCCCCCCCAAACGGGCCTGTAATGCATAATGAACTTGACCATGAACTTGACAATGGACTTGGCATTGATTCAATGGTCATACCTGTTAGTTTCTCTGCATTTAATGTACAGACAATCTTCAAATTAGAAACAAGATAGGTTCTGTAGGTTTGTTCTTAAGTTGAATTTGTTTGTAAGTCAGAACAGTACAGTTTTTAAGTGTAACTCCAGCCATGTACACACACACGCACACCTGCTTTGGATAGCATAGGAAAGGGTTAACACCCCTTCCTAGGGGTAGATTTCTTTCACTTCCTATGATCTCACGCCCATTCTTAACTATGAGTCATTTGTAAGTCAAATGTTTGTAACTCAGGGACTGCCTGTACTGGCAGCAGATGGTCTTGTCCTTTGTCTAAGGCAGCAAAATGTTTTGGTTGCATGTTGAGTCTGGAACTGTGGACCTTTCTGCTTCAATGTGAACATACCAGAATAGACTTGTGAACACTCACCGATGCAACTGACACGAGAGGTTGCCTCTCCCATATCTTACACTCTCCTTTTATTTAGAACAATGGTTCCCAAACTTTGGTCCTCAACTTCCAGAAGCCCCAGTCAACTTAGTCAATAATAGGGAATTCTGGGAGTTGAAGTCTCAAGCATCCAGAGAATCATTGTTTGGGGATTCACTGGTTTAGAAGGTAGACAAAGGCAGCATCTGGAAAATATATTAGAAGACCACATTCTGTTGAATCTGATCTAATTTAAAACCATCACAGGAGGAAAAGATGGGGATGAAGAGAACTCTATTTCTCCTCCTCCTTCCACCCTCCCTCCTCTTTTTTGCTGGGTACAGAGATATAAAAGCAGTACTGTGAAGTATGTTAAAATTGCCAAACTGAAATCAGCCAACCAAGCAGACAAACACAAATGTGTGCCAAACTCCTTGAGAAAGAAGCACAAAGAATTATAATAGGAAAAATGTGGGAGGGAAGGCAGGGAAAAGGCTATGAAAACTTCTGCTGTCTCTCACACTCACTCATAGTTTCTGAAGAGGGCTGTATGAATCAAAGAAATGTTCACAGAAATTGTTCATTGAGAGACAATGGCAACATTAAGAAAATGCAAAGAAACAAGTATAGACCTCTCCTCACATTGAAAAGTTTTGGTATAAAGGGAAGAATAAGATCAGAATTTGGAGTCCTTGCATGCCTATTTCTCCATGCAGAAAGATTTGACAAGAGTACTTAAGGGCAATCTTCATCCACTTGCATCTAAGTTTATATTGTACAATAGGGTTTAAAATGGCTGCTTTTAGAAAGGATCCCTCTCTCCCCATTTCCATGCTACGGATGGGGATCATGTAGCTTCCAGATGTTGTTTGACTGCAATTCTCAGCATTCCTCGACATTAAATATGTTGAAGCTGTAATCCAAATGATATTTTTTTCACCTTTTGCTCCAATATACACAAGCCAAAGTTACTGACTAATATGGCTCCAGCTATGCTCTGTTTGGATTAGGCTCTGCCTTCTACCAGTTCCTGTAAATGCATTCAGAAAGAGATTGGACTTCAAACACTGCCACAAGAAAAGTGTGTGAAATAACAGGAAGCTGCTGTATTCAAATATTAGAGTTATATTTCAAGATCCATGAAGGGTATCCTAATTTAGACTTCTTCTTCTTCTCCTTCTTTGATAGAAGTCAAAGTAACATGTTGTAGTTTGTATGTGCCTTCAAGTTGACTCCCAGTTATGGCTTCTTCTTAGCAAAAAGATTGTGCCAATGCTGAAAAGACTGTGTAATGAAGGTCACTTCGTGGGTTTTCATGGCTGAGTAGGGATTCAAATCTTCATTTTTAGAATTCCTACTTTAACATCCAAATCCATACTGGCTACTGTGAATAACAATTGCTAAAAAGTGTCCAGTTTTAATAATATTTAAATAGAAGAAAAGCAATAATTTGCAATATAACAGGAGATCCTGCAGTAAACACTGCCACAAGAAAAGAGTGTGAAATAACAACCAACCAAACAAAAAGCAAGCACTTTGTGGTGAGGAACTCTAAAACCATCCAAATACTTATAAGAGAATATTCTGTTGCAATGACTGGAGTTTCAATTATAGACCAATCAATTAAATCAATAATATATTTCCAACCTAGAGGATTTGATCACATGGTCATATACTGTGATCAATACATTTTTCAGCTGTCCTAAAGATATCATGGACTAAACAGCAAAAACACATAGTCTTCTCTATGCCAAATGTGTACTTTAGTACTGAACTACTGCCCTTCTGATCACCAAGACTATCAACCCATTTGCTATTACATTAAATACAATTAAATTAATGGTATCTGTCACTTCCATCCCGAATGCTTCTTTGATTTCTCAAAGTGATGAGAAATTCCAGAGTCACCTACGCTGAGCAGGGTATGGTTTCCTTCATAGGTGATCATGCTGGAGACTTACAACACATCTGCCTTGTTTACAATACAAATGGGAAGTCCTACACTGTAAGACTCAATCCAGCTTTTCAAGGGACTGAAGGTGGCCCTCAAAGGTTTCACAGGTGGTCACATCCTAGGGTTACCCGGTAAAAAAATACATGACAGAGCTGTTGCCTCTCTAATGACTGGGTGGTAGAGGAAATTTCAGCAGGTGTTGCTTATCATGCAAACTTCACTTGCTGCAAATATCTATTTCATACAACCATTGAAGATACAGGAGCTCTGTCCTTTGTTTCACCTTCACAATCTTGCCATAACCATGACATATCTCTGGCATTTGTCTAAGATTTCCCTTCAATTTTTAAAAGTTGCAATGCTTCTCCTAAGGTTTGGATACTGGTAGTAAAACCTTTAAGCAAAAACACTCAATATTGCCTTTGGCCCTGTCCACCATATGGGGAATTTCTTAGAAATTTCATTTAGGTCTGAGGGAGAAGTTCCCCAACTTTGATTTAAGTGGAGAAAAAAATCACAAGATAGAAAAATCGACTAACCTACATCAAGATCCCCATATTTATTTTCTGGCAGTATTTGTATCTCAGCCTCTGATACCGTTCTCTGTGATCTTGGGGTGCACTTAGTGAACTCTTTCTCTGTGTTAATCAATTTTTCTCTGGCTAATGGTTTTGTCCTATATAGTTCTCACTTCATGAATTGTCCTCTAAATGATCACTACAGGTTGTTTTCCCTGATTCATGTCCTTTTCATTCCTTCCCCTTTAAAGTTCCTATTTCAGAAATGAAAGATGAGGAAAACAACTTATGGTGCTGGATTCAAAGGTAATGGGCTAAAGAAGTCAGACGTCATAAGCAAACAACAAATAATGGCTCATCATTGACTCCAGTAACAAACCATGGTTGGTTTGTAGGAATGGGTTACAGGATACAATAACCAATAAAATTTTCAACCTGGCTTACAGTTATGTGCAAACCTGGCTACTATATGATTCAAAGCTATACTGTATGATTCATTCACAGTGTGTATATATGTGTGTGTACATGAATGTATCCTTTCTAAAGTTCCAGTGTTAAAGAAAGATCTTCTGATATCACAAAACCACTTATCAACAATTAGCTATTCTAGTTTTTAAAGAATTGGCCAGGAACCATAAGGACAGGACATGTGCCTGGCCCCAGCATCCATGTGAGTACTGTATCCAGCTAATCCCTTCTACATTCGTTGGCTTCTTATTCTGGACAGAATTTTGTCTCAAACTCATCCCTGTCAAAACCACCCACTGCTCTGTCCCTTATTAAAGCTGTGGGCAAGACCACTTGGTTGAACTCTGCTCAGTATAATTAAACAAAGGATGTTCTTTTACAATATGCCCCAAGAGCCATCTGGATTTCCTGCTGTACCTGGCACTGTTGCCCTCTCAGAAGCAGTAAAGGAATCGCAAATGGGTTTCCTATTTAAAGCTTACTGCTCAGAAGCCTTATGAGATTTAAAACCCATAGCTTCCATAAATCAGGGGACTCTTTTTAGCAGGAATGGTGGAAGGAAACAACAATGACAACAAAACCATATGCCTCAACACTCCAAGCTACATGAAAGGTACAACTGATTTCCTGAGGAAAATACAGCCCATTCACAAACTTCCAGACAACATCATCCTAGCTGCTATGGAGGTGGAATCCAGATATACCAACTTCTCATGCCAGAATAGCATCCTTAATGAAGCTACAAGTCACTTAGCCACCAAACTATGTCAACTTGTACGGGACTCATAAATACTTCACTTTTAACAATAATATGTGCTTCTAAGTCAGTGACATAGCTGTGAATATTCATATGGACCACAGTATCAAACAATTGCATGGCTAACCTGGAACAATGTTCTTTCAGCACATGCACCCAGAAATCTCTTCTCTACCCAAAATATTTTCCTGACTTGCTTATTATTTGAACACATGGAAAGCAATCACTTGAAAAGTTTAACCATCATTTCAATGATTTATATTCTGAAATCAACAAGATCCTGAAACAACCCTTACAACAAATTCACATTTTGACACTACTATGTAACTACAAAATGGTTATCTAAGCATTGTATTCTACTCACTGATTCCTACACATACTTAAATTCCACCTAAAATACACTACCAAATCTACTGTCTATAACCAAGCCTTCTGACACAACCACATCTCCTCAGTTCTACAAGACTATGATTCAAAACTCTTGGATTTCTAAAAGTTATTGCTCAAACTACAAGAAGGCAAAGATATAAATGAACAAGGCAAGAATAGTTCCCAGGAATAATTTACTATAAAACAGGCCAACAACGCAATATCACAGAATGCTCCTAGAAGTCACCAACAGTCCCTAGTTGAGACCCTCATTAATGAACTACAATCAGTTCTGAGAATAATACCGCTCTGTCACAAGCTTTAGGGAAATGCCTTTGTCAGTCTATAGACAACCTCCAAATCTTAAATAATTACTCATTTACAACATGATGCATAATATGGGTGATAATGCAAGAATAAAACTCACAAATCCTGATGTAAACTGTTCCCATATTAACTTTGGAAGTGATATTACTGACAACATCAACCAATAATATCACCTAAAACATCAGGTCCAACACTTGTTCTTTCTCCAACATGATATATGACTTCAAATGTCAGCAATCTCTCCCTACACTCTACATTGGACAAAGAGGTCTGTCTTTGTGCAAGAACATACAGTGACATGAACTGGACATTCAACATACCAACACACAGCATTTCAACTCGCAGTACATTCAATATGAAATCCAAAGGCCACAATCCTTGAATATGGAAATTACGAAGAAAACTTAAAAGAGGCAAAAGCTGAACTGAATTGCATTCACAAATTCCATTTCATTACCAGAGATATGGACAAAGACAATGGCTTCATGGAACACTACATGTATGAATACAATGCTCCTTGTTACTCCACAGGTAACAAAAAATAATGTTCTCAGACATGGTTTGAATCTAAAAAAGTGACTTTTGGTAAGCAGTTTTATTGATTTCACACAACAACATTAAAGTATGAAAGATTTGTATCTCCTTATGCAAGCTACAAAAAAATGTAAGAAGGAGTCATGGGTTGCATCTTTATGGATCCTTTTACATTCCACCCCACCCTGCAACTGCATAAATATGCTTTATATCCCGAGGCCTGGACATTTTTCTGTAATGCATGCAAAAAAATGGATTCATAGTTACAAAATCTTGTGCTAAAATTTTTAAAAAATTGTCTTAAACATGCTGCTACATTCCTACTCTCACTCCTTTCCTCCTTTTAATGCTGCAAGAGACTTTGAAAACAAAACCACCAGGTTCTCAACGACTCCCGCCCCTTTGTTTCTCTCTTCTGGAGCACATCTTAATACAGCTTAGAGGATTGCTTTTTGAAATGCAACTTCCAAAATCCCCTAGATCAGTGTTTCTCAACCTGGGGTGGGGACCCTTGGAGGGGTGACAAGAGGGAGTTAGAGGGGTCACCAAAGACCATTAGAAAACGCATTTTATATTGGTCATGGGGTTTTTACGTTTGGAAAGTTTGGCTAATTCTATCATTGGTGGGGTTCAGAATGCTCTTTGACTAGATGAACTATAAATCTCAACAACGATAACTCCCAAATGTCAAGTCATTTTCGCCAAACTCCACCAGTATTCACATTTGGGCATATTGAGTATTCGTGCCAAGTTTGGTCTAGATCCATCATTGTTTGAATACACAGTGCTCTCTACACTCTATTCTACTCTACTACAAGTCCAAAACTCAAGGTCATTGCCCACCAAAACTTTCCAGTATTTTCTGTTCGTAATGGGAGTTCTGTGTGCCAAGTTTGGTTCAATTCTATTGGTGGAATTCAGAATGCTCTTTGATTGTAGGTTAACTATAAATTCCAGCAACTACAGCTCCCAAATGACAAAATCAATCCTTCTCCCAAACTCCACCATTATTTGAATTTCGGTGCATCAGATATTTGTACCAAATTTGGTCCACTGAATGAAAATACATCTTGCATATCAAACATTTACATTACAATTCATAATAGTAGCACAATTACAGTTATGAAGGAGCAACAAAAATAATTTTATGGTTGGGGTCACCACAGCATGAGGAACTGTATTAAGGGGTCATGGCATTAGGAAGGTTGAGAACTACTGCCCTAGATCAAGAGATTCTGAGAATTATACTCTAAAAAGGATATTTTCCGGGTCCTGAAACTTATTGCTTGTTCATTAGAGCAAGATAAGTTTTCCCCTCTTCTTCCCCCAAATGCTAACATTCTTCTACTGAAGCTTTTCTCTCCCCAAAATACAGAAGTCTTTCCAGCAAAACAGAATTTTAATCTACTTTCCACAACCACTGGTATTTTGGATATGGCTCCTGGTCAGTTTGTGTGTCATTTTCACCAATTAGCTACCATCAGATTGGTGAGCTCATTCCCAAACTATGCAGCCTGGTCAAATAAACCACAGGAGTAGAGTAAGTATTGCCAGAGGACAGGCAGCTAAATAGTGTGGTTTGCTTTGGTTTTTAAATAACATGTTCTCTTGAAGGCAGGACAGTATCATTAAACTGCCAAACATTGTACACTACCAAGGAAATATAGTACTTGTGGAGGGAGTAGTTCTGCAATTGTTTTAATATACTAGAGAAATGAACAAATATTTAAAGAGTAAAGAAACGCCGGAACTATTATGAACTTCTCAGAAATCAAAAGCAGAATCATGCAGGTTTAACCATTTCCCCTGCTGGCATCCAATCTTATAAAATTTCACAATTCCTGAAAAAGAAAGCCAATGAAAGTGTTTAAAGTGTTGCTCGGAACTGGGAAGAATATACCACAGTTCTAATGCCTGCTCAGCAACAAAGGTTATAGGAAAAACAATAATGAATCTTGAAGGCCAACACAATGTATTATTTCTAGAGAGGTAGCCATATCAAACCCAAAGTGTCTTGCAATATCACAAAAGCTAACAAATGTATTGTGGCATAAGCTATCGTTCAAATGCATCAAGTGCTAGCCAGATTCAGCAGGCCTAGATATAGATACACGTAGTTGGGTGCAAAGGGACCCAAATGTAGAAATGAATGGCAAAAAAAGTTACTGGGTGTTTTAGAGCCAGTCACTCTTTCTATTGATAACCTGTCTTGGATATTTGTGCTAAGTAACAGTGGTTAGGAAGAAAATTGGAATTAAAATGTCATCACTGGATATTGGGATAAGTCCAAAACTCTCTGTTCATTGCTTTGAGTAAAATATCAGTTTCCCACCATGAACAAGTCACACAATAACGGATCTACACAAACAACTCAGCCCTATAGATTGGGTGAGATAGGTGGGATTAACAGGATGGTCTGTTTCTGAGATATGCTAGCCTTCTTCTTGCAAGAAGGCTTTGTGAGCATAATGGACATTTATTTGAGCACAATGGAAAGACCACCATAATGTGTGCATGTAATCTGGTATAGTCTATATTCCTAAATCTTCTTTAACAATAGGAAGAGGAGGAATAAACTGAACTGAATCCATTTACTTAAAGAAATGGATGTTTTTTTCATGCTTGGATTAATGACTTTCATTGGCCTTCCTTATATGCTCACACATATATACTTAAAGGATCTGGATTGTTGGTCTCCATACAAGAGGCTAATTGCCAAATGTTCCAAAGCTTAAGTTGCTAGGTAGGTTTTGCTGAGGGCTAAGCCTGACATTGTAAAGGTTGCCTTGATGATTCTTACACTCTGTAACTGGGACACAACTGTTTGCACAAACCTTTATGTCCCACCAGATAAGCAGTGGGCATTGGACAAGAAAGAGCACTCCCTTAGGACTGGCAACAATTAATATAGTCATAGTCAAAACTACATACACCTAGCACATTATCAGGCTAAGGTGAGTGCTTCTGGTGTTGCTGCAAGAAGGTCCTCCATTGTGCATGTAGCAGGGCTCAGGTTGCATTGCACCACTGACCACCTGCTGCAACGCAACCTGAGCCCTGCTACATGGACAATGGAGGACCTTCTTGCAGCAACACCAGAAGCACTCCAAGTGGCCAGATACTGGTCAAAGGACATTTAACCAACTACCAAACTCACAAGTTTTGTATTTTTCTATTTGTTTGCTCTGTTCTGTTAGAAATGTAATATAATGGACTGGTTGCTCTGACACGACAAATAAATAATCAGGCTAAGGTTTTACGTGATTTACTGGAACTTGAATATTTAGGATGGTTGACTGTACAACCAAATCTGCGTGTATGTATGTGCCTTCAAGCCACCTGCCAATTTAATACCAACCCCATTAATTATAAGGGTTTTTCTTAGGCAAGGAATACTCAAATATGGCTTTGCTGTGTCCACCTTCTGAAATATAGCGCACAGCATCTCATATTCATTGGTGGTCTCCCTTCAAACTACTAACAAGGATTGATCCTGCATAGATTCCAAGATCAGACAGGATCTGATATCTTTAGTATTTCAACCAAACTACCACATCTACAGCAAGTTAAATGAACAGTGGGGCAGGCTGCCATGCAGAGTATGAGACCTGTGCCTATCCCATTCTTGGCCCTTAGACTACTGAAAGCCATAGACCACTCTTTCCCCAAAATTAGAAGTGATGTTCCTAATTTCAGCAGTATCACTCTATGTTTAATTGTTTTTCAATGTAATCTGTATCTGAAAAAGAGGCCTGATATGAAAAAAATAGAATCTGGTTCTATTTTTTCCCACATTGGACCTCTTTTTCAAGTACAGAGCACACTGAAAAACAAGTGATAATGCTGGAAGTAGAACTCTCTATAAAGAGTGTCAGAGAATCCATACAATCCCCAACCCAGAAATTCAATTTATTATGACCAATCCCCACCTTATTTCCCCATATATGAGTTATTTGTCAAACTTTTAGTTTCAGAAAAATACTATTAGGTTTCCATTTCTGAAATCTGGATTTGTTTCCCTTTATTGCATTAAATATGAGATATGAGATCAAATTGTCGTTTGGTAGATGACATTGCCAAGTGGCAAATGGATTTACTAAATACAAAAATCAAAGTACCGTAAACCTTGAATAGAGAATATGTTGCAACACTAATAGCAGTCCCTCTTGAACCTTATAATACCTTTGACATTTGTGAAGTATATTTTTAAGCTTATGCAATGCACATTGATGGGGCTGCTCTCCAAGGGATTGATCAGGCTTAAATATACATTGCTAAAGACACCAGGAGCTCTCAGAGTATTTACTAAAGCTTTGCTTGTCTTAGTTTTATTGTATTGGCTTATTTGTTCTTTATTCTTCATCATTTATGGATCAAAGTGATCCTCTTGCTTTGGCTATCATTATTTCAGTAAGTTATCAATTTCAGAAATGCTCAGGTAGAATGAAAAAGTAAGACCTGCCCTTTTGTATGCACAGAAACCTGTAACATAAAATGAACATCACTGGAAAGACCTGTTGACTCTGAGCTCATCAGTACCAGAAGGCAAGATCCAGCATGCAACCTCGTCCGTGGCAAGAATACACGATACAGCTTACACCCTCCATATGACAAGTGCTAATGCAGGTAATTAAACAGGTGGAATAATAAGTAGGACTGGCCTGGGATAGGCATTTTCAGACCTGCATAATCTTTGTGCAGATTAACCCAAGATCTCACACTCTACTGTGATGCTGAGTGAAGGTGGACAAAAATCAGTCCTTTATTCTCTAACTCATCTTCTAAATCAGAAATGTGCTTTCTGTGTTAAATCAAAGGTCCAATATTATATTCAGTAACCCAAGTAACAGATTATATGTGTGTTGGGTCTGAGTTGCTCAAAACAAATTGGCTGCTGGAGCTTAGCTGGCCTTAAACGGACAAATCCCCAGAGTACATGAAGCAGTATGATAAATTGTAACTTCTTCATTCAGATTAACATCCTATGCAGTGTATAGTAGACTGTTCCTTAAATGATGTTTTTGCAGTTAGTTTATACTAACTTCATCTTACTATATTGGCCTAATATTAAATGGAGTCCTCGGTGGCTCAATGGGTTAAGCCCTTGTGCTGGCAGGAAGGTCGGCGGTTCAAATCTGGGGAGGGGGCGAGCTCCCGTCTGTCAGCTCCAGCTTCCCATGTGGGGACACAAGAGAAGCCACTCACAGGAAAATAAAACATCCAAGCATCTCCTGGGCAAAGTCCTTGCATATGGCCAATTCTCTCACACCAGAAGCAACTTGCAGTTTCTCAAGTCACTCCTGACACGGAAAAAAAATTAATTGCAGACTAATAAAGCAGGTGTTACATTAATATCAATTCATTCAGTAGCCAAAATAGGGCCATCAATGCATCACAGATGAGAGGCTGAGGCTTTCTGGATTCTATGACGCTTTGGATTAATTTGACAAATTAATTCAGCAAAGGAAAATGCTCTCTTATAAATGAGGAATATTGATCAATGCATATATTTTACCTGGAATTAGCTAGTGGATTTGAGGTGTGGGCAATTCTTTGTCACAGTTGAGGCATGCTTTCCTAGGCCCTTTTTCATTGCAAAGTTTTGAAATTGGACAATGAGGCTTATGGTTGTGTCTGAAGAACAGTTCTGTCAGAGACAACACATTAAAATACAGATGTGGGTAATGATTTTGGGGGCAGAACCAAATTTCTAGTTGGGAAAATACACAAGGGATGCACATCCAAGGAGTTTTTGTGTAAGGGCAGAGGGAGTAGACTTTTTATATGAAAAAAGAAATAGATTAAGTGAATCAAACTAGATTACTTTTGTGGAACCATGTGCCACAAAAACAAAGTGGTGGTAATATAGTGCCAAGTACAAACATTGCAGCTGCTGAAACACATTTCCATTTCTTGAATCTTTGCATTAATTGCACTGACTGTATTTGATGGATAAATAATGTGTGTAACCAGTAATAGGGTGGATGTTGCTGGCATATTTGGCTTTCTTTATTTGGATTCTACTAGTAGATATACTAGCATGTTCAGAATAACCAAGATTGAAAAACTGAACAAGAGAATAAATTATTGAACCTTAAAAAATAGATTACTTTTCCATTCGTATTTCATTTTCATTGCATTATACTTTTAAATCAATTTCCCCACTTATAGTTGATTAAGCATTGTCAAAAGTATTCAAATAGCTACATTTAAGATTGCCAACAATTAAAACAGATTCAGTATTCTTTCCTTGGAAATAAAAAATGCTCCAGAATCCAAAACTGTCCACATGGATGATTGATATAGGGACATGCTTTCTTTCTTTCTTTCTTTCTTTCTTTCTTTCTTTTAACTTTGTTGTTGTTGTTGTTGTTCATTCGTTCAGTCGTCTCCGACTCTTCGTGACCTCATGGACCAGCCCACGCCAGAGCTCCCTGTCGGCCGTCACCACCCCCAGCTCCTTCAAGGTCAGTCCAGTCACTTCAAGGATGCCATCCATCCATCTTGCCCTTGGTCGGCCCCTCTTCCTTTTGCCTTCCACTTTCCCCAGCATAATTGTCTTCTCTAGGCTTTCCTGCCTCCTCATGATGTGGCCAAAGTACTTCAACTTTATCTCTAGTATCCTTCCCTCCAGTGAGCAGCCGGGCTTTATTTCCTGGAGGATGGACTGGTTGGATCTTCTCGCAGTCCAAGGCACTCTCAGAACTTTCCTCCAACACCACAGCTCAAAAGCATCGATCTTCCTTCGCTCAGCCTTCCCTAAGGTCCAGCTCTCACATCCGTAGGTGACTACAGGGAATACCATGGCTTTGACTAGGCGGATCTTTGTTGTCAGTCTGATGTCTCTACTCTTTACGATTTTATCGAGACTGGACATTGCTCTCCTCCCAAGAAGTAAGCGTCTTCTGATTTCCTGGCCACAGTCTGCATCTGCAGTAATCTTTGCACCTAGAAATACAAAGTCTGTCACGGCCTCCACGGTTTCTCCCTCTATTTTCCAGTTGTCAATCATTCTTGTTGCCATAATTTTGGTTTTTTTGACGTTTAGCTGCAACCCGGCTTTTGCGCTTTCTTCTTTCACCTTGATTAGAAGGCTCCTCAGCTCCTCCTCGCTTTCGGCCATCAGAGTGGTGTCATCTGCATATCTGAGGTTGTTAATGTTTCTTCCAGTGATTTTCACCCCAGCTTTGCATTCATCCAGCCCCGCATCTCATGATGTGTTCTGCATACAAGTTAAAAAGGTTGGGTGAGGGTATGCAGCCTTGCCGTACGCCTTTCCCAATCTTGAACCAGTCTGTTGTTCCGTGGTCAGTTCTGACTGTTGCTACTTGGTCCTTGTACAGATTCCTCAGGAGAGAGACAAGGTGGCTTGGTATGCCCATCCCACCAAGAACTTGCCACAATTTATTATGATCCACAGTCAAAGGCTTTAGAATAGTCAATGAAGCAGAAGTAGATGTTTTTCTGAAACTCCCTGCCTTTCTCCATTATCCAGCGGATATTGGCAATCTGGTCTCTCGTTCCTCTGCCTTTTCTAAACCCAGCTTGAACATCTGGCAACTCTCGCTCCATGTCTTGCTGGAGTCTTCCTTGCAGGATCTTGAGCATTACCTTACTGGCATGAGAAATAAGGGCCACTGTACGGAAGTTGGAGCAGTCTTTCGCATTTCCCTTTTTTTGGTATGGGGATATAAGTTGATTTTTTCCAGTCTGATGGCCATTCTTGTGTTTTCCATATTTGCTGGCATATGGCATGCATCACCTTGACAGCATCATCTTTTAAGATTTTAAACGTTCAGCTGGGATCCCGTCGTCTCCTGCTGCCTTGTTGTTAGCAATGCTTCTTAAGGCCCATTCAACCTCACTCCTCAGGATGTCTGGTTCTAATTCACTCACCACACTGTCAAAACTATCCTCGATATTATTATCCTTCCTATACAGATCTTCTGTATAGTCTCGCCACCTTCTCTTGATCTCTTCAGCTTCTGTTAGGTCCCTGCCATCTTTGTTTCTTATCATACCAATTTTTGCCTGAAATTTACCTCCAATGTTTCTATTTTTTTTAACTTTTAACTTACTTACATTTTAATCAAGATCAAATACAGCACATTGGTATGCTTGTTTCCCCCTCCCCCAAAATCTACTCATATATATGTATTCATAAACACACACACACTTCTGTGCAGTGCCTATATCAAATGTTCTTCATTACACTATTGTTTCATTTCACTCCTCCCGATGCATTGACCTCCTGTCCTTTGGCTTTAAGACATTCGTAGAATCATAGAATCATAGAGTTGGGTGAGACCTCATGGGCCATCCAGTCCAACCCCCTGCCAAGAAGCAGGAAAATCATATTCAAAGCACCTTCAGCCTCTGTTTAAAAGCCTCCAAAGAAGGAGCCTCCACCACACTCTGGGGCAGAGAGTTTAACTGATGAACAGCTCTAACAGTTAGGAAGGTCTTCCTCATGTTCAGGTGGAATCTCTTTTCATGTAGTTTGAAGTGTTTGTTCCACGTCTTAGTCTCCAGGGCATCAGGAAACAAGCTTGCTTCCTCCTCCCTATGATTTCCCCTCACATAGAATCATAGAGTTGGAAGAGACCTCATGGGCCATCCTGCCCAATCCTCTACCAAGTAGCAGGAAAATTGCATTCAAAGCACCCCCGGCAGATGACCATCCAGCCTCTATTTAAAAGCTTCCAAAGAAGGAGCCTCTACCACACTCTGGGGCAGAGAATTCCACTGATGAACGGTTCTCACAATCAGGAAGTTCTTTCTAATGTTCAGATGGAATCTCCTTTCTTGTAATTTGAAGCCATTGTTTCGCGTCCTAGTCTCCAGGGCAGCAGAAAACAAGCTAGTTCCCTCCTCCCTATGACTTCCCCTCATAGGGAGCGGAAACAATGGCTTCAAACTACAAGAAAGAACATTGTGATACATGGCCCAAATCATGCCTCCTCTTAGCCTTCTCTTCTGCAGGTTAAACATGTCCAGCTCTTTAAGTTGGTCCTCATATACAACATATACCCTTCCTTCCCAGTAAAACTTTCACTCATTTTTCCCTCTAGCACAGGAAAATCTAAAAATGGCAAGCAAATTTTTTAAGAAAGACCAAATTATGGAGCCTATTCTAAAGGTTTTCCCTTCTTCCCACAAAGTTCAAAGATAGTTCCCATTTTTGCTTTCTAATGGTTCAATATACATGAAATTTATATTATGCATGAAATCATTTAAATATTATATATAAAATTATCTTCAAGCTATGTGTATAAGGTGCATATGAAACACTGGGGTCCTATTGCTAAACTATTTAATTATGTCTATGACAATATTCCCAAATCCTCACAAAAACCCAGAAATTTAAAAAACATGTGGTCCCAAGCATTTTGGATAAGGAAAACTCAAACTGTATGCTAACTATGATATTGGCTATTTAATTGAAACTGACTATGGTATTGGCTGTCTAACTGATTATAGTGAATTTCTGTAACAAAAATATAATGCCAATTAAAGCACTGAATCAGGGGCTCACTAAGGAGGGCTGAAAAATAGTATCGGAGGTCTGCATACTACCTCTAGATCTCACTTTGCTAATTGTTGCATTAATTATTCTAATTTACAGATGGAAGATGGAGAATGACAGATCAAGATAACAAAAGGAGTTCAGAGTTAAATGACAAGCAGTAGCAACTCCTTCCAAGTTTCAAAATGGGGGTATATGGGCACGTGCCTCCTAACCTAGGATTTTAACTTTTGCAAATATATAGCTCCCTAGTTTTTATATATCTATTTCAATGTACATTACAGCAATATTAAGGAAGTTTCCCATATGGAGCTGGATGATAGGAAGAAGTTCATAATATTCTGTTCCTTGTCTAAGTAGTGGGGGGAGGCTTAGCACAACTTGGCATAAACCATCAATACTGGCCTAGGAGCCATGTTATAATAGTGAACATTGGATATATCTAATCAGGTTGTCTGAAAGTTGTTGCTTGGGAACTCCAGCAAAAAGTGACTTTGTTCTCATCTCTTAGATTTTTGAACTGATATTAAGTAAGTGTTCTTGTAGCTCAAGGGCACTCTCACATAAACTTCTGAAGTACTACTAGCGCCATCCTCTTAATATTATTATTCTGCTATGAATAATGAAACTTGCTAGAAAGTTTAGAATGAAGACATCCCAATTAAGGTAATAGGAGGCTGGAGCTTCTCTTGGGGCTACTGCAAGCTCTACAAATTACTTAAATCTAAAACCGCATAGAGGTCCTGATAAATGCATTTGCATTCCATCAGAGTTTGGAAATAACTGTGTTTTTGTACCACAAAATCCAAAAAATGTCTCAATTAGCACTGGAAACATACAGGGAAATAGTTATGGATTCGCAAGGGGGAAAATTAGGATTCAATGAATGGCTTGCAGGGACAGCAGGCACATGGTTTTTCATTCTGAATTGACATTCTGCCAAGCATAACCAATCAAGCTCCACATAATCACAAACACTTGCTGGTTAGAGGAATAACTCATCTTTATATGAATAGTAGAAATATGTGAACAGACACCTTGATGGTTTGAAAACTTTTCACACACAGTTTTATGTTATTTGAAAAGTAGACTGCCCTCTAAAATTGTTCTGGGTTGATGGGGAGGAGTTGTTTAACCTAGGACAACCTCCCTCAATCTGGTTCTCTCCTGGTGTACTGGACTACAACTCCAACTCCAGAGGGTTGGGCTGGATGGCCCACAAGGTCTCCTCCAACTCTATGATTCTATGATTCCCATAGCCCACATCTATATCAGCCTTCCCTCCAAGCCTTTCATCTGACACATGTCTTGGGGACATGACGTTGGGGAAAGCTGGCCTAATTCCTAGGATTCCCTCTCTCACCTGGGAGTTAAATCAATGAAATGAAATTACAATTAGTCTTCCACTTTTGCAGGTTTTAATTTTTGTGGATTTGATTATTCATGGATTTGATTAATAAAATCTATCTAGCAATCTTAGGTCCTCCAATGTAACTCTATGGTCACTTTCCATCATATGGAAGACCTAGAAAGTCCTATGTTCTTTCACACTAAAAATAGTGTTTCTTAATATGCTCTTTCCCTCACTTTCATGGGGGGTCCTGTGCCCCTATCTTAGAGAATGTGGAGGACTGATTGTAATGAGTAACCACACAATGGAACTAATCTCTGATCAGATATGAAGACATATCTACAAACATTCCTATTAAAAACTGAAATTGAAGATCCTACAATCACTGTCATAAGTGTACAATAAAATGGACCAAATATGGTCTCTCGGGGGTGTTTTACATTATTATTATTATTATTATTATTATTATTATTATTATTATTATATTCCCAGGCTATAATAGTTCTGATTTTTGTGTGTGTCAGGAGTGACTTGAGTAAAAGCAAGTTGCTTTTGGTGTGAGAGAATTGGCCGTCTTGAAGGACCCTGCCCAGGGGACACCCTGATGTTTTACCACCCTAGGGGAGGCTTCTCTCATATCCCCACATGAGAAGCTGGAGCTGAAAAATAGGAGCTCACCCCGCTTCTTGGATTCGAACCTCCAACCTTTCAGTCAACAGTCCTGCCAGCACAAGGATTTAACTCATTGTGCCACCGGGGGCTCCTGTAGTGCTAATAATAATAATAATAATAATAATAATAATAATAATAATAATTGTATGTCTTGCCCAACTCTCCTCATTTTTGTAGCCCTCAAGCTTTCCACAAGCCACATGTTTTCTGGCCAAGGTGTACATACATGTGTGTATCTGTGAATGTTCTTTCTTAGACACTCCTAGGAAATTGCAATTCATTTTTTAAATGGGTGTTGTGACCAACTGATGTGGTTAATTTACAAACATGTTTCAAATCAAAATGTGGTCTTTTTCCATTTTCTCCTCACCACTCAGTTTTTAGCATTTTGGAGATTCACTGCAACTTACAGAACTCTTTTGGTAAGAAAACGGTCGGCTACACCTCATATGATTCTCTGGTCATGATTCCCTTCCAAAACAAAATTGAACAATGAAGGTGGGAGGTAGCTCATTTTTTGAAGTTCTATTTCATTATCTGGAGTTATTGTCTTATTGTGAACAATATGAAGGGTCTGTACGGCAACTCAAACCAATGTAAATGTTTCCACCAGGTGCCTCAACTTCTTCTACCTCGAGGTGGACAACCAGATCGGAAGACCCAGAGGCAAAATAAGGTCAGAACTAAGATGGCATGTTAAGATGTATTAGGGAAGGGAAGGGAAGTGGGTAGATTTGTAACACATCCCTATTTGAAGTTCTATTTCATTATCTGGAGTTATTGTCTTAGTGTGAACAATATGAAGTGTCTGTACGGCAGCTCAGACTAATGTAAATATTCCCACCAAGTGCCTCAACTTCCTCTACCTCGAGGTGGACAACCAGATCGGAAGACCCAGAGGCAAAATAAGGTCAGAACTAAGATGGCATGTTAAGATGCATTATTGAAGGGAAGGGAAGGGGCTAGATTTGTAACACATCCCATGTTGTTTGTAAGCAATGTAGCTGGCGGCTTGCACTTGATGTGGTTGAAAAAAAAAAACCTTCCTTGGAGTGATTAATCAATATCAGCAACATTGCATGCAACCTGTAATTCTGTTCCATCTTTCATAAAAACACAGATCCAAAGAAAGTAGCTACTCTGTGTTGTGCTTTAACAGTCTCTCCACTCCCATCCCTGTTCAGTTTGGCTTTATGACTTAATAATAAAAACCTTATTTATGGAAGATGAAAGAACCAAGAACTCTTACCACATCGGCAGTACTCATCCATCAAAGTGCTGTGGATACAATGCCGATATTTGAACATAAGAGCATAACTCAGAGATGTGAGCCTGTGAATTAATAAAGCGCTCTGTGTGTGTGTGTAAATAAGTAAGAGGGAGAATATTACACTTGTTCTGAGATAATCATGGGCTGCCAAATAAGGCAAAGCTTTTGAACCCCAGGCAATTCCCAGGCTGTGGATTTTTAGCAACATGAAGTCCTATGAACTGCAAGCCAACTGCAAATGAAAAAGTAAGTGTTAAAAAACCGTGCACTGGATCTTTCCTTTACATGTTAAGAACCAGAAACACTCCGAAATAAACTTGGGGGGGGGGGGCAAAACTCTCAAAAATGACCTTGGGAACATTTACAAACTATAAAATATCGTGGACACAGATATAACAATATATTAAAACAATCTTAATGAATCCCAAAGCCGGGAACGCCAACATTCAATGCCAATTCCAAGGGGAAGGTGGGGTAGGGTGGGGTACAGTGAGAGGAGGGCACAGTTGCTGCCAAAAAACACTGGATTTTTATTTTGTTTACTGCAACATAGAACAAACTGTATTTAGTAATTTTATAATTTAGTCATTTCAGCTTTACTTGCACTTGGCCTACTGCCATTAGCTGCCTTAAGCTTTTCAAAACAGCAAAGCTGGATTTTAATGTTTCAGGTATATAATATCTGATCGCAGACTTTCAGGAAGATGTGCCTTGAGATAATACGAAAAAATATTTGAAAACATTTATAGAAGCAGGTAAACTGGTATGCACACTCTATATACTGGACCAAAAAACCCATATATTGCAGCTAATAGTAAAAAGCATGTGGCTATGGGATTTGTACTCTGGGATTATGGGATTTGTAATCCAAAATAGTAAAATGGCACTAGATTGTCTAGTACAATTTTAAAGTAGGAGGTGGCAACTTCAGAAGATCCAGATACCCTTCTCCACCACCCCGGTCCACCTTTTTAGAAAACGGAATAACTGGAAGATTATTTCTATTTTCCTATAGTAGGGATTGCGAAAATAAGGTGTATGAAAAGGGTTTGTTTTATAGAAGAGCTATACCGTGGAAATTGAAACCTCAATGTTTTAGAAAATGGAGATGGATGGATGGATGGAGACCACAGAAAAACAACCTTGGAGATCACATGTGCCTCACAAGCCATATGATACCAACTCCTAAAGAAACTGTCATGCCTCTCACTGCAATGTGGGAATAACATGGGAATAAGCTGACTTGACATTACAGGGTTATTGTAAAGATAACTGCATATAGTGAGACAAGTGAGGGAGGAAGGAAGGGATCATTAAATTACCAAAGTCAGGTTTATACACGCCATACTATTTCCAATTTATATGTATGGTTGTGAAAGCTGGCCAGTAAAGAAAACTGACAGGAAGAGAATAACTGATTTGAAATGCGGTGCTGGGAAAGAGTTGTATGGATACCATGGACTGCCAAAAAGAAATAAACGGATCAGCAAGCAGATCAAGCCTGAACTCTCCCTAAAAACCGAAACAACTTAAATGAGGATGTTATCCTGGGCATATTATGAGATGACATGCCTCATTAGCAAAAGATTATAATGCTTGGTAAAATTGAGGCAGTATAAATACAGTAAAACCACATCACAGGTGGATAAGATTCAATCAAGGAAACTACAACCCAGAATTTGCAAGACCTGAGCATTGCTCTCAATAACAGGATGCTATAGAGTTCATATGGTCACTATAATCTGAAGTTAATTTGACAGCAAATAACAAGAACAACCCATCTCTGTCTTTGGAAATACGTTGTCGTTGTGTACCGCCAAACTGCTTCCAACTTACAACTCTTTCCCAGCACCACATTTCAAATCAGTTATTCTCTTCCTGTCAGTTTTCTTTACTGGCCAGCTTTCACAACCATACATATAAATTGGAAATAGTATGGCGTGTATAAACCTGACTTTGGTAATTTAATGATCCCTACCTTCCTCCCTCACTTGTCTCACTATATGCAGTTATCTTTACAATAACCCTGTAATGTCAAGTCAGCTCATTCCCATGTTATTCCCACATTGCAGTGAGAGGCATGACAGCTTCTTTAGGAGTTGGGATCATATGGCTTGTGAGGCACATGAGATCTCCAAGGTTGTTTTTCTGTGGTGTCCATCCATCCATCTCCATTTTCTAAAACATTGAGGTTTCAGTTTCCAGGCCCTCTCATGACACTGTGTTACTTTATTAGTTTATTGAATATATATAAAAGCTGTAAGTTTGATTCTCTAACCTTCCCTCCTTATTGTCCTTTATGGACTGTGGAAATAGGATCCTTCCAAAATATGACGTCCATCGGCTCTACTGATGTAATATACCAATAGTAGTGAATTGGGTTGTATAGAATTCATCCAGTTGAAAAAGTTAGAAAGAGTTGTTCAAGAGAGCAAAAGAGAAGGTTTGCATTTCTTACTAATGTTCATTTCTTAAACCAAAACAGAGACAGAAACAAGATCACAACTGTGTTTCATTTCATGAACAACAACATCCTCTATGTGCTTACAGAAAAGGCAGTGTTTTTTGTGGGTACTTTGTCGGGGGGAAAAGACGGAGGAACACAGTAAAATCTGCCCTTTGAGACTTGTTCTTCTGTCAAGACGTTTGGAGTAGGAGGAGAGACTGCCTCAGGCTTCTCTTCCTGACAAAACGCCAAGCATATCTTCACAAAGACCAGATTTCCAAATACTTTGGATGGGAATTCACAGCATGGCTGCTTCTTGTACTCCATTCTTCATAATCCCAATAAACCAAAGCCAATGATGCAGAGCCCTGCATTGCTATCCAGTGGCATTCACAGTATTACAACTGCACACAGCACACACGCGTATGGGAACCTGCCGTCAAGGATTTTAAGCCTCATCCTTGAATATTCAAGGGTTGTTAAAAACAAAAATAATTTAAATATGCCTCTTTTCAATGGCAAAGCCAGGTCCCAAGTGCTGACAAAAGGAAAGCCCAAATAGGACCACAGAGGTACAAGAAAGAGAGAGAAGAGAGTTCTAGTGGACAAAAATCTGAAATGCTCCAAAATCCTAAATTGGTCACATGCATAGCTGAGGTAGTGATACCTTTTGCTTTCTGATGGTTCTATGTACACAAACTTTGTTTGCTGTGCAACACTGTTAAAATATTGTATGAAATTATCTTCTGGTTATGTTTGTGGAACATAATTGAATTTCGTGTTTAGACTTGGGTCCCATCTCCAAGATACCTCATTATGTATGTTTATGCAAACACAGGTATTCAAAAAAAAAATCCAAATCCAAAAGGCTTCTGGTCCCAAGCATTTCGGATAAGAGATACTCAGCCTTTATTATGGAGGAGATCTAGCTAGCTGGTTCACACCCTGAGGACATGTTCTCCTCTTCAAGAGGAGAACACCCCGCTACATTTGAGTGCAGGTCCCATTTTCTTATACATTCTCAAATCAGAAGACATGCTGTTCTTAGCTCCCATGTTTTTGACCATAACTCCCAGAATCCCCTAACCAGCATAGCAAGTGCCCATATCTGCCTTTTATATTCCAAGCACTGTGTTTATTTAAATACTTCCTCTACTGCATGGATTTCTTACCAAACTCATGGAAACAGAACTCCACACCTGTAGTCTCAGGACCTTACCTTTTCGGAACAACTCCTGAAGACTTTCAGCACTCTGATTCAATACAGCCCATATCTCCTCCTCTTGCAACGGTCCCCCACGAACCTCTAGGGCTTCTGCTAGTGATACGTGCATGTTATCTGAGGAAAAGAGACAAGACAACACTTGTTGAAAAATGCACCCAGACCCCATTCATCCCACTGCCTCCATATGGTATTTGCATGCAGCTGGGTAGAATGTTGACCTTAAAGCAAAAATAATTTTGACCGCCACAGCTGTCACTCAACTTGCCTTCAAAACACCAGAAATGCACTGGAAGTCAAGTCATTGGTAGTTTGCAGGAGGCAAACAAGTCTGATTTGTGTAAGCAGTTTTTTATGTTCAAATCCACTTCTACATTAAAACAGGTTGCATAAACTTTAAAAACTCTGCTTCCTTTTTTGGATTCATTGTTCTACCTTCTGCCATGGAAATACAGTTAGTCTTCCACCTCTGTGGGCTTGATTTTTGATGGTTCACTAATTTGATTAAAATGATGTCTTTGAGAATTTCTAGGTCCTCCAGTGCAATTCTATATTTGATTTCCATCACAAGTTTACCATAGAGTCATGCTGGAGGACCTAGAAATTCCTAAAAATGTGTTCTCTATGGTAAAAAAAACAACTTTTCACTTTCATGGGTGATCCTATGCTCCTTACAGCAGTGAATGTGGAATGCTGACTGCATTCATTCTATTCATTGCATTTGTTTACCTATCACCATGAGAAGTTTGGACCAGCCTTCTCAAATGTACCGCTCCCTGATCTCTCAGACTACACCTCTCAGCATCTTTTACCAGCATAGCAATTGGAGCTACAGCCCAACCCATCCAGAGGGCACCAGGCTGGGAAAAAAAACTGGCCTAGAGGCAGGTAATTGGACAATCGAGCTAATTGCATCTATACTGATTGACATCAGCTCTTCAGGCTTTTAAAACAGAGTTATTTCCCAAACCTACTTGGACAGGATACGAACTGAAACTGAAACTTTTTACATATGGCCATGGATTCTACCAATCAACCCCTCTAAGAAGGTCCATGAGCTATTTAACCGATACTAAACCACATATTGCTCAGACTGACATATGAAGAGGGCAACCTGCTTCTAAGCAGGGCTTCATGAGACTCCATTGACTGTGTTTTCCACCTAATCCCTGCTTGTTGAGCTGCCAGATGGAATAACTCTTTCCAACTATTTGCAGTGGTAACATTGCAGTACAGCTGAAGTGAGACAAGTCATTCCCACTGGACTGTACTATAAACCACTTGAAAGCATAATTAGTGTAGCTGGTTTGTATAAATCTTAATGCCTAAGACAGTGATTTATTGACAAGACATTTTATGATGAAAAACATATGAAGTATCCACTCTAATGCATATGTTCCAACAATTCCTTCACCTAATATCTAAGCCTATGTCTGCTGGGGTGGAAGGAATAATCAGTCTCAAACCAAATTCTGACAACATTCATTATAAATTCTTCTGGAAAACACTTCTATTTTATTTATGGAATCAATAAATAAGTGATAGAACAAGCAAGATGGAAACCTATTGGAAATCTACCCATCTTCATGACTGGCACTCAATCATACATCTGAAAAGGGATGTTATCCCCCCCCCCCCCAAAAAAAAAAAAAAGAGAGAAAGAATAATGTTCAATTTGCAAACAAGATAATATAGACAAGGTTTGGGGGAATCCCAAGATCTACAGATGCAGAAAGAAATTTTAAAACAGAAAATAAAGCTGCGGAATTGGAGGCAGTATCCTGGAAGGCAGCATGCTTGGTTGGCACCCTGAACAGCAGCACGCCACATTGCGACAATTTGTTGTGGGTTCCAGCTGCATATTTAAAAACCAGTACAAACTGTATTACTTTTATATGACCCCAACAGCAACCGCTCAAAAGTACTTTAGGATGTGATATGAGATCTGTCTGAACCAGAGTTTGTGTTGATATTTCCAGGTTAAAGTCGGAACTGATGTGACAAATGAGAAGTCACTGCTCCAGTTTAATAGCATGGGTTAAGTTAAATGTTCTGAGCTATTTCATATTGCCTGTAATCCTGTCAATTTGCACTGCCAAGAATTGTGTGCTGCAGATGTGTTCATAAAAAAAGAACTGCAGTTGTACAGATATGTTAGCAAGCAAAGAACCAATGCTTCTATTTTTTTAAAAAAAAAATCTTTATTTCAGCTACGCATAAAAATTCTGACAAAAATTGTTTTCTTTGATAATAAAAAAGGGAGAGACAGTCATTTATTTAAATTGGATGTTCACTATATCTCACCTTTACTCTGAATTATCTAGATCAGTGGTTCCCAGCCTTTTTGTGACCAAGGACTACTGAACCAGGGACCACTCTCCAACATTAGTACAAAAAGGGTTACAAATTGGTTTTTGGTCAACTTTAGATTCAGTTTGGTTATTTGGGGGTGCTGATTCAGAAAACTGCATCGGATAGACCACATCAGCTCTAGTTTCTGATACAGAAAATATGCCCTCCAGTGGTCGCCATCTTCTCACCCATAGAAAACCATATTTAATAAATCTTGGCACTATAAGAGGGTTTTGCAAGACCAATTGCTCTTGTTGCAATGGTGTAGTAACAGTGAGGCCCTGGACCATACTTTAGTTTTTGCAGACCACGGGTGGTCCACGGACCACAGGTTGGGAACCATTGATCTAGATTGATGGAAATAAATTTCTGGGAGATGTATCCCAGGAGTTAAAATAAATTTGCTCCCAACAAGAGCACACAGTGAAAGCTATGATAATCATTTCATTAGGTATCCAGTTTAAACTAAAATAAGATTTAGTTCCAGCCCAGAAAGAACTTTTCTAATTTCTGAGAAAACAGTATAAATAGTACCTACAGCTTGGAGAAATATGTTTCTTTAAGCGTTTGCAGGAATTATATTCTTTTGGAAGCACTGCTGTGCTCCATATCCTTTGTTTTTCTAGGTTTTGTATATAATGTAAGCCATCTGGATCTGGGTGTGGGATTTACAGCATGCCTAGAAACACAGAGAGATTTAAAGCGGCACAAGCCACTCTTTACTTTCCCCATGCTCTCAATTTCAAAAAATCCATCAACAATCTTTCAAAAATGAACCAATTTTCCTTGAAGTTAGCAACTCCCAATGTGCCTCCATCCTGCCCTCCAATTTCTTCTTTTTCATCTGATTTGCATAGTTCCAACTCATTACAGAATCAGAGATAGATAGATAGATAGATAGATAGATAGATAGATAGATAGATAGATAGATAGATAGGAAGGAAGGAAGGAAGGAAGGAAGGAAGGAAGGAAGGAAGGAAGGAAGGAAGGAAGGAAGGAAGATCAGGATGAAAACCATTCTTCTTTGTGACTTATAACATTGTTTAATTCCCGCTTTTCTAAATCATAGCTGGCTAGATCACTTAAAATTAAAATCATCCAGAGAGTTTTATCTCAAAATGCTTCCAGAAAGAAAAGTCTGCTGTTCAAATATTTTTGTTTTGTCTCCCACTATTATGTTCAACCTTTTGCAGCATAACAGTTCAAGTGTTGTTTATCTCCTATTATTATGTTTAACCTTTTGTAGCAAAACTGGCCTCACGTGCCTCGTTCAGTCTTCTCCTGTCAAAATAAAACTATTTGAAAATGTTGGATGTGACCTGCATATGCAGAGAACCAACCAGAGGCTAAAATATTCTATATCCTGACCCAAGGAATATCTTTAAATCTCCTCTTGCCCTTCCTCATGTCAGATAAAAAACTATAAAGCAAGCTCATATTCCCAGCGGTATCCTTCAGAAGAACTCATATTATAGAGGCAGCCTTTAGCTCTCCAATTGGACATGGCATTCAAATTAATGCTTCACTAGTGTGTAGCAGGATATCATCCTCAGATCTTGTAAAAACCCTTCAAGTACCTTAAAGGCTAACTTTTTTTAACATGACCAAGCATTTATCCCCTATATTTTTGCCTGGAAAATTGTCAGCGATTTACATAGCTGAATTAAGCAGAATTTAGACTATCCAATTGATTGAAAAACTAGAAAATTTACACACTCAGTAAAATATGTAGTATATTTCTCTTCATTCCCTTTCCATTCAAACTGGTATCATTTTATTAGGTTTCCAAACAAATGATTCATCTGGACCATAGAGAACATAAAAATGAGTTGGTAAAATCCATGCAAGTACTGCAGTGCTAACAAGCTTTGCAGGAGTAATTTTTATACACTTTCTATTATGTTTTTTTATGAATCATTATGGTTAGTGATATTTCATATTCTGTCTGATGCAAAGGTTTTGCAATTTTTACAAAACCAATCACATTATACATAAAATAAAACTTAATGTGTGGCACATAATTGAGCAATGGCATTTATGAGCTGTAGTCCACTGAAAGCATGTGAATGTGTGTGTACATGCTTTCCAGTCACCTATTGACTTCTGGTGACCCAATGAATTTCATGGAGCTTCCATAGGCAAGGAGTACTCAGGGGAGGTTTTGCCAGTTCCTTCCTCTGAAATATAGCCTACAGCAACTGGTATTCATTAGGAGTCCCTATTCAAGTACTAAGAAGGATTGAACTTGCTTAGTTATCAAGGTAAATGGAGATCTGGTGTGTTTCGCGTATTTGCAGGTTCATTGAAAGCTTATACAATTGAATCATAAAACTGAAAGATACCATTAGGGCCACCCAGTCTGATCACCTGCAATGCAGGAATACACAATCAAAGCACCTCAACCATATAGAATATGGTGCTAAAAGAACTCTTTTGTTGGTTTTGCTGCAGTTTAATCCTTCCAAAATTCCACCATTTCTATGTACTAGTAAAAGAACTAAGAACACATTACCCCTTTTTTGAAATGAATTACTCAGTCCCTCTGATTTTACAACGGACGTATGACAAGCATGTCCTCGAAATGCACCTCCTGTTTCTCATTTCTAAGATCCACCTTGGGAACCAGATCAACTTGTTTCTTTGATGTTCTCTGTGACACCAAATGTCATGTTCCAATCCAAGCTTGGACACATGGAATGGTTCCTCTCAACGTCACATTTTAAAAAATAAGAAGAGTATTTTGGGGGTATTCACTTTAGATAGCAATGATTTCATGATCTGAGCAATGCTAACTTTAGCCCCAAACATGATGCCTACAGGGCTCTTCAATAAATGGGTAATTATAAGTGGAAAATAATCCTTGTAAATGTGAATGAACCTTGTAATTAATTGCGTAGTGTTCTTGAATCACAGTTCTTCAAACTACAAGAAATAAATTCCACTTTTGTATTTTCCAAGTAATGCTACGCATATTTCAGCAGAGTCTGCTCCAAAATGGCACGTATCTTTCTAGGTGTGTTTTCTCCTTCCCACAACTTTCTTTCTTAATTGGCATTTCATGCAACTGAGGCTAATCCAATAAACGAAAGTGACTAGGAGCATTTTCAAGAGCTAGTTAGCATTGGTAACCCTATTTAAACAGGCAGATGAACTCATTAGGTCTCCCTAGTTGCTACTTTTAACAGCAGATGTGTTTTTTTTTCCCAGGCTACAAATAAGAAAATGAAGTTTCAATTCTGATTAAGGAGCAAAGATGCTTTCAGTTCTTATCAAATTTGTTTGCCACTTTGAAGCATAGAAAATAAATGAAAGAACTGTGATGGTAACAATAGTATGCCCCCTGAAATAAGAATTCTCTCCCCTTTCCCATTAACTTTTCCTTCTGTGTCTGAATTTATAGCTTTGCAAAGACCTTGCAAATTGTTCACACCTCAAAATCTTGGTATTTTGTGTTGTTGAAGGCTTTCGTGGTTGGAATCAATGGGTTGCTGTGAGTTTTCCAGGACCTCACAGCCTCTGAGGGTTCCTGCCATAGATGTGGGCAAAACGTCAGGAGAGAATGCTTCTGGAACATGACCATACAGCCCGGAAAACTCACAGCAACCCATTTTGCTATTTTCCTTGGTAAATTTTCCTGCTGCTTTTCTTTGGATGTCAAAGCTCTATTTCTAAATGCTCAGCTGAAGTTTTAAAGTTACTGCAATTCCAGTAACTTGGGGACTGAATAAATATTTTATTGGGATAGAGGTGGTAGAATTGAATTAGGGGGTGTAACTTCATGCACGCACGCACACACAAACACACACTCTTCTTAACTTCGTTATACTCCTGAGAATCAGTAGTATTGCTGCCAATCTTCAAATTATAGTTTCGAATAATGGTTAACTTTAAGGGCAATTTAAAAATTCTGCTAGTGAACAGTTAGTGGCATAGATCCCCTATGAAAGTGAAAAACCCATTAATAAAGGAATTGCTATTTTTTTAATGTGGAGTAACACCTTTTTAGGAATTTCTAGGTCTCCCAGCATAACCTTATGGTCAACTTCTGCTGCAATCGCATTTGGAGAACCTAGAGATTCATAGAAAGGTGTTCTCTCTAGAAATCTCCAAATCCTCAAACATGACTGAAGGAAGCCAACAACAGAGTCACACTGGAGGAACTAGAAATTCCTACAGGTTTTAATCAAATCCATTCATCATTAAATCTGCTTTTATCATCTTACTCTGTGAACTGGATTGAGGGGTGATTTCTTCTTGCTGGAAATCTTCATGTCAATTCAGATTTATAGCAAGCCCAAGGCAACCTTATTACTGGATCTTCTGAGGCTAAGAGTGTTGAACCAAGAAAGACCAGTGTTTGGATCTTAGTTCAACCATGACACTTTGTTGGTGATCTTTAGCAAGTCACACCTTCTCAGCCTCAGCTGGGAAACCTCTCCTGAACAAATCTTGTCTAAAAAAATCTGTCACCATAGGTTGTAAATTACTTGAAGCTATAAAACAACAACAACACAAAACATTCATATTTATATAAAATATATAGATTTAAAAATCAAATGAATGTCAGTTTAAGAGAGCCTACTCTGTTTTAATAATCAGTTCCCTTGAATGATGCCAGCATTTTTTCACAAAAGTAATATGTGAAATAATCTCTGTAGGAAAAACAGAAAATAGAAGCTGCAGAAATAATTACTCAACTTCCTCTCTGACCTATGACATTTGTAATTCAGAGCTTAACAAAAAGAAATTGTGTCTAAAATATCAAGGGAAAGTGTCTCTACAAGGCACAGTGTCTGATTTTAGTGCAATAACCATTTTTCACTGAATGACTCAAGCACTGAATTGTTCAACTGATCCTGAGAAATAATACTATGGTATATATGAGTTTGGCAAAGTTACTGTACTTGTTTTGGTGTACAATTTCCAGATTCTCCTAGCTATGGTGCCTCAGTTACTGCAATACATTTTATATGTTATACAGCCCCCTGCAATGGAGTATTTCTCACAAACACTGGGATTTATGTAAAATTAAACAGGTACTTTGTATGTTTCTTTTTTGCCTGCTCCACAATTGTTATGAACCACCCGTAACATTGCTGGTCTCCCCAATCAGTGGATCACAAGGGATATTATACTGCAGACATGATCACCATAAATCCAATGTTGCAAGATTGGCATTCTCATTCTCAATGTTCCCAGGCATAACTCACCATTATAAAATAAAACATAATGGTGAGTTATGCAAAAGAATTCCACATTGTGTACATAGAGGTGAGAGCCAGTGTAGTATAATGATTTGAGGATTAGACTACATCTCCGGAGACCAGGATTATTTATTTATTTATTTCCTATATTTTTTACCCCGCCCTTCTAACCCCTGAGGGGGGACTCAGGGCGGCCTCACAAAAGCATCATAGGATGCTGACATCACAAAAACAATTAGCAATCAGCACTACATTAAATATTAAAAACAGTAATTAAACAATTGATTAAAAACACACCCGTTAAAATCAGAATCCAAAATCCAGAGTCCAATGTCCAGTCTGGGTCAATTCACTGTCTTAAAACTTCTTTTACTTGCTGTTATTACTGGTCGATTTGGTTCCCCCATAAGTTGGAAACAACTTGAAGGCACACACCAACAACAATACAAGAAATTTTCAATTCTGTTTTGAAATCTACCTAATTATGATGAAAGGTTAGAAAGACATCATTAATTGGCATGAATTAGAGAGGGTAGAACTGGCATATTACACGCTCCAAGAATTGATAATATTTACAATCCAATATGGAGAGAAATTTATCTGCTTGAAAAAAAATCTTGACAAATAACATTGACTCATTTTTTCTTTGGTTACTAGCATTGGTGGTATACAACAGAGTAACACACTGCAATCTAGCAGCCAGAGGTATCCTTTTGACCAGGCTTGCCCAACCTAGGTCTTTTCAGATGTTTTAAAGAACTCCCAGTTTTCCCAGGCAGCTTGCCCAATACTCAGAGCTGATGGGAGCTGTAATCCAAAACACCTAGCAGGATTTGAGAAATCTGATTTAGACCTTACATGAAGAAGGTGAATGCTTTCCTAAAGGTACTGAATTTTTCTCATGAATGATTTATGATGAATCAGTGGTTCAGACAGGAACTCTGAATGCCTCCAGGAAAGATTAGGTGCATAGCCTGGCTTTTTTTTTTTTTTTGCCCACACAATGAAGGAGAATCACAGACAACACACAAGATACTGAGACCTATAATTTTCCTCCATTCTCCCCTTAGCTACAACCTTATACATTCACCCTGCCAAAGCTAACTCTAAATGTCATGGGCTTGAGATCACTTGCCCTTCAAATTCTTTTTCCCTTTGTCAAAAAGGCTTGTGTTTCTTCAGATGAACAAAATCCGAGATTTCCTGAAGGACAGGTGGAATTTTAAGCTGGTGGGATTGTGCATCTATTTTAGGTCCGGTTAGGGAAGGGTTGCCACTGTCAATAGAGGGGATCCCTAGAAATCTGATTAAGGCTTTGGAGCAAAGACAGCTTTACAGCAGGAAACGGCATGCATTTTAAACTGACTTGGGGTCGTAGCACCAGATGGAATAAGGTTGCGGAATCAGCTTTCCCTTTATCCAAGGAGACAATCTTCCAACCACTCTTTTTCATACTATAGGTATAACCCTTTTCAACAGACAGCTTGCTTTTACAAGTTGCAACTAGTTTTAATAGCTTAATCATACAGGCATTTCTGTAATATTTCTTGTCATGGCTGACTGTTTGCCTAAAAACATTATAAAGAAATCATAGTATCGGTGAATAGCCACAGGGCCCACCGAAAGAGACGTCTCATCATGAGTTTAATCACTCCTGATGTTTATCGCAGAAGAGGGGGAACATTTCTGAGAGATAGCCATGTTATAACACACATACATATGGTTTCTGAAAGAATTGCTGAAGTGGACAGAAAACATCATACCCGCCTAAAAAACAAGAACACACACATGCATACACAATGATGCAAATGGGAAGGCAAAAAGTTAGAGCACTGCATGTGGACTCTTTGGTATCCACTGGGTTTTGGTTCTAGGACCTCCTTTGGATACTAAAATTTGCAGATATTCAAATCCCATTGCAGTAATATGACATCCATTACAGAAAAGTAAAATCAAGATCTGCTTTTTAGAATTTTATTTTTCTTCTCCTTTTTTTGAGGGGGTGGGTGAGTATTTTCAAACAATTGATACATGAATCCACAGATAGAGAATCCAGAGGGCCAGCTGTGCTTGCATAGAAAAATTTCAGTGCTTGCATAGAAAACTTTCAGTGCTTGCATAGAAAACTGTAGATTAAAAAACATAGTCGATATTTAAAAAATGTTTGTCCAATACTGAATGCTTTAGCTAGTTTGGGTTTTTGTCAATAGCTTGTTTTATCATCAGATCCTAACAAACTGACTCATCTTAGTTCAGTGGAAGCAAGGCAACTTTTAGTCATGGTTTATGAAGTTGCCTCGTACTAAATTACTAACAGGTAGATATAGAGCCATTTTCAGAGACAACCCAAGTTAATTTTCGACGGTAAGCAAACAGTATTTTGCCCCCCCCCCCCAAACCAATCACTGATATATATTTTCTGTTTGTCGTGGGAGTTCTGTGTGCCATATTTGTTTCAATTCCACCATTGGTGGAGTTCAGAATGCTCTTTGATTGTAGGTGAACTATACATCTCAGTACCTACAACTCACATATGTCAAGGTCTATTTTCCCCCAAGAGCGCCTCAAGAGTGCACCCTGGGCAAAACCAACTATACTGCAAATGCTTACTTTGCGTAATGGGTTGAGCTGCCCCTGGCCATTTTTATGAACTTCCAATACATTTTAATACCTTTGATAAGTGTGTGAAATGTGCAGGTTTTCAGCTGTTGCTTAAACTCCACCTCATAACTAAGAGTGTGATGTCTCAGCCAAACATCCATGGAAAAAGACCTTCACAGCACAGTAATGTAATAGAATCTTCCAATGGCACTCTAGGAAGATGCAAATGTTTGGCTCTTGGACACAGCCTACTATTCTTGGACTAGTATATTTTCTGTAAGCATTTTTCCTTGGTGGAGAGACAACCCCCTGTTTGAGAGGCTTATCTTGTCTAGCAGAAATCATGCAATTAGCAGGGTTTAACTCCAGATTAGCTAAAAGACCTGCTCAAGGATTTTGCATTATTTTCTGCTTCTTAAAGCAACCATTAAGATTAATTATATTTTAATTAAAGCAAAATTAAATTGCATCTTTTAAAAAACCAACCTGGTCTGAATGTTTAATATAAACAAAACATGTACTCTGATTTCTAAAATCCAGATTCATCAAACTTCTATCAACACATTAAATCCAGGTATGGTTTTATTATGTACAAGTACTTGAATTCCATTATTAAGTTAGTATCATACTATGAATCAATCAATATTATGAATAATGAAAGTTTTTGATTACATGAATTTCTTAGCAACACACTTTAAGAGGGAGCCAAACAGTGCAAAGGGTTGAGAGACAATGGCAATGAGATACTTGAAATATTGTTCCTTTAAAAATAAAGGGCTGAGATTGACCAGCCCACTAGATCTGATGGATTTAAATGAGAGAAGGATAGATTTTACCAGAACATTAACTTAATGGCTCAACAGAAGGGCTCTGCTTCACTGGAGGACTTCAAAATTGGACTGTCCTTCAACTCAACCAGGTTTGTTGTCTTGAGCAGGGTGCTTGACAGGACCAGTCCAGACAACATGAAAATACATTTTCCACCTCTTGAAAAATATTGATATTGCTCTGGAATTGTCAACCAAGTTTATAGGAAGTTCTGAGTACTAAAATAGCAACCCATCATATCTGTGTATTGCATTCTAGTCCATGTTAGGTAATTCATCTCACTTAAGAGTCCATTAATGTACATCTCATATAAACAAACATTACTCAGCAGATATAATGAGGTAACACCAATGATATGTCGACTGTATGGCTAGACTGTAAGGATGCTGTAGCTTTATTTTCTTGCAAATCAATGTATATTGCTATACATATAAAATATAATTGATGCAATGATTTGTAGAACTTATGAACGTCAAAACAATGCTTGACTTTAATATATTTTTTCCAACAAGATATAAATAAATACTTATTTTATAAATCCATTTGACTTGCAGAAACTCTTACTTGCCTTATATAATTTTTATAGATGGCAGATTTAGATGTTTGACCCATTGAATACAATGGCATACCTTACACAATGTTTGTTTTGATATTCATAAGTTCTACAAATCAGCATTGCATTTATCATTGTTTGCTTTTGTGATTTTAAAAAATACTTCAAACATGAACAATTGAATCCATGCATACAGAATCCATGGATACCGAGGGCCAACTGATTTTTCTGTTTTGGAAGACATATTATTCTTTGTTCCTTCCTACTAGTAAAAATGGAACTATTTTAGAGTTTTGTCCAAATGGGTGTCTTACAAGCATAGGTTACTCCATGGAAATATGTCAATCTCAAACATAGGAGAAAACAGGCATATCTACGTTTTCCAACTATGTGTGTGCACCAAAGATATTTTTATACTCCAAAAGATCAGAGTAACAGGATGCCCTTCAAACACTCAGAGAAGAAGGCCTCTGCAGTGCCAGAGAGTGAGAGGAAAATAAGACCTCCTCTTATGAAGGAAGGCCAAGTGTGTTCTAGCCAGAAGCCAGAGTTCATGGAACTTTCACAATGTGCAGACCATAAAGCCTTTCATATTGTTAGAATTACTGGACAAAGGGACACATTATGTCTTCAGCAGCACAACAGGGACATAAAATAGCACAAACCCCTTTCTAAATGAACTTCCAAATTCTAGGCAATGGAAAAAAACCTAGCAGACTATTTTCCTACTTTATAAGTTTCTCAATCTAACCACTGGAAAAAAGTCCAATATCCGTGAAAGGGATATATTAAGCAAAAGCAAAATAGATAAAGTGATGCCAATGGTTAGATGCAAAAGCTATTGCTTTGACAGCACAAAAGTCATGAATAATCTATGAAAAATGCTACATGAAAAATTTCCTCTCATTGTTCAATATTCGGCACACTTTATTTGCACAGAGAAATGAAGCAGCAAGACACTACTCATGCTTACCTAGGATTTCCTTTCCCATCCTAGTGTTATCAAATATTCAAATATTTGATAACAAAGAATCAAATATTGTTTAGATGGAATTTGATTTAACATTTTGTTGAATTTAATTGGCATCCCCTGATGCTACGCTAGTTGAGGATAAGAGATATTTTAGTCCAACAGATCTGGAAGGCACTAGGTTGGGAATAAACTGAATCAGAACTAAATTGCAATGGTGCTTACTGCCAAGTAAGTGTGTATGGCATAGTTAAATATTTTTTTCCATTGTATCCCTCCATTGCTACTTATTTCTTACTATAGCCTGCGTTGTTGTTGTTGTTGTTGATGATGCCTTCAAGTCATTTTTGACATATGGCAACCCAATTATGGAGTTCGGGGGGGGGGGGGGGGGGGGACACGGACGGACACTAAGGGTATGTATTTTGCCCAGTGGGTTTCCATGGCCAAGTGGGGAACATAACCTTGGTCTTCAGAGTTGTAATTCAAAGCTCAAACTATTACACCATGCTAGTACTATTATAAACAATCTACCCCATATGGCTTTCCTCCATATACAGCAACAGAGAAAATTCAGTTGTGTGGCCAATCAATTCAGGAGATCTAAATGTGCTTTTTCTTTTGCCATCCGCTGAGAACTCCCATTTGCTAAAAGGCACCTAGCCAACCAAAATAAAACATCCCTCTGATGTAGGTCTGAGGGGGAATGTGATGCAGAAGAAGCTGATATGATAGTTTAAAAGGGCCTATATTATTAAATACAGTTAAGTAGACAAAGCCAAAGCAAAAGTCAAAAGAATTCTGGTAATGACCGGGTAACATAAACATTCTGGTAATGGTTAAGTAACTATAAGAGCCGTCGCAAACTAGGTTCCTGCGGGAGAAAACCTTGCTAGCATGTCCCTGACGTCATGAGCCTGCGCCTCTCTCCCCGCCCCTTTCTCCGCCCCTTTCTCTTTGCCAGCGTGGTTTTTCCTTTGCTAGGGCAGCATTGCCCGCATTTTCTCTCAGTTGAATTCTGCCAACTGAGAGAGTATGCTGGCAATGCTGCCCTAGCAAAGGAAAAACCACGCTGGCAAAGAGAAAGGGGCGGAGAAAGGGGCGGGGCGAGAGGCGGAGTCTCATGACATCAGGGACATGCTAGCAAGGTTTTCTCCCGCAGGAACCTAGTTTGCGACGGGTCTAAGACTTGCTCCTACAGTTAGTCCCAAAATAGAGTAGATCTATTAAGTCCAAACTATCTGAAGAACTGCATTTCCCAACAGAAACTTGTCCAAATGTGAAGATCTCTCATGGGCATAAGAGATTGCACCCTTTTGGTGGGTACTTTGTTAGATTGCAGAATCTCATTCCTAGAGAAATTAGGCCATCATCACCCCTATTCTACTTCTACTGGCAGGCAAAAAAGTCTTTATTCAGGCAGAGTTTTCACAAAGGAATGACTGACGAGGAAGAGATTTTCATTTGTGTATTTTTAATTTTTTTACTTGTCTTTTAAAATTGCTTTTAATGCAGTGGCTGTGTTAATATAATAAATGGTTAAAATTCTGTCGAATACATATTTTAAAGATGTATCTCTTCTTAAACTCCCATTTCTGATGGGATTTAAATTAATTAATCCCAAAGAATCGAAGATTGTTTAGATGGAATTTGATTTAACGTTTTGTTGAATTTAATTGGCACAGAACAAACTAGTTCAGACAGTACTCCATCAGACAATGCTTTTATTCCATCAGATAACAATTGATACTTACAATAATCAAGTAGCAATAAGGAATTAAACAAGATGTCATAATACAAAATTGATCATGTTGGCATTAACAGCATGACATGCCATTATTCCCTTTCAAATTTCCAGACTGTTTTGGCTACTCAGTGCATGTAATACGCCAGCCACAAAGCTGCTCAATAGATGACAATGAGTCTTTGTCATTGAGGAAGTGAACTGTTGGCATCCTCCATCAGTAAGTCTTTATAAGGAGATCATCTTCAAAACTCATCACGAAGGTCAATTGCAAAGTTGAGCACAGCAAGTGGTCAGCACAGCATGTGGTTATCCAGAACACAGAGTTTTGGATGATTAAGTTGTTTACACCAACTTAAACTGTAGCAAAGAGAGATGACATGGCCTAAATAACACTAAAGGCACTAGATCCTGTCTGAACTTGGAAGCTACGCAGCATCAAATCTGGTTAGTGCTTGGATGGGAGACCACCAAGGAAAACCAGATGATATAGAGGGCTCTGTAAGTCAAAATCCACATTTTGAATTGTGCCGGAAACAGGCTGTCAGCCAATGGAGCTGTTGCAACAGAGAGGTGTGTGCTCCACTGTAGCCAGTCCCAGTTAATAACATAGAAACAACATGAAATGAATGGGGAGGTCATAAGTCAGCAAGCAACTTGAAGGCATGCACATACAGACAAAGATAGATGCAGAATGCTAACTGCTCATTTTCAGGACACTTTGGAAGGAAATAGTTTCCCCAGAGAACACTTTTCTACCAGGTTCTGTACACTTCTCAAGTTCTTACAAAAACTATATTAGTTGCTATAAGTTAAATGCAAATTCTTAAGTGGATTATCCCAACAAGTTCTCTAATTAAAACAAAACAGAATTCCACAAAGTCAAATAGCTCAGGCATGAGACAGGCTATGTGGGAAAACATATATGAACATGCTGTGAGAAATCCCTCTTTCTTATGTGTACAATATGAGAACAGCATATAAACTCACACTCTCTGGCATAGTTTTGAAGCCTCTTGGGAGACATAAAAAGGGGAGGCTACTGAGAACTATAAGAAAAGAATACTAGCTACAGACAGAACAGAAGCTGATAGAAATTAGGGAATACAGAGATGGTAAGATGTAGAAAAGGAGCTTGTGTTTTATACTGGTTTGAGCACTGGACTAGGATCCTGGAGACCACATTTCAAGTCTCTGCTCAACCATGGAAACCCATCTTGAGCAAGGCACATTCTCTCAGACTCCTAAAAAGGCAAAAGCAAAGACTACAGTTTAGTGGTAAAGTTAGGCACATAGAAGGTTCTATGCTAAATCCCTGGTGCTGGTCATTGACCATAATAATAATAATAATAATAATAATAATATATATATATGTTAAACTCCAGCAAAGGATCACCGCCTTGTCGGGGCACTGGAGCTTGAGCACCTCAATGATGTCATGAGCGAAACCGTGAAGGGACACCCAAGACGGGACGGTTGTGGCAGAGAGGTCAGACCAAGCGTGATCCCTGGGGAAGGCAATGGCAACCCACTCCAGTATCCTTGCCAAGAAAACTAAATGGACCAGTACAACCAGAGATATGTCGGTATGCCATTGGAAGATGGGACTCCCAGGTCGGAAGATGGCCAAAATGCTACTGGGGAGGAGCAGAGGATAAGTTCAACTAGCCCCAGATGTGATGACGCAGCTAGCTCAAAGCCGAAAGGAAGGCTAGCGGCCGACGGTACTGGAGGTGAACGGCGAATCCGATGCTCTAAAGATCAACACACCATAGGAACCTGGAATGTAAGATCTATGAGCCAGGGCAAATTGGATGTTGTTATTGGCGAGATGTCAAGACTAAAGATAGACATTCTGGGGGTCAGCGAACTGAAGTGGACTGGAATGGGCCACTTCACATCAGATGACCACCAGATCTACTACTGCGGACAAGAGGAACATCGAAGAAATGGAGTAGCCTTCATAATTAATAAGAAATTCGCTAAAGCGGTGCTTGGATACAACCCAAAAATGACAGAATGATCTCAATTCGAGTGCAAGGAAAGCCTTTCAACATTACAGTGATCCAAATATACGCCCCAACCACAGCTGCTGAAGAAGCAGAAATAGATCAGTTCTATGAGGATCTGCAGGACCTACTGGATAATACACCAAAAAGAGACATTATTTTCATTACAGGAGACTGGAATGCCAAGGTGGGAGTCAAATGACAACTGGGATCACAGGCAAGCATGGTCTGGGAGAACAAAATGAAGCGGGATGCAGGCTGATAGAATTTTGCCAGGAAAACTCGCTGTGTATAACGAATACTCTCTTCCAACAACCTAAAAGACGGCTTTACACATGGACTTCACCAGATGGTCCACACCGAAATCAGATTGACTACATCCTTTGCACTCAAAGGTGGCGGACATCCATCCAGTCGGTGAAAACAAGACCTGGGGCTGACTGTAGCTCAGATCACGAACTTCTTATTGCCCAATTTAGAATAAAACTAAAGAGATCAGGGAAAATACACAGACCAGTTAGATATGATCTCACTAACATTCCTACCGAATATACAGTGGAAGTGAAGAACAGATTTGAAGGACTAGATTTAGTAAACAGAGTCCCAGAAGAACTATGGACAGAAGTCTGAGACATTGTTCAGGAGGTGGCAACAAAGTACGTCCCAAAGAAAAAGAAAACCAAGAAGGCAAAATGGTTGTCTGCTGAGACACTGGAAGTAGCCCAAGAAAGGAGGAAAGCAAAAGGAAACAGGGATAAGGGGAGATATGCCCAGTTAAATGCGCAATTCCAGAGGTTAGCCAGAAGAGATAAGGAACTATTTTTAAATAAGCAATGCATGGAAGTTGAAGAAGACAACAGAATAGGAAGGACAAGAGACCTCTTCCAGAAAATTAGAAACATTGGAGGTAAATTTCAGGCAAAAATTGGTATGATAAGAAACAAAGATGCAGGGACCTAACAGAAGCTGAAGAGATCAAGAGAAGGTGGCGAGACTATACAGAAGATCTGTATAGGAAGGATAATAATATTGAGGATAGTTTTGACGGTGTGGTGAATGAATTAGAACCAGACATCCTGAGGAGTGAGGTTGAATGGGCCTTAAGAAGCATTGCTAACAACAAGGCAGCAGGAGATGACGGGATCCCAGCTGAACTGTTTAAAATCTTAAAAGATGATGCTGTCAAGGTGATGCATGCCATTTGCCAGCAAATATGGAAAACACAAGAATGGCCATCAGACTGGAAAAATCAACTTATATCCCCATACCAAAAAAAGGGAAATGCGAAAGACTGCTCAAACTTCCGTACAGTGGCCCTTATTTCTCATGCCAGTAAGGTAATGCTCAAGATCCTGCAAGGAAGACTCCAGCAATACATGGAGCGAGAGTTGCCAGATGTTCAAGCTGAAAAGGTAGAGGAACGAGAGACCAAATTGCCAATATCCGCTGGATAATGGAGAAAGGCAGGGAGTTTCAGAAAAACATCTACTTCTGCTTCATTGACTATTCTAAAGCCTTTGACTGTGTGGATCATCATAAATTGTGGCAAGTTCTTAGTGGGATGGGCATCCCAAGCCACCTTGTCTCTCTCCTGAGGAATCTGTACAAGGACCAAGTAGCAACAGTAAGAACTGACCATGGAACACCAGAGTGGTTCAAGATTGGGAAAGGCGTACGGCAAGGCTGCATCCTCTCACCCAACCTTTTTAACTTGTATGCAGAACACATCATGCGATGTGCGGGGCTGGATGAATGCAAAGCTGGGGTGAAAATTGCTGGAAGAAACATTACCAACCTCAGATATGCAGATGACACCACTCTGATGGCCGAAAGCGAGGAGGAGCTGAGGAGCCTTCTAATCAAGGTGAAAGAAGAAAGCGCAAAAGCCGGGTTGCAGCTAAACATCAAAAAAACCAAGATTATGGCAACAAGAATGATTGACAACTGGAAAATAGAGGGAGAAACCGTGGAGGCCGTGACAGACTTTGTATTTCTAGGTGCAAAGATTACTGCAGATGCAGACTGTAGCCAGGAAATCAGAAGACGCTTACTTCTTGGTAGGAGAGCAATGTCCAATCTCGATAAAATAGTAAAGAGTAGAGACATCAGAATGGCAACAAAGATCCGCCTAGTCAAAGCCATGGTATTCCCTGTAGTAACCTACGGATGTGAGAGCTGGACCTTAGGGAAGGCTGAGCGAAGGAAGATCGATGCTTTTGACCTGTGGTGTTGGAGGATAGTTCTGAGAGTGCCTTGGACTGTGAGAAGATCCAACCAGTCCATCCTCCAGGAAATAAAGCCCGACTGCTCACTGGAGGGAAAGATACTAGAGACAAAGTTGAAGTACTTTGGCCACATCATGAGGAGACAGGAAAGCCTAGAGAAGACAATTATGCTGGGGAAAGTAGGAAGGCAAAAGGAAGAGGGGCCGACCAAGGGCAAGATGGATGGATGGCATCCTTGAAGTGACTGGACTGACCTTGAGGGAGCTGGGGGTGGTAACGGCCGACAGGGAGCTCTGGCGTGGGCTGGTCCATGAGGTCACGAAGAGTCGGAGACGACTGAATGAATGAACAACAACAACATATATGTTAAATCCCTGACAATTTCAGCTAAGGTGATTCTCTGAGCACAAATTCCCTGGAGAGCCAATCTTAGGTATAGCTAGATGAGAAGGACCAATTAATTTTAAATTAGGTCAAGAAATTACAAAGAAGCATGATAAAAATATTTCTTGGTATGTTATGATCTCTTGCATGGTTTAAACCTCATTAACAAAATCAAAATTAATTATTTTGGAGGCAGAGGCACATAATAATTAGGAAATAGATTCTTTAAGGAACAGCTGGAATATAGCCAGCATTCCACATTTGATGGGCTTATGGGAACTCTATCCAGACAATCATTGCCTAGTTCTCAACTTGTTTCCTGGTGTGATGCTCACTGTTGCTCCAACTCACAGGTCCCATTTAACAGTTGCCTATGCCACATCTCTGATAGCATCACCTGCAGAGGTTTCTTATCATGTGGCATCAGTTCAGAGATAATGCTTTCTACTAGAGGCTGTTCTCAAATTCTGCTGGGAGATATGGACTGTTACTTCACTGAGAAATGAGATTTGAGGCACATATAGCCTGAAACATAAGCAGCCGAGAATTGCTCATACAGGTTAAACATCCTCTATCCAGAATGTCAAACTACTCCAACAACAGACAGTGTCAACATGGGGTTGCTAAGATGGTGACACCTTTGCCTTCTGATGGTTCTGTATACACAAACTTTGTTTCATGCACAAAATAATTAAATATTGTATCAAATTACCTTTGGTCTATGTGTATAAGGGATATATGAAACATAAATGCATTCCATGGTTAGACTTGGGACTCATCTTTAAGATATCTCATTATATGCATATAAAAGTATTTCAAAATACAAAATAACTGAAATCCCAAACACTTCTGGTTTCAAGCATTTTGGATAAAGGATGTCCGATCTATATGTGTGACAGTGTCAAAACCAATCCCAGGAAAGTAACCAGGAATACAAAAGGCTGCCATTTACAGAGTCACATCTAGCCTGGACATGCAAAGGTTTTTGAACTGTCTCATTCAGAGGCCAAAATTTCCCGTGGACCCCTAAGCCTTCTTAGAATGGGACATATTTATGGGCTCAGCTATAATGCCAGTGCTAAAAAACCTTGAACATTCCTATTATCTCAAACTGAATGTTTCAAACTAATAATTAACTCATCTTGAATGGTAGAAGTTTGGCATAACTACATCATGAATCAGGTTGACAATTTTCATCATTACTATTTGTTATGTTTTTTTAATCATTAAGTAATGACTGATGAGTCAATAATAATTATTCCTTTTTTTGCCACAGGCTTAGCCAAACAATGCAAACCTACAAAACACTACAAATCTGCTGTCATTTGAGCATCAAATCATGGCACCGCAGCAAACTAGTCAGGTTGTATTTACCAAAAGCCTTCATTAATTAGCCAATTCCCCAACAGTGTCAAGGTGTTGGGGGAATCGAAGTTTATCATTTCCTTTTTCCATACAGCAATTATTGCTGTTGTGCTTGCCTCAACGCTCAGTGTTCATCCTTCCACAAAAGGGAGAAACTCACTCCTTAATTGCATTAAAATAGGGAAGAGAAAACCTGTTCTAGAGTTAAGAATTAATGGTCGGGAACGGGTTCTACTGCAAAACTAGGAGTTGTGGATCAGCATAATTATGATCTTGGTAATAATGAGATAAGTCACGTCCTGTCTAGTGAAATATAACAAAACCCACATGTACAAATGCCACCCTTTCACCCCTCATTCAAAATTGAGAGAGTTGACCAATCTTAACTGTATATGTACTAAAAACATGTAAATGTAGGGGCTCAAGTTTAACTCCCAAAGCCACCTTCAATCCAAAATATCTTCCAGCTCTCAATGTACCAGAGCAAGTCTACACTTGTAGGAGAATGAGCTTGTGCAACTGATTCCACCACTTCAAAATGGACTTGTGGTTTTGAATGGTAAAAAACCCTTCCCCTGAAATGAGATAACCCATACACAGGATAACAAGAAAGGTATCTAAGTTAGTTGCTTGCTGTCCTGCTTTTTGTTTGCAAAGAGCTTTTAACATATGGGAGTTTTCAAACAAAACTAGAAATGATCATGCACCTGCAACTTGAAGAGGCACGGTCCACTCCCTATCTCCTTCTGCTACAAGTATATACAGGTAAAGGATTCTTCAGGTCATCACAGTAGTGGCTTTGGTAGAACTTTCTCTTCATTATACATCACAACTGCTCATTCCCCGACACAGTGTCACATAAGTTCCTATGCTCAAGGCAAGATATAAGCCAATAGGAAACCTCCCCTAAAAAAACAAGATTATAGGATCATACAGAGTTGAAAGATAACCCAAGAGCCATTCAGTCCAGCCCAGAAATACGTAATATCAAAGCACTTCTGACAAAAGGTTATCCAGAAGCTATTTAAACACTTCCAAAATGGATATTCCATCACACTCCAAGACAGTGTGTTCCACTTAGATGGAATCTCTTTTTTCCTGTAGTTTGAATCTTTTTCTCTATGTCCTAGTCTTTGGAGAAGCAGAAAGCAAATTTGCTCCATCTTCAATATGCCATTCTTTCAAATATTCAACAGTTATCATGACTCCTTTTAACCCCCCTCTTCTTGGGCTAAAAATATCCAGATCTCTCAAACCACTCTTCACAGAGCTTGACTTACAGACCTGTGGCCATTTCGATCACCCATCTCTGGACACATTCCAGCTTCTAGAATTGTGTTGCCCTTTCTATACTTCTGCACTTCTCTCTCCCCCCCCCCCCACTCTGTTTAAGAGTAGTATTTTACATTTTTCCCTGTTAACATTCATTTTGTTACTTTAGGCCTAGCTCTCTAACCTGTTAAGGTCAATCTGAATTCTGATCATGTCCTCAGAGGTATTAGCTACTGCTCCTACTTTGGTGTCATCTGCAAATTTGGTGAGTGGATGATAGCCTACTGGAACTTCTAGTCACAGAGAAAGCTGGCACAATTCAAGTGTCTGTCAAGGAGCTCTTATGAATTTAGCTGAAATTGTAGGGAGGGTCTGGCTTGGGTTATAAAATATCTGGAAAGTGACAAAATAGCTCCCTAGAGACACCATCTCAGAGTCAACAAAAAGTGTCAAAGGAGATGGCCAGTTTTGCAGATAATTGAATACTCAGTCAGCATTTTAGAAATTCCAGTGTAATGGCAAGCCAAATCTCTCTTTAAATTCAGTTCCTCGTGATATCTCAATATCAGTGCCATAACAAGATTAGATTTCTTTCCTGCCAGACTTCCCTTACCTTTTTCTAAAGTGATCATGTTCTGAAGGAGATGGGTTGAAAGGAGAAACAGCAGAAGAGATGAATCATGAAAACAGAATACTTATCCTCAATTGCCAGAGTATATTTTATTTACATTACAGTACGACCCTATTTATCCGTGGTGGAGACATTTCAAGACTCACTGTGAATATCTGAAACCATGGATAATAGTCAACCTTTTATTTAGACTATACCTGGGCTGGAATCATACTACAGAATAATATAGAATGAATTAGAAAGGTCCACAAACACTTTTGTGTGTGAGTGTGTATTTGTGGAGAATGGGTACATGAAATCATGGATATTTAATCTATGGATAAGGAGGTTGTAGTATGTTTATAGTATAGGAGTTTCACGGAGCAGCTCACAGAATAAAAACAAAAACAAACCAATACAAACAGTAAACAAACATAGAATTCAAAGTTCCAAAATATCAAAACCTGGTCAACACAGAGAATATGTTTTTAAAAAAATCAAAATAAATAGAACTAATGTTACAATGTAGTTTTAAAGGCCTGAGGAATTAAGAAAAATGTGTTTCTTTCTACTGCCACAAAGAAAATAAATGGTTATCAGGAGGGTGTCTTTGATGTGGATTTCCTGTAGCCAGAATGCCACCAATAAAAGGCTCTATTCCCCATCATCCCCTAATGTACCTCACTTAGAATAGAACACTCGAAGTAAGGCTTGAGATGATCTCTTGTTTCAAACAAATATCAATACCAACACTTGCAACTGAAGCCCAGACGTAACTTTTTCAAATTATGGATTAAAGAAAAGTGAGATATCACATCAGTTTATACTTCTCCATGATCAAAAGAGGTCACTTAAGTTTTTATAGGAACCCCAAAATTTTGGGGTAGACAAGGTGGCATAAATGCACCTTATTGTCGTTGGTGCCCAACCCACCCTTTTAAGAGAGCTGGGAAAGCGACTGAACAAGGACAGAAACAGGTGTGTATTACATTAAAACTGCTGCATCCATTTCCAGTTTATAGCATATCATCAGTTCACCTGTAATGCATACAGTCAGGCTAGCCACCCAGGGCGTCTTTCAACGCAGGGCGGTTTTATTCAAACGCCAGGCACGTTCAGGCATGCCGTTCTTTCTTTCCTCCTTTCCATCTCTCCCAGAAGGAGGTACAAAACAGCAGCACCATGATTCAGTTTTCAAAGGCCACATCCTTAGTGATTCAAGGACAGATTTAGGTTATTGCTCAACACTTGTAATTGAAACTAAGGCTTTCCTCCTCTCACCCAAAGGAATGCAATTGTTTTGGACCCCTTGGCCAATTAAACACGGCTTTTATTAATTGATAAGAACAAGATGCCTGCGCAAATTCCTTTCGACAACGAATCTGTCAAGTTTGTTCTTGCCTTCAGCTGACGGTTCCTGTCGAGATCTCACTTCACAATGGAGTATTAAAGGATGGATTTTGATGATGGGACCAAAGTTGCCTCACTTTTTGTGACATTTATTTATTTATTTATTTGGAGCATTTATTAACCGCCATTCTCAGCCCACTCTGGCGACTCACGGCGGTGTACAGTACAAAAGGCAATTCACACAAAGACAAGTACAACAGCATATTAACCATACAACAATACAACAGTTAAAATTACACTAACTAATCCGCTTCGTCTCGTAATAGAATCGTGACCAATCTCGTATTCCTTGTACCATTCCAGTCGTCTTTACCACATTACTATAGCACTTAATTAAATGCCCTCTCGAACAGCCACGTCTTGAGGCTTTTTCGGAAGGACAAAAGAGAGGGCGCCTGCCTGATGTCTGTAGGGAGAGTGTTCCACAACCGGGGGGCCACCACTGAGAAGGCCCTCTCTCTCGTCCCCGCCAGGCGTGCCTGTGAGGCAGGCGGGATCGAGAGAAGGGCCTCCCCAGACGATCTCAAGGTCCTCGTGGGCTCATAGGCCAAGATGCGGTCTGAAAGGTATTTTGGGCCGGAGCCGTTCAGGGCTTTGTAGGCCAACACCAGCACCTTAAATTGGGCCCGGTAGCAAATCGGCAGCCAGTGGAGCTGGGACAACAAGGGTGTTGTGTGCTCCCTGTATCCCGCTCCAGTTAGTAACATGGCTGCCGCACGCTGAACCAGCTGAAGCTTCCGGGCCGTTTTCAAGGGCAGCCCCACGTAGAGAGCGTTGCAGTAGTCAAGCCGGGATGTGACCAGAGCGTGTACCACCGTGGCCAAGTCAGACTTCCCGAGATACGGGCGCAGCTGGCGCACGAGCCGAAGCTGTGCAAATGCTCCCCTGGTCACCGCTGAAACCTGGGGATCCAGGCTCAACGATGAATCCAGGGTCACACCCAAGCTGCGAACCTGCGCCTTCAAGGGGAGTGCGACCCCATCCAGCACAGGCTGTAACCCTATATCCCGTTCGGCCTTGCGACTGACCAGGAGTACCTCTGTCTTGTCTGGATTTAGTTTCAGTTTGTTCGCCCTCATCCAGACCGTCACAGCGGCCAGGCACCGGTTCAGGACCTCGACAGCCTCCTTAGTAGCAGGTGGAAAGGAGTGACAGAGTTGGACATCATCCGCGTACAGATGACACCGCACCCCGAAACTCCGGATGATCTACCCAGCGGCTTCATGTAGATATTAAACAGCATGGGGGACAGTATGGAACCCTGTGGAACCCCACAAGTCAAAGGTTGTGGGGCAGAACAGGAGTCCCCCAATAACACCTTCTGGGTGCGTCCCTCCAGGAATGAGTGGAGCCACTGCAGAGCAGTGCCCCCAAGGCCCATTTCCGCAAGGCGCCCCAGAAGGATACTGTGGTCGACAGTATCGAAGGCCGCTGAGAGGTCCAGGAGCACCAACAGGGACACACTCCCCCTGTCTAGCTCCCGGCGCAGATCATCCACTAAGGCGACCAAGACCGTCTCGGTACCATGTCCCGGTCTGAAGCCAGACTGTGCCGGATCCAGAATATCCGTGTCTCTCAAGAATACCTGGAGTTGTGAGGCCACCACGCTTTCCATGACTTTGCGCAAAAAGGGGAGATTGGAAACAGGCCGAAAGTTGTCAAATTTAGTGGGGTCCAATGATGGTTTCTTCAACAGCGGTTTTATAACTGCTTGTTTTAAGCACGCTGGAATCTTGCCTTCCCGAAGGGAGGCATTAACCACCACCGTTACCCACTCAGCCAATCCCCCTCTGGCCTCCTTCAGAAGCCAGGATGGGCAGGGGTCTAGGATGGACGTGGTGGGCCTCCTTCCTCCAAGTATCTTGTCCACATCCTCGGGTTTCACAAACTGAAAAGAATCCATCAAAATAGGACAAGCAGGTGCTCTTGTTCACATCCTCTGAGACTGCATTTAACGCGGCGTCCAGCCCAGAACGGATCAAGGCGACTTTGTCTGCAAAGAACCGAGCAAATGCTTCACAGCGCGTGACCGAATTGTCAGGGCTCCCGCCAGAGGTGGCGGGAGTTAAAAGACCTCTAACAATCCGAAACAACTCCGCCGGACGGTTCTTTGCAGACGCAATAGTGGCCGCAAAGAAAGTTTTCTTTGCGGCCTTTATTGCCGCGGCATATGCCCTAAGAAAGGACACAGACCGTGCTCGGTTTGACTCGCTTGGATCCGAACGCCACACGCTCTCTAGTTCCCTCTTCCTTCGCTTCATCACTGCCAGCTCCTCGGTAAACCAAGGGGCTGGTTTAGCTCGGCTACTTGAGAGGGGCCGCTCCGGAGCGATCATGTCAATTGCCCTGGTCATCTCCCCATTCCAGAGAGCGACCAAGGCCTCGACATGGTCACCTACCGAGGTGGCAGGAAAATCCCCAAGAGCCGTCAGGAATCCATTCGGATCCATCAGTCTCCTGGGGCGGACCATCTTAGTGGGTCCTCCACCCTTGCAGAGGTTAGGGGGCGCAGTGAGCCTAAATCTGATCAGGAAGTGGTCGGTCCATGGCAACGGAGAGATGGACAACTCCTCCACACCGCCACCCTGCTCCCATCCCTGGCAGAAAACCAAGTCCAATGTATGTCCAGCACAGTGGGTAGGGCCAGTTATTCGTTGGGACAGCCCCATGGTTGCCATGGCGGACATGAAGTCCTGAGCTGCTCCTGTGAGGGTCGCCTCGGCATGGATGTTGAAGTCCCCCAGCACAAGAAGCCGTTGAGACTCCAACGCCAGGCTCGAGACCACCCCCGCTAGCTCAGGTAGGGAGACTGTAGTGCAGCGAGGTGGACGGTACACTAACAGAATCCCTATTCTGTCCCGGTCACCCACCCTCAGGAGGACGCATTCAAAATTTGTGGTCTGCGGGATGGGACTCCTGGTCAGATGGATGGAATCTCTATAGACCGCTGCGACCCCGCCTCCCCGTCCTCCGGCTCTTGGTTGGTGTTGCACGGAGAAACCTGGAGGACAAAGCTGAGAGAGGTTTACGCCCCCCACTTCATCCAGCCAGGTCTCCGTGATGCACGCCAGATCTGCCCGCTCCTCCAGGATTAAATCCTGGATCCAGGTCGTTTTTCCGTTGACAGATCTGGCGTTCAGCAGCACCACCTTCACCACCTTCTTCATATAGCAGCTTTCAAACAGAGAGAGCTTGATTGGACTTCTGTGACATTCACAAATGACTGGAGGGCAGTATTATGAGCAAGTTATTTTTGGACTATAACTCAGCATTGCAATTCCTCTGGTTGAGAATGGATTCTGGGAATCATAGTCCAGAACAGTAACTTCTCCACACTTTTGTAAAAAAACGTTTGAGGTCAAAATCTATTCCCTACGTCACCTCAGTAGCAGTAATAATAACATCATGGAAGGCTGACAGTTTTAGAAGACAACAGTTAAAAATAAACAAAGCACTAAACATATGGTTCTCTACCAATGTAACTTTTACAAACAAAATAAACAACCTCCGCAATTGTGTTTGTATCCATGGTCTCTGCACAGCTAATGACGAAAACACACTTAAGAAATGTGTTCACGTACTTTACCAAATGGCTGTGTTAATTATTAGTTCATGGATGACACACACGCATATATCATTAACTTAATGATCATTAACTTAAGGAGGCCTATGTAGAATGCCAAGGTGTTTCCCCTGTTCTTTACCTAAGTGGTAGAGGAGAAAAAGCAGTCTAATTTATGCATGCCTCTAGATCAGTGGTTCTCAACCTGTGGGTCCCCAGATGTTTTGGCCTTCAACTCCCAGATAGCTAAACAGCTGGTAAACTGGCTGGGATTTCTGGGAGTTGTAGGCCAAAACACCTAGAGCAGTGGTTCTCAACCTGGGGTCCCCAGATGTTTTGGCCTTCAACTCCCAGATAGCTAAACGGCTGGTAAACTGGCTGGGATTCCTGGGAGTTGTAGGCCAAAACACCTGGGGATCCACAGGTTGAGAACCACTGTTCTACATCAATAGCTCCTATCAATAGCATTCAAGAGGCACTGAGCATTCTTTCTATTCCATCTTTCCTTCTAATGAGATAAGAGAATTATCTCCAACTTCTCTTCTCCAAGTTAAACATACCCAGTGCTTTCATTTCACTTACAGCGTGGTGTCTAGAGCTTGACAATTGTGGTCACTCTACTAGTCCTAATATTGCATTATTTACAAAACTCAAAAAGTAGTTGGCCGATTGACTTGACATTTCAAAATAATGTTGCATTCCAATATGCACAGGTTTTTACAGTAAAATGAAATTAAAACACAATTTTGCATTTGAATACATATGTGTATTTAGAATAAAACTAGCAGTCCAGCTACAGACAAAGTGTAATCACACACAGCCTAGCTTTTATTTTACCATAGCAGTATAAGTAAAGAAAACTGAGCACTGAAATAGTGACACAATGTTGCATTCAAATACATGCATGTATTTAGAGTAAAATTATCAATCCAGGAATCGACAAAAATGGAATCTGTGATGCCTAAAGCAAACCTTCACAGCCTAGCTTTCATATTACCTCAGCAGTATAAGAAATGAAAACTTAGCACGAGCAACCAATTGTTACACAGATTTCCTTTTACGTCAGCAGTAAATGAAATAACAATTTATCACAGAGCAGCTTTCATTTTACCTCAGCAGTAAATGATATAACAACCAAACACAGTGAAGCTTTCCTTTTACCTCAGCAGTATACAAAATACCAACCAATCATAGAGCAGCTGACATTTCACCTCAGCAGTATAAGAAATGAAAGCTGAGTTGTGATTGGTTGCTATTGGCATACCACTCATTCTGACCGACATAACATTTGACTACTAATGACTTTAATTTCCAATACACCTTGCATTCACTATGACTATCAATAAAGCACAGGGGTAATCTTTGCGGTTTAAATTTAGAAAACTATTGGTTCTCTCATGGGCAATTATACGTCGTTTGCTCCAGAGTCGGTAAACCATCTTCTGCAGAAAATGGACAAACCAAAAATGTAATCAATCCACTCTCTTTACAATAAAAATGTCTTCTGTAAAAAAAGAAAACCTGCAGCCAGACTTATACGTCTGTTTTTATTACGAACCAACAAAGAACCAGTCCCATCCTCAAATAGCTAGTGGCTAAAATCCACATACCAGTCCACAACCAGTTCTGAAAACCTTCCCTAATCAGATGGAGTACTATATGTACTTCAGAAGGCATTGTCTTTTATTTTTCATGAGACACTTGACTTCAACAAGTAACGACAAATGGCCATTAATTAAAATGTTCAAAATAGTTCTTATCCATTATCTCAGAAATACTTTGACTGAGAGACAGAGAATTGTTTCACACAAGTAACTGTTTCAGTTTAGGGAATGTCTCATTCAGACTTTCCCAGTTTTAAACACTTAGCCACTCTATCTGACTTTTGCAATGCAAGATCTACTTTAATTTTCTTCCCTTCTTTTTCACTGCAACCCCAAATTTCACACACTGAAGTTGGATGCAAAATTTGGGCAAATTCCCTATTGTGCACTCTAGAAACAGTAGGCTCACATATTACATAAGGGATCTGTTCCAGGACTCTTTGCATAATGTGTAATCTGGAACTCTATTTTTCTTACATGAAATGAATAATGTTTTGAGTGTCTATCTGAAGCTCAAGGCCATAGAATCATAGGAATTGTAGCTTTATGAGCCTTTTCTGCCAAATAGTGCAGGTGCTCCACGAATCCCAGAATCCCACAGCTTTGAGCCATGGCAGCTAATGTGGCTTTAAGCTGCACAAATTCTATAGTGTACTGTGGATGCACCCTTAGTTGCTTTTAATGTGTGGAAAAGCTTGTATAAATTGACAACTCATGATACTTTTTGCATCTTTTACACAATTTTTAATGATTTTGTGCATGAGACAAAAGTTTGAGAACACTGAAGTCAGCAAGCAAAGATGTCAGAATCCCAGCCATTCATGTGGATAATTTTGGGGTACTTGGAATTTTGAAATTCCATTTCAGATAATTTGAAAATTTAAGAGGATTTAAGAGGATATATTCAACATAGATTAATTTCATGTTCAGCCTTGGGTTCCATTTCCATGATTTTTCATTATGTGCAAGTATTCCAAAATGTGAAAAAATGTAAAATATGGAACATCCTCTGGTCCTAAGCATTTCAAATAAGGGATATTCAATGTGTATTAGTTATATACCAATGTTTCCTATTGGGAATATCTAAAAAAAATCAACCTAAATCAAAGAACTAAATCAGGGTCATATGTTGGAGCATTCTAATTTATTGCACTTTAATTTGGTGCCTACGCACTATGCGTGTACAAAAACATGGATGATTGTGACCAAGTTTTTAGAAATGAGAGCACACTTCATCAGATTTATAAAGGATTATCTCCTGCTAGTTTACACATACGGTTTATTGAACTAGGGAGAAGTAACCAGCCAGCCAACATAGTTGGGTTTACAGGAGGGATAATGTAAATAATGGAGCCAAATGGTCATGAAATATAAGGAGTACAGCCTGTGACAATTGTACACAATGTTCAAATGTATACAAGATAAGTATAGTTGAGTATTCACAGGAACATTGCTGGGTGATAACATGATCACCTTAACATTGTTGTGTTAGTTTAGCACCTGCTACAGAAGAAAGTCATTGTCTAGATTCAACCCTAAACAAATAGAATTAAACTTCCTGATAAGTTCTAATTCAACAATTTCACAGCCAATTCTCCCTCTGATGTTTCTTTTCTGAAGGATGGCAAGTTTTTGCCAGTGGTAAAATGAAATTTAAACACTTTCCCATTGGTTCCTGAATGTCCATTCATCAAAGCCACTAATAAATGCATCTCTATGACTGGGACTGAATTTATACATTCTCAATTCACAACTTCATACCTGAGAAAAGGGTCCAAGGCATAGTTTATGCTAGATATAGATTTACTAGATAAATATAGAGATTGAAAAAAAAAACTTTTCTGGATTGCAACTCCCAGAATCCTCTATCCAGCATAGTCTACAATAGTTGTGAGATTCTGTGAGTTATCCCAAAAACATTTCCAAGGTCACAACAATTCCATGACCTAAACTTAACCTTTCCTGAGACAATGGGAATGATATAGAGACCAGATCCTGTTTGATCTTGGAAACTAAGCAAAGACAGTCTTGATTAACACCTGGATACAGCCATCAAATACCAGGTGCTGTTGGCCATATTTCAGAGGAAGGAACTGACAAAACCAACTCAAAAATCTGACAAAATTCATGCTGTCACCACAAGTCAATAGGCGACTTGTAGGCAGATCTACACACATAAAAGAAACCTCCATAACCACACTATTGCCTGCCAACCTTCTCATGCAAAATGAATGAGTGAGCACAGTGCAATGGTAATGTCCGTTTTCTTATCATCCAGAGATTATACGTTAACATTCCACCATCTTCAATTACAACAATGCTAGTGAATCTTTGGACTTCTAGACTTCAACATCCAGAAATTTCAGCAGAGTCAATGGCAAAGGATTCTAGGTGTTGGAGTCAAAATATCTGGGTTGCCAAAATATATTCACCCCAATTTAAAAGGGTCAAACAGCAAGTGATGACTCCACATTACTGTCCTAAAATTACTACCATCTATCCTAAAATTACTACCGTCTGGGGTACATCCTGGTATGAGGCAGTTTTCCTACGATCCAAGAGGCTCTGGGGATGACCTGTTCCAACACACTTAACCAGCTTTCCATTAATTAGAAGAGGAGGTGAAGACTGAAGTGTGACATTATTGTATTTTTTAAATAACTAATGAGCCATCACAGAATGAAAGGGGCAGGTTTGTTGTCTGCCGCCCCAGAGGGAAGATCCAGTATGGTGGTTTTAAATTACAAGAGGATAAATTTAAACTGAACATTAAAAAAAAACCCCTCTTGACAGCAAGAACGAATTACCTACATTACCTAAATAGGTTGGGTGGCTCTTTCTCAAAAAAGGTAGACTGGGGATCTGCTAGGGATCCTCTAGATCAGGGGTTCTCAACCTGTGGGTCCTCAGGTGTTTTGGCCTACAACTGCCTGAAATCCCAGCTGGTTTACCAGCTGTAAGGGTGTTTAGGAGTTGAAGGCCAAAACACCTGGAGACCCACAGGTTGAGAACCACTGCTCTAGATGGAGTACTTGTATTGAGTTGGAGATAGATTTGATAGTCTACAGCAGTGGTTCTCAACCTGGAGTCCCCAGATGTTTTTGGCCTTCAGCTCCCATAAATCCTAATAGCTGGTAAACTGGATGGGACTTCTGGGAGTTGTAGGCCAAAACATCTGGCAACCCCAGGTTGAGAACCACTGGTCTACAGGGTCCCTTCCAGATCTATAATTGTGTGATTCAAGGGCCATATCTGAATAGTTCAGGACATGATTTCTATAAATAAAGTGTCAAGTTCAGTTTCTGGCATCTTCAGGTAATGCTATGAAACCATGGAGAGCCAGAGTCATTCAGTGCTGCCAATACTGTGAGAGATGGATCCATGATCTGACGATGTCCTCTACTCCTAAGGTAGAAATTGTGTTGCAATGCCATTATTGTCTTACAACATCAAAAATGGTTCACTATCTGTTATTCTCCAACATCACTGCTAAATGAAATCACAAGCTCTGGGAGACACAGAGGCAATACTTTGTGAACGTGGCCATGGATAGGAGGCAAAATTGGTCTACATGTTCAAAAAATTTATAAAATGACTGCTTCTGTACCAGAAAAATCTCTTAGTACAGTAGTTAGTGTTAGACTAGGAAGTCATCTCATGACATGACCTTGGGTCTGAGAACCAGTATGGGAAAATGGTTTGGGTATTGGCCACAACTCTGGAGACTAAGGTTCAATTCCCTATTTGGCCACTGAAATCCACTAGGTGACCTTGGGCAGGTCACACTTTCCAAGGCTCAGAAAAGCCTATGATAGGTTTGATATAGGATCATCATAAGTTGATAACAACAACAAACTTTGGGCCAATCACTTTCTCCCTCAGTCTGATCTACTTCACAGTATGGTTGTTACGACACAATAAGGAGGGAAAGAACCATTTATACCATCTTTACTACAATAATGGAAAAGTAAGATATAAAACTGGCCATTTCAATTGGGAGAAATAAATGAGTTATTGTACAAAAAAAGTAACATTTTTGAAGCTCTGTTGGAAACATAGATGAAATCAATGAGGGAGCTGGCTTGCTCCAGCTCAGACTAATGTGTACTCTGATTAGGAGCAATGCAACTGGATCAATGGGAGGGAGTAGCCTTCGGGATCAGATGCCGCTTGATCCTTTCAGTCAGAATGGCTGAGACTGAACCTGTAATTTTCTGAATACAAAGCATGCACTCGGTCACTGAGTTGCAATCCCTGCTACACCAATACAATTGTGCAAGGTGTCTATATAATTCAGTTTGCACAATACCGAATGTGGTTTATTATGGTAAGACTTGATAAGCAATCCAACACAAGCTGCCACCTGCATCAGTTTGTGTAGTTTGGTAAGGCACCCACACTATTTGGCAGAGAAGACTAAACGTGTTGTAAAAACTACAACTCCACAACATTGTGTTGTAAAACGTGTTGTAAAAACCACAACATTGAGCCATGGCAGTTAAAATGGCATCAACCTGTGTTAAGTCTACAGTATAGATACACCCTTGGTCTCAAAATCTGGCTGTCAGTGGAAATGACTGATGCACACTTTCAATAGATAAGAAAATCCTAGGAAACGCGTATTTTGTTGGGCAACAAACAACTAGAAGACACAAACATACACATGCAAACACTCTAAGAGAAACTGCCATTCTGCTACCACAGTCTATACCGGCAATCCCAAGTTACGAACAAGATAGATTGTGTCGGTTCGTTAAGTTGGATTTGCGTAAGTCGGAACAGGTACGTTTTTAAGTGTAACTCCAGTCGTGTGTGTGTGTGTAAGTTTTGGGTAACATAGTAAAAGTAAAGGTTTCCCCTGACATTAAGTCTATTCATGTCTGACTCTGGGGGATGGTGTGCAGAAGCAGTAGCTATTGCTCTACTCACATTGGCATGTTTTTGAACTGCTAGGTTGGCAGCAGCTGGGACTAACAACAGGGGCTCATCCTGCTCCCTGGATTTGAACTGCTGAACTTTTGGTCAGCAAGTTCAGCAGCTCAATGATTTAACCCACTGTGCCACCAAGAGGTCTGATAGGTAGCAAGAGAAGTGATTAATACCCCTGTGCTGCCTGTGCCCCTCTACAGAAGATTTCACCTCACTTTCTGTTCCTGTGTTAATTTGATTTTGAAAAATTTGGCTTGTTGTGGAAAGAAGGATAGGTGATAAAGCTTCAACGGAGACTCACTTTTGCCATGATAACTATTTCAGGAGTGAATTTCCCTTCTGAAGGGTAGATTTCTCTCACTTCCTGTTCCCCATCGTTAAATATGAGTTGTTTGTAAGTTGGATGTTTGTAACTTTGGAACGGCCTGAACTCTCTTTCCTGAGCAGGAGGAATACTTCAAAACGGTATTAATTTTCCCATAAAGAAGGTGTTTCACATTTGCTCATAATCAACACCCAGTAATGGCCACGTAATTTGGGGCGCCCTACATTTATTTGGTAGTGTGGGATCCACCCAGCACACAAAACCGGTTGTCCCATTTTCATTCCCAACAAACCAGAATACTACAGAGAGAAGCTCCTGGCGGCTCCCTGTGAAGTCACTACCTTTGTTGTTTTAAAACACGCAATTTAGTGAGAATGACACACTCACCAATAGAAGAGAGAGAGAGAGAGAGAGAGATTATGCTGTGGTTTTGCAGAGGTGTTGATTGCAGGCAGATAAATATCAAATGAAACCCATATTATTTCTCATGGTTTCCCCAGTTGAGTTCTCCTTTCATTCCCAGCTTCCCTCCACCATAGTTTCTTCTCTCCCAGAGCTTAACTGATCCCAAAGAGTGAGATATTTGAAAGGCTGGAAAGATCTCTCACAAGGACGTGTTGGAAGAGTCCCTAAGAATCACTTTCTTGGGGAAAGTTTTGCACTGCTGTTCAGCACTCTTGACTTTCCTAATTCAACTCTTTTTATTTCCAAAACCGCTGACACTTTGTAAACGTCAGATGCTCAGCTGGGCTCTGAGGTTTTTGGACAGGAAGAAGGGAGAAAACCATAATAACAACAGCAAAAACAGCTTGCATCAGATTCTCTTGCATTCTTCAGAGGAGACACTACATTTTCCACAATTATTTAAGAGGCATAGAAAAAAGGGGAGAAAGAAAGAAAGAGACGGGGAAGCAGGCCTGTTAAGAAAACAGATACAAAGGGGAGCAGGAGAAAATGAGGTGCCCTGAAATTTCACAGCCCCACTTCCAAAAAGTTTATATGAATGGCAGTTCCTTTACAACAGTGTTTCTCAACCTGGGGGTTGGGACATCTGGGGGGGGGGGATCACAAGGGGGTATCAGAGGGGTCACCAAAGACCATCAGAAAACATAGTATTTTCTGTTGGTCATGGGGGTTCTGTATGGGAAGTTTGGCCTGATTCTATCATTGGTGGGGTTCAGAATGCTCTTTGATTGTAGGTGAACTATAAATCCCAGCAACTGCAACTCCCAAATGTCAAGTTCTATTTACCCCAAACTCCACCAGTGTTCACATTTGGGCATATTGAGTATTTGTGCCAAGTTGGGTCCAGATCCATCATTGTGTGAGTCCACAGTGCTCCCTGGATGTAGGTGAACTACAGCTCCAAAACTCAAGGTCAATACCCACCAAACCCTTCCAGTACTTTCTATTGGTCATGTGTGTTCTGTGTGCCAAGTTTGGTTCAATTCGATTGTTGGTGGAGTTCAGAATGCTCTTTGATTGTAGGTTAACTATACAACTCCCCAATGACAAAATCAATCCCCGTCAACCCCACCAGTATTCAAATTTGGGGCGTATCAGGTATTTGTGCCAAATTTGGTCTGGTGAATAAAAATACATCCTGCATATCAGATATTTACATTACGATTCACAACAGTAGCAAAACTACAGTTATGAAGTAGCAACAAAAACGATTTTATGGTTGGGGGGGTCACCACAGCATGAGGAATAGTATTAAGGGGTCATGGCATTAGGAAGGTTGAGAACCACTGCTTTACAATCTAGAAGACTTCCATGCAAAGCCTAAATATAAAGGATCATCCCAACTGCAGAAAAAGAAAGTCCATAGGTTTCTCACTAAGAGAGCAAAATGATACATTGCAGACTAAAGCCTCATATGGAACAGATCAGCTTGGAATACAGCTATGAAAAGCAGCATTTATACAGATTTCCACTTGCTTTTCCCCCTTCTCCCAAATGTAGATTACAGTTGTCCCATAAGCATCCTTCCTTAACACCCAGTTCACTGCAGGTGACCACTGGTAACACCACCCTTTCTAAAGGTGCATCTGCATAGTAGAATTAATGCAATTTGAAAACACTTTAATTTCCCTGAAACAGATGCTATGGAATCCTGAGGTGTGCAATTCGATGAGGCACCCACGCTCTTTGTCAAAAAAGGTGAAATACCTTGTAAAGCTACAACTCACAGGATTCCACAGCATTGAGCCATGGCAACGAAAGTTGCATTCAATATACAGCGGAGATTCACCCTAACAACACTATCAAAAGCAAATACATAAGGAAGTGATTGTGGGGAGAGACACATGATGGCAACTCTTGGAAGGCTGAATCCACAGGGTAGAACTGATGCAGTTTAATTGCCATGGTTCAGTGCTATGAAATTGTGAGAGTTGTGGTTTAACATGGGCTTTAGCCTTCTAGCCCAAGGGATGCTGGTGCCTCAGGAAAGTCAACTCCCAGGATCTCATAGCCCTGAGCCATGGCAGTTAAACTGGGGTCAAACTGCATTAATTTTATGGTGTCAATAAAGCATGGGAAAACTTGGGCCCTCCAGGTGTTTTGGACTCCCACCATTCCTAACAGCCTCAGGCCCCTTTCCTTTCCCCCTCAGCCGCTTAAGCCTGGGCCTGGGGCTGTTAGGAATGGTGGGAGTTGGAGTCCAAAACACCTGGAAGGCCATGTCTGCCCATGGGAAAGGCCTGAGGCTGTGAGGAATGGTGGGAGTTGAAGTCCAAAACACCTGGAGGGCCATGTCTGCCCATGAGAAGAGCCTGAGGCTATGAGGAATGGTGGGAGTTGAAGTCCAAAACACCTGGAGGGTCATGTCTGCCCATGGGAAGGGCCTGAGTCTGTGAGGAATGGTGGGACTTAAAGTCCAAAACACCTGGAGGGCTATGTCTGCCCATGGGAAGGGGTCTGAGGCTGTGAGGAATGGTGGGACTTGAAGTCCAAAACACCCGGAGGGTCCAAGGTCGCCCATTCCTGGAGTAGATGCAACCAAACAATGTTCAAACCACTGGCATCCATGAGCAACCAGCCAACCAACCATGGATCATCGCCTCTGTGCTCCTTGGAGACGACACAAACACACGGAGAAGCGACACGATGGGATTAACTGGGGAGAAACCCAGTTCAAGCTCCACTCTGCTATCAAATCGACCCCCCAATAACGAAGCCATTGAGACAAAGAGAAGAAAAAGACTTGCCAAAGTAGAGCCAAAGGCTTTTCCTTCTACTCACCCGCCGTAGAGTCGGTCCCAGCGAGCAAAAGGAGGCTCTTCTTTTTCTCTTCTCAGCCCCACAAATGGGGCTAACTGGAAGCCAAGGAAGGGGAGCAATGGGGACGCAGAAGCACCATCTCTTCCTACTAGCTATTGGACGTCCCCGGAGACCCCCATCTCTTCCCCTCTCTCAAAGTTTGGGCAGAAGAGGCAGCCAAGGCTTCTTCCCTTCCTCCTCCTCCTCCTCCAAAGACTCTCAGCAGAAGCCCAAGCACGTTGCAGACCGGCTTCCTAAGAGGGAAAGTGGGCAGGGAAGAGGAATGCAGAGATGGCTGGGGTTTGGGGTGGGATTCGGGGATGGTTTCCCTCTCCCTCTTTCTCTCCTCTGTCTCTCCCTTCTCCTCTCCTCTCCCTCTTTCTTCTTCTTCCCTCCTCCTCCTCTTCTCCTCCTTCTCTGCGGGTCTCTCTGGAAGGCTGCCCTCCCTTCCTTCTCTCCTCCACGCCTGCCTCCTTCCTTTCTTCCTCGGCAGCCAGGGCAGCGTCTCTCTCCCTCCCTGGGCTCCGGCTCGGCCTCTCTCCCCGCCCCGTTTTGGGGCCCCGTCCGCCTCAGCTCAGCACAGCGAGCTCGGGTTACTCGGCCAACCCTCCAGCCTCCCAGGCCTGGCTTCTCCTCCTCCTGCTGCTCCTCCTGCTGTTGCTCTTCCTGCGCCCACGACGGAGAGGTTTGGCAAAACACACACACAACCACCAAGAAGGGGAAACTCCGCTTTCTCTCCGGGGGGATTGTCGTCTCCTCCAGTGTTGCTTTTGCTTGTTGCATGGCTCGATATTTCGTTTCATTTATTAGTTGCATCACCGCTGTAGAATTCATACAGTTTGGCACCACTTTGAACTGCCTTGACTCATGGGAGTTGTAGTTTGCAAAGTAGGCTAAGGCAGTGCTTCTCAACCTTCCTAATGCCGTGACCCCTTAATACAGTTCCTCATGTTGTGGTGATCACGTCTGATAGGGAGTTCTGGTGTGGTCTGGTCCAAGAGGTCACAAAGACTCGGAAGCGACTGAATGAATAAACAACAAAGCACTTTGACCTCTCTCCAACATTAGTACCAAAAGGGTTACAAAACAGTTTTTGGTTAACTTTAGGTTCGATTTGGGTTTTTGGGTGCTGATTCAGAAAACTGCATTGGCCAGACCACATCAGCTTTAGTTTCTGATACAGAACATATGCCATCCAGTAGTCGCTATCTGCTCGCCCATAGAAAACCATATTTAATGGCACTCCGCACTATAAGAGGGTCTCATGAGACCAATCACTCTCGTTGCAACAGTGTTGTAACAGTGAGGTTGTGGACCACATGTTAGTTCTTGTGGAAGACTGGTGGTCCATGGACCACAGGTTGGGAACCACTGTTTGCATATTGTTCCCATGATCCTATTCCACTGTGTCTTGGCAGTTAAAGTGGTGTCAAGCCACATTAATTCTGCAGTGCAGATGCATCCCTTGCAAATGTACCAATTTTATGTTGTGAATTTTATTTTGCATCTCATCAGTGGATTTGACTAGGCAAGTGGGGTTTATATATCTGTGAAATGTCCAGGTTCGGAGGAAGAACTTTTTGTCTGTTGAGGCAAGTGTGAATGCTGCAATTAATCACCTTGATTAGCAATAAATAAAGAACAACATTCTGAAAACAGAGGAATTCAAGACATGAAACAATCAGGGTCAGCTAACACCTCCCAACAAAGGATTCCCTTGGACAGGAAGCAGCCAGGCTTTGAAGCTGCAAGGCTATTCAATGCTAATCAAGGTGGCCAATTACAACATTCACATTTGTCTCAAACAATTCTTTTTCCCATCCTGGACTTTCCACAGATATATAAAACCCACTTGCCTAGTTTCCAACAGACTCCACAACCTCTGAGGATGCCTGACCTACATGTGGATGAAACATCAGGATCTCTGGAACATGGCCATATAGCCCAGAAAAACTTGCAGCAACCCAATGTTTTATCTCATGTTTTAATTAGTTGTACCCCACCTCAAGCCGCAAGGAGAGGCGAGTAATAAATTCATAATAATAATCATCACAACTCTCAGGAATGGCTGGGCATTATTTCTGCAGTGTAGGATGCATCCATTGACTTTATTTTTTATCCCATCTTCTTGATATAGAACAACAATTCCTTTTTAAAGTTATATTCTAGCAATATAAGACTTTATTATACAATTAACAAAGTTTGTTATTATATCGAACATTGCTTGTATTCCCAGTATACCCCATCTAACACAAAACCTAGACAAACCCTTTAAGGCAGTGGTTCCCAACATTTTTTTTCCCGTGACCACTTTGACCAGGGACCACTCTCCAAGCTTAGTACCAAAAGGGTTACGAATCAGTCTTTGGTCAACTTTAGATTCGGTTTGGTTATTTGGGGTGCCAATTTAGGAAATTGCATTGGATAGACCACATCACATCAACTATAGTTTCTGATACAGAACATATGCCATCCAGTAGTCACCATTTGCTCGCCCACAGTAAACCATATTTAATAATCTAGAGCTGATGTGGTCTATCCAATGCAATTTTCTGAATCAGCACCTCAAATAACCCCAGGAACACGCCTGAAAATATAGACACCAAAGTGCCCCTGCTCCCAGGTGCCACATGGACCAGCTCCACTCGGGGAGGGAGGAGGAGAAGCAGCCGTCAGGAGGTTTCTTGTCATCCAAGATACTTAGAATTAGAAGTGTTTCATATTTTGGATATTCTTCCCTACCCGCCCCTGCTTCCTCCCCACAGGATTTGGGAATGTTTGGATATCCATAATGAGATATCTTGGAGGTCTAAACATAACATTCATTTATGTTTCATTTGCACCTTGTGCGCATAGCCTGAAGGTCGTTTTGTACATAATATTTATAAATAATGTAATGTATGAAGCAAAGTTGGTGTGTATTGCACTCTCCGAAAGCAAGGATGCAATTATCTTGGCCACCAATATGGACAGTCTTGGATTTTGGAATTCAAATCCCTGCTCCTCTGTAGAAACCTAATGGGTGATCTTGGGCAAGTCAAGCACTATCAGGAAAAAAATTGTAATGATCCCACAACTTTAAAATGACTTGAAAGCACACTACAACAAACCCAAGTAAATGGTCAAATAGGTGCTTAGTAAAGGGTTGTCAGTTTGAAAATGAGATGGCTCCTGTACCTTTAATGTTTCGATGGAAGAGGCCATTTCAGCAGGCTTGACACCTGGTTCTCTGAAAAACCACAGTTGATGAAATTCCCTCTTCTATACAGACATGAAAGGTATTGAAGTCATTTCCAGTTTTTAGTCCAATAACCTTAGGTGTGTATGCACAGTACTTTTATCCACAAACTATCTATCTACAGACCCACCAAGAAAATCCAACAAATGCTTCCTTCAGCAAAGGACAAGAGGGATCCTCTCGCTTCTGCAGGAGTCTACCGTATACCATGCAGCTGTGGACAAGTCTACGTAGGGACTACCAAACGCAGCGCACAAACACGAATCAAGGCACATGAAAGGCACTGCAGACTACTTCAACCAGGGAAGTCAGCCATAGCAGAGCACCTGATGAACCAACCTAGACAAAACATATTATTTGAGAACACAGAAATGCTGGATCATTCCAACAACCACCATGTCAGACTACACAGAGAAGCCATTGAAATCCACAAGCATGTGGACAATTTCAACAGAAAGGAGGAAACCATGAAAATCAACAAAATCTGACTACCGGTATTAAAAAACTCTAAAATTAGGACAGCACAACAACAGAGAGGAAACAAACAAGGACATCTAATCACCTCTCAACAAAAGATTGCTCCAGGCACTGCCAGGCAATCAAATGCTAATCAAGGTGGTCAGTTGAAACATTCACACCTAGCTCCAGCAGACAAAAGTCCTTTGTCCCACCCTGGTCATTTCACAGATATATAAACCCTTTCCCTAGTTCCAACAGACCTCACTACCTCTGAGGATGCTTGCCATAGATGCAGGCAAAACGTCAGAAGAAATGCCTCTAGAACATGGCCATATAGCTCAAAAAAACCTACAACAACCCAATTTATCCACATTGTTATGTTTTAAAACTAAAGTGGTACTTAGAAGGATAGTTTATTGAGATGTTTGTAAATTTTAACCATTTTGATTTCACGTATCTTCATTTTGTTCAGATCTGTTTGTTAGGCAAGATGCTCCAAATGTGTGATTTGATGGTAAAGACATGAGGTCTACATGATGTCTTGAAATATAATGAGAAAGGAGGGCTTTTCTAAAGACCCTTGCAAGAGATACACTGCTTCTAACAAGAAGGGCAGTCAATGGATGCTCAAGTTCAGTTATATACAATGGAATAATAAAATGGCAAAATCAAGGTTTGCTCTTCAGATTTTTTTTTTTTGGTGGTGAGAGGGAAATTTTCAAGCTGTGGATAGTTGTATCTGTGGATTTTGAGGGCCAAATGTACATGCAATCCAAAGTAAGGGACTAGGATCAAGAGGAAAAGAAAACTTGACTGCAAATTCTTAGCTAGAAGAACCTGCATTCAGTTTTTACTTCTGACTCTAATACACCTCTTAAATTTGGGTAATTTGCATAAGTATTAATTTACCATTCAGGACCTCATTAAGTGGGCCTGCTGTACTTGAGACAAGCAATTGGATTTATTCATTTATTTATTTTTATTCTGAGTTTCTCCAGATATACAGACCCAAAGTAGCCAACAATAAATATGATACAATGCAAATGCATTAAAATATGAGTATTAAAAAACCAATTATACCCTTTGTGTAATTAAACCACTAAACATAAAAAAATATTTAAATACCTTTAAAACTACACAACCTCAAAATCCCAAAGGCCAAAGTATGAACCTTTGGGCCATCATGCACACATCCAGAAGTATGGTTACTTCTGGATGTGTAACCATACACATGGTTTTCACATGTCACTGGCAACCTACGGCCAGAGGCTCTGAATTGTGGAGTGAACCATAAGATGCTGGTGGCATATGAGCTCAAGGCCCCATGCAGAGATCTATCTACAGGTAGAAGCCTCTGTTGTTTGCTCACAGATACGTTTGGGTGAATTGGGACAAATGCTTTTAAAATATGGATTGTCAAAAGATTCTGACAGTTCATTTGTCCTTCCGAGTTCCGGCGTGGGGTGGCAGAGGGGGTGGTTCTCAGATGTTAACTTAATCTTATAAGCCTATGGGTTTTCCAGAGGGAGAATTTTATAAGCAAACACCACTGCTTTTCCAAGTCAAAGCAGTGAAGCCTGTAATCATTTACTGTTCCCATGCTCCCATAAACACAGTAAACCTTTACAATGTATTCATAGTGAAATCACTTACTAATTTAATCTTTCTAATTTAAAAGAAGAATATATTGCATAACATTTATCTCTGCACACATACTCACTCAAACATTCACATCTGTTACATGTCTAAGGTAAAGGTAGTCCCCTGACATTAAGTCCAGTCATGTCTGACTCTGGGGTGTGGTGCTCATCTCCATTTCTAAGCCGAAGAGCCAGCGTTGTCCGTAGACACCTCCAAGGTCATGTGGCCAGCATGACTGCATGGAGCGCCGTTACCTTCCCGCCGGAGCGGTACCTATTGATCTACTCACATTTGCATGTTTTCGAACTGCTAGGTTGGCAGAAGCTAGGGCTGACAGTGGAAGCTCACGCCGCTCCCCGGAATCGAACCTGCGATTACATGTCTACCAATTACTATATCAATGATGCTTTGGGCAAGTAACTATATATATGCACTAATGCTTTTCCTCCTTCCAAAATGATAACACAGACCAACAAAAGAAATATTGGTGGCTTGATTTTTAGGCTTGTTGCTTGGATTATTTGGAGTGTGCAATGCAATTCAATCTGTGCAATTGCATTGCACAGATGACATCAGCTGTAGTTTCTTAGATATGGTTATCATGGTTTTCTGTGAACAAGCAGATGGTAACTGGTAAAGGTTTCCCCTTGACATTAAGTCTACTGGAGTCCAACTCTGGGGAGTGGTGCTCATCTCCATTTCTAAGCCAAAGAGCTGGCGATGTCCTTAGACACCTCCAAGGTCATGTGGCAGGAATGACTGCATAGAGCACCATTACCTTCCCTCTGTTTGCATGTTTTTGAAATGCTAGACTGGCAGAAACTGGGGCTAGCAGTGGGAGCTCACCCCATCCCCCGGATTCGAACTGCCAACCCTTCGATCAGCAAGTTCAGTAGCTCAGTGGTTTAGCCCACTGCGCCACCAGGGGCTTCTTTGCAACTGGTATATGGCATATATTGTGTATCTCAAAAATTATTGTTATTATTATTTATTTTATTTGTATACCACTTTTCTCAGCCCTCAGGCGACTCAAAGCGGTGAACAACATCAATACTAAACATCACAAAACCAGTATAGAGCAATTAAAAACAATTATAACATAACTCATTAACATCAGTATAACAATCATTAGCGCCTCAACAGTAAAATCAGAATCCAGTCTCGTCATCCATTATTCCGTATTCCTATGTTCAATTACACTGTTTAATCAAATGCTTGTTCGAACAGCGAGGTCTTCGCTTTCCTCCGAAACGCCAGCAGGCAGGGGGCCGATCTGATATCTGCAGGCAGGGCGTTCCACAGCCAAGGGGCCACCACTGAGAAGGCCCTGTCTCTCGTCCCCAACAGGAAAACTGGTGCCATTTTTGGAATCAGTAGTACAAATATACCCAGATCTAACATTTGAGGCACCAAAATGCATGTTAGCCAGTGTAATAGTTAATGCCATATTACAGATGAAGAGGAACTGAAGATGTTAAGAGGATCACTTGGTAAAATGTAAATTTGTTTTGTGTGGTTAGTTTGCAAATGATTTGTTTGTAAGAATTTCGGTAATTTTCATTTCTGTTTCCATTCTGATCAAAATACTCACTTTTTTCAGTCTCTTCACTTACTTGAAAAGTTCAGTTAGGCCTCCTATATACAAACAGCTGCACTTCCATCAATAAAATAGAGGGATTCCTGGGCATTATGCTTTTTACAAATAACTTGGTACCAGAGGAGAAAATAATGTAGAAATTATTATTATTATTATTATTATTATTATTATTATTATTATTATTATTATTATTATTTGTATACTGCTCTATCTCCTTGAGGGGACTCCGGGCTATTTCCAACATAGGTAAAGCATTGCAATTACCAACATACAGAGTAAACATTATAAAGCAAAACCATAATACTATATAATAGGCTCCTGCGCTGCAGAAAAGAAGAACAGTTCAACCTGTTTCAGCATTTTTAATCTAAAATTAATAAGAACATATGAAATGAAACAGCCAGTTCAACTAAGCCTTGCATAAGTAAAGAAAAACATTTCGGGCCTCTAGAGACAACTTGAAGGCTTCTTCTGAGATGAACCCATGGATTCTTAATTCTTCCTTCCTTCCACCAACTTCCACATTTCTTTTGGTTTACCTTTTTGTGGTCAAACTTACAGATACTTTTAAAAAATACACTGGGTGTAGCAGTGGTTAGGCAAGGCTCATCTGCTCTCTCTTTTGCTGTTCGCAGAACGTATTCTGAAGACAGCTGCTGTTTATCTTGTCTATTTTCAGCAGGTACACACAGCTACAGCTACAGCAGCATCAGATAGGCTACAATCACAATCTTCCCAGCTCAATATTTATGGCAGTGTTTAGTGCAAACACCCAGTTGCAACCCAACAGGGATAGTCTGTGTTTCATCATCCCTCCTTCATTATCTTCCAAGTATCAGCGCTACTAAACAAGTAGTGAGACAGAGGACAGGAAAGAAAAGATGGGGACAAGTTAGGCATAAAAAGCTTTGGGAAAGAGGAGCTTCTTTGTATATAAGTCAGGTTTGGAGAAGTCTCCCTTCTACAATAGTTTAAAAACTTCTATTGATTATTTATATTTTGTAGGTTTTTCAATTGTATAATTTTGAAGGCTGTGATCCTTTTTAGGTCCCAGTTCTGGGAGAAAAGCAGAGTACAAATAAATATAAGTATAATAAAAAAAGCTGTCTCCCCCCACCTTTTGACTATAGGGGATCCCTTGGGCACCATGCCAGTAATATATATAGAAAATACTGAAAGTGGATGGAATTTCAGCTTGCTTTCCTCTCTGTAATACTTTAAACACACACACACACACACACGTAACCATCCTTTCACAAACATTCATTTACCTGCAGGGGCTTAACTTGTAAGTCAACAGTTTGCAAGCTTTTCAAATGCTGGATCAACCTTTAACCCTATCATCTAAGAAAAGAAAACAAAGTCATTCTCTGTGTGTGTCCTATGCTTCTTTGAAGGAGAGCACATGATGTTGTCCCATTTCTATCCTCATCCTCTGAGAATTCAGAAAGTATAAGAATGATGATCAGTGTACTATGCTCAATGGTAGGATGTGGAAAGTGTGGCATCTTAAAATCATGGTTGTGCCTTACGGTTCTCACTTTTTCTTTTCAAGTGAGGAATGATGGCATGCACTCCAGTGATCCAGATCTGGCACGGACAACCACAATCAAACCTTTGCCTTCCCACTCTCTCAGCTGCTTTTAAAATGTCCCAGTTTCTCTCCCCATCCCATTTTCCCCTTTTTTGTCCTCAGCTTACCCCAATTGCTGCAAATGGGTTTCAAAGTGCAAAAATAGGGGGACGAGGGGAGGAAGAGTAAAAATTGTACTTCTATATATATATATATATATGCTCTGTGCATAATGAGAACCTTAAAAACAAAAGAACCAATGAAAGAAATCACACTAAACTTGGCAACAAAATGTCTCACAACACAAGGAGTGACCATCACTCAAAAATTATGATTTTGTAATTTGGGAGTTGTAGTTGCTGGGATTTATAGTTTGCCTACAATCAAAGAGTATTCTGAACTCCGTCAGTAATGGAATTGAACCAAACTTGGCACACAGAACTCCCATGACCAACAGAAAATACTGGAAGGGTTTGGTGGGCATTGACCTTGAGTTTGGGAGTTGTAGTTCACCTACATCCAGAGAGCACTGTGGACGCAAACAATGATGGATCTGGACCAAACTTGGCACAAGCACTCAATACGTCCAAATATGAACACAGATGGAGTTTGGGGAAAATAGACCTTGACATTTGGGAGTTGTAGTTACTGAGATTCACAGTTCACCTACTATCAAAGAGCATTCTGAATCCCACAAACGACAGAATCGGGGCAAACTTCCCACACAGAACCCCCATGACCAACATAAAATACTTAAGGCCATCCAGTTCAACTCCCTTCATCAGGGCAAGAAAATCTAATCAAAGCCCTCCTGACAAAGAGCCATCCAGCCATAGATATAGATATATATTATTCACACACACACACACACACACAGAGCTATATATAGTATCATAGATTTGAAAGGGACCCTTAAAGAAGGACAATGATATGTTGCATGTTCCAGGATGGGCAAACCAGACATTCTCCACATCAACACTGACAAAGAAACAGCAAGAAATACTGTTTACCCACAAGCATAAAGAAATGACATATATTAGAAACCAACACTTTCTCATTACTTTATTTTCCAGATCAACAGACTGGGCCACAGCAACGCATGGCAGGGGACCGCTAGTTTCTTATAAGATGATTTCCCACCAGTATTATAGAGTGGAGGCAATTGTTGGAGTTCCTCCTGCAGAATCTGGGAAATGTAGTTCAGGGCAGAGCCTTTGGAATTCTCAGCTAGATAGGCCTCAGTTTCTCTAAATTGCATTTCCCAGAAATCTGCAGGAGCAGATCAGATGGTAGTCTCCGTTCTGTAACGCTGGTGGGAAAACGTCCATAGATTATAGCAAAGCTAAACTGCTGCAGCCTCTCCTAGCAAGCATGTCCTTCTTCATTAATAACTTTTGCCCTCTTGATTGCATTCTAATGTTTCTTGACCACATGCTTCCTACTTTTCATTTGTGAAATGTTGGAGGTTATGTGATGGGAGTTGTAATCCAATAGTTAGTGGAGGGCCATAAAATGCATGTCCTCACCTGGCAGAACATTGTCATAAGGAAAACCCTGAGAGAGAAACCTTGAAAAATTGGACTCTGGAAAAGGGAGACACAAAGACTTTCATATATGGTAATTTTCTTCTTTTCAAGTTATTTTTACAGGCCCTTCAGCCAATATTTTTTGGAAGAAGCTTTGTTTCCAAACCTATAATTATCAGGTGGGACTCTAGCAATCCTGCTTTCTTACAGTTTTTCCTACAGCCTCGCTAGGCACAAACTTTACTGGCTCACTTCATCAAGATCTACCCTCAATTGGTTTACATACTATAAGGTTATATTTTATTAGTCAGTTTAGATTTTCTATCTGGTATTGGGCTCAATGTGGTTCCCACATACCTGGCAATTGCTTGTACCGCTAGAGTGGTATAGCTATAAATATTTAAAAACAGATACTTCACATGATAGTTTTCATAGTTGTGATGACACACTCCTCCAGAAGTGCAAGCAGTATGGATGGATCAGTTTTGTCAATTTTCATCTGAAGCGAAGCGCCTCAGTCTTAGTTGTGTGTTCAGGACTATGCCATTCCAAAATATTTTACATTATAACAGGACTAGTCATATCTGTCCTTTCTACAATATCACTTTGAGCTAATACTAAGATTGCAAAAAATTATTATTATTATTATTATTATTATTATTATTATTATTATTCATATCAACCACTGATCTGCTGAACTTGCTGACTGAAAGGTTGACAGTTCAAATCCGGGGAGTGGGGTGAGCTCCCACTGTTCAGCCCAGGTTCTGCCAACCTACCAGTTTGAAAACATGCAAACATGAGTAGATCAATAGGTACCACTCCTGGTGCAAGGTAATGGTGCTCCATGCAGTCATGCTGGCCACATGACCTTGGAGGTGTCTACAGACAACTCCAGCTCTTTGGCTTAGAAATGGAGATGAGCACCACTCCCCACTTCCCACCCCCGAGTTGTACTCAACAAGACTTAAAGTCAGGGGGAACTTTTATCTCTACCTTTTATATCACATTCAATCTTTGCTATGCACTTTGATGGAATGAAGTTCCTACTTTAAGCATTGACCCATCACCCCAGAGATGGCTTATTTTTTGAACATTCTTCCAGTAGTAGAAGACTTTCCCATACTGAGAGAAAGGCAGAATATAAGTAAAATGCAACTTACTATAGTAGCAGAATTTCAGGAATTGACTGTAACGGCACTCATTTTGTAGGATTTTATATTTTGTCTTTTAGTTGTTTTAGGTTATATAGATTGTTTCATTATTTCTAAAATATGTTTATATATTTACTGATGGTTTTATATGTTTTTAATATGGTTAGGGCTTCTGGGAGTTCAAGGCCCAAGCAGTTGGAAGACCACAGTTTGAGGATACCTACCCTACAGTATTCTGGGTGCTCGATATCTGTGAGCTTTTGGTTCCAGGACCCCAGCCAGATACTGACAAGTGTAAGAACACTCCTTTATTAGACCTTAAATATATTCAAATATATTAAAGATCTAAGTTTTTCACATATAAGGCAAATAAATCTTTTATATGTTTACATTTTTTCCAAACATTTTGAATCTGCAACTGGTTCAATTTGCAGAACCACAGCCTGCGGGTACAGCGGACCCACCGTATCACTATAGCATTATACACATTCACTCATCTTTTCCTTTACTTTGGAAACATAGAAAAAAAGATTCTGCAGAAGCTGAAATACTGTAATATCAAAAATACTGATGTGTCTCCTGAGGGTAATAAAGCTGAACCGCTTTACTGCTTGAAGAATTGCTAAGATAATGTATGCAAATAAGGGCACTCTAAATTCAGCTATATAAACATGCAATCCTATACATACTTACTATTTGCATTAATCATAAAAGCACACTTGATGTGACTAGTGATTGACAAAGGAAAAACACAACCCAAAATAGAATTAAAGAGGTTAGACCCCTTTCATAAGGAGTTTAGAATTACACTTAAAGATTATTTAAAGTTCAAACTCAGCTGGGGGAGAGGATAGAGAAATTGGAAGGAGATGAAGGCAGGTGGAACAGGGAAGAGTGCATGTTTATTTCCATTACATATCCTTAGGGCTCAGTCATAAATCAAAATGGAGGCTATAGTCAAGAAATCAGAAGAATATGAATTAGAAGGATTGCTTTGAAGGAACTAGATAAAGTATTAAGGAACAAGGCAAAGACACATCACTGAAGCATCCATGTATTTCCCATTTCTATATATGGTTGTGAAAGCTGGACAATGAAAAGAGATGACAGGAAAAAGAAATCCAATCAATTGAAATGAAGTTCTTGAGGAAAGTTCAGTGAATATCATGGACTGTCAAAACCAAAAATAAATTGGTCTGAGAGCAAATCAATCCCGAACTGTCCCGAGAAACTAAAATGATGAAACTGATGCTATTGTATTTGGATAGATTATAGAAACAATATGTCATACCATGAGATGACATATTGTCAGGAAAGGTGATAAATCTTGGTAAAGGCAGTAGGAAAGCGGTAAATTGACTCAGTCAAGGAAGTCGTGGCCTCAAGTTTGCAAGAATTGAGTAGGACTGTTAATAATAGATTATCTCTGAGCAATTTATACTAGTGAGATTCAGTGTTCCTGTCACTGTTCTTGTATCATTTGCAAAATCTGTATGGACATTGCACTGACCCTGCTTTCTCCCTGGCTCAGTGGCATCCAGGAAGAGCAAGAGTCGGACATTTGCATGCCCTGTAAGCCACATCAGTATGCATTCTTAATGCTCCATGTTTGGAGAGAAATTATGTGAGAGGTCACAGTATCAAGACTGTGGCCTCTCCAACTCGTTGTTTTAGGAAAGAACTATGGAGATTGTATTGTCGAAGGCTTTCATGGTCGGAATCACTGGGTTGTAGTTTTTTCTCCGGGCTGTATGGCCATGTTCTAGAGGCATTTTCTCCTGCATCTATGGTAAGCATCCTCAGAGGTAGTGAGGTCTGTTGGAAGTAGGAAAATGGGTTTATATATCTGTGGAATGACCAGGGTGGGACAAAGAACTCTTGTCTGCTGGAGCTAGGTGTCAATATTTCAATTGAGAAACTACACAGAGAAGCCATTGAAATCCACAAGCATGTGGACAATTTCAACAGAAAGGAGGAAACCATGTAAATGAACAAAATCTGGCTACCAGTATTAAAAACTCTAAAATTAGAACAGCACAACAACAGAGAGGAAACAAACAAGGACATATAGTCACCTCACAACAAAAGATTGCTCCAGGCACTGCCAGGCAATCAGATGCTAATCAAGGTGGTCAGTTGAAACATTCACACCTAGCTCCAGCAGACAAGAGTCCTTTGTCCCACCCTGTTCGTTCCACAGATATATAAACCCTTTTTCCTAGTTCCAACAGACCTCACTACCTCTGAGGATGCTTGCCATAGATGCAGGTGAAACGTCAGGAGAAAATGCCTCTAGAACATGGCCATACAGCCTGAAAAAACCTTCAACAACCCAACTATGGAGATTGTTTATTGTGTGATTTTGTAACCATTTGCATGTTACTTCGATGCTTCAAGAATGATAAAATAAATGGCACAGGTTAAGATAAAATAAAGAGAATAATGATTAAACATTCAAGAAGTGATTTAATTAAAAAGCAAAAGATGTGGAAAGGAGGCAGAAGTTTCCCCCAGTGACTTTTTACACTTAAGAGGGTAACAAGTTTGGGAAGACACAAAAGCCTCTCTGTACGCAATCATGAAAGAATAGGCTTGAATGCCAACAATGGATCAATTGTGCCTATGAGCCCGAAGGGGTCCAGATAAATTGAAAGTAGTTTGTAGATAGGCGAATATTATGAAAAGACTGCAAAGATAATGTAATTCCATCAGAGGGAGGCTAGAAATGCCTCTATTTTTAAAGAAAGGCAATGCTTTCACCTTCTCACTATCCAATCTAAAACTTACCAAGTTCAAAATATATTCTTGTTATTATACATTATATACATAGTATACATAGTATAATACACAAAGAGCACAAACCTTTCTTAATTTTATTCATTTGTATTGGTCTCTAAATCTTCCTGCTTGACAAAAAGACCAGTTTCAGATTTTTGCACACACCAAGTAACAAGGTATGCTCCTGTCCAATACCACAAACATGGCACCCCCTCTACCCAATGTCAGCAATTTGGTAGAGCACCTAAAACAGCGTGTGTTATCTCTTCATTCCCTTGACTTGTATATTATGCACCTTTAAGGTTTGCTGCTGAATATGTACTCATAAAGAGCAACAACCACATGGAATGTTCTTGCTATAATACTTGCATGTTAAGTGTGTTTATCATCCTGGCTTTATCACAGTTCCATTACAAAGATGTTGAGTCTTAAGTATACAGTAGGTCTTCCACTTTCATTGAGTTTGGGGCACAGCAGTCCCCATGAAAGTCAGAAAACTACAAATAAAAAAAATACTTTTTGAAAAACAGAGAGAAACGTATCTGGGGATCTCTAGCTCCTCTGGCATGGCTCCATGGTAAATGTTTAATCTTCATCAGAAGTTGACCATAGAATTGCACTAGAAAATGTAAAAATGCCAAGGAAAGTGTTCGCTCTAAGAATCTCTAAGTCCTCCTGCATTATCTTATGGCCATCTCCACATGATCCTGTGTCTTGAGGACCACCTGATTTTAAAAATAAGACGATGTGGTTAGGACCTGGAAGAGGTTTTTTTTTTTTTTACTAAACTCAAAAGTTCTCTTTGTTATTGAAAAATTGGACCCCAAATTATTACTTATGAGGCTTGGCTCCATGGGGACTTACAGTGTGTCACTGTCCCCTTTGCCATTTTCCTTTCAGCCTGTGATCGCCCGTCATGTACTACTTTGGAATTTGCCTGTATATACTTTGAAATGTTGCTTCACCACACCTGGGACTCCAAAAAACCCAAACAAACAAAAAACCGATTCTCCAAATTATCACAATCCTTTTACAATGAACCGGAAGACTTTGGGGAGGGGGGGGCACACAATGGATTTGCATCAGGGCCCCTGGGTCCTTTTCCTATGTCACATGATATGATCTGGGTTATCGGTGGGAATGATCCCTCTCCTATGTCCCCAGCCAGACCCATCCTTACGACACCCATTAAGATGACAGTCACCCTAAAGTATGCATTTTTTATCTGGAATAATACCACTGTGTCAAAAGGAGTCAGAACATTAAGCCCATTATCAATTGCCACACCATATTCCTTTCTGATCATGCATTTCTCTCTCTCTTGAGGGCAGATCAATAATAATAATAATAATAATAATAATAATAATAAACTTTATTTAATACCGCACCACCATCTCCTCAACAGGGACTCGGGGTGCCTTACATGAGGCCAAGCCCAACAGCATAGTACAATAAAATAAAAACTAAAACACAATAACAACACAGTAAAATACATACAACATATGAATACAAAAAATGATATCAAATACAAAGCAAAATCATACACGATAAAATAACAATGAGCGGGCCGCATGTGCAAGATAAAATACTAGAATACTAAAAATTCAGGATGAGATAGGAATGGAGCAGATTTTTTTGTGAGGGAGAAACTCATAAAGGAACAGGGTCATAAAAATAATAAATAAATAAATGGATAGACTCTTAAAAACAACCCAATGATGGTTTATTAAAGTTTCCTGCTATAGCAAAGACCAACCAGTGGTGATGTTGGAGGGAATCTTTGACCAGCCTGGGAGCAGATCTTACCCAGACACAAATCAAAAGTTTGTGCAGGAGTCTTGAATGGTTGTCAAAATACATTAAATATGCTCAGCATTTGCTATTGCAGTGTGTCAGTACTTTGGAGTGCTTTCTGTGCTGACATCCTCTCTGGCTAGAGAGAATAAATCTTTGATTTTGCCTTTACCCACCTGTTTAATTTGGCCTTCTGGGAAGCTGGACACCCTGGGCCCCCAAACCCACGGTTTCTGTGGTAGCCAAAGTCACACAAAATCTTGGTAATCTTAGGTTAATTGCTACCTCACATCCTCAGTCAACTGCACAGGCTGAAGATTAAGCTGTGAGAAAATTGCAAATAGGTAACCTTGAGATCCTTGGAATAAGTAGCAGGATATGAATAAAGTAACAATGATTCATTGCCTCTGAATCTTCTTTGCTTGTTGCTTATGCGCCTATTGTCAGAAATTAATGCACAAAAAAAGAGTATGTGTTTTTTCCCCCTTGAAGGCCTATTCTATAGAGTATATTGGATTGTGCTCAGGAAGTATGTTCAAAGAAATGGCAAGAAAGTGAAGATACTACAAGATTGAGCAAATAAATATGCTATTCTGTTTTATTCACCCCAAATGGCATTCAGAAAAAGACCACAAGCCCATTGAAATCAATTGGACTTGTTAAGATGCGTCTACATTGTAGAATTGATGCAGTCTGATGCCATTTAAATTGCCAAGGCTCAAAACCATAGGGTTCAGGGGAGTTGTAGCTTGCTGAGTCACCAGTACTCTTTAACAGAAAAGGCTAAATATTTTGTAAAACTGCAACTCCCATGATTCCATAGCAGTGAGCCTGCCATGAAATTAATGTAGTTTGACATCATTTTAATTGGCATGGTAAAGTGATGTCGAATTACATTAATTCCACAGTGTAGATAAACTCATAGACAAGTTAGTTGGGAACAACTGGAACCCCAGTGTGATTTCAGGTGGATTATTCTAAGTATTCTAATTATGACTCCACCCCAGTCTTTTGGAGATATTGGTAGAGTTTTTAATACATCAATTCATAATATTTGCTATTATGTTTAATTATGAAAGCTTAGTAATGAACTGAGATGTGCTTATATTGATGTTTCGACGTTTTTTTTGCTTAATATTTCCTTGAACAAAGTGGATGTGATCCAACCAGTGCTGAGCGCACTTAAATCCTGTGCTTTACAGATCAGCTTTCTCTACTTTCTTTTTGTTTTTAGCTCCTCAGAAGGAGATGATTTAATCGGTATAAATATGTTGTTGTTATGTGCCTTCAAAACATTTTCGACTTATGGTGATCCTATCACAGGGTTTCTTGGCAAGATTTGCTCAGAGGGGGGTGGCCTCTGAGGTTCAGAGATAGTGGGCGAGCCTTATTTCCAAAGCTTCCATATTTCATCAGCATCAGACTTAGATTATAGATAAAACTGTGTCTGACAGCATTTGTCAAACTTCTTAGTCACCAGAGGAAGCAATACAGACTTAATAACTTCCTTTACAGCAGTGAAATACTACTATTGTCTGAGTGCTTTATCAGAAGTGGGAAGAGAGGGGAAAACAAATACCAATGAAGCTGTAGAAATGTCCAACTTCTTCCGCAATTTAGAAAAAGGTTTGTCTGATTGAAAACCGGAGGTGACTGCAGTACTTTTAATGGTTGTGTGAAAACTATGATAAATGCAAATGGTTTTAACAAATCTGTGTTTTAACAATTTGAGTAGTGCATTGCTTCAATTTGGACATGTGACATAAAATTATAATTTAAGATGGAATTTGTAACTCTGATTAAATCATTATTATTCTTCAATATCCCACTTTTCTCCCCATTGGAGATTCAAAGTAGCTAAGAACAAGGTATAAAACATACGAGGTACAATTGAGATAAAAGAAGTAGACATAATTAAAAAATAACAATTGAAACATCATAAAGCAGTTATATCATAACAGAACACATTACAGATTAAAATACATTCCACCTTTTAGGTATAGTTTGTTTGTTTATCTATTTAGTTATTTATTTACTTCATTTGTATACCACTTTTCTCTCGCTAACAGGGGACTCAAAGCAGTTTCCAACGTAATTATGGCAAAATTTAATGCTTCACATACAGAAACTAACATAGCAATAATAACATACGATTATCAATTAAATCATAAAACACGACATCATTTAACATTAAAACATGGAATTAAAAACATATCAATATAAACATTAAAATCACACAATCCAACAATCGTAGTCCGGGCTGTTGCAAATATCATATCTATTGCACATCATCCCTGATCATTCCTTGTACTACTTACTGCCTAAAGGCTTGATCCCATAGGCAAGTTTTTACATTTCTTCTGAAGGCCAGGAGGGAGGGCACTGATCTAATTTTATTGGGGAAGGAGTTCCTTAGCTGAGGAGCCCCTACTGAGAAGGCCCTGTCTCTTGTCCCCACCAATCACACTTGCAAGGAAGGTGGAACCAAGAGCAGGGTGTCCCCAGATGATCTTAATCTCTGAGATGGTTCATAGACAGAGATACATTCGGACAGGTAACCTGGGCCAGAACCATTTAGGGCTTTATAGGCTAAAGCGAGTACTTTCTCTCACTTCCTGTTGTCTCACCCCCATTCTTAACTATGAGTCATTTGTAAGTTGGATGTTTTTAACTCGGGGACTGCTTGTATATACTTTGGAGTAGTGACACCCTATGTATACTGTATATCAATCAAAGAATAGGTTTTCCAAGTACTGGAGGCCACATGACATGGGTTGAGATGTCATGTAACACAACTTCCAATTGCTGAAAAATATAATATTGTCAAAAAAAGTAAATACAGCCTGTTGTTCAATATAGGATTCAACTTAGCAAGAACAAGAATATAGCAAGTTGGCCAGGCTCTTTTAAGATTCTGTGAATTTAGTCCCAAAACGTACCTTTTCCAATTTCTGATAAGAGCAAGGCTTTTGGCTCCATACATTCACTATTCATATCCTATTAAGTGCTCAAGCATATCTATTTCTGTTTCAGTGGGTACAAACTCAATAAGACTGTTTTGAAATTTCAGTCTATAAAGCATGGGTTTAATGAAATGGTCTCTTCTTCTGCTTCCTAACTTCAGCGTGCACGCCATAATTATAATGGACCAACTCATTTCATTTTGAATCGTTTATGTAAATAGAGTTCTGCTTTCTGGGTTACACTTGAATGTTCACAGCAAGAAAGTGTTAGGTAAATTTGAGAACTTGAACCTGGCTTTTGAGCTTTAATTGCATGGCTTTGTAATTCCTTTTGTAACAGAAATTTGCCTTCAGTGAACATGATGCATGGGGAGGTGAGAGGAATAGAGAGCAGCCTTTACATTAGTGGTGGAAAATTTCCTGTTGCTAATTCTTTTCTGCAAAAGAAAAACCATTTGGTTAGCAAAGTAAGTCACTGCATTCTTGACTGTTGAGCTGTTTTCTGGGGAAAATGAATGCGAACATTCATTGTGCTCCAGGAAATCCATTATAGTCGAAACCTTCCTGAAATCAACACAGCCATTATCAGAGGTCGATATAGTTGTTTCTTTTTAGCTTGCTGCACTCCTTGAATTTTCAGCATGTGCACTTCCAAGAACACTGGAAAGAAGGTTTATATAAAAATCAGCTGTATAGATAGCTTGGTGTGGAGGAATTGTGAAAAGGGACATGGATTTGGAGTATTCTTATTTATCCAATATTGCACAAGTGGGTTAGTATAATACTGTTTTACTAACCCATTGCCTATAACAGCTCCATAACTTTCAGCCAGTTGTTGTTGCTATTATATGCTGCTTTTCTCTCTTAACAGAGATGCAAAGCAACAAACAGTAATAAAACAATATAAAATTTAAAGTCTCTAATCGCTAAAATAGAATTAAACGAAGCACTATTCCAAAAAGAAATAGTGAAAACAATTAAAGCCAATACAGCAGTAGACTTCATCATCAGGAGTATAATGTCTAAATCAGTAGTTCTCAACCTGTGGGTCCCCAGGTGTTTTGGCCTACAACCTCAGAAATCCCAGCCAGTTTAGCAGCGGTTAGGATTTCTGGGAGTTGAAGGCCAAAACATCTGGAGACCCACAGGCTGAGAACCAGTTGTCTAAATCCATGCTGCTTTGCTTGAAACTCACTTGGATTTCAATGTACAGTTGTGTGCAGCAAGAAGGATATTGAGAAATTGGAATATATCTAGAGAAATGGGACCAAGATTATCAAACATCTGGATGTCAAAGTTTGTCAGGAATGACTGGGGAAGCAGGGTATGTCTGAGAGATTACATGATAGTAAAAGGTAAAGGTTTTCCCCTGACATTAAGTCCAGTCATGTCCGACTCTGGGGTGTGGTGCTCATCTCCATCTCTAAGCCAAAGAACTGGCATTGTCCATAGACACCTCCAAGGTCGTACCTATTGATCTACTCACATTTGCATGTTTTTGAACCTCTAGGTTGGCAGAAGCTGGGGCTTACAGTGGAAACTCATGCCACTCCCCGGATTTGAACCTGTGACCTTTTGGTCAACAAGCTCAGCAGCTCAGCGCTTTAACCCATTGCGCCACCGGAGGCCCCGATTACATGATAGCTACCTTTAAATATCTGAAGGGATGTCCTGTAGAAGATTGAGTATGCTTATTTTCTGAAGCTTTGGAGATTAGGAGCATCATCTCACTTTAACAGGATAATAGTCCTGTTAAAGGACTATTACCCTTCTTTATCATGGTTGCATCCTATTCTAATTCTGGAGTTTGGAGCACCATAAATCCTCTGGTTGAGAATTCTAAATACCTCTCCCTTCTACTACAAACAAACCCCTGGCATAGGATGTTTACCTGGCAATTATAGTGGAGTAATATTGCCATAACAGCATAACATGATAAATATGAAGTAATGGAGTCAAATTGCAAGAAAACATTAGAAAGAACTCCCATACCATTGAAGTGCTTCAACACTAGAGTAGATTGCCTCAAAGGGTGGGGAACTCTAAATCTTTGGAGATTGTTAAACAAAAATTGGACATTTTCCATGAGTGCTGTAAGTTGTATTCCAGGGTGGCACAGGTTTGGACTAGATGGCTCTTATGGTCCCTGCCAACTCTAATATTCTGTGATTTTATGATAACTGATAATTGACTGAATGCATCTTTGAAGAGATAGAACCACTTTCCAATTTAGACACTGAATTTGGTTCCATGGTACTTTAATTGGGGGTGAGTTGTCTGCATGTGTGTGTCCATACACACACACACACCATCCTTGTGGGTGGTTTCTCTCATGTCCCCTGCATGGAGCTAGGTTGGAGCTAGGTTGGATTCAAACTGGCAACCTTCAGGTCATCAACCCAACCTTCAAGTCATCAGTCTTGTGAGCACAAGGGTTTAACCCACTGCATCATTGGAGGTTCGTACTTTATTTGTATTTCAAGTTTTCAGCAAGAGACCAATAATTGTCTGATATAGCAGATCAACAGGTATTTTTTCCTAATGTGACAGGGTCAAACACCATATTTGTACCCATTGGCTACAACCGTTTCTTGCTTTCTTGAAAGTTGTTGTGGACCAGCAACTGCTGGCTTGTGGACCAACACTGATTCATGGACCAGTACTTTAAGTAGGGCTGGTTTAGAGGATGAAAGTCCAGTTAGGACATTGAACTCATGAGGTTTAGGCCTTATCTGAAAATGTATCTATGTTTTCCCTCTAAAAGCCCTCCCACTTTACCTAGAAAGTTTGCAGCTAGGTTGAGCAAAGTGTTTGATTGCAGTTCCTAACATCCATGATAACTGATCACATTACTCCAGGTTGATGGGAGTTATAGTCCAACAACATCTGGTGGGGGTACTCTTTAGAAATATGAGTAATCCAGATTACTTTTTTCTCTTTTACCAGACCTGTTACAGACTTGGTTTCTTTCTAATGCTTCTACTATGTGCATTTTCCTTCTCATATATTCATGACAGCAAAGACTTCCTAAATCTATTCCACAAGGCCATCTAGGGGTCATTGCTCTGTTCCAAGAAACTGTAGGAGGTTAACCCATCCTTGCTCGGCTCAGGCTGGGATGAATTATAGGCTAGTTTTTGAACTGTTTCCAGTTCCTTCTGCTTCACAACTCTCTGTGGGTGAGATCCACCCTGCCTGCACAACGCTTGGTACATCCCCACCCACTCAGTCTGCTTGTCTGATTTTTGCTTCCTTTTAGTTCAGCTGGGATTTTGAATCTCTCCATCCCACCTCCACTTGATTTTTGCTGTTACATGATTTTTAAAACTTTAGCAGTTATGTATGCTCTGATACATTTTTTTCACTTTTGGTGTGTTGTTGCTGTTGCTGTTGTGCATGAAAACACAACAGCAACAGCAACAACAACAGCAACAACAAAGTCACACGATTCTAGCAATGAACAATCCATGACTGCTATTAATGGTTTTTTGTATGGTGTTTATTGTGTTTGTTATGGTAAAAAAAAAAACCCCTCACAGATTTGCATCTGTGGACACCTTAAAAACAAATGCTAAGATTCAATACTTCTTAATATAACTACATACACACAAACTCACACATTCTGAAGTCAAGCCAACTTTATTCAACAAGACTTACTGCCAAGTAGGTATACAATGAACCAATGTGGCATGATTTGAGCATTGGATTGTGATTCTAGAGACCAGGATTCTAATTCTTGTTCAGTCATGGAAACCCATTGGGTGGTCTTGAGCAAGTCACACACTCTCATCCTCAGAAGAAGGCAATGGCAACCCACCTCTGAACAGATCTTATCAGGAAAACCCTCTGATAGGTTAACCTTTATATGTTGGGAATGGCTTGAAGATATACAACAATCATGAAATGTGTGTGTATATATATATATGTGTGTGTGTGTGTGTGTATGTGTGTGTGTGTGTGTACACACACACACATACACACATGCCTATCTGATACCAATTTTGATTGGAATGGACTAAGCTATACATGGAAGGCAATTTGAAATCTTGGATGGCTCTGTCCAAGGAATCTCACTTATTGCTGCAAGGCCAAACTGCATTCATTACACATTGGAGATTGTATTTGAATGCACATCTGTTCTGCTCTAACAAAATAAACAAAGGAAACCCTTTTCACCCTTGGCTCTTTTCCTTTAAATGTTAAACCAAAGAAGAATGAACAAAGTCCTGCAGCTGAAAAATAAAATTGCTCACGTACAAAGTCTTTTTGCATCCCTTTGGCAGTTATGAGCCTTTTGCCAGCTGTGCATCTAGAAGACAATGCCAAATAATATTGGAAAGAAGTTCAAATGCTTTATAAATACAGTAATGTACTGACTGGTGGGGATAATATCTCTGTACGCAGTTTACCTAATACACTCAATGCCAATTTAGTGAAGATCTCTGGTCACTATACATTGGGAACAACTTGGATGCACCCAACAACAGCCAGCTGTTGATGTATATGTTTGTGTATGTATACATGTATACATTCACATGTACAAAGCAATCACTCCTCCTAGAAGATGGATGAGAATTGTGTGGCCCTCCAAATGTTATTCAACTGCAACACCCACCAGCTCTCCTCAACTGAGCCTATGGTGAGGAATGCTGTGAGCTGCAGTTCAGTAATTTCTGGAGTGTCACTCAATTCCCTTTTTATCCACACCAGCAGTTCTGCGGGGTTCTAAACCCTGAGTAGCATTTTCAGGAACTATATACCATAGTCTGTTATGAAGAACAGGGATTAAGAAATTTACTTCCATCCAGATAAACACACCCAACTCTAGATTTGATCTTTAATTTATTTCTTTTGCTAACAGCCAAAGAAAGGATTCCTGCACTATGAATGCTTCCAAGTTATATGTTTGGCACAGGACAGCCATTGTTTAGTCACTCATTGGCCACATTATTGTTACATACCTTAAAGTTGACTTAAAGTAGCTCTCTCAGAATGTATTCTAGGCAAAATTTATCAAGAAGACATTTTCCATGCTGAGATTCAATACTTCTCAATATAACTACACACACAAAACTACACACACAAAACACAACATACAAACTATCTAAAGACCCACCAAGAAAATCCAACAAATGCTACATTCAGCAAAGGACAAGAGGGATCCTCTCACTTCTGCAGGAGTCTACCGTGTACCATGCAGCTGTGGACAAGTCTACATAGGGACCACCAAATGCAGCATTGCCCAAACACGAATCAAGGAACACGAAAGGCACTGCAAACTACTCCAACCAGAGAAGTCAGCCATAGCAGAGCACCCGATGAACCAACCTGGAGACAGCATTTTATTTGAGAACACAGAAATGCTGGACCACTCTCACAACCACCATGTCAGACTACACAGAGAAACCATTGAAATCCACAAGCATGTGGACAAATTCAACAGAAAGGAGGAAACCATGAAAATGAACAAAATCTGGCTACCAGTGTTAAAAAAAACTCTAAAATTACAACAGCACAACAACAGAGAGGAAACAAACAAGGACATCTAATCACCTCTCAACAAAAGTTTGCTCCAGGCACTGTCAGGCCATTATATGCTAATCAAGGTAGTCAATTGAAACATTCACACCTAGCTCCAGCAGACAAGAGTCCTTTGTCCCACCTTGCTCATTCCACAGATATATAAACCCTTTTTCCTAGTTCCAACAGACCTCACTACCTCTGAGGATGCTTGCCATAAATGCAGGCAAAACGTCAGGAGAGAATGCCTTTAGAACATGGCCATATAGCCCGAAAAAACCTACAACAACCTGTTTATTCAAGTTGCTTTGATCAAAAGGGATAGTTTGACCAAAAGCGATGCAAGTATTGCATCACCGCTCGAAAATGTGTCAGTACATCTTCAGAGAGAAATACACGACATTTTATACACTTGAACAGCTATTCAGATATCTTGCTCATCCCCTGATTGGCTGAGGAACAAGCTGGCTGTGACTGGCTGGGAGTTCCTTCGGTATCAACAACCAAGAGGAGGGATTCTCTAAGGTGGGAAGAAGAACAGCTTGGATCATTCCAGTCTGGTCCAGTCTGTTGGAAGGCTGTCCCCATGGAGGGCATGAAGAAGATGATGACATAGGCGTGCAGATGACTCCTTGGTTGACTTCAATGTCCAGTTCTGGAAAAGACAAAGGTGCAGGGCATGATAGACAAAAGGTGATCATGCCAGATATTGGAGGCTCAGCTGTTGTTTCAAAAGGTCAATTTATTCATCTTTGTTTAGCCTTGCCTTCTGTAGGAGCCATAAGCCTCTGGACACATCTGGTCAGGAAAACAGTGCAAAGCACAGCCCTATTGGTAAAGGGATTATCTGTCTTTCACTCAAACACAAAAGAGATTCCAGGTCTGGGAGATCGCTGAAGGGATATTTCCTGACAGTTCAACAATCTCCGTTCCCAGGGGTTTGTGTCAATACAGGAGACTGGGGAATGGATGTCTTCACAATAAATTTGATTTTTACTTTATACATTATGAATTAATACAACACGCTATTAATACATTATACACCAAAAATATCATTCAGTACATTTATGAAAGGGTTTAGTTTAATATTGTTTGGGGTACAGTTGCTGCTAGTTCTTCCTGAGGCTTTCACTGACCTTGAAACAGCAAAACTTCAATGAAGCAGGAAAAGATTTAAGAAATAAAAGGAAAATCATGTAACTTTGGGTGAAGTCTTTTAAAGGTCCAGATTAATTTGGGAAGGGTGTGTGTGGTGGCTTGATAACAATTTGAGCCCAGGTTTTCTAAGTCCTAGTCCAACACACAGACCACACTGTCTCTCACATAATATGCCGTACAATACCTTAGTGTAAATCTCATCATTTAAAATAACCACACTTCTGTGTTTTCCCAAAGTTTAATCAATCCTGCAAGTCATATTTTACTGATCCTACTATTCTATTTGACAAAAACAGTCCTGATTAATCCTCTCTCATCCCATTTTTTTAGCTGCTTTTAAAATGTCCGAAATTCTCTTTCTCTGTCCTCTCACTTTCCCTCTTTGTCCACAACATTTTTCTAGTGATGCAAAATGAGATCTAAGTGTAAAATTAGCTTGTAATCAATCAGTAGGGGGCAGAAGAGTGGAGGGCAGAATCTTGCTCTTCCCAGTAGGCTTAGGCAAAATCAAACTGCTGCATCATCTCCTGTTTGTTTTTACTTATTAATAATTTTTAGCATCTTGAGCACATGCTGATGCTGCCTGGGTTTCATATATGAAATATTGGAAGTTAATGTGGGCAGTAACATTTCATGCATATTTCTTGACTTTCGAATAGACACACGTTTATCATTCCTATTTACTTTTATTTCCAGTATGGAAACTGTTGCACTCCAGAACAGGAAAAGCCCTCTTCAAACACCACACTGTTGGTAGGAAAAACAATCCTTTTATTGGAGATAATTAAAAAGCAGTAAAGTAAAAAAGCACTTTAAAGAAATAGGTAAATTCAATTAGGTAAGAAGATAAACAGGAACAAAGTAGTCCAGGGAAAATAGTCCAGCAAAGTCCATGAAAACAAAGTCAAAACTTCTCTAATAAAATCCAATAAACCAGGAAACATGAATCCAAGGCATGAACATGAAATCATAGAATCCAAGAATCAAACCATGAAACAAAAGGCACTTAAACATGAATCTCCCAAGCAAGGCTTCCATGAAATGAGGATGAGAACTTGATTCCAAACGATGCTTCATCTGACTACATATCCTGTACTTGGGAGTTTTATCTCCTCATTAGCAATGTCCCAAGCACTCAGAAATTGGTTTCGCTTTACTTTGGAATCTCTTATCTTTTTCTCTCGGAGCCTGGCAGAACATCAAAGCCATTCTTAGGCTTGTCTGTTTTGACTAATCTCCTTTCATCTATCTATTTACTCATTAATTTCTGCACCTTGTACCGAGCTGTTTTCTAGCTCCAAATCATGGGAACTCTCTAATGGCAATCCAGGGAGCACACCATCATCCCCACATCCTTAGGGGACATTCTCATGGGAAACTACACTTTGAACAGGGATCTCCTGGTCATTCTCTGCATCAATATCATTGCCATCTTGAAACTCATTGACATTACTCCCCACATCCAAAGCATCTTGATCCTGAAACACAATCACAGGCTAAGCTCCAACAGAAACAGACCTCACCTCTGAGGATGCTTGCCATAGATGCAGGCGAAACGTCAGGAGAAATGCCTCTAGAACATGGCCATATAGCCCGAAAAAACCCACAAGAACTGAGTGATTCCAGCCATGAAAGCCTTCGACAATACAAGAAACATATTAAATTGTGGTACACTGTAGTTTGATACAATACTTGCTTCTATCTATCTATCTATCTATCTATCTATCTATCTATCTATCTCTCCACAGAGATTACATATTGGATCTTAGCATTCTAAGCTTCTTTCATCAAAAAAAAATCTTATTGGACATCATGTTTCATGGCCCAGTATGCTTTATGAAGAAATAAACAAACAAACATACTGTGAGCTACAAACACAAACTTATTGAGAAAAAAAGCTGAAGAATTATTGGTAAAGAACAAGAAAAGCAGAAATAGCCATAGGCTGTATTAAGCTTATTTAAACAAAAATACATTATACATAAAACTTTTTATAAAAGACAACAATAAACATTAAGTTTTAAATCTACTTATACTGCCTTTCATGCTGTCTAAATTACATTATCTCTAAATTTTCGTGTCCTTGTATCTATTTAAGTCATCAAAAACATTTATTGCATACCTGTAATAATTGTATCCTTCTAGAAATATCAATAACAAATTATAGTTGGTATTAATTTGAACTCTCTTTACCAGTTTAGCATAGGCACAAATCCTATTTCAGTTATATTTATGGTAGACTCATTGAATCAGTTTCCTTTATCTATGTATTGTTTCACTGTCCAACAATTGATTGAATGAATGAACTCTTGGACTTGGAGGACAGAGGAGTGAAAACTGGAAGAAGGAACATCACAATATAAGATATGTGGACAACACTATATGACTAGCAGAAAACATCAGACTTGGAATAATTACTAAAGGAAGTCAAGGAAGAAAGTACAAAAGTAGATTTATTGCTGAACATTAACAAATAATGAGCACTGGTGATTATTTTCTTGTTGTTATTGGGTGCCTTCAAGTCATTACCTACTTAATACTTATGGTAATTCTAGGCCAGTGGTTCCCAACCTGTAGGTCCCCAGGTGTTTTGGCCTACAACTCCTAGCAATCCCAGCCAGTTTACCAACTGTTAGGATTTCTGGGAGTTGAAGGTCAAAACATCTGGGGACCTACAGGTTGGGAACCACTGCTCTAGGCCAATCCTATAGTGGGGTTTTATGGAGCAGAGAATTGGATTTCCATGGCCAAATCCTGATTTCCAAAGACATAGTCCAGTCCTCAAAGCACTTTGCTATCCTGACTCTTAACAACACTGATGAATTTCAGAACTTTAAAGTAGACAATTAAGATATTGTAATTGTTCCAAGATTTTCCATACCTTGACTCGTCATTAATCAGAATGGAAACTGTAGTAAAGAAATCAGAAGAAGACTAGGGCTTGGAAGGGCAACTATGAAGAAGCTAGACAAGATCCTGGAGTCTCAAGACATATAACTGAATACTAAATTAGAATTATCCATGCAATTATATTTCCCATATCTATGTATGCTTGTCAAAGCTGGACAGTGAAGAAAGCTGATAGGAAGAAAAACAACTCATATGAAATGTGGTACTGCGGAAGAGTTCTTCAGATATTGTGGACTGCTAAAAAGATGAATAAATATGTCCTAGAGTACATCAAACTAAACTGAACTGTCTCCAAAAGCCAAGGTGACCAGACTAAGACTGTCATACTTTGGACACATAATGAGATGACATTACTCATTATAAAAGACAATAATGTTTGGTATGGTAGAAAGCATTAGGAAAAGAGGATGACTGAACCACAGATGGATAGGGTTTGACAAGTAGGCCATATCTTTGAGTCTGCAGGACCTGAGCAGGGTCGATAGGGTGACTTGGATGGTTCCTATTCACAGGGTTGCCATTAAGTCAAAGTCATCTTGATGGCAGTTAGCAACAGCTCCCATCCAAATACTAACTAGAGCTGACGCTACTTAGTTCTCGTGTCTTTAACTCCAAGGGATGCAACTTATCACATGAAACTGAAAGTTGTATTAAACTTTTTCATATATGCCTTTACTTCCCTCTGGTGGACTCCATGTGAATAACAGACCTTTCCAAATCACTTGACAATAGCTGGACAAATTTGCCCCCATGTTTTTTTATGAAGCTGCACATAAGCACATGCATGAATTCTACAGTGTAGATGCTTTCTTGGTCTCAGCTTGGAGGATACTACTTAACATCCTTTGCTGTTGAACATGTCATCTTCTACCTTCTGCCACTTTGAATGCAGCTTACTTTTATTCTGAGCGATTGATTTTGAGCAACTAAAATGCCTTTCTACAAAATGTACATATTAGTGTTTGTTGATCACTATAATAAATACATATTTCAAGTGCTTAACTCCATCCTTCTACTATCCAGAGCAAACTAGTCAAAGGTGAAGCTTTTTGTTTGTTCCTAAACCATCTTTCAATCTCATCCCCCTCCCCAATTGCTCTTTCCTTTTTCAGGAACCATTAAATTTTATCTGTCATGACAATATCCTATAGAATCCTGGGATTTGTAGTTTAGGAAGGGGAATTTAGAGTCTCCAGTGCCTCCCCAACCTACAAACACTAAGAATCTCCAGGATGCAACCAGGACAATTACAACTGAGTCATAGTGTTACAATTGTGTACTGTAAAAAGGATTCTGCTGGATCATCTATGTATATTTCTGCACAGGAAACTTCCATGGCCTCATTTATGCCAAGAGGCACTATTTTAAAAGTTAAAGACAGTAGAGACTTGAATAGTTAGAGAAATGTATAATTATAAATTTTGATTATTTTTTTAAAAAAGGAAGATTTGGGGTTATTTTTACAATAGGTAAAATTCATATTATTCAGTTCCTTGGGCTTTTTATCCATATTCATGGAGACAGAATTGCAGACGGCTGAAAATGCCAATTGATGATGGAGGCAGCTGCAGAGGGAATTGGGCCCCGTGTAATAAATGTAAAATAGATTGCTCCTGCCATGCTTCCGTGATACTATATTCAAAGAGAAATCCATTATCAAGGCAAAAGTTGCCGGCAGAGACAGGGGCTGTTCAGTGGTTTTTGTTTATTGTTTTCCCAATGAGTTGTGGTTGCTCCTACCAGACAAAATGGGTGGTATCATGCCCTGGAAAGAGACAAGGTCAAAGCAACCAGTGCAATCCATACAGAGGAGATACATTGACCGTTACCATTTAAGAGCTGACTTGGACACTGTTGAAGTGAATTCACTTAAAACCTGAAGCCAAATTGCACAATGCTGCATCTTGACTAGAAATGGGCAAAGCTTTTGGACAGCAGCTCCCAACAATCTCCACCAGTGGCTAAACTGGGTGAATTTCCTAGATGTTGCAAGACAGTAACATTTCATATCATCCAACTCTCCTGATTTGAAAGAGACACCCACAATTAATCATCAATCATCCCAGTATTTCATCTACATATAAAATGCCCCAGTTTCTTTTTCCTTCTCCCACTTTCCCCCTTTTGGTGCGTACTGTAAAATTATTTCAGTTTGACACAACTTTAACTACTCAATACTATGCAATTCTGGGGTTTTTATTTGGTAAGGCACCAACCCCCTTTGGCAGAAAAGGTTATGGACTCTGTAAAATGTCAACTCCCAGGATTTCATAGCATTGAACCACAGTAGTTAAAGTGCTGTCAAACTGTCCTGATTTTTATCTGTAATATACTGGAAAGAATGCATTTGGGGAACTGTAGTTTGCCAACTCTGATTTAAAGAAGTCATATCTCTGCAATGCTGCAACCCTTTTAAAGGACTCTAACATGTCTTTGCTGTTATTAGTTTTCCAAGCTAAAAATTGGGTTCTTAATAGTTGAAAAAAAATTGGTTGGAAAGAATAAAAATGAGGTAAGAATTCTGTGCCGTTTTTACCTTGTATTCACTCATCTCAAAGTGATTTGGGAATTATTCCACATACAAAAATACACATTTTCTGTAAAAACCGTGTTGTATGTGCAAAACAATGAGCATTTTTTTTGTATTTAAAATCCCACAGGTTTTTTGCAAATAATAAAATGGTAAAAGATTTACATCTCTGGCTACTGACACCATCATCAGCATCACTGGAAAGAGAGATAGAATTTAGAATTATTTTGGGTAGAGCTTTGTTGTTTTGCCCAGACATATATATATAAAAGGAGGCACGAGAGCACACGAGAGATAGAGCAAAGAAAACATTTGAGGGGAAATTGGGGAGTTGAGAAGACTGCATACTTTATGAAATGCTGGCTTGATGGTTTCACAAGCCTAGGGCACTACAAATGTGAGGTCTCCAATGTTATTCTGATAAATAAGCCACAGAGGAGAGACAAAATTTTGCTTTCTGGTCATGCTAACTGATGGGAAATCAAGCAAAATCAAATTATGTAAAGGCAGAAGTGTGCAAGCTGAGGTATGCGAGGAATAATTCAAAGGGGAAAGCATGGCTTTATAAACAGGAGGGAGCATGGAAGCAGTCAGAGAGAAAGAAAAAGACTGATAATGCAGAGGAATTGTGCAAATATTGGAAGCATCTGAGAAGAAAACTTCTGGTAACCATTGCATGGCATGTAGGAAGGATGGGTAGACATCTAGCTTCCCTTATGAGGAACTGGGGATGGATCTACACTGTAGAATGGATGCAGTTTGACATCACTTTAACTACTATGGTTCAATGCTATGGAATCACAGAAACTGCAGTTTCAAAAGGTCTTTAGCCTTCTCTGTCAAAGAGTGCTGGTGCTGCATCAAATTGCAACTCTCATGATTCCATAGCATTAGGCCATTGCACTTAAAGCGGTGTCAAACTGAATCAGTTCTATTGTATGGATGCACTCCTGGGTTTCTTCTCCAAGATACAACTCCTAGAATGAAAACTGTACCTTTTATGACTGTAGAGAATAGGGAATTTCAAAAGTTGTTGCTTGATACCTGGATGGATTACAAAGCATCACATGCTAAAATTCCCATTTTCTATATAGCCATATATTTGCTGCACTTTCACTGCAGGAAATCTTCTGGGCATGGTCATTTTCTGCTGCAGGTGTCACCTACACTAAGAACTATGTAGTATCTAGGCAAAGTTAAAGGTTTCCTCTGACATTAAGTCTAGTTGTGTCTGATTCTGGGGTATAGTGCTCATCTCCATTTCTAAGCTGAAGAGCCAGCATTGCCCGTAAATGCCTCCAAGGTCATGTGGCCAGCATGACTGCATTGTTACCTTCCCACAGAAGTGGTACCTATTGATCTACTCACATTTGCATGTTTTCAAACTGCTAGGTTGGCAGAAGCTGGGCCTAACAGCGGGAGTTCACCCTGCTCCCCAGATTCGAACTTCCAACCTTTCGATCAGCAAGTTCAGCAGCTCATTGGTTTAACCCACTGTGCCACCAGAGGCCCATGTAGGATCTATGTAGAACAATAGTGTTGGAGATAAGTATTTGAAATTCTCTCTTGGTTAACATCTTGCCTAGACTGAAATTATCAGGATAATTTCAGTTCCTCCCTTTCTCAGGATCAAAGTACTCTGTATACTCTATAAATTCATGTATAAATCTAAAATTTTTCTTTCTTTTCTTTTTTATTCTTAATTTTTAGATACATAACCATAATTACCATACTTTTTCCTTTTTCATTCCCTTCTCCCTACACCCAGCCTTCCCCTTTCTCTGTTGACAATGTAATCCTTTTGTTTCCCGTTACATGAGCCTTCTTTCCATTCTATCCATTTTTTCCCCAGTTTTCATCATCTGGTTTAACAGTCTGTAACCATCTGTTAAATGGAGTCCAAATTTCTTTAATTTTCTTCTGTTCAGAAATTTTCAACAAACAATTAAACCCCAACATCTGGGTCAATGTGTCCATATGTCAATGTGAATATTGTACTTCAACTCTTTTAAAAAAACCAAACAAACAAACCGTATGTTCCCCTTCTCTGAGTAGAGTGGCAAAGGCAAGAGTTTTATCCATCCTGGAAGAACTTAAAATAAACACCAACTCCTTTTACTGTCTCTGCCCTGGCACCACTTCTGTCCTTTCTGAATGCCTAGATGGGGAAATAGTGGCAGCTAGGAGCTGCTTCCTCCTGAGGCATCCTTGATGCTTTCTTTCTCTGTGGCATGCCCTCAACTTATCTGTGGCTTGTATCAAAATCCAAAATTGTTCTTGTTCTTGTTGTTCTTGTTGTTTTAATGAGATGTGGGGAGGAGGAGAGCCATGTAAGTCACCTTGCACTTGCTAGAGGAAAGGCAGGTTATCAATGTCATAAATAAACAATGATGAATAAATAAGGAGAAAGGGCCAATTTACATGTGAATGTGCAACACGCAAAGAATTACCTCTTCTGATCTCCAGCCTATGTCAAGCAAGGTTGTGCGTCTCCTAGAAAATGGTTTTCTTGTTGGGTTTCCTACTTTTCACACCACAGGATTAAAAAAAATGCAAGCACTCTGCAGCAACTACTGGAGGAAAATGAACACATTTTCCAAGTGACTGCAACCGAATTCAATTACCGGCGAGGTTGCATATGCTTTTAAAGGGTCGTAATATTAAACTAAATGTGCCTAACAACAATAGATTTCTGATTAGGGTATGCTTCTTGAATGTGGAGTGTTGTTTTGAATAAACTCTTTGAGAATTTTCTTTGACAAAAAGCAAACAGAATTTAAAAACAAACAAAGCAGCTCCGCATATTTTAAAAATCATCTTGGCCACGTAGATTTGATTGGTGGTATTCAATACCTGTTATGTTTGAAATAAAATTATTCATACCAGCCTGCCCCCAGCTGTCCTTTGGTTTTGTTTTTTAAAAGCAATATATCTATTTACTTATTTAAACTTCATTTTAAATTATCATTTACATCAGTGGTTCCCAATCTTTTTTTGACCAGGGACCACTTTGACCAGAGCCACTCTCCAACATTAGTACCAAAAGAGTTACAAATAAGTTTTTGGTCAATTTCAGATTTGGTTTGGTTATTTGGGGTGCTGATTTAGAAAACTGCATTGGATAGACTACATCAGCTCTAGTTTCTGATACAGAACATATGACATCCAGTAGTCACCATCTGCTTGTCCACAGAAAACCATATTTAATAATCTAGAGCTGATGTGGCAGTAGTAATATTTCGTGGGTAATCAGCCTCTCCCCAAATACAGGAACATGAAAGGCACTGCAGACTACTTCAACCAGAGAAGTCAGCCATAGCAGAGCACCTGATGAACCAACCTGGACACAGCATATTATTTGAGAACACAGAAATGCTGGACCACTCTCACAACCACCATGTCAGACTACACAGAGAAGCCATTGAAATACACAAACATGTGGACAATTTCAACAGAAAGGAGGAAACCATGAAAATGAACAAAATCTGGCTACCAGTATTAAAAAACTCTAAAATTGCAACAGACAACAGAGAGGAAACAGGCAGGGACATCTAATTACCTCTCAACAAAAGTTTGCTCCAGGCAGTCAAGCCATTATATGCTAATCAAGGTGGTCAGTTGAAACATTCACACCTAGCTCCAGCAGACAAGAGTCCTTTGTCCCACCCTGGTCATTCCACAGATATATGAACCCTTTTTCCTAGTTCCAACAGACCTCACTACCTCTGAGGATGCTTGCCATAGATGCAGGCGAAACGTCAGGAAAGAATGCCTCTAGAACATGGCCATACAGCCCGAAAAAACCTACAACAACTCAGTCACTCTCATTGCAGCATGGTTTTGAGGCAGCTGTATAGTAATGGTGAGGCCGCAGACCATATTTTCATTCTTGGGGACCACTGGTGGTCCATGGACCACAGGTTGAGAACCACTAGTTTACATACTTGTATAAGTTTAGTTCCATTTTCATATCTATCTTTTGTATGCTTTAATTGTTTTGCTTTTTGAGTTTGAGTAATGTAAGGCCTGAATTCTGAGAAAAAGTGGGATAACAACAATAATTAGTAGTAATAATCATACCCCATGATTTCACTCGAGTCATTTCAATCTCAGCAATAATATTTTATGAGCTGCAAAGCTTTTAGCCTAGCCTAAGACCATTTAAATCTGAGTCCTTCAGGCTGATGTGCCTTCAAGTCACTTACAGTGACTCCATGAATTTCATAGGGTTTTCTTTGGCAGGGAATACCCAGTAGTGGTTTTTTCCAGTTCTTTCCTCTGAAATATAGCCCACAGCAGCTCGTATTCATTGGTGGTCTTCCATCTAAGTACTAACCTGCTTAACTTCCAAGATCAGATAAGATCTGGTTCCCTTCATCAATTCACAGATGAAAACTGTGTTATGCATGGCCAAGCAACATCAAAGCATAGTCAATCTGACAGAAGTTATTAATGGGCAAAAACAATGAGTTTTTGGAAGAGTTCTCAGCCAGTGTCTCACCATAGTACCAATCCCAAAATGTACACATAGCAGTTAAAGTGGAATCACAGACCTATAATTTTACAGTGTGAAAAGTCCCATAGCTACATGAAGGAATTTGCTTCCAGAAGATGAACCAATGGTTGCCAACTTTTAAAAGTGAATTGGACAAATTGCGTCAAAGATTTGGCGATTAGTCTACTTGTTATGATGGATGTATGTCATCTCCAGTAATAAGAACATGTTGAATCTCCCTCAGCCTGGGACTAGATATTTTAAATCTCTCTTCCTCCCCCCCCCCCCTTTGCAATTTTGGAATACTTGTATTTGTATGTATATGGGAAATGAAGCTGGGAAAAAAAGGTCTAGTAGTCATGCATCCATCACCCACTGGGCAAAGAGGAGAGAGGAAAGGTGGGATGGCGATGCCATTTGCACAAGGCCCCTGTAAAAAAGCTGACATCCCAGATGTTCTGGGTTTTTGGATAAGGGAGATGCAACGTATGGTTGGCTGTACAAGCAGGAGGATGCCGTTGCCTTCAAGCCTACAAGTGGGGATGTCCATAGATCATTGGTTAGCCAACATTTGAACATCTGATAGGTTCTAACGGTTAATTTTTTTTGGCGGGGATGCAGTGGTTGCAAAACTAAACTGCTGCCCTCCATAGTAGTCCTGCAGCCTAATTTTTAAAGTGTTATCGTCAAATCTCATTAAAATGAGCAGGGCCTGGTGGCTGTCCATCCAACTTATCCAAGCAAAGTCTTTTTGAGAAGCTGAAGCTCTTAAAGTCTGTTTGCTATCGTGGAATAATATGATGGAAGTTGTAAAACAAATTAGCTTCTTCATTGTTAGAATAAGAAGCTAATTTAAAATCCAGACATTCTCTGAACTGTGTGTGAAGATGAGAGGGAAAAGGAGAGGATTAACCTTATGTAAATTTATCCTCGTTTTCCCTTATGAGTTTCAGAACAGCGAGGTTTTTGAAAAGGTCCAATAGAATTCCAGTTTGGAGTCCTTCAGAAGAGCATCTGCTGATAGGTCTTCATTACTCTCTCCAGATTAAACTCGTTTGCTCATAACGGAACATAGCTTTCCCTCAAGTGAGGTCAGCACAAGGTTGCTGAAGCCCATTTCAAATTGTTACATTTGATATAGACTGGGCTATTGAAACATGGGGCTTCATTTGCATGTAATTACAACATTTGCACAGGAAGCTCCTTGAACAGAGGACCTCACGTCCATCTTCCCTCCTCCTCCATCTTTCTCTCCATAACTGAATGGAGATTGAACTCTGGTCCCAGGGAGTCTTTGTCCAACTATCAAACCATTACACCATGCTGTCTCTAGACCACTGCTCTTAAACTGTGAGTTCCGACCCCAAACAGAACCCCCTTAGCAATGTTGGGGTCACAAAAATTTGCGAACAGTAAAAGGATTTTGAATGTCACCTTGTTACACAAATTTGTTAGCAACAATGTGCAGTGTTACAGTGGACTTTGCAGAAAATTCTTTAGCTTTTCTCTACAAAAAAGAAAACCATGCAGTTTACCAGAGATGCAGTGGCGCAATGGGTTGAACCAGAAGGTCAGAGATTTGAATCTGCAAGATGGGGTGAGCTCCCATCTGTCAGCTCCAGCTTCCCATGTGGGGACACAAGAGAAGCCTCCCACAGGATGGTAACACATCCAGGCATCCCCTGGGCAATGTCTCTGCAGACTGCCAGTTCTCTCACACCAAAAGTGACTTGCAGTTTCTCAAGTTGCTTCTGACATGAGAAAAAAATGCAAACCTTGCAACTGCTGGTTTATTGTCAGTAAATATTTGATTTTATACCTATTTTATATATCTCTATGTCTGGGACCATATAAATACTGCTTAGGCAGAAAGGGGTCTCAAGTGAAATAAGTTTAGGAAGCCATGCTCTAGAATGCATCATTTTAATGTAATTTAATAACTCCAAATGTTTTAGCCTATCTTAAATATCCTACCCATATTTCTGCATGATTCCAAATAATGGCACCTAATTGAAAATAAGGTACATTGGGATGTAGGGCAGTCCTACCATTACCCAAGATAAGATGGTTGCCTCAGACAGCAAATGCTGGGAGACAACAGTAGAGTGCTGGAACAGATTGCTGTATGTAGCTAAGTAGCAAATCCCAAAGCAGCTACTCTACTCCGAACTCAAGAATGGGAAATGGAATGTTGGTGGACAGGAAAAGAGATTTAAAGATGAGCTTAAAGCCAACCTTAAAAACTGTGGCATAGACACAGAGAACTAGGAACTCCTGGCTCTTGAGCGCTCTTACTGGAGGTCAGCTGTGACCAGCAGTGCTGTGGAATTCGAAGAGGCACGAACAGAGGGCGAAAGAGAGAAATGTGCCAAGAGGAAGGCATGTCAAGCCAACCCTGACCAGGACCGCCTTCCACCTGGAAACTGATGTCCTAACTGTGGGAGAAGATGCGGATCAAGAATATGGCTCCACAGCCACCTACGAACCCACCGCCAAGACATCACATCTGGAAGACAAGAGCAAATCCTAGCCCCCTTAAAGTGACTTGCTGTCTCCAGATGTGATGGAAGATGCTGCCCTATATAATTCCCAAATATCCAGGGCCAGCCCTGAGTGTCTGAGCCTGGGCCACCTTCTTTGGTTCTGGCAGAGGGAAATCTCAGTGTGAGATAACTCCCTTGAAAAATGCATCTCTATATTTTCTTTTGTTAGACTTTATGAATTGCATAGTCTGAGCAACCATGGTTGATGCTTAATATATTATGTTCAATGACATCAGCAGGATCCTCCTCCTTTGACATCACCAGGAGCCCTTCTTCATTTTCAATGCTAAAGAAAGATAGCATGACTAGTGTATGGAATGGGAAGGGGTGCCACCTGGTTGCCTGGTTGATACAGCACATTATTTTGGGCTGGCTCTGTGTGTCCATTTTTTGTAGTGCAAGTCACTTAATGCTCTCATGTCAGCACCTCTCACAAGCCACTCAGGCAGCTGAAGCCATTACAGCAAAGCCAGCAAGAAAAAAAACTGCAGTTTTGCCACACTAGTTCCTCATTACTACAAAGGCAAGAAGCGTTCCCTTTTTAGTGTTGGAAGTTGCTGAGCTTGAAAGAGAAGGGAAAAAGCCATAGGCATGCACATTCCAGAGGCAGCCTTTGCATGCATGGCCCTTTCTTTGCGGCAAAAATCAAAGAGCCGGAATGGTCTAATTCAAGAATTAAATTTCTTTTTGATTTTTAAAAAATGATCATGCAATTCAAGTGACAAGCCGTGTAATGAAATATTGATTAAGCCCTGTGCCTCTGCTGTATGTATACTGCTGGTGGCTTTTGTACTCTATTTTCCTGGTATAAAATGAGGAAGTTCTATTAAGTAAAGAATATACTAGTTTTGAGAACATAAATGGGCGAATAACAATAAGAAGAGGAAAGTCTCTATTTGAATGCAGAAGAAATGTAATTCCTGCATCAACAGGGAGCAAAATTCCCACTAGCCTGAGTACTGTCACCTTTTTAGTCAGTTTTTCAAGGAGGAGGAGGAAAGCCCATGATGGTAATGATTGATCTTTTGTTGCTTAAGATAGAAGTACAAATGACATTTCTCATAAATGCATGCATATGCAAGACAAAGTACATATATCCAAAGCCTACTGATTTATTATGACATATGAAGCCAAAGGCCCCCCTGGTGGTGCAGCCGGTTAAACCACTGAGCTGCTGACCGAAAGGTTGGTGGTTCGAAACTGAGGAGCGGGGTGAGCTCCTGCTGTTAGGCCCAGCTTCTACCAACCTGGTAGTTCAAAAATATGCAAATGTGAGGTACCGCCTTGATGAGAATGTAACGGTGTTCCATGCAGTCATGCTGGCCACATGACCTTGGAAGTATCTATGGACAATGCCGGCTCTTCGGCTGAGAAATGGAAATGAGCACCAACCCCCAGAGTTGGACTTGACTAGAAAGTTACCTTTACTATGAATCAGAAGATGAGAATGGCTCCTCATCACTGGGAGTCAAATACAACAATAACGAGAACTAACCATTGACTGCTGTTTTCTTGAAGGCTTTCATGGCTGGAATCACTGGGTTGCTCTGAGTTTTCCAAGCACTGACAGCTGTTTTGTGACAACTTCCCCCCCCCCCCCCCCATCTGAAATGGCAGCCCCACACTGACTGGAGTGTCCTTGCCAAGTAAATGTTATAGAAAGAAAAGAAAATGTTATAGAAAGTAAATGTTATAGAAAGAAAACAATTTTCACATAGAGGTATCCAGGCCTCTAGCGAGGGGGTGGTTTTAGGGGTTCAACCCCCCCCCCGAAATGTTTCAGATTTTTTTAAAAAAAACCTGGTTTACTCATGAATTTTAACTGGTTAACCAAATCCCCATGCTAAATCTATGAGATGCAAAAAATTAAGAGTCCCTCCAGAACTGCAAGCACTATCTCAAGCAAATATTGACAATTTATTCACACTGTCATTACTTGCAGCAATAGCCGATGTAGTGAAGCAACCAAGTTGGGTGTGTGTGTGTTGAATGCTCTCATTAAGGAGGCCAGACTTGGTGGAGGTGGTTGACAGGGCGGAGCTGCAGGCTATTGAAGGCTGCTCTGCCCCCTGCTGTGCTCTTTGCTTCAGCGTGAGCCTAACCCCCCCCCCGAATTTTCAACCCTCCCAATTTTTAAACCCCCCCCCCCTGAAATTTTCACCCCCCCCAAAATTGTCAACCCTCCCCGAAATTTTTTTCTGGCTACGGCCATGGAGGTAGATCCCTGAATTTTCTAGGGATCTAAAGATAATCCATGCTAACCTATGGTGGAAGCATACCATGGTATCACTTGGAAAATCTAGGAAATTGCTAGAGAGGCATATTTTGTCAGATACAAGTAGATGGAACTATGGATAAAGATCTCATAAATACAGGAGTTCTGCTGTAACTTCATCTTACTACCACAAGAACCCTGTACTATTCCCAAATACCTTGATGTTCTCCTAATGCATCCAAATGGATTAGGATGTCAGAAGATAATGCTTCTGGAACATGGACATACATCCCAGAAAACTCACAGCAACACAGTGATTTTGGCCTGTTTCCTGTTGTCCTTTTGAGATTGTCTGCAGGAGGAAAAAAAATGATGTGTTGTCAAAGGCTTTCATGGCCAAAATCACTGGGTTGCTGTGAGTTTTCTGGGCTGTATGTCCATGTTCCAGAAGCATTATCTTCTGACATTTCACCCACAACTATGGCAGGCATCCTAAGAGGTTGAGAGGTCTGTTGGACACTAGGCAAGTGCTCTTTATTTACTGTCCTGATTTTAGTGTTTGTGGATAATTTTCAACATAAAGGGGGAAACCATGAAAATGAGCAAAATCTGGCTACCAGTATTTAAAAAAACCCTCTTAATTCAGGGCAGTAAATAAAGAGCAACACACAAAAAGTAGGGGAATTCCACACATGAATCAATCAGGGCCAGCACCTCCCAACAAAGGATCCCCCAGGCAGCAACCCGCCAGACTTTGAAGCTGCAAGGTCGTTAAATGCTAATCAAGCTGGCCAATTGCAACATTCACACTTGCCTCAAACAGACAAAAGTTCCTTTTCCCACCCTATACATTCCAGAGATATATAAACCACACTTTCCTAGTTTCCAACAGATCTCTCAACCTGTGAGGATGCTTGTCACAGATGTAGGTGAAATGTCAGGAGAGAATGCTTCAGGAACATGGCCATACAGCCCGGAAAACTCACAACAACCCAACGTATTTGACCTTAGTGAAGGTGAGTTCTCTGTTGTGAAGTCAGTGAGTGAACTTGATCTTAGAACTCATTTAGATGGTAGCTCCACACTAGATAAATTGCTCCAATATCTAAATTGTTACTGTCTGTCCTGCAGTATCTCAGGACAAAGTTGTCTTGTCATTTTATAAAACTTAAGAAACTTTCTGGTCTTTAATGATAGTGCCATATATATATTTATGCAGTATTGGCAAGTGCATGGAGGACTTCTGCAGCTTCCCCCCCTGTTCAGATACCATCGTTTTTAGTCCTAGGGCAAACTTTTAAGAGTAACATGGAATATGCAAAACTAAAAACCTGTCTCCTGTTTTAGCAATGATTGCCATCTGGCTGAAGCGTAATTGGACAACAGCCATGGAATTAGAAAAGACTAATGCTGGCAAGGCTGTGGGATCCATCCTTCCTCCTGGCTTCATATTTAGCATGCTGGTTGCCACATCATGCAGTTATTGACCTCATTAAAATTGTACCCCTAAGCAAGATTTATAGAGTTACACCTTTATACAGAGGAGGGTCATTAAACTGTCGAGCTGCCCATTTTGCCAGATGATGGGCTCCTGTGCATATCCTCATGATAATGGGCTTTTGCTTGTAGCACTCCCCTTGGACTGGTATAAAGGCAAATGGACCAGATCGCCAATGTCAGTTCCAACATAATCATTGCTCTAGATTTTCCATCGCACACATAATGTGATGCCACTGTAATTATAGTGTATTAATGATAAGGTGAAATATTTGTTTACATTTACATTATCCTTCAGGCATTATGAAGCAGGCAGCAAGTGACATGATACAGACAACACCATCACATTCTCCTTTGCTCCTTCATTGTAGTGTAAAGTTTTTAGTAGTTTATGCCTGTACAATTTACCCTCCAACTGTCTTGATCTGGCAGGTCAGTTCCAATTAATCCTCTGTTGTCCCACTTTTTCAGCTGCTTTCAAAGTGTCCCAGCTTCTCCCTTGTCCTCTTCCATTCTCTTCAGCTTACTTCAATTGCTGCAAATGGAGTTCAAGGTGCAAAAGTAGTTTGTGCTCAATTCAGAAGTAGGGAGTGGAGTGGAACGGAGTGGAGTGGAGAGGAGAGACTGTAGCAAAGGAGACAGGAGAAGAGGTTTGCTAATAAAACTAAATTACTGGGTCACAAAGAGGTGTATTTCTAAAAAAATACATGTCACCAACATGCTTTCAGGCCTAATAAATCAATATGGTTGTCACTCTGCATTTGCAATTTGGACTCCTGCATATTTGATTATTCATGTCTTTGATTAAAATGTTATTTCTATGAATCTCTAGGGCCTCCAGTGTGATTTTGTGGTCAAACTTGTCCACTTAGACATGGAGATTTCTAGAGAGAACACCTCTCTAGGAAGACCTATACCAGTGTTTCTCAACCTTCCTAATGCTGTGACCCTCATGTTGTGGGGACCCCCAACCATAACCAGAAGTTGCTACTTCATAACTGTAATTTTGCTACTGTTTCGAATCATAATATAAATATCTGATATGCAGATTTGGCACAAATTTGGCACAAATACCTAATACATCCCAATTTGAATACTGGTGGGGTGGGGTGGGGTGGGGTGGAGTGGGGATGGGGTGGGGTGGGGGATTGATTTTGTCATTTGGGAATTATAGTTTCTGGGATTTATAGTTCACCTACAATCAAAGAGCATTCTGAGCTCCACCAACAATGGAATTGAACTAAACTTGGCACACAGAACTCCCATGACCAACAGAAAATACTGGGTTTTGTGGGCATTGACCTTGATTTTTGGAGTTTTTTTTCGCCTACATCCAGAGAGCACTGTGGACTTAAACAACGATGGATCTAGACCAAACTTGGCACAAATACCCAATATGCCCAAATGTGAGCACTGGTCGATTTTGGGGAAAATAGACCTTGACATTTGGGCATTGTAGTTGCAAGGATTTATAGTTCACCTACAATAAAAGAGCATTCTGAACCTCACCAATGACCTCTGATCTCCCACACAGAACCCGCATAAACAACAGAAAGTACTGTGTTTTTGATGGTCTTTGGCAACCCCTCTGACACCCCCAGGTTGAGAAACACTTCTCTATGTCCTTCAGTGCAATTCTGTGATTAGCTTCCAGTGGCATTCAGCCATAGAAGTATTCCGGAAGACCTAGAATTTCCTGGACAAGTGTTCTCCCAGGTTTAAAATAAAGCAAACAGAGGATGCCTTCAGGCAACAGAGGCCAGGCTACCTCTATGCAGATACCCTCACTGATTGATTTTGCAGCTTCATGGCTTCTTAATAATATTCAAAACTTGCTAATTGCAAGATTCACTCTTGCTTTAAACAGACAAGGGTTCTTTCTTCTACCCTGGACATTCCACAGAGATATATACTCCACTTGCTTCACTGCCAATAAAACCTCTGAAGATGTCAGCCACAGATGCAGGCAAAATGTCAGGACAGAATGCTACTAGAGCATGGCCACACAGCCTGAAAAACTCACAGTAACCCAGCAAACTCTTTATTCACAGTTTTTCACTGTCATGGTGATTCTGTTCCCCTAACCCCAGCGAATATGGAAGACTGACTGTATAGTAATTTCATGCGCTTTCCATGAAACTAACTATAATCTCACTGCATCATCAGTGATGAATTTGAGTGCTGAAATGAGCCAGGCACACCTTTGCATCCTAACTCAATTGCACCAGGTGTTTGTTTGAATCTACCAGGAGAGAAGGATAAAGATGAGAAATGTTACCTCAAGGATGATTTCGCTTCTTTCCCTCTCCTTCCTCCCCCTTTGCCTCTCCTGAGAGGTGTGTTATGGTGGCAGGAGTGTGGGAGAATTTATCTTCAGAAAGTGAACTGCCATGCCTTAATGCACACACCTTATCACAGGCCTTACGACAGCATAAAACCATCGGGAGTGCTATTACCTTGCCAGGGCTCTTTAAAAGAAAATTGGAATGAGAAGGTGTTGTGATTATTTGCCAGTCGAGATTGATCATTTGTAGCATTCAAAACCTCATTTTTAATTAAGGATTTATTTATTCTGAGCACACTCAAGATCGAGATTATAACTGACAAAAGTGTGATATGAACAAAGGGAGAAAAGACAAGACTTCAAAAACACCTTAAATCGTGAAAAATGATATAAAACGCACCTCTGGAGTTCTGAAAATTTATTTCCCCTACAAGACCTTGCAGGAAAGGTTTAACAAATCTAAGGAATCTTACAGTCACATCTCCATAAAAATAACCAAGATGGGAGAATTTATTGGGAAACTGAAATGAGTATTAAAATAAATTTTAACTAAGTCAGAGCTCAGGTCTTTGTGATCCTTTATTATGCTTATGTTGTATTAAACACTTGGGGTCGTCATAAGTCGACTTGACACACATACACAGTTCATTGGTTGCTACACTACACTATGCTGCTGAATGCATACCACCCCCCTGTTGTGTCAGCTCCACTGGCTGCCGATCTAATTCCGAGCACAATTCAAAGTGCTGGTCTTGACCTATAAAACCCTATATGGTGGTCAGGCATCTGGACAACGTGACTGGTCCAGCGGAGTTGATGGCGGAGGACCATCGCTTCAGTGCTGGTGGTCTTTGCTTCTTCCAGCACGCTGACGTTTGTCCGCCTGTCTTCCCAAGAGATTTGCAGGATTTTCTGGAGGCAGCGCTCTTGGGTAGCATGACTTCCCTGGATCAAGACACTTTTCTCCTATTTATGCAGGCCAATAGTCCTGAGACAATGGTCCTGAGACTTTTCGAAGTAGTATAGGAATACTCTGTATATGTTTTTACTGCAGGAGACTTCAACAGCAAAGCCCAGGCAGTTTCATATATTAATAGAAAACCCCTCACCTTCCTTACTTTAGTTCTCTGCACCCTTCTGTGTTTGCCCATTTAAAACAGTTCATCAGCTGCAAGGTAAAATACAGACTTAAGCAGCCTCCCCAGTGATGCATGGAACTGGATCTCAAAAAGATAATTAATAGTAATCTGATCCTTTCCATGTTTCTGCGCTCCCAGTATCTTTTTTGGCACAATGTTTGTTGAAGAAAATTGTCTTCCTTTCCCCCCTCCTGTCTTTTTAAAGCATGGGGCCTATGGAGAGCATAGTGTCTCTTTACCACCAGGAGGTGGCAGCATTTAAGAATGGTTTTCTCTTTTTTTCTGTAGCTAAGATTGAAAAGTCTCCACCTATATTTGAATATTGGGAACCATGGCAGCTAGTTCTAGTCCACTCTCTCCCAATCAATAGTATATCTTCACACTACCTGATAAAATAAACCATGATTCTCTATAATGGCCTACATTCCTAAGTTTCTCCCTAAGACCTTTTTTTTATATGTGTTCATAACATACAGTAATTGGTATCCTTTTTGATTTCCCACAAAGAGGAATCCAAATGGCATATAGTAGAGTCTCACTTATCCAACCTTCACTCATCCAATGTTGTATTATCCAACATAATCTGCCTCCTGCCCAGATCCACAGCTGTTTCTATTTATTTATTTATTTATTTATTTATTTATTTATTTACTCCTTTTGTATACCGCCTATATCAGCCAACAAGGCGACTCTAAGCGGTTTACAGTAAAAAAGTGCAACATTGAACAATGCATGTGACAGACATCCACAAACAATACACATAACGTCATCACGCCTCGAATAAAATCAGATCCAAATCTCATAGTCATTTTACCATTCCTTGTTCAGTATGCCGTCTTTCTGAGTCAGATGTTAATTGCATGCTTATCCGAACGCCTGTTCGAAGAGCCACGTCTTCACCCGCCTTCTAAACGCCAGTAGCGACGGGGCCTGTCTGATCTCCGTTGGTAGGGCATTCCATAGCCGAGGGGCCACCACCGAGAAGGCCCTGTCTCTCGTCCCCGCCAGCCGCACTTGTGATGCTGGCGGGACCGAGAGCAGGGCCTCCCCGGACGATCTTAGTGTCCTCGCCGGTTCATTGCAATGTTTTGGTGCTAAATTTGTAAATACACTAATTACTACATAACATTACCATGTATTGAACTGCTTTTTCTTTCTATTTGTTATAAAACATGATGTTTTGGTGCTTAATTTGTAAAATCATAATGTAATTTGATGTTTAATAGGCTTTTCCTTAATCTCTCCTTATTATCCAACATTTTTTATTATCTGCCAGCCCATTTATGTTGGATAAGCAAGACTCTACTGTATATATAAAAATATTATGGAACTGTACATAGGATTATGATGATAAAATGTCTATTATATTATATTATATTATATTATATTATATTATATTATAAAATGCCTTCTCATCATAAGTATCTTGATCAACTAAAGAAGCCCCTTTGTAATCCTATGATCCTTGGAATGCTTTTTCCAAGAGTTATGGGGTTATAGCAAATTGTTTTCTCTACCCACAAAAAGAGAAGCAGATCATCATAGATCATTGCAATTGGAGAGATTGCTACTGCCCTGGACAGTCTGCTATTGGTGCTTTGCAGCAGGGACAGTTTGGGGAGGACTCTGGATATACTGGATCCAAATTTCTTTTTTCACCTACCTAAATATCTGGAGCTAATGATACTTATTTTCTTCTCAGATCTTCTCATTCAGTTATATGTTAACCTCTGCCACAGGTCTAGCCAGACTTTAAGCTTGGAGGTTGCTCCGAGTTAGATTCTTCAACCAAAGGAGATAATACTACTAACAGTAAAGTATTATCCTGTTAAGTGAAACTAAAAATATAAAATGTCATAGGAAGGTTCACATGATCTCCCTCTCATATTAATGAAAGAAAACAAGGGGGAGGGGGCTATGTGGTCTATCACACACGTTCCCCATGACCATGTCCCACTTGTCTCAGAAAGACATCTTTGTGTGTGGAGGAACTCATAATGTGTTCACATGAAGAACCTGTTCCCATTCCAGATGACCATCTGGACAGAAAGAACAACATGACTGTGGGCATGTGGATTCAACATTCAGCAGCAGCTATGGTTAGCTTGCGTGGGCCACAGTATTATTTAAACACATGCTGTGGTGGTAAGTGGACCTTCTTCATGATTGTAGCCCTCAAGTATTTTGTTCAAGCATGTTCCATTCAGTGGGATTTGACTGGAGAGATTTAAGAACATAAGGAGAGACATACTACATGTGACCAAAGACCCACCTGACTTATTTTTCTTTGAACAATGGGAAGCAGCATGTGAGGATATGTGGTACCTGACATTTGATATAAAGTGGCATACATACTGAGAAGACAGGAAAGCTTGGATAAGATAATGATACTGGGGGAAATGGAAGAAAAAAGGAAGAGGGGCCAACCTAGGGCAAGATGGATGGATGGTATCCTTGAAGTGACTGGATTGACCTTGAAGGAGCTGGGGGTGGTGACAGTCAACAGGGAGCTCTGGTGTGGGTTAGTCCATGAGGTCACAAAGAGTCAGAAGCAACAGAGAAAATAAACAGCAAACAGCCCTTGGCATTGGAAGGAATATATATCCACAATGAGCAATATCAGCGATCCTACTTTCCAATTATTTATCCAACCCCATTTTTAAATTAATATTTTTATAGAACTACACAAGGAAGGTTCTTGGTTACATCATGTAATATCCAATATAACAAAGCAGAAAAGTGGGAACACAATGGAAAAAAGAACATGCAAATATGTTAATAATGCATTTCTATAAAAGCTGACTAAATGTTTAAATGTCACCTGTGTATCCAATTCAATTTTGAATCCCCTCAACCATGGCATTCTTATTATGTTATGTGAAGAAGTATTTCAATTTATCTATCTTGAATATCCCACCATTTAGTTTGAATTGTTGACCACCGATTCTGAGAGGGAGGGCTGCTTTCCTCTATATTTTAAACAAAACAATTGAATATCCTAAATGCTAGGACTTAAATGTACACTACGTCTGACAACGGGGGGTGGAGGATGGGGGAATAGAAGGCCGCAGCAGCTGAATTTTATTCATTTTCAGCTCCATTGGAAGCACATTTTTAAAAGCAAAGATCAATGATTGAAAAATGGAAAAGAGCAAGTTCCAATAGACTGGAAAGAAAAAGAAAATCTATTAACAAAAACTGGAAACCATTCCAAGTACAGGAAAACTGAAGCACTATTTAAGAACCCGAAGTTTGATTGTTTTTAGTTATTCTGCCATAGATTTTTTTTCCTGTCCTTATTTGAACATAGTTTTTAATGCATTTCACACCAATGTGATGCACATCAATTGTGTGTCAGGCTTGGCATAAGGAAATTTGGGAGGACAATTTTCTGGTGTATATGGTCACTCACCATTAGATAAAAAGCTCATTGGATGGCCTTGGGCCAATCGCTGTCTCTTGAGTGAACATACAGTACATCACAACTATTGTGCAGAAAAAAATAGTTAAGGAATTATTGATGTTGCTCTGATCTTGTTGGGCTGAGGGATGAGATAACAACAGGAAAAACAACTATAGTAGGAACAAGTGGAGGAGGAAGCATCAACAACAACAAGGGTTATTTGTTTTATACTGTATGCTTGATTACTTTAAAAAAGTATTTCCATGGTTTATGAATAAATATATAATATTTATTCATAAAGTAGTATGAATAAATGACTAGTATGCAAGTGCTTATGTGCTTTCAAATTGACTCTTATTTTTGGTGACTGCATCATAGTATTTTCTTGGCAAGGTTAATTCAAAGAAGATTTGCCATTGCTTTCTTCTGAATGTGATTCCTTCAAGGTCATTCAGCAGATCTCTATAACTGAGCTAGGATTTGACCAGTGGCATGTCTCAGTGTTGCCCCTTTCCAACACTTTAAACCAAGCATGGACAAGTTTTCCAACTTGGGGGCCACATAGTGGGCTGGAGCAGGGTGTTCTCCCCAAGTCCCCTCCCTCCCCTTCCCTCCCCTTCCTCTTCTCTATCGGAAGAAGAAAGTGAAGGAAAGACAGGAAATGTTTGGATCCCAAAAGGGTTAGACTTGGTCAGGATGAGATGACTGATGGGAGAGAAAAACTGTATCTATTAGACCCCGTATTGCCTACTCCTTATATAGAATCCTAGAATCCTAGAGCTGGAAGAGACTCCCAAGGGCCATCCAGTCCAACCCCCTGCCATGCAAGAAGGCACAATCAAAGCAGCCACCATAGAAAAGCCTCCAGAGAAGGAGACTCCACCACACTCCCAGGTGGCCTATGCCACTCTCCAACAGCTCTTACTCTAAGGAAGTTCTTCTTAATCTTTTTAGTTGAATCTCTTTCCCTGCCATTTGAAACCATTGCTCCCTTGCTCTGGTCTCTGGAGCAACAGAAAGTTAGTTTTCCTCCTCCTCAAAGTTAGTTTTCCCCCTCCTCCACCCTTTAAAATCTTGAAACATGGTTCTTCTGTTCCCTCTCTACTTTCTCTTCTCCCAGCTTAACATCCCCAGGAAAAAAGGAGGAAGGAAAAAGAGAAGGTAGGAAGAAAGGGAGGAAGAGGAGGATGGAAGGAAGAAAGAGTGGAAGGGAATGGAGGCAGGAATGAGAGAAGGAAAGACAAAAGGGAAGGAAAGAAGGAAGGAAGGAAGGGAGGAAGGAAGGAAGGAAGGAAGGAAGGAAGGAAGGAAGGAAGGAAGGAAGGAAGGAAGGAAGGGTGGAAGAAAAGGTGGAAGGAAAGGAGGGAGGAAAGGAGAGAGGGAGGAAGAGGGATGTAAGGAAGGAAGGGAGGGAAAGAGGAAGGAAAGAGATAAGGAAGAAAGGATAGGATGGTGAGAGAGAGAGGAGGGCATGAGAAAAGAGCCCAAGGGGCCGCACCTGACCCCCAGGCCTGGGTTTGTCCATACCTGTATTAAACACTACACCATGTTGACTGTCAGTTTAATAGCATACATAAACCTTGAAGTTCAATTACGGTATTTCTTTAACAGATTTTAAAGGTAAATGGCAACCCATTTGGGGAAGTACACCATAGTAAATCACCTGGAAGACCTAGCAAATTCGCAGAGAGACAATTTTCTCCCTTGGTGTGTCTAATGAATCTGTAGATATGGGTTCCATGTTTATAGGGATCTTACTGTATTCCTTATAGGAAATTGAGGAGAGTCCTCTAATTTCCTCCCACCACATTTGAATCATGAATCTCAGAAAACAAGAACATCATGTGTCGGGGTTTCAGCAAGGCTAAATCAGATAGTGGTGTTTCCATATTTTTCACAATGCTGAACTTTATTAGGGGGAAACAACACACAGTGGGGCAGCCAAAGTGTTGGGAAAGGGGAAAGAGAGAAAGATGTCCATATATTCAGCTCTGAGTGCCGTATGTTGAGAAAATCTCAAATCTAAAAAATAACAAAAAGAACCTATGTTTACTGAACTCACTATTGTAAATCTGTAGAGGAAATGAATAATCAGGCAGGAAATTTCATATGAACAGTAGATTTAAAAAATGCCCAGTTCTCTTCCATGGAGCCCTCGGGGGCACAGTGGGTTAAATCCCTGTGCCGGCAGGTCAAAGGTTCGAATCTGGGGAGTGGCGGATGAGCTCCCTCCATCAGCTCCAGCTCCTCATGTGGGGACATGAGAGAAGCCTCCCACAAGGATGATAAAACATCAAATCATCTGGGCATCCCCTGGGCAACGTCCTTGCAGATGGCCAATTCTCTCACACCAGAAGCGACTTGCAGTTTCTCAGGTTGCTCCTGACACGACAAAAAAAAATCTCTTCCATATAAATACAAATTTGTTCTGTTTACTATTAGCTTATAAGGTTACTGGACAGATTGGTTTTGATAATTGAAAGGGAAAGAAATGCAGACATGTTTGGATGCCCATAAATACATCCAACATATTTCTGTAAAAGCAGTAAAGTTGTTGTTGTTGTTGTTGTTGTTGTTGCTGCTGCTGTTGTTCTTGCTATTCTTGTAGAACTTCAAGTCATTTTTTAAAAATTGTGACAGACCTAAGGCAACCTTATAATGAGCTTTTCTTTTGGAAAGATTTCTTCAGATAGATTTTCCCTTGCTTGCTTCTGAGGTTGAGAGAGTGTGATTTGCTTAAAGCAACCCAGTGGGTTTCCATGGTTGAATGGGATCACAGAAACAGTCACTGTGCATTTCCACTTGAACAGTGGTGCAATAGATGGACATATCAAATAATATATAATTGGATGCATAGTGTTAGTATTCACCAAAGTGGGGCGTGAGATAATTATTGTGTAAATACCACATTTTTCTTGTCGTATCAGAAGTGAACCAAGAGTACAGTTGTAATGTATTTTAAAAACACAAAGTTTTAAACTTGGCATTATATTAAATGTCCTTTGACCAGTAGCTGGCCACTTGGAGTGCTGCTGGTGTTGCTATAAGGAGATCTGAGGCAGGACTCAGACTTCATTGTAATAGGTGGTCTGTGGTTTTCTCTTCTTCATACTCTAATGTCATGGACTCCACACTTTGTAGCCCATTTCTTAAGTTTGGCTTGGCATCTCATGCTGCCAGAGCGCAATCTGTTCTGTGCCTACCAAGTCACCCAGTCTTCTATGTGCCCAGTGGGGAGTCTCTCATTTGGTATTAGCCATGGCTTGAAGTTCTGGGTTTTAGCCTGCTACTTTTGGACTCTCGCTTGCTGAGGTATTCTTGCGAGTATCTGTAGATTTCTTGATTTAAGGCGTTGGTGTGCTGGCTGATATCCAAACTACTACATAAAGATAGATTTTTCCTATAGAATCACGAAGTAGGAGCCCAGCCAAAGTTCTGGTTTTCAGAACTCAAGACCAAATTTCTCATTTGAAATTCAAATCTAAATTGTGAATGGGAGGTTTCCCATATATGATATAAATGAATTCTAAATTCTGAAATACTAGAAGATCTTCATGTTAGCATGACAAAAAATCCTATAATTTCATGTGTGTCCATGTAGTTCCCTGAGCATGGTTAGACTACAGTTCCCATCAGCTCTTGGTGCTGAAAGTTGATGACAGTTACATTCTGATAATATCTGAAATGCCTCAAATTGTCCAATACTGTAGGACAAAATAGTCAAATATATCATTGACGGCATTTTGTGTAATGTAGTGTTTAAATTATTGTTTTTCCATATATTTTATTCTTGTGTATTTATACATGAAACATAATTAAGAATCATTCAGCAAAATGGAGCTATCACTTTGTTGATAGCAAATTCAACAACTGTCAATAAGTTTGGAGCTGGATTTCTTATGTTGGATTTCAACTGAAAATGGTCCCTATTTTACTTCTAAAGAGCCATATACAGTGATGACACTAGAGCTTGAGTATCCCGTACATGAAATTCTTGGGACCAGAAGAATTTTGGATTTTGGGATATTTTGTTTTGGAATATCTGTATTTTTAAATGCTGTATGTACATAATGAAATATCTTGGAGATGGGACCAAAATTTATTTATGTTTCATTACATATCTTATACACATCGTCTGAAGTAATTGTGTGTGGTTGGGTGGCACTACTCCCACTGCCATAACCAAAGAAGACTCAAACACAGAGTTGGGATGAAAATGACCACAGCTTATTTATTGATTACAGGAACAGAGGGTTGGCTGCCAAGCATGGGTACTGGATCAGAATCGATCAACCCGCTACTGACCGATACCGCTAAGCACGTCAGGGGGCCACCAGCAAAGTAACTCGGCACCCCTGGGAATCATTGGATGCCCCCCCCCCCCCACAAGTAGGTGAGGGGAAGAGAACCAAATCCAGGGTTCATGCCACATGCCAAACAAAATTGTGATGAGCTAACAATAAACAAGCTAAAGCAACAACATTTGAACACATAACAGTCATGCAGAGTGGGTAGGATGTATTTATATACACTATTTTGAATAATTTTGTGCATGGAACAAAGATTCTGTACACAGGAACAAAGTAATTATGTCAGCATCCTTGCACACAATTTTGGAATTCCAGATAAAGGATGTTCATTGGATGCTCATTAATAATACTGGCTTTGAGATATTTCTGATTTGATCAAGAGATACTAATTTCCTCATATGCACACAAATCTCTTCTATTTAGTACTAGAGCAAAGAGTCACTAGAACAGGGCTGCAACATTTTGTTGTTGGTTCCACTTAGTTTGTTTCTTTTAACATTTTAAGTATAAGGAGAATATGAGTCACTCACTGTTGGGACCAAGATAATAGCATATTGATAAATGCACTCTGGAAACTTTAGTACTGGGATCTGTGAATCCTTAATAATTATTATGGATTTTGTAAACAGAGTGCTTTAAATAGGTCTCTTTGGTAACAATGGACACATCTTTGGCTTTTCACTCTTCTGCAGAGCCATTCATAAAAATGAGAGGTAGAAACTGCCAATGGAAGATGTTTTGTGACCAATGGCTGACTTTAACCCAGCACCGGAATTTTAAGATTAATATTGTTACTCCAGTCTGAGATCTGAATTATGGAAACCCATTAAGATTTATTCTGTGGGTATCACACTTAATTTTAAAGCTTGTTAGGGTTGAAATGCAGGACCGAACTGTCCCTTTCCTAATTGTGTTGTCCCTTTCCTAGTTGTGGTGAGGAGGCAATTTCAGCAGGTCTTGCTTGCTGTTGCCTTTGGAGAAGGACACTACCTTCCCGCCCTGCTGGTTTTAGAAAGAAGAGGCTATAGCTTTTCTTTCCTCTCTGTTTAGCCGCTCCTGCCTGGTATTTTGCCTGAGATGATGCATATTTTCCCATTGAGCAGTGTGCTGTCAGGGCTGTTTAGCACTAGCCGGAGGAGAGTGTTTCTGCTGCCATAAAGTCATCTCTCCGCTGACCAACATCTCTTCCCCCAGAGACAACAGGGAACTGAGGCCAGCAACTTGGAATGACTCGAGTGAAGCATGAAGTATTGACAGCTTGACAGCTCATTTCTCTCATCTTGCCAACGCTCCTCATTCCAAGCTTAAAGAGGAGGCCCTGAAACCATTAACCAACTGCTCTTCTTTTCAGCTTTGGTGGTTCCAGTGCTGAATGTCCTTTCTAATTGGCAGATATGGCTGTGTACCACAGAAATGCAAGACTAGGAATTAAACTGGGGTGTTGGGGTATAAGCACATTTCAGGATCAGCATTTCTTCTTCTTAGTCTCTTGGAAGCACACACATGGACCTTCTGTATTTGTGCAATGTATCTTCAGAAACTTCCAGGCCTCTAGCACCTCATTTTGGTGGTAGCTCCATCTACTCACCCCATATGTATAAAGGGTGGGCTGCCATAAAACCCTCACTTTCTGGACTATAAAGGATTTTGTTGCATAAAGTCGCTGTCTCATACCATTCACATGAACAGGGAGAGTGGAAACTTTTCGAAATAACAACCTTCACTGGGTTGTTGTAGGTTTTTTCGGGCTATATGGCCATGGTCTATATGGCCATATAGCCCGAAAAAACCTACAACAACCCAGCGATTTTGGCCATGAAAGCCTTCAACAATACAAATCACTTTCACTATTGCAAATCTCTGTAGTTGCGCAACAGCAATAATTTGCCAATCTGTGGTCCCAGGTTGCCAGATCCAATTAGAGACTCACATCCTGGAATCCAGCAAAAGTAGGGTGCAGCTTGGGAGAGGGATTGCCACTTTTTGACATGCTGTCACAGAAGTTGATTAGACTCATTGCACCAGGAAAGTGATGGGACTGTGGCATAAGCTGGGACTATTGCTGGGTTTTCCTGTCAATAGCAGGAGTTTATAGTTTATCAATACTTTTTCATGAGGAGATGTAAGATTGACAATGGGTTTTGCACAGCATTGGGCAATAGGAGCTTCCATGAAAGGTGGTGGTCCTGCTTCAATGTCAATTTGACACCTTCATGCAATAAGGTCCTCTTCTCCATGATGTGTAGCTGTATGCAGTTATAACTTAGCCTGAGTCAGCCTGTAGTATCAAATATTGAGATCTGGCAACTTTGGACAAACTGTCCCCATAAAATTTGCATTTGTGTTAATGCAGTTTAAATTGGCTCCAACTTTTCCAAAGAATAATCTTGGTATCACAGTCCTCTGGTACAGCTTTAGGAGACCTGAGGGTATGTTAAGATAATTTGTGCAGTAATTTAATGCCACATTATACCTTGCTACTAAAGGGCAAGATAATTTATGTACTAATTTAATGCCACATTATACCTTTACCATTACTAAACTTCATCCTGATCTATTTATCTATTTATTTTGCACATAAAGGAATATAAGGATTTATTGTGCCAGGTAAGCCTTACTTAAGAGATTAAAAAGAACCCAGTCTGCAGCATTATTCTGGTCTCAAGGTTCATTGAGAACAAGCAGCTGGAGAGATCCCTCGAAATTCTGTCACAACTGCTTCCTTCAATGTGTCCTGCAACTAGAAGAGTGCAATGTTCATTAATCTCCAATGCCTCCATGTACAATGTTTTTGATTTGGCGACTGCCTGGTGGACAAGGTCTTGGAGTCACATTTGACTATTAGCTGCAATTCCAAAAGTGACATGATCAGGCTTAAAAGATAAAGGTAAAGGTTTTCCTTGACATTAAGTCTAGTCAAGTCTGACTCTGGGGGTGATGCTCATCTCCATTTCTAAGCTGAAGTGTCGGCGTTGTCCGTAGACACCTCCAAGGTCATGTGGCCAACATGACTGCATGGCGTGTTGTTACCTTCCCACTGGAGCGGTACCTATTGATCTACTCACATTTGCACATTTTCGATCTGCTAGGTTGACAGAAGCTGGGGCTAACTGCAGGAGCTCATCCTGCTTTCCAGATTCGAACTGCCAACCTTTTGGTCAGCAAGTTCAACAGCTCAGCAGTTTAACCTGCTGCACCACCCTTTGATCAGGCTTACAATCTCATAATTATGTAAAAGGATGTCAACCTTTGTTTGTAGCTGCAAATTGATTCATAGAATCATAGAATCATAGAATCAAAGAGTTGGAAGAGACCTCATGGGCCAATACCAGCTACCTCTGGCTAGTCCTGCGTAGATGATAGCTGTGTAACCTAGTTGTCTCTCTTGTGGCTTAAGAGATGTGTGCATGTTTATTGGATCTGGGAGAAGCTGTTTATGAGTACTTCCCAGCAAGGATGAGTGTTCGGATATGTTTGTGTTTTGCTGGCTTCCTAGCATAGGGGTCAATAACTGGAAGGCAAAATTGTTGCTGAAGACACTGCAAATTCATGCTCAGAGTTGGAAGTGTTCTGTGTATGTGGAGAAGGGGGAGTTGTAGCAACATCAAAGGTTCTAGGCATTTTTGGGTTTTGTTATGGCTACCTTGCCGTCTAGGGCCCCCGTGGCGGGGATGGAGGGGGTGATGAGTTTGTATTATTGTCCAGCAACATCAAAGCACCGATGTTTGACTAAGCAACATCAAACAATGAGCCAACCAAGGGCAAGATAGATGGGTGGTGTCCTTGAAGTGATTGGCTTGACCTTGAAGGAACAAGGGGTGGCCACAACCGACAGGGAGCTCTGGCATGGGCTAGTCCATGAGGTCACGAAGAATCATAGAATCATAGAATCATAGAGTTGGAAGAGACCTCATGGGCCATCCAGTCCAACCCCCTGCCAAGAAGCAGGAATATTGCATTCAAATCACCCCTGACAGATGGCCATCCAGCCTCTGTTTAAAAGCTTCCAAAGAAGGAGCCTCCACCACACTCCGGGGCAGAGAGTTCCACTGTTGAACGGCTCTCACAGTCAGGAATTCCTTCCACATGTTCAGATGGAATCTCCTCTCTTGTAGTTTGAAGCCATTGTTCCGCATCCTAGTCTCCAAGGAAGCAGAAAACAAGCTTGCTCCCTCCTCCCTGTGGCTTCCTCTCACATATTTATACATGGCTATCATATCTCCTCTCAGCCTTCTCTTCTTCAGGCTAAACATGCCCAGCTCCTTAAGCCGCTCCTCATAGAGCTTGTTCTCCAGACCCTTGATCATTTTAGTCGCCCTCCTCTGGACACATTCCAGCTTGTCAATATCTCTCTTCAATTGTGGTGCCCAGAATTGGACACAATATTCCAGGTGTGGTCTAACCAAAGCGGAATAGAGGGGTAGCATGACTTCCCTGGATCTAGACACTATGCTCCTATTAATGCAGGCCAAAATCCCATTGGCTTTTTTGCCGCCACATCACATTGTTGGCTCATGTTTAACTTGTTGTCCATGAGGACTCCAAGATCTTTTTCACACGTACCTGCTCTCGAGCCAGGCATCCCCCATTCTGTATCTTTGCATTTCGTTTTTTCTGCCTAAGTGGAGTATCTTGTTTGTCTTATGTTACTTGGTGTGATGTCTCGTTTTAAAAAAAATCTTAGATTTGCCTGGTGCAGTTGGTGTAGTTTATTATTTTCATTGCATTAGTGTTTTTGATTTTATTTTGTATGAAGAAGGCAGGAAAATATTTTTAAAAATAAAATTTAAAGTGTTCTGGTGTTTAAGCAAATGCATTAGGAGTGAAAGTGGGCTTATTAAAAAACAAAACAAATATCGCTGCTATTATAAATGCAACCTTTAAAAACCCCCATCATGATTTCATTTATCATTCAGCACCAGCTGGCTCAGTGAAATCCACAGGTGAGGTTTTATGAATTATCCATTCTGGGCTGTTTTTTAAATTGACAAATCTGTTAATACTCTTTATTGAGGGAGTCAGCAAATAATACTGCTAGAATTATCATATTCAGAATTTTCTTTTGAAAAAGGAAAACAATCCAGTAAGTTAAACTGGTTTGACTGCTGAGCTATGTAAGGAAATCATAGCAAATGACTTCAATGGCTAGAGCTGCAAAACTCCCAGGTTGACCTTGCTATTAAAACTCTGGAGTGAAAATGTTTTTAATTGGGCAGGCATTTTCAAACTGATCTGAAAACAGATGGTTCTTCTGTCTTTTGTGTGTTTGAGTGTTTTACTGCAGCGCCTCTCAAAAGTTCTTAAGAACCAACCTGTCTCCATCACTCAAACCTACTTTCCCCAGGAAAGGAAAATCCAAAATCGGCAGTTAACAACAGTGAATAAGTTGGCCCTAAACCTCCATGTTAAATGTTACTATAGCAATAAGTATCGGAGAGCTGTGGCCTAAGCTTTTTTACTGCCTGAGAACACTTTGAATTCAAGAACCAATTTACATCCCCCCACTCATTTCCTTTTAGACTTATTAGATGTGATTCTGGAGAAAAACTATTTCAAATTCGATGGTCACTTTTATCTCCAAATTCAGGGCGTTGCCATGGGCAGCCCGATTGCCCCATCCATTGCCAACCTGTTTATGAATGACTTGGAAACAAAATCATTTTTTAGTGCCACACAAAATCCCGTGTTTAACAGCATGGTTAAATACTTGAGGTACATTGATGATATATTCATCATCATGCACGACCTACAATCAGCACAAGAGTTATTAAGATGGGCCAATACTATTCATCCCAACATCAAGTTCACAGGCCATGTTGACTCTAACTGCATACCCTATTTAGATGTCTTGGTTACTAAACTTAACAACAAACTCATTGTGGCACATATGGCAAAGTAGAGTAAGAGCCCTATAATCTCAGAACCCATGTTCATAGTTTCACTTATCTGCACTCAAGGAAAAAATTGGATCTCTAGGAGTTCACTAGGTCCTCCAGACAATTCTGGAATATGCTCTCCCGAGAAGTTACCATAAAGTTACCTGAGATTATCTAACACCCTCTAGCCCAGTGGTTCTCAACCTGCAGGTCCCCAGATGTTTTGTCCTTCAACGCCCAGCTGGTAAACTGACTGGGAATTCTGGGAGTTGTAGGCCAAAACACCTACGGACCCACAGGTTGTGAACCACTGCTCAAGGCAGATATTCTCATAGCTGTAGCTCAAGAAAAACACAGATTCCATAACCATATCAGATGAGGGTCAAGATTGAAGTGCTTATATGAACAATACACAAAATTACGTTACCAGATTTCCAGCAAGATTTCTTTCCCTTTCAGCTCTCCATGCCTCTGCCTGTACCATTTAGGAAGCATTGGGAAGGGTGGGCAGCCAAAGGAAGGAGGAAGAAGACAGGAGAATGGGAAGCAACCCCCCCCCCCCAATTTTCCATCAAATCTTCTGAGAAGTATAAGCAAAATGGAAAATCAGCATGTTTTGTCTTGGAAACAGATGTCACAATCATATTTATTGATGGTAAATGTGGAAAAAGGAGGAAATTGTAACTATTATGCCATTATGCAAATATTATAGAAAGAAGCACTTAATTTATGATCAAATAAAGCTGGAGTTTTATTGCATGCTTTTCCAGCCCATTACCTTTGGTTATGCAAAATTACAACTAGGTTTTAGAAGAAGATAAGAATTCCATATAAATTATTATCCAACACAAATGTATTATATGGCCAGGAAACCAAGAGGATATGGCTGTAACTGTACATCTTTACCTAAGACTTTTTGACAACAGTGAGATTTTTTTTCTCAGTAAGCAAACATGTCTCTAAATATTGTAAACTGTGTTTATTTCAGAATGCATATTTGGGTGTACATAGGGTTTTAAGTAAGTATATTTTTATAAGTAAACATAAACAAGCTATATAAACACAGACAGAATTATCTTTGCAAAACACAGTAAGGCAGCCATATCTAGAGGGAATTTGTTCTTGGCCGGACTGCATATATGTGAAACATCAGATATGACCAAGTACCATTAAATTACTTCACTTCCAATTCCAATATACTATAGAGGTGTGTTAAAGGACCTAGAGATTCCAAGAAGTGCCATCTCTAGATATTTCCTAGGGTCTCCACTGTAGCTATGATAATTTTCAAGGGAAACATGTCCTAGAATTACCAGGAGGAACCTAGAAAATGTTTAGAGAGAACATTACACACACCTATCATGTGATTTTCTTGGCATGATTGTTAAGAAGGGTTTTCTCTGAGGCTGAGAGGGTGTGACTTGCCTAAGGTCACTCAGTGGGCTTCCATAGCCAAGCAGGGAATTCAACATTGGTTTCCCAGCATCCTAGTCTAACCTCAAATGACTACACTACTATCTCCTGGTTACTGTACTCTTCAGTCTGCTCCTTGCAGTTTCTGGCCCAAGGATATCCTCTAGAGAGATCTTCTGGATCTTGCATAACAAATGTTTGAAAAATGCACGTACACAATATAATCATTTTATTGCCAGAGAAATCTCAACTCCAAAGACTCTTCTGCTCCTTTCTCCATTGATCTTTGATGTTTTGCTGTGTGACCATGAAGCTAAATGCAGATCCTTGGTCCAGGCATTAATTTTCATGCGTAGCCGCTGGCAGGAATTGTGGCAAATCCCTTTGAGTTGCTTTCGTTTTGTAGCCTTTGCCGGCACAAGCCTCTTGGGCATTGCATCTCATTTCCAAGACTTTCCCTTGAGCATGCGGCACTAATGAAAGAGGCTCCATGGAAGATAATAGAACGGTGAGATTAGGAACTCGTCACAGAGGTCTGCTGTGTTTATCCCCTCTCCATTAATTACAGAGAAAGATAAAGTAAATGTATTTCTTTGTATACTTTAAAAAACACATTATTTCAAGCTGTTTGACAATGGTAAACAAACAATGGCTCTTGCAGTGGCTGAAGAGAATGGGATCCTGGCCATTTCCCTGGATAGTTGAGCTACAAGGGGTGGCAATGATGTCAAAGAGGCAGAGACTCCACCATGGCTTTAGTTTGAAATCTGAAGGAGCTCTCCAAGGTGCTAGACTTATTTTGGGATTATGGCTCAGCACCTTGGACAGCTTCCTTCAAATCCACCAATCCACTTCACATCCTACAGATATGGAACCTACAGGTTGCTATTGACCCTAGCTATTTTACTCATGACTAAAACAGTGATCTTACTGTAGATTGATGCGTTCCATATAAGTGGGCATCCTAAAAAATCTGGATAATTGGATTCAGAATCCTTGGTCTGCATATGGTAGAGGTAGAGGTAGAGGGATAAGATATGTTAGTTCAGCACAGACTTGTTTTAAGATAAAATCTAGGATATAGCCAACAGAGTTCACCGAGCGCTGTCCAAGGTACTGATTTCTGCCTTGCAAAACCTTATTTAAACTTCATATAATGCAATATACCTGAGACCTAATCTGGTTGCTCTTTTTCTACTGCAAGCTGGTGGAACACAATAGGTTGTCCCAATTCATCGTAGAGAATGGAGGCACTTTGTGCATGTTAACCATTCAGCCTCTGCTTTAAGTCTTTCAGAGAAAGTGACTCCACACACTCTGAGGTAGCATATCCCATAGTCAAACAACTCTTGCCATCAGGAATTTCTTCCTAATGTTCAGGTGAAATGTCATTTCCTGTAGTTCAAATCCATTGCCCATGCCCATCTCTGGAGCAGCAGAAAACAAGCTGGCTCCATCTTTGATATGACGTTCTTAAAAATATTTAAACATGGCTATCATGCCACATTTTAATTTTCTCTTCTCCAGACTAAATATATACAGTTCTCCAACTTGGGAGAACATGGTTTTAAGCCTTTTACCATTTTGATTGCCCATCTCTAGACATATCCTAGCTTGTCAATGAGGATACCGTATTCCAGGTGAATCTGACCAAAGCAAAAAAGAGTGGTGTTGTTACCTCACTCAGTCTACTGTTGTCAAGTCATATTCATCAAGTCAGTATCTATCCATTTCACTTTTTCTGGTCTAACTGTTGTACTTTACATGCATCCTTGTTGAAATTCATTTTCTTTGTTTTGACCCAGCTCTCTAATCTGTTAAGGTAATTTTTAATTCATAGGTATCCATAAATCAAAGCACACCTGATAACAAATTAACAACAACTGACACAATTGATTGTAGTCCACGAAAGCACATACTAAAATTAATATTTTAGTCTTGGTGCCCCATGATTCTTGCTGACATTCTGGAATCAACTAACACAACATGTTGCACTTTTTGTTTACTTTCCATATTTTTGGATTTAACTTCTGCATAGAAAATGGATTATTGGGCTGAGAATGAGTGATCCCGAATTTACATCTCAGTATCCATTTCACTGAAATTCCGAGGGTTGGAGGTGAAGGAGAAGTATAGTGGAGCAAACCATCATGCCCGTATTAAAGGGGCTGTATGATCAAAAAGAGCAGCTTTGAGTGATCAAAGCCAAATACTATCCAACAGAAAGCTTCACAGCCTACAGCCACAAGTACAAAAGATCCCGTTGACATGAACACACAAATAACCCGAAATATTTGAGCTACTAGTAAATTCAAAAGACTCATAGTCTGGCACTGAACATTTCATTTTCCACAATTGGGCTTTCTCCTGACTCTTGAAACTATGAAGTTATGACTGGACTAATCCATTTTATGTATGTATGTATGTATGTATGTATTGAAATATTTACATCTTGCCCTATATCTGAGGGTCTCAAGGGGGTTATAACAAAATCAGTTTAGGACAATAAATAATATCAACCCTTTAAAAAAAATTGGAACCATTTATCACTTAAAACTGTACAATTTGAGCCCAGACAAAACATAGTGCGAGCGTAAATAAGATAAAATCAATCAAGCCCAGGAGGCTTTAATAAAAAAAGCCACAATTTGATTAGGCACCATGATTTGATGCAAAGGTACTCCCAATTAAATACAAGTGAAGCCTCACTGCACCTCTGATGGCTGTTGTGCACTCCTGTCTTTAACCTCTCTTTCAATGTCTCTTGGTGCACTGTAGTCTAAAAAATCTGTGAGTTTTCCTTGTTAACCAATCTATTTGTGGATTTAGTGGACCTTTTGCTGCTTTGTTCTCGGTTTAAAGCTGGGTATTCCTTTTTTCTTTTGACCCATTTTAGAAAAGATGGAAAATACAACCAGCCTTCTATGGCCATGGATTCTACATCCACAGATTCAGCTATTCGCAGTATTAAAATATTTTTTAATTCCAAAAAGCAAACTTTAAGTTTGCAGTTTATCATGTTACTAAATCCCCACTGTATACAATGGAACCCAAACATTCATGAATTTTGATATTCACCGCTGGCCTACTACCTACTGTACAATAAGCAAAACTTGGGAAAGTTACATTTTTCCCAGGACATCCCAGCTTAGCACATCATAATCCAACTCACTAAGAACTGTGGTCCAAAAAGTAACTTGACTATCCCAGGCCCTTAGGGTGAATTTGCTGCAGCACTGAAAAACATGCCAGCATTTTCCATGTGATTACTTAGCATTCTGGCTGTGGCTACACTCAGGATGGGGAATCTGAGCCTCTCCCTCCCCATATGTGGCCCATGAGGATTCTTTATCTGGCCCACAGACTTTTTCTGATTTTATTTCCAATCTGTGAACAGAGATAACAAGCTGTTTCAAGTCTGGCAAGTTGCTGGATGGAATTGATTGCTGATTTTCAAACACAGTAAGCTGTTACATGGAACTGAGCTGAGCTCTGTAGCCCAGGAAGCTGTTGAATTAGAGCTTACTCTTGAGTAGAAAAATCATGCAATTGTCTCTTTGTATGCTTGTTGGGACAATGTTCAAGTTCTAAATAATTATATCCACCCCCCTCTTTGGAATTTGGCATCCAACATTGCTGGAATATCCAGACACCAGTACTGCTTAATTATCTGGATGGAGGCCACTAGGGAGTGCTAGAGAGAGAAGGATAGTCCATTTTATTGAGGAGGGGGAAGTTGAAGGAGGAAAACAAATTCCTCCATTTTTGCTGGTTATCCCCCTTCCCTGCTTCCCATATCATAAACTAGGATTGTTTCCACAACAGAGACATGGTAGGGGGGATAACAAGAAAACAGGGGGAAATGGGTTTACTCCTTCAACCCACCCCACCCCCTTAAAATGGACTATCCTTCTATCTCTAGCATCCCCTAGTGGCTTCTGCCCAGCTAATGGAACAGTATCCAGATGTCTTCCCAATTTTGAAATTAACGCATTATAAAAAGAAGAAATCCATTTCCACTCCTGAGCTACGCCCAGTTGAAATGGACATAAGGTCTTTCATCTGCTTCTGGGCCTAGATGTGAAAGGACTGTGCTTTCCAGACATGTTTTCAGTCATTGTTAACAATTAGATCAGATGATCTTTGCATATGTAAATAAAAACATTTGAGCCTTACAGCAATCACTTGAAAACTTCTTTGGAAATAAATCCATGAATGCTTTTTTTCTTTTACTCGCTTCCATTTTCATTATGATTTCTATTGTGATGGTCAGACTTAGGTATTTTAACATGGTGGGTATAGCTGGTGAGGGAGGGTTATTTGCTTTCTCCTTTTCTCTATGGTTTGCTATTCCTCCAAGTTCAGCAAGGGATCCTGGAGATAGTTGTTGTTGATCTTACCTATTGAGGCAGGTACACACAGCTATGGTAGCATGAGCCATCCATCTAATGCTGATGCTGCTAAAAAACCTTCCAGCTAGACAGAGGAAAAGGGGGAAAAAGTGGGGGCTCGGTAAGCATAACATATTTTGTGAAATGGAACTTCTTTGTCAGGGCCTTTGTTAACTGAAGAATGCTTGTACTTTCAGTGTCTCAAAAATATTTGCTGAAAGGGTTTCATAATGTTTAAGTTCATGTAAGTTTGCATGGAGTTCCAGTTTTAGATTTCTTTGGTCAAAAGCACTGTGGCTCAAAATAATTGTGTGTCTATATTGAAATGGCCCCACACAATAGGGACCCACTTAATAGTTACATACACACAGCAAATTGTACTAGTGCCAAAAGCTAACATTGTTTCAGGTAATACTCACCCATCATCTTCCCAATTGTTGTTAGGTTTGGAAAACAACACAAAAAACTGTAATTGAATGAAAGAGTTAGAATCAGGCTCCTGCTGCATGGAAGGTGAAATCACTGGGGAACTGTGACCAAACCCTAATTTTCTGCTTTGGAGAACTCATGTCATATAAGCCTCAATGGTGCAATGTTGCATGAATTTATGCTTATTTCTAATGTAGCCCTTTTCTCCCCTTTTCTGTTTTTTTGCATAAAGTCATCACCTGTGTAGTGACTCATGCCAAAATCAATATAAACATATGGTTCTGTGCTGAGCTGATGTGAAACTGAAAAAAATGTCACCATTTCCAACATGCCCATAATTCCCGCTGACACAAGTAAGCAGGTGTGATGCAGAACTAATAGGTTTGAGAATCTCCTCCTGTACATCTGCTGAGAGCAATCGTTATCTGTTGTAAGAAACCCAGTTCCAGGCAGGACACTGAGGTACCAATGTCATCAAAATATTTAATCCTATCTACACTGGTGGGATCAGGAAGAAGATACTAGAGAAAGTCAAGAGGCAGCTGTGATTCGGAATCAGTTATATGCTGGGTCAAAAAGCATTGTGTATTATTTCATGCCAGTCATAAGAACTGGATTCCACTTGAGGACAGACATGTTTGTATTTTAGCTGAAACGTGTGCCCATGTGAAGGGCCATCATTACAAGGTGAGCTTCATCTTGCAATGGTTAGGGCTAAAATATTGTTTTCTTACAGTTGCCAGGCTCAATTCCATCAACTTCTTAAGATCCATTCTTGTTGATTTGTCCCAATGTCAATCCTCAGCATTTCCACGCCCCCTATGTCTCACTTTCTGAAGATCACAGGTTGTTCATCTTCTCACACCAAGCAAGCATGTAGCCATATTAATTTGATAGCTGCTCTATACTTTAATATGTCAAACAGCATATTAAAGCGGCAGCTTAAAAATCCAATGGGATTTTGGCCTACATTAACAGGAGCATAGTGTCTAGATTCAGGGAAGTCATGCTACCCATCTATTCTGTCTTGGTCAGACCACACCTGGAATCATAGTGTGTCCAATTCTGGGCACCACAATTGAAGGAAGATGTTGATAAGCTAGAATGTGTCCAGAGACGGGCAACTAAAAATGATCAAGGGTCTGGAGAACAAGCCCTATGAGGAGCAGCCTAAAAAGCTGGGCATGTTTAGCCTGCAGAAGATAAGGCTGAGAGGAGATATGATAGCCGAAGGGAAGTCATAGGGAGGAGGGAGCAAGCTTGTTTTCTGCTACCCTGGAGACTAGGACATGGAAAATGGTTTCAAACTACAGGAAAGGAGATTCCACCTGACCATTAGGAAGAACTTCCTGACTGTGAGAGCTGTTCAGCAGTGGAACTCTCTGCCCTGGAGAGTGATGGAGGCTCCTTATTTGGAGGCTTTTAAGTAGAGGCTGGATGGTCATCTATCAGGGGTGCTTTGAATTTTCCTGCTTCTTGGCAGGGGGCTAGACTGGATGGCCCATGAAGTCTCTTCCAACTCTATAAATCTATAATTCAATAAATTTGGAATGATAAACATTTCAAAGTTTAAGTAATGAAAACATCAGTGTGTCATAGAAAGCATAGGTTTTTTTTTAGCACTGAGATTACTAGGTAGCCCTAGAATTAGGATGCATCTGCACTATAGAATTAATGCAGTTTGACACCACATTAATTGAGCAGAAGTAATGATGTAACTTGGTGGAACAGTAGCATTATGGAAAGATTTTTCTTGTTTCAGCAAATTAATCAATTGGTAACATATTTTCCTATGTCATGTTATGTCCAGATAATTTAGCATAGGATTGTTGTTATGCCTTGTGAATTTAATTGTCTGGTTTTTTATTACAAATGCCTTTGTTTTGGATGCCTGTGGTCCCTGATTAAATATTTAGCTCTAGTGTGGTCCTTTGGTGGTTTAAAATAATAGAAACCAGAATCTCTCACTCTCCAGTGGCTATAAATATGGATTATTTTTAGGATTTGGGCTATGGAAGTCACCATGATGAGTTTCTCTGTGCTAAAATTTACCACCAGGAGTCTGATTTCCACATAATAGCCTTTAAGCCTTCTTTTTGCCCAGTGGTTCATCTCTGCACAGTATTGAGAGAAGCAAAGTGCAACCAGCTGTTAGATGTGTGTGTACTGCAAAGCTGATATGGCTGAGACTGACTGTGGGAAACACAATTCCTTTATCGCAAAAGACAGCTACCGGGAAGATGCAATTTTCTATTAGCCTGGTTGTTCGGAAGACAAATACTGTAATTACTTTTGGGACCCTTTTCAACCTCTGAAAGAACTTAGGCTGTGTTGTCTCCCAGGCATTTTTGTGGGTTGTAAGTGGGCTTAAAAATACAATCCATTGTGCTACACAACAGCAGAGGCAGCTAACCCTATTGACTCGTATTAGTGCCACTGCTTTCCACAGTTCATTCAAGAGTTTCCAATGGGTGAATCTGTACACTAAGAGTTTAAGTGAGATGCTTGTTATTTTGCAAACAGAATCTACCTTCTGTACACAAACCTTTAGGCACAAATGAAGAATTTAGTGCTCATCAATTGTGTTGGTATTGGACAGCAATTCTACAGTAGTGCAGCTAAGAGCATGAGAAGTTATCTCTAAGGAGAATGAATATAATGATGTGCTGAAGCCGTATGTGAGTGAACATAAACTCATACTTTGAAAGGACCACAAGGGCCTTCTAGTCAAATCTCCAGATATGTAGGAATACACAACTAAAACACTCCAGAGAAATGGCCATCTAACCCCCAAAATGGAGAGCTGAGGTAGTCTAATCCACTGTTGAACAGCCCTTACAGTTAATAAATTATCCCTTGAGTTTAGGTCAGTGGTTCCCAACCTCCCTAATGCCCCAACCCCTTAATACAGTTCCTCATGTTGTGTTGGCCCCCCAACCATAAAATTATTTTTGTTGCTACTTCATAACTGTAATTTTGCTACTGTTATGAATCATAATGTAAATATCTGATATACAGGATCAGGCATGTAGCCAAGGGGGGGGGGGCTTGAGGGGCTTCACCCCCCCCCCCCCCAAATTCTATGGTGGCTACACAGAGCAACATTTTTATCCCTTTTGATATGTTGATCAATCATATCATTTTGTGCCTGATTACTTGGACATAAATCTATTGTTATTAGGGGAATTTACTCCACCTTTGGGGTGCTGTGAGTTTTTCGGGCTGTATGGCCATGTTCCAGTAGTTCATCCTGGCTTATTACCCCCTCCCCCTCCAACCTTTCCAAACTCACCCCACCCCCACTTTTATAATCCTGGCTACGGGCCTGTGCAGGATGTATTTTCCTTCACTGGACCAAATTTGGCACAAATACCCAATGCACTCAAATTTGAATACTTTGACATTGGGGAGTTGTAGTTGCTGGGAGTTATACTTCACCTACAATCAAAGAGCATTCTGAACTCTACCAATGATGGAATTGAGCCACACTTGACACATAGAACCCCCAGGACCAACAGAAAATACTGGAAGGGTTTGGTGGGCATTGACCTTAATTTTTTGAGTTGTAGTTCACTTACATCCAGAGAGCACAGTGGACTCAAACAATGATGGATCTAGACCAAACTTGGCACAAATACTCAATATGCTCAGATGTGAACACTTGTGGATTTTGGGGAAAAAATAGACCTTGACATTTTGAAGTTGTGGTTTCTGGGATTTATAGTTCACCTACAATCAAAGAGCATTCTGAACTCCACTAAACATATAATTTGGCCAAACTTCCCATACAGAACTCCCATGACCAACAGAAAATATTGTTTTCTGATTATCTTTGGTGACCTCTCTGACAACCCCTAGTGACCCCCCAGGGTTCCCAACCCCCAGGTTGAGAAATGCTTTTCTTGTGATTTGAGTCCATTGATTTGTGACCTAGTCTCTTGAGCAGCAGAAAACAAGATTGCTCCATCTTCAGCATCAAAGTCCTTCAGATATTTAAATATTGTTATCATGTCAACTCTCAGTCTTCTCTTCTCTACCCAAGTCCCTAAGTCATTCCTTATAGGTCTTCATTCCAGACCTTTGTTCATCTTGACCAACCTTCTTTTGATGTATTTCAACTTGTCAATATCCTTCTTGAACTGAGTGCCCAGTGGACATTGTACATATTTGAGGTAAGATCAAGCCTTAGTCAGGCTTAGTGACAGGCCTACTATATTAATACTGATTAGCTTAGGTTCCAATGAAAAAAATCCAGGAAGGATAGCAGGGGAGCCAACAAAGGGATGGGGAATAAAATAGCAATGGAAAAAACCCTATTCCCTACATCATTTCATGGACAATTCCCTAAAAAATACAGTTATATTCTTCCTGAGACTCAAACCTTGCCCTCTGGCTATCTATGCACCTTATCCCACAGCAGCAAGAAGAAAAGCTAGACCAAAAAGAATTCTGAATAACTCCTATGTCTTTTCATTGACCTGGCAGATATCTTTTTATATATTTTCATAGTCAAGAAAGCCACTGCTTGATTATCTCATTTCATCAATTTTGAACATTTAAAAAATGGAACGGAAAAAGAAAGAGTAAAAAAAATCTTTTCTTTTCTAGGTCACTGTTTCATCTCCATTTGATACCAGAGGCTGACTTGTCTCTTGCCATTTTCTGGGCAACTCATCAACTCGCTTAGTACTGTTTTACTTGCAGCTGCTCGAGATGGATGGGACCGAAAAAGGGAAATGAAAGGTTAACTTTGAATTGCGGCTTGAAAACAGCATCCATTCTGAGAAGCTTAGGAAATTGGTTTTCTGTTTCTGTTTCTAAGGAATTCCAGGTCAAGGCAGGGACTGAGATGCTACATTCAAAGGCACATAATATGGGAATTTTTACTTTTCACAAGCAAGTCTTGTTATATACCTGGAAAAAATGAATGAATTTTCCTTTGGTCTAGGCCTAGAAATTTGAATGCTAATGTACTCCATCCAGCTTTGTAGCAGCAATTTCTCAAGTGCAGTTGTTTGTCTTGACAGCTCTTAGAGTCTTTCTCCAAAAGAGGGTCCAAAATGAACATGCACACATCTACCAGAGAACTAGTATAAAAGTAATAAGGATGCAAGGGCCTTGGTGCAAAATTTCCCATCCTCAACAACATAGGATGCCCCAACACTTCAAGACACTCAGTCACAAAACAGCCAATCATTATGAAGTGTTGCTAGATTTCAGCGAGTTAGGATAAAACTTTGTATTCTCATTTTTGTTTGTGCAAAAAACCCCAAAACAAAACAAAACAAAACAGGTCCCCCCCCCCCTAGTCTTGTTTGCTGTGACATACTGTGGTTTTGTGTCAGTAAAATAATAATAATAATAATAATAATAATAATAATAATAATAATAATAATAATGGGTTGCTGTGAGTTTTCTGGGCTGCATGGCCATGTTCCAGAAGCATTCTTTCCTGAAGTTTCACCCACATCTATGGCAGGCATCCTCAGAGGTTGTGAGGTTTGTTGGAACAAGACAAGTGGTGTTTATATATCTGTGGAATATCCAGGGTAGGAGAAAGAACTCTTGTCTGTTTGAGGCAAGCGTGAATGCTGCAATTGATCATCTTGATTATCATTGAATGTCCTTGCAGATTCAAAGACTGGCTAACTGCTGCCTGCGGGAATCCTTTGTTGGGAGGTGATTAGCTGCCCTGATTGTCTGGAATTCTGCAGCTTTTGAGTGCTGTTCTTTCTTTACTGTTCTGATTTTAGATTTTTTTAATAATAAAGGTAGCCAAATTTTGTTCATTTTCATGGTTTCCTCCTTTCTGTTGAAATTGTCCACATGCTTGTGGATTTCAATGGCTTCTCTGTGTAGTCTGACATGGTGGTTGTTGGAGTGATCCAGCATTTCTATGTTCTCAAATAATATGCTGTGTCCAGGTTGGTTCATCAAGTGTTCTGCTATGGCTGACTTCTCTGGCTGAATTAGTCTGCAGTGCCTTTTGTGTTCCTTGATTCCTGTTTGGGCAATGCCACATTTGGTGATCCCTATGTAGAGTTGTCTTTAGCTGCATGGTATACGGTAGACTCCTGTAGAGGTGAGAGGATCCCCCTTGTTCTTTGCTGAACATAGCATTTGTTGGATTTTCTTAGTGGGTCTGTAGATATTTTGTAGGTTGTGTTTTTTCATCAGCTTTCTTATGCGGTCAGTACAGCCCAGAAGCTCACAGCAACCCATTGATTCCAGCCATGAAAGCCTTTGACACCATTATTATTATTATTATTGGCCTAATAGTTATGCCCATCTCTGGAGGGATACTTTCTGAGTGACATAACGGAACTGCCTGAACACCTAAATCTCTGTGGGACTTGGAACAAATCTTAAGCAAAACATCAGCAGAGACAGAGTAATTGAAATGGACATTATTTACATACTTGATTTTATACCTTCATTTAAAGGAATGCTATATATATATGGAGCACCCTGCTAGCATTTTGCAGTTACCTCACAGTATTAGTCATCCTAGGGATTACTCCATTCTGTTTAAATGGCAAGGCTGGACCAGTCTCCAGTGGAGACGTGACCAAAAATGAACACTTTTTACTAATTATAATATCCCTTAACTGATTGGCTTTGGACCTGAGATATTGTAGTCCTTGAATGAAAACTAACTCGCTGCCACCAATCTTGAGAAGAGGGCTCCTTTATTCCAAGAAAAGAAGTGGTATCATTAGTTGGCATGTGGGGTGCAGACCATACTGGGTGACCCCATTAGAGGCAGTGACACCAAACTAACTGTCAATAAAAATGCATGTTTTATCACACATTTTAGTTTTCATAAACATATTCCTGTAATTGAGTCCCCTTTGGGGTAGAGAAAGGTGGGATATAAATCTAGTAAATAAATAAATAAATACTTACATATAACTACAAAAAACATTATCTGTAAACCTAGCAACCATGGAATCCCTTTGAACATAAAGGATCAAAAGCTATTTCAATGATGGGCTACTCTATGTGAGATCTCCCTAGATACATTTTCAGATTTCTGCTGGTACATTCTTCTATTTCAGTGGCTCTCAACCTGTGGGTCCCCAGATGTTTTGGTCTACAACATGTTTAGGCTTTCTGAGTTGAAGGCCAAAACATCTGGGGACCCACAGGTTGAGAACCACTGTTCTATTGCATTTTCCATTCTGTTTCCAGAATTAGAAGACCCATATACATGGAATATAAGTACATATCAATCACTGCCTAATCTGTGCCTCTGGATACATTGGATTGCAAGTACCATCACCCTCGTTGAAAGGGTATAGGGGCAGGGGTTGATCATATGTCTGCAGGGCATTTGCTTGGGAAAGATATAGAATACAAGGTTCTGGTCGGCTATGTGATTTCTTGGTACTAACTGTGAGAGCTACTCAGCAGTGGAACTCTATGCCTCAGAGTGTGGTGGAGGCTCCTTCTTTGGAGGATTTGAAACAGAGGCTGGATGACCATCTTGGGGGTGCTTTGAATGTGATTTTCCTTCTTCTTTGCAGGGGGTTTGACTGGATGGCCCATGAGATCTCTTCCAACTCTATGATTCTGATAGCAGCTTCAGCGCAGCAGGTAAATCACCAGCTGCAGCTGCAAAAAATCTTGCCAACCAAAAGATTGATAGTTCAAAGCCAGGTCAGGGTGAGCTCCTGACCTTCAGCCCAGCTTCTAGCCCACCTAGCAGATCAAAAACAGCAATGTGAGTAGAAGAGTGGGAACTGCATTAAGCGGGGAGGTACAAACACTACATTTTTATTTATATAGATTATTATTATAGTACCCATGGGGTTCTAGGACCCCAATGATCCTAACATCTATGGATGCTCAAGCCCTGTTATATACACAGTGGAGTATTAAAATGGTGTTCTTTACATAAAATGGCAAAAGCAGGCTTTACTTTTCAGATTCTTTCTGGGATTATTTGGAATGGGTAGATCAGGCCTGGGCAAACTTGGGCCCTCCAGGTGTTTTGGACTAACTACCACCATTCCTAAAAGCCTCAGGCCCTTTCCTTTCCCCCTCAGCTGCTTAAGCGCTGAGGGGAAAAGGAAAGGGCTTGAGGCTGTTAGCAATGGTGGGAGTTGAAGTCCAAAACTCCTGGAGAGCCCAAGTTTGCCCATGCCTGGGGTAGATAAATGTTGAATCCATGGATAGGGAGGCCAAAGGTAGCTTCAAACCTACTAAGGTAAAGCTGAGTGCAGAAAGAGGAAGGTGTGGAACCAAAGAGCAAACCTTGTCTTCGACCAGATCAACCGCTTTGGGATTTAGTGCATGGCTGGGCTGCATCTCTGTGGTGGGAAGCTCTGAGTAGGTCATAAGCACCCTGCACAGCCAAGGCCATTGCCCTGGCCACCTTCCATGCCAACTCGGCCTGAGAGTCCAGCTGCTATTGCTGATAAACCATCATAGAAGCTTATTCAGCGTTGCCTTTTTCCTATTTTTTTCCCCCTTGGCCTCGCAGATTTCACCAGGAAAGGAGGGGAGGGAGATACAATGGCTGGCGCTGCAGATTAGATTCCCCCCCCCTCCTCTCCTCCCCTCCCCTCCCTCCCTCCTCCCGAGACCTCGCTGGGCTTTGACGTCACGTGGGCTCCTTCCCCGTTGTCATGGCAGCGCCATTCCCCAAGCCGGCCCCCCCCCCCCCCTTTTTCCCCACAATGGTCCAGCCGGCAGCATCAGGAGCATCCTCTCCAGCGCCGCCACCAAGCCAGACCCAATGGTCTCCAGATTGTAAAAGAGGGTGATTCAGCAGGCCTCCTTCCCTCCCTTCCTTCCTTCCAGCCATCCCTCCTGCTTCTTTCTCCTCCTCTTCCTCTTCTCTTTATCCATCCCTCCCTTTCTTTTGTGACTGAGATTACGCACCAGCTTGGGGTCCATTGCTTCGTTTGCCTCCATCTCCAAAAGGAATAAGCTTTGGTACCAAATCCCTCCTTCACTTGCAACCCCCCCCTCTCCGCACACACATCCCTTCCTATAGTTGACAATCACCAGACTCCCTATACACTCCCTTTTCTCCTTTCGTCTTTCTCTATACCTCTCCTCTCTCTTTGCAGATCCCCTTTTCTCCCCTCTCTCTAATTTCCCCTCTCTCCTTTCCATCCCCTGTTCATCTCTCAATCTCCTCTCTCCTTTCCATCTCCTGTTTTCCTCTCTCTCACTTAAAACCCTCTCTCCCCACACCAGACTCCCTATACACCCCCTTTTCTCCTTTCGCCTTTCTCTATACCTCTCTCTCTGCAGATCCCCATTTCTCCCCCCTCTCTCAATCCCCCTCTTTCCTTTCCATCCCCTTTCCTCCATTCTCTCTCAATCCCCCTCTCTCCTTTCCATCTCCTGTTCTCCATTCTCTCTAAACCCTCCTCTTTCCTTCCTATCCCCTGCTCTCCTCTCTCTCAATCCTCCTCTCTCCTTTCCATCTCCTGTTCTCCTCTCTCTCACTTACAACCCCACTCCCCCCCCCACACCTTCCTATAGTTGACCATCACCAGACTCCCTATACAGTGCCTTTTCTCCTTTCTCATTTTTCTATACCTCTTCTATTTCTCTCTGCAGATCCCCCTTTCTAATTCCCCCTCTCTCCTTTCCATCTCCTATTCTCCATTCTCTCTAAATCCTCCTCTTTCCTTGCCATCCCCTTTTCTCTTCTCTCTCTCAATCCCCCTCTCCTTTCCATCTCCTGTTCTCCTCTCTCTCTCTCAATCCTCCTCTCTCCTTTTCATCCCCTCTCTCCTTTCCATCTCCTGTTCTCCTCTCTCTCATTTACAACCCCCCCACACACACACCTTCCTATAGTTGACCATCACCAGACTCCCTATACACCCCCTTTTCTCCTTTAGCCTTTCTCTATACCTCTCTCTACAGATCCCCTTTTCTCCCCTCTCTCTAATTCCCCCTCTCTCCTTTCCATCCCCTGTTCTCCCCTCTCTCTAATTCCCCCATTTCCTCTCCTTTATATCCCCTTTCCTCCATTCTCTCTCAATCCTCCTCTCTCCTTTCCATCTCCTGTTCTCCATTCTCCCTAAATCCTCCTCTTTCCTTTCCATCCCCTATTCTCCTCTCTCTCTCTCTCAATCCCCCCTCTCCTTTCCATCCCCTTCTTCCAGCTCTCCAAGCAACCCATTTCCCTTCTCCCCCTCCCCAGTAAGAATGGGGCGCTTTCCAGAGACCCCTTGACGTCGCCACAAGGAGGGCCAAACCAAGACCCCGGCAAGAGGCGGGTCTGGAGCGCAGGCACTGGAATGGTAGGTGGTGGATGTGGGAAGAGATGGAGAAGAGGGGGGGGGGGCTGCTGGGGCTTGGAGACCCCCTCCCTCCTTTCCCTTCCCCTTCGCCTTTGTGAGAGGAGGCGGGCTGATGAATATTGATTGCTGTTAAAAATAATCGAGGGGAGGGGGAGGAGGGAGAGCGCGCGCGTGCGTGAGTGGAGGAGGGAGAGAGAGAGAGAGAGAGAAAGAGAGAGAGAGAGAGAGGCAGGTTAATGAAGTAAACTGCTAAGAGAAGCAGCAGGGAGGCGAGAGCTGTACCGCAGGCCACCGGGAGAGCAGCATCCTTTTGGGCCAGTGTCGGGGTTAGTAGCCGCGGTTTGTTTGCATCCCTCTTTTGGGTCGGGTTTGGGATGTGATAGGATCTGCATTGGCTTCCTGGAGGAGGGTGGAGGGGGATGTAAACACAGGGCTTCTTCTGCTGTATCTTGTGCTTCTCTCTGTGTGCGCCCCCCCTCCCTCTCCTGTCCTTTGAAAAGGAACCATGACTCTCATTATTTCATGTTTATTTGTTTTTCAATTGGGGAAGCATGGGCCAAGGGATGGGATCTGTTTGCAAGGGGGGGGGGGGTTGGGTTGTGGATCACATCATAACAAAGATGGCAAGGTAACCATAATAATTAAGGTATTGTTGCTTTCATGGCTGGAATCACTGGGTTGTTTTCTGTCTTTTTGGGCTGTATCCCTTCAAAATTCAAAGAAATGTCTTAGTATCACCTTAGTAATTATTATCTTAGTAATTGTAACAATTATCTTAGTAACAATTATCTTAGTAATTGTTGAAGGCTTGCATGGCCGGAATCACAGGGTTGTTTTCAGTTTTCCAGGCTGTATGGCCATGTTCCAGAAGCATCCTCTCCTGACATTTCACCTTCTATGGCAGGCATCCTCAGAGGTTGTGAGACCTCACAACCTCCAAGGATGCCTGTCATAGATGCAGGCAAAACATCAGGAGAGAATGCTTCTGGAACATAGTCATACAGCCCGGAAAACACACAACAACACATAATAATGTTTTTCTCTCTAAAAAATCACTTTTCCTTCCCTGATTCTCATATTTTATTCTCTGTTTCCCCCTACTCTCTCCCTCTTGAAAAGGAATCCAAAGTGTATCTCCCTCCAAAACTCTCTTGGTGGGATATTTCTCCCTCCCTGCATGAGATAAGGGTGAGGGTCCAGAGGTGAAAACAAGGGGATGGAAAATCCAAGTGGTTTTATTTTTGTCACCAGGAAGTCCTTTCCGAACATAAACATCCCACTGGCTTGCATAACAATTCTATGTACGCAAAGTGGATAAGAGATCCATCTTTCTTTTGAAGGTAGACCTAAAATTTAGGACAAGCATGAAGTGGGGGCGGGTGAGTGGGTGGGTAGCCGGTTGTGCCATGTAAAGGGACATTCTCCAATTGCATCTAAAGACTGCAGCAAAAGCAATGGAGCTTTTACCGGAATAGCCTTTTCGACAGCCCCGGCTTTTACAATTTGTTCGGATAGCATTTTTCTCCTTTCTGCAATGCGGGCCCTGTTAAAAGATACAAAGAGTTTGCACGGCTGTCTCTTGGAGGTCATAATTCAGTGGATCGGTCTAATGAGAGGGTTTGCATTTGTGTGCATGCTTTATTATTTTTTAATTCTTTTCTTATCTTCAGTGGCCATAGGCTTGTTTACATGGGTGCCTTTTGCTGCAGAGCCTCACCGTTGCTTCTCCAATGCAGTTTTCCCATCTTCTCATCCGGCTCTCTGGGTGATTTCTTTTTCTGGCGTCTTGCAAAAAAGATGGCTCATCCATGTATACATACACAGAACCTGGTCTCTTCTGTTTTGGTTTTTTTTCCCCTTAAGGAGAGGAAAATGAAGATGGCCAAGGAAAGAAATAAAAGGGGTGGATGATAACACCGCTGTTTTGATTATACGGGTCTGCTGATCTTCTCATGCAAGGCCAATAAAGATGGGGGCATGAGAGAGAGAGAGAGAGAGAGAGAGAGAGAGAGAGAGAGAGAGAGAGAGAGAACTGCTGACAGGGAAGATAGACAGTGATTGTGTTGAGCTGAACCACATGCAAGCAGGCTTGCTTCCAATGACAGGAGAATGAAGAAGGAAAGGAAATGATTTTTAGGGCACATTGGAAGCAGTTGGAGACGGAAGAATGCATGGTGTGTGTTCGAGTTTGACAGTTCTTTCCCTCCATAGGGCTCCTTCCCCTTGTTGTATTTCCAGTTTTGCCCCATCAGGTACCATCCATAGAGCTGCTGGATTAAAATTTCAAAACAAAGGAATGCAAAGGAGAGCTGCTGATGTGAAGCGAGGGGCTGTCCCCTTAGGATAAGATGTGCCAATAATAAAGCAGGACACATCTGACAACCCTAAATTATACTTGCTCATTTTTTTTCTGGTGTTGAGTGCTTGGTTGTTCTCGTCCTCCGCCAACCCCCTCCCACCGTTATTGTTAAATGAATGACAGAGGTGGTGTGATATGAGCTATTCAATCAAAAGCCAGCCCCCTTCCCTCCCCTTTTCCCAGATGGACTCTTATTCTACCTCACCATTTCAGAGCATGTAATATTTTTGCAAATGTCCTGTTTGTTGTGGTGGAAAACAGCAGGGTGGCTTTGCAATGCTGGTATGATTTAGGGGAGGAAAAATGAGGGAATCTTTTAGAATGGAAATACCAGCTACCTCTGGCTAGTCCTGCGTAGATGATAGCTGTGTAACCTAGTTGTCTCTCTTGTGGCTTAAGAGATGTGTGCATGTTTATTGGATCTGGGAGAATCTGTTTATGAGTACTTCCCAGCAAGGATGAGTGTTCGGATATGTTTGTGTTTTGCTGGCTTCCTAGCATAGGGGTCAATAACTGGAAGGCAAAATTGTTGCTGAAGACACTGCAAATTCATGCTCAGAGTTGGAAGTGTTCTGTGTATGTGGAGAAGGGGGAGTTGTAGCAACATCAAAGGTTCTAGGCATTTTTGGGTTTTGTTATGGCTACCTTGCCGTCGCCCCCCCCCCCCCACACACATACGAAGAATCATAGAATCATAGAATCAAAGAGTTGGAAGAGACCTCATGGGCCATCCAGTCCAACCCCCTGCCAAGAAGCAGGAATATTGCATTCAAATCACCTGACAGATGGCCATCCAGCCTCTGTTTAAAAGCTTCCAAAGAAGGAGCCTCCACCACACTCCGGGCAGAGAGTTCCACTGCTGAACGGCTCTCACAGTCAGGAAGTTCTTCCTCATGTTCAGATGGAATCTCCTCTCTTGTAGTTTGAAGCCATTGTTCCACGTCCTAGTCTCCAAGGAAGCAGAAAACAAGCTTGCTCCCTCCTCCCTGTGGCTTCCTCTCACATATTTATACATGGCTATCATATCTCCTCTCAGCCTTCTCTTCTTCAGGCTAAACAAGCCCAGCTCCTTAAGCCGCTCCTCATAGGGCTTGTTCTCCAGACCCTTGATCATTTTAGTCGCCCTCCTCTGGACACATTCCAGCTTGTCAATATCTCTCTTGAATTGTGGTGCCCAGAATTGGACACAATATTCCAGGTGTGGTCTAACCAGAGCAGAATAGAGGGGGAGCATGACTTCCCTAGATCTAGACACTATGCTCCTATTAATGCAGGCCAAAATCCCATTGGCTTTTTTTGCCGCCACATCACATTTTTGGCTCATGTTTAACTTGTTGTCCATGAAGAGATTGTACATATATAGTTCCTTCAAAGTAGCATAGTGTTTGATGGACCACAAAGGGCAACAATCAGCTCAGTCAAAGAGAAACAGTCACAGCATAGCAAAGAATACCAAGGCTGACCTACTATAAAGCACCATGAGCAATCTCTTCCGGTGACATTTTCTGGAGGGCAGCAATGCCAGCCTCCTGACTGTTACTTCTTGACTCCAAAGATTTTGCATATATTTATTTTTTCTAGCATGTTCTGTATCTAAAGATCTCAGGGCAGTAGGGGGGAAAACACAGCATGATCAGATTGAAACAATATAAATAATAAAATGATATCAAAGGGCTAAAAAAATTAAACCATGTAACAAGCTTTAAAAAAGAGACTATAACCCATTCAAATACTTTTAAACAATTCAAAACCATGCCACTGTACAGATCAGTATAAAATAGAGGTAGGCAGGAGGGCAGATTTTGACTGATCATTGGAAAAAGCATCTTGATGCTAAGGATGGGTTGAAAATTGTGCCAATTACATAAAAAGAAGTGGGATCACTTTCTCTGGATGACTTCAAAAACCTGCTCCAGGCACTCTAGTTGGATATCCCGCTTCGAGCAGAGGGTTTGGACTAGATAGCCCATGTAGGCCCTGCTATCTCTGAGATACAAGCTAGGCTTCCAAAACTTTTGTAAACAACATTTTTTGATCTGACATAAAAATGACAGCAATATGAGTGCCTCCAAGGGAAGGTTATTCCATAACAGGGGAGCCACATCAGAGAAGGCCCAGATCTCCTACGTTTGCCTGTATGTAAACTAGCATGATATCACAAGTTCATTAGGAAACAGTATGCCACCAACAGTGTACAAGTATGATTGAACTGCTGATCTGGTTAGTGTCTATAAATGCACTTGGGAATAGAGGGGATCTTGTATTTTGTTTCAGGAAGCAAAATGTCATGGACTGTTCCTGATAGATGCATGAACCATAGTGTACTGACAAGATATATTAACCCATGGATCTTTGAGGTCAAATACATACTCAGCCTAAAAATGATGCACATGGTTTTGCTATTATCTCTCCCAAACTTGTGGGGAGGAAATGAGATAAAATATTTGCTTTGAGCAACACAGGGAAAGAATGGGATATAAATGTGACCCTTAATAAAATAGGCACCATACTGTAAAGCCCTTTACATGGCTGTCAATGTCCTGATTGGTGGCAGCTGCAAGCTACCCTTCAGGTTGTGTTCCAGACTTTAAAAGAGCTGTCCAGGGTAGTAAAGAGTATTCCAAGAACAAGTTCAGAACCATGGATAGCTGCTTTAAAATCTGTAAAAAAAATTTGAGTAGAATTACTGCACCTCTGCGATTGCAACCACTCAAAACTGTTGACAATATCCTGTGGTCTGTTGGTGTAGGAGGGATTATAGCTTAGTGGGAGAGTTCATACACAGCCTAAGGCCATTTGTCTACTGCTGGATCATTTTTAGAGACAACAGTGCTCTTCCTGTTAAAAAAATCACAATGCTAGGGAAGACCTTGGGAAACTGGTCATTTGGAGGAGACCAGTGGTTGTCAAGTGGAGTACAGTGTTCAAGTTATATTGACCAGTGGCTGAGTTTGATATAAGATACCTTCTTGTTTACAATCAATGGAAATACGTTCCACTATGTTTAGTAGAGCTTTTTCCACATAGGTATGAGTGTAGTACAATCCAAGCATTGACTGACTTCAATGCTACTTGTTATTATTGCTAGTTGCCTCCAGGTCAGCAATGACTTTGAGGCAACTGCATTATGGGAACCCTATCTTATTTTAAAACAACTACCTTGCCAAAAATTCTTCAGAGGAGCTTTGTTTCTTCTTTTCTCTAAAGCAAATGAATGTGTTTCATGGCTAAGTAGGGTTTTGAACCCTGATCTCCAACACTGAAATCACTATACCATGCTAGCTCAGTATTGATGATAATTTAATCCCAGATTAAGAGTATGTCACACAGCAATTTAAGAATAAAATACCAAATAATGGTTGAGTAACCTTTATCTGGTTTTCAGAAATCCAAAAAATGCCAAAAAAATCCACATGGTGAAATCTTTATTTGTGATAATTAAATGTATAAAAACCTCATGAACAAAATTATTAAAAATATTGTGTATAAAATTACCTTAAGGCTATCTATATTAGGCTGTATGAAAGAAATTAATTTCATGTTTAGGCTTGGGTCTCATTTTCAAGATATGTATATACAGTTATTCTAAAATCTGAAAAAAATCCAAGATGCAGAATATATCTAGTTCTGAGCATTTATGATAAGGAATACTCAACCTGTATATCTGGAACAAAAATAAGCTTTTTTTGAAAAAAGTCAAACTTACTTTAGATACTAAGTTTGGCTATCCATTTAGCAGGTAGGAATTTTTTTTGTGGGCCAGTCACTATTGGACTAGTTTACATCACAGAAGATAAAATGGGGAGGATCATGTGCCTCGGGTAGGAGTTATCCATTCTCCAGATGTTGCCAGACTTCTAGCACTCCTCACCATTGACTTTGCTGACTAGCTCTGCTGGAGATTACAGTTCAATAACCTTGAAGAGTCATATAATCTCCATCTTTAGAAGAGAAGATGTGATATAGATATAACATATGAATGAATAGGTGTTAGAGACCAGGATTTGAATGGCTGCTCAGTCATGGAAACCTACTAGTTGGTCTTGGGCAACACACTCTCACAGCCTCACAGGAAGGCAATGCTAAAACCCCACTGAACAAATCTTGCCAAGAAAACCCTATGATAAGGCCCTCATAAGTCAGAAATGACTTGAGGGCACATAACGACAACATAAATACTCAAAAATGTTAAGCCTTCATCTGCACTTGTAGAAATAGATTACATTGATGTGAGTAATGTATATCTGTCTGTCCAACACTCTTCATTGATTTCTGAAACTATTCTTAACTGCTGTGAGCCTTGGAACATTGGGAGAGAAGCTGATATTTAAAAGACTACATATTCCTGTAATTTCTTTGCCTTAAAGAAGGCCTGGTATATGTAACATCAATAGAAATTGATGTTTTGATGCCATTCTTGCTGCTTTCTTGAGTCACTGAGGATAACAGGAGGGAAGGAAATATGAACTACTTCACTGAGCCGTAATAACAAGCAATTAGAAATAGGCTCCCTTCCATCTGGGTGCTGGTCTGGTTGAGGCCTCCTTAACCCAAGTAATGAAATGACAGCCCAGACCTTCTGGCATCATCTTCAGAAGTAATTGCCATTGAGCTTCTTTCTCCTTCGTATATTCAGCATTCATACTGGCATGTACACTCTAAAAGCCTTACCAAGCGGCTGGGATTTCATTCTAATCAAGAAAATAAGGCCATCTTTGCTGCAAAGACTTCATTTTCCTTTTGCTTACTATAGCAGCATTTACAAAGATGGAGACTTCTGGGAAAACTATTCTTTTAAAGGTACATAAACTCTGTTGTAATGAAGAAACAGTGCTTAATAGTAAGCATAAACATACAGTAACTATTCCAAAGCACAAGACTTTAGAGTGGCTGAGAAAATCCAAAGCTGTTTTTGTAGCCTTTTCAGAAACAGAGGAAAAGCAAAGATGAAGTGGAGGCAGGAGACGATTTTAATATAATGCCAAGTCCTTTTTTTTTTGCTTTGCTTTTATAAATAGGTTTCTGAGCAAGGCTGACATTTGTCTTTGCAGAACAAAACAATCAGTTTAAATTTGCCTTTCCAGAGCATTTGTAGCATTCATTTCATTATAAATAAGATGGAATATGCATATCACAAATGAAGAACATGTGGTCCTACAGATATTGCACTTTTGGTTGTGCTGGATAAAGCTGATGGGAACTGCAACCCAGTAATATTTGAGAGCTACAAGTTCCACATTTCTGATTTAAGTAACCATGGCAATGTTTAAAAGGATTACTATAAGTTGAGTCAGAATTATTACCATGCACCATAGAAAGATGAGATCAAATAAAGAGAAATAGAGGGGTTTATGACTTGTACCCAATTGTGTCATTAGTTTCAGCTTTTGAATTCACCAGTCACTTTGTACTTCATTTTATAGAAACCTTGCTCTTCAGCCATGTTGGCTGGGGTTTCTGGGAGATGAAGTCCAAGACTTCTGGATTATCTGAGGCTGAGAACTAGTGATGCGCACCACTGACATATACTATGTGATGCATGGGATTTCCTGGCTCATCGTGGTGTGTTGATCCTTTTTATATAACTCTATATAGCTTTAGCCTTGAATTTTGTGGGAACAGGTAAAGAATTCATGGCTGTTGATTGTTGGATTCCCCAAATGATCCTAAGGCAGCCAAGTTTGGCAAAAAGCTCAGAATCTCTGGACATTGGAGATTTTCTCCAAGCCGAATGTTGGTCTTAGGAGCTATTTTGCTTTGCATTGTGGCAGTAGGGCAAGTTGTACTTCAATAGATAATTGAACACTTTTCTGAAACTAAACTGAATTGAACCCTTTTGTACCACTGAATGTTTCCCTCAGTGGAAATGCTGACTTACCTTTCTCATTAAATTTAGAAAATATTGTGGAGAACCATGAATAAACACTAGCAACAGAGGAAAACATAACTCTTGAAGAAATCCTGTAAGTGCTATGCACCATTCCAGCTATAGCATTTCTCAACCTGGGGGTCGGGACCCCTGGGGGGTGGTCGCGAGGGGGCATCAGAAGGGTCACCGGACCATCAGAAAACACAGTATTTTCTGTTGGTCAAGGGGGTTTTGTGTGTCAAGTTTGGCCCAATTCTATCTTTGGTGAAGCTCAGAAAACTCTTTGATTGTACGCGAACTATAAATCCCATTAATTACAAATCCCAAAGGTCAATGTCTATTTCCCCCAAACTCAATCAGTGTTCACATTTGGGCATATGGAGTATTTATGCCAAGTTTGGTCCAGATCCACCATTGTTTGAGTCCACAGGGCTCTCCGGATGTAGGTGAACTACAACTCCAAAACTCAAGGTCAATGCCCACCATATCCTGCCAGTATTTCCTCTTGTTCATGGAGTTATGTGTGCCAAATTTGGTTCAGTTCCATCATTGGGGGAGTTCAGGATGCTCTTTAATTATAGCTGAACTATAAATCCCAGAAACTAGAACTCCCAAATGACAAATGACTCCCCCCAACCCCACCAGTATTCAGATTTGGGTGTATCGGGTATTTGTGCCCAGATTGATCCAGTGAATGAAAATACACCCTGCATATCAGATATTTACATTATGATTCATAACAATAGCAAAAATACAGTTATGAAGTAGCAACAAAAGTAATTTTATGGTCGGGGGTCACATGAGGAACTGTATTAAGGGGTCGCGACATTAGAAAGGTTGAGAACCACTGAGCTGGAAGACATTTCCTTCCAAGTTCAAATGCTTCTTGCTACTCTTTAAAAATTATATTATGCCTTTTTTGTTGAGAGGCATACTTATTCCAGCACTGGAGTGCTAATATAGAGGCATGATGAAGAGTGACCACTGATAACCCTTGTCCTGCATGAATTAATAGAATCTCATTGTAAATCTGTTTGAATTAGCAGCCATCATTACAGTGTGTGGTACTACATCCCAACTATTAACCACACACTATGAGCCAATGTACTATAGTAGTCCATATCTCCACTAGGCTATGGATATTCAATGGGTGATGTTTCAGTCCCAGAAAATCCTGTAATAGGTTCATCTTAGGGTCATCATTAGTTGGAAATGGCTTAGACGCATACAACAAGAAGATGAGATAAAGTACAGTCTATTTCCCTATTTTGACTCTCCTACTACTCAACAAATGACTGTGTCCATTCCAGTATAATGAGAGAGGGAGAAAATATGTTCCTCCCCCTTTCTCCACAACATGCATAATTTGATGTTTCTACCACCTCTGTCTCTCTTCCTGTTTTCTCTCTTTTCTTCCCCTTTACTCTGCTCTTATTCTAAACTCCATGTCTGTGGAGAGTTTTACAAAGGGGAGTTATCAAGATAAGAAAATGCCTGTGACAGCTACCAAAAATATAGTCTGTATTTTAATGCCCTCTCTGCATCTTAAGGATCTTTAATGTACTTCTGTGGCTCTTTTTTTAGAATTTTTCTGTAGTATGGAAACATTCCATTAATAATGGGTAGACTATTCACCTGTAGTCTGCTCCTGAATTATTTGCTTGATAAATGACACATCTTTATTTAGTTAGGTGAATAAAAATGGATTTCAATAAGATAAAACTGCAGCATTTCCTTTTTCTGATTTAGGACTAACTTTAGGGATTTGATCACTAGCAGGCCAGTACCCTGCCTTAATAGTGTCATAAAATAAATCTCTTCCTGTAGATGAAGGACTGTCACAAGCTGTGAAGTGTTCTAGCAAATCCAATGTTATTCCCAATTGAATCCCATTGAAACCAACCCTCTCCTTTTCAATCCAAGGATGACCACTATGCTATATTAAGTCTCTTGTATCGGACTTTTACTATAATTTCATTAGAAAATAAAAATTATATAGAAATTGTAGCATGTTCCTCATAAAGAAAGGCTCAAAGGTTTTTCTATCTGAGAGTGAGTGGGAGAGAGAAAGAAAATGAGCAAGCGAGAGAGAAAGGAATCTTTCTGTCACATAAAAATAAAAATGCAGCAAGCCAAGCCCATAGAATTCTGCTGCCTGAGGTGGAACAATAAATGGAGCACCACTCAAGTTGAGTCCAGGTGCACAGTATCCAAAGCAAACCAAATACAGCAGGCTGAAAATGCCTTCAGCACCTCTGTCTATTAGTACAACTTAAAAAGCAACAACAAATAAGATAACTGGAGAATTGCTTTTTCATGGCACCTTGATGAGACAGAGGTGTCCAAATCTACTGTTGGACATTGCCACTACATTTGGCATAATGCTAGGGCTAGTATTCAAACTGATTGACAATGGAATCAGACTTAAACAAAGGAGTTGTGTTTAATGTTTATTTACGTTATATACAATGTATATTGCATGTATTGGCTAGCCATAGGTGTGAGTCCAATTTGTACCTCTGTGTGTGTGCGTGTGTATGTGTGTGCGCGCACACACATATACAATCCTTGCACAATAGCCCCATAACCACCATAGTAGGTTGCTTCATAAAATAATAGAATGAAACTCCTGCACCATTAATGGCTATGTGGAAAAGGGAATTTCACCAGATGGGTTTTGCATGATAAGCAACTCCTGCTGAAATTCCATTTTGGAAATGATGGTCATCTAGCTCAGTATCAGTGGTGGCTTCCATGCCAGAGGGGCAGTGAATCTATTACAAGTTTATTTTACCTTTAAAGGTGGTGGTACTACTTAGGAATGGGATTCAGCACCTTGGAGAGTTCTTTTAATGTCTAAATTCCTTGGCGTGGATTCATTTCCTCGCTGATTTGAGAATCACTAGGCACGATTACTAAGTATACTGATTTTCTACAGCAGATGGGAAAGTTGAAGTCTGAGGACCAAATCTTGCCCTCTGACAGTCCCTACAAGGCCATAACTCCTTTCCCATGGCACAAGTGTTTGGTGGCTTCCCAAGCCAGACTTCAGGATTCTATATGATACAGCCATGTCAGGATATGTTGTGTTTTTTTTTCTTGCATTCTTCCCTGTGTTCTTCTTTATATCATTCGAGGAACATAAGCTTCATTATCCATCTAAACCAGGACAATTTTGTTTCACTGCCAACCTCACTCCAGGGGCCTTGGCAGTGGTTTTTTCTATCACCTGGCACCTGAAATTCTAAAAAGTAGTGGTGTCAACAACTGAACCCAGGGGTTTGTGCATGCAAAGCATGTGCTCTCTTTCTACATTTGGAAATGCTAGTTTTTAGACTACAGTCTCTAGAATTCATGGTCCACAAATTTGATCCATGCTGGCTATGTGATTTTGGGAGCTATAGTCCACAACAGTAACTTTGAGTAAACTACTGAAGTACACTTTGCACTTTAAATATAGTCCTTGCTTACACTTTTCCTCATAAAATATTGTTTCTATGGGCATTTTAATTTATATTTACATGGTGTTTTGACTCTAGGCATTTGTTAAGTGGATGTCGATAGTCTTTCATGATGAGGAGAAGCATTGATGCTGACCTAAAGTAGCCATGACTTGAATGAGTCTCATAAATGCAGAGAAATCTAGAGTAAAACTTTGGATTAGATACCTTATTCCACCTTCTCCTTCAGTGTGCTAAAACCAATGAAATTTCCTCTCTGCCATGAACCTAGTAAATACTCTTTGGCATGCTCAGCCCCATATCCCCAGTGACCCGCATTACAAGGTCATAAAGATTACTGATTTCATAGATGGATATTCTAAAATGCCATATAAAAGTTAAATTAGATGAAACATTAATTATTCAGTAAACATACATATTTTCCTTATTTTCCTTATGTAAATAGCAATATGTCCACAGAAATCACATACTTCCAGAGCTAGCCTCTCATTAGACCCATCAAGAGAGCTGACTTAGAAGGCGACTGCTGGGAAGTGGTAACAAGGTGTTGGAGGAGAGAGGCCACACAAAGTTGGCCTGCTGCTTTTAGATGCAGTGGAGGAAACTGTCCTCTTACCAGCCACATCAACTTGCCTCTGGTTTTATAATTTGTATATCAAATGGGAGCAATTATTATCATAGTCGTTTCCACAAATGGCAAAATTTCATAGGCCAGTCCTGCCTCTACAAACTTTATATTAGCATTTCGTTGATGCCAGCTGAGACTTGCCCCACTCCTCCAATGCAAATAGCATCATGAGAGGAGCAGCTTTTTAGGGAAGGAGTTGTGACTGTGACCAGGAGGAAAATAGTTAGACTTATCCTTATCTCACCTCTTTACTCTACAACTGCTATTATTTAACTATACTCCAAGTATTTCCAAGACAATAGTTCTTAAAGCTTCATCCTCTAGTTCAGAGGTGTCAAACTTGTGGCCTTCCATATGTTTGGGCCTCCAAGTTTCAGAAGCTTGTCCAATGGTCAGGAATTCTGGGAGCTGAAGTGCAAAACACTTGGAGGGCCACAGGTTTGACACCCCTGCTAGATGTTTGGGACTTCAGCTTTCAGGATTCCTGAGCATTAGCCAAAGTGACAGGAATGTCTGACAACTGAATTCCAAAACTTCTCAAGGACCATAGTTTGTGAACCATTGTCCCAAGACAAATACGCCTTCTCCTTGCTGTAAATCATTTAAGCTTCTCTACATATTTCAGCTAAAAATCCCTAGTTTAAATGGGCTTTGTTGCAGTTTCCATACATTTAACATAGTCTGAAAGACTGTGGGAAGGAAACTACACAAGTTCCCTGTATGTTTGAAACCTATTGAATGTAACAGCAATGAATGAAGGTGCAGGTCAGATAGTCATTATATCAATATCTGAATAAGGGGCAGGTATGCCCTAAACATTCATCTTCAGATATATACTTTAGAAAACCTTTCAGAAATGCATTATTATGAGGTTAAATTTGATTTGAATAATTTGGAGGATAGGTTAGAACCCTGATTCCCAACCTTTCAGAAGGGCAAGATACTTATGTGAACCTTGATGGCCTCTGATGCATTTTAGGAAGGAGAATGTAGTCATGACCCAGATGCCTTTGGCAGATTGACTACTTTAAGCCCACTTTGGCAGAATATCAGGTTTTATAATGAACCCAAGCTGGTCTGCAATTCATCAGAACTTCACAGGGCTGTAGAGGTGGCATTGTTCAGATAAGGTCTAGATTATCTAAAATAACATACTAACAGTGAACTCTTATTGTTGGGAAGAGGGCTAATTAATTTTTACCCCAACCAGAATGTAGAAAGTTGCTTTAAAAGTAACTTGATACAGTTTGACTTCCAAGGCCCCTTCTAAAGTTGTCAGTTGCTGTTGTGGGCAACCCTTTATCAAAAGAGTTATTTTGATAAAGGAGTAGGTGTATAGTGATTGGAATATTGATATAGTACTCCAGAGAACAGGATTTGACTCCCCTCCTGGCCATGGGAATCCACGGGGCAAGTCACATCCTCTCAGCCTCAAAGGAAGACAAGGCCATCCCCTGCCTAACAAATCTTTCCAAAAAGCCCTGTGTCTGAAGAGTACCATAAGACTAAAACAATTTGAAGGTGTACATCAAAAAGGAACGACTCATATAACCCTAGCAATATTACTAAACTACAAAAACTCTATGGGGGGGGGGCATCATCTAGAGGGTCATAGGATTTCCAGCCCTGAGATAGATAGATAGATAGATAGATAGATAGATAAATATAATACACACACACCACACACACACACACACACACACACAATATTATATATATATATATATATATATATATATATATATATATATATAGCATAGCAGGAAAGAACAACATGAGGTACAGCATGAGCCAGCACTTGAACCATGTAATGTCCCCCCTTCCACTGTCTAGCAGGTCCATACCTACACAACTATAAAAATAATGTTGAAAAGTTTGTATTTAATGCTCCAAAAGGATGCAAAACAATCCCTTCTTAGGCTACAATTGTAATGTAACATTATACCTTTTTGCTGGAAAAAAGGAATAAATTATAATAAATAGCTAATTATTTGCATCTTGCTAGAGGCAAGACTGAGCCTACCACCCTTGTATTTCCCAGCTGTAGAGGCCAGAATTGCTTCCTGATTCTTCAAGGAGAAAAGAGGAAATCTTCATTATGGATACATTTATGCAAGGATGTTCCACAGGGAGCATTTTGTGTTGTCTCTTATGAGCTGAAGCACCCACTCTCTCCCATTTGCTTTTATCTGCATGTGTGGGATGAGGAACAAGGACAGCTGGGTTGGCGATTTCCAGAAGAAAAAATAAATTTGGTCATAGTGCTGATGTATACCATTTGCAACTTTTCAGCCTAAGTAACATGGGGGGGGGGGGGTGATTACAAGAATACATTCCAATATTGATATATACACATACAGTATATACAGTTTTTCACATAACTTGTTGGGCATTTAGTCACACTAGAGATAATATTCCTAAAGTTTATATTTTAATCACATTTTTAAGTAATCAAATCAATAAAAGTCAAACCCACAAATGTGGAAGGCCAACAGTATTTTAAGCATAGTAACAACAGTAATAAGGATAACAATATCAGAGATAGCAAGATGCTGTCAATGCACGCTATAGTTTACAAAGCCCTCTTTGTTTGTGGGCGCAAGATTGTGTGGACTCAACTGTGTGGGGATTGGCTATTGTGCAGGAGAGCTTCATTTAGGGTGAGAGTGGGAATTTGGTGGCCTCCTTATCAGGGTTGCAGTGAATTTTGGTGTTTATGTTATGTCTCAAAGGACCCTTAGTCTCTAAGTTTTGGAACCTATTTCGAGGATAGGATTCAGCACCTTGGATAGCTCTTTTAAAAGTCTCCAATAAAACAGCTTGGATTTGCTGCACCATTGAGAAAATCTACTGGCCTTTAGAACATTTGGGTTCTAATATTATCTGGCCATTCATAAAAGGCAGGATTACAACTCATTATACATTTTTAGAGGGAAATTCTGTGACAGTTTGCTTGGTTATGTAACATCTGGTGCCACACCCAACATGAAGAATAGAAAAAGGGGAGGTGAGACAGAGCAGTATTTGGTTAAGAGTCAAAGACGGGCTTCTGGGAATGAATTTGAAAGTGGTTTGAGTATTAGGCTGTGTCTCTAGAGAACTAGGATTCGAATCCTTGCTTAGCCACTGGGTGACCTTGGGCAAATTAATGTTTTCAGCCTCAGTTGAAGGCACTGGCAAATGTTCTCAGAACAAATCTTGCTAAGACACAGATATTTTATCTAGAGCTATAAAACATTATACTCAACAAGGCTAGTGCAGGTTTTAAAATTTATATTCTATAATTACTATAGCAGTAAATTTATGGTGCACAGTGTTACAATTTTTCATCTGTAAGGGAATTATTATTTTTGTTTGTGTTCCAATCTGAAGTATGTCACTATTATTTTTATATCTTTAAAAATAATAAAATACAGTTAAGTATAATGGACTAAATGGATTTGTTAACTCAGACTAGAATAGGCCCACTTAATCAATGGGAGATTGGATATTATCATACAACCCTTGAGTCAATGGGTCTATTCCACAGGGGTAAGCAATAGGCCTATAATAAAAATAAATAAGCATTGAAAAGAAGTTTTTTTTAATTTTCTTTCTTTAAAAAACGGAATTAGGCTGATACAGTGATTGGTAAAGATAGAAAAAGTTGAGCACCACTCTGTCAGATACCGCCTTTGCATCTTCTCCTTCCCACCTTGCCCCATTGGCCAGTTGCCATATAGGTCCCTTCTGGACCCTCTTTATAGGCTTGCCGTTCTTGTACTTCCCTTTCTCAAGCACTGTTCAGAGCCCAAAGTACAAGGGCAAAAAGCCACTATACACCAAAAAGTAATACAGTTACATAATCATAAGAATGTAAATCATATCAATGCTATAGTACTACAATATTCAATGTAATAGCAACTTATATAAAGTATACATAACAAAGATTCACAATGCAACTTTTGGTTTTTGAAAAGAACTTACAAACTTGAGCATTTTTGATGTAGGAATCAGTGGTTTATCCCACATAAGGGAATTTTTTTGGGTTTAGAGAATTGCATTGGGAATCTCTGTTATGTATACTTTATATATGTTGCTAGTACATTGAATATTGTAGTACTCTAGCATTGATATGATTTATGATTATTATTCTTATGATTGTATAACTGTATTGCTTTTTGGTGTATAGTGGCCTTTTGCCCTTGTATTTTGGGGAATCCTTTCTCCCCAGAGTCAGAAATAATCATGAGCAATGTAGTTACTTAAAATGAGTGTTGTTGTCGTTGTTAGTTGTTATTCAGTTGGCTTTGACTTATGGTGCCTTATGAATATGAATACCTCCAAGATACCCTGTCACCAACTCCTCTGTTCAGTGCTTGCAAAATCGCGGTTGTGGCTTATTTTTATAGAATCTTTCCACTTGTAATCTGGTCTTCTTTTTTTCTTACTGCCTTCCAATAAATTGTATTTTTATTGAGTCATGTCATCTCATTATCCAAGGTTCTGGATCCTATCACAAAAATAGGTTCAATGCTTTGGGTAGATCTTTTAAAGCTCAGACTAAAATCCACAGAATATTTTTCCTTCACACTGAGATCGAAGCCACCAACTACCACTACTTGCTTCATCATAGTTGCTAGCAAGTAGGCTCTCAAATAAGACCCAGCATGATGTAGTGGTTTAAGTTGTAGTCTATAATTTTGGAAACCAGGTTTGATTTCCTTCTTAGCCAAGGAAATGCACTGGGTGATTTTGGGTGAGTCACTGACTTTCACCCTCATCAAACTCTGTGTAGGTTCACCATAGGGTTGCCACAGGTCAAAAACAACTTGAAGGCACACACCAGCAATAAAGGGAGATTAAATGCCCTCCTTGTTTGTATTTCTAATTGAGTCTGACTTTTTTGGGTGGAAGATTTGGGAAGGATATGGTAGGTCATCATGAGTCTGATAAAATGCCTAAAACATTCCACAAGTTGTGGATGCCTACCTTTAGATGAGAGCAGGTAAGCAGATGGTAGCCAGAAAATGCTTGTCTTGGTTAATCTCTCCGTGGACACTCAGTATGGCCGATTTGATCACCATTTGGTGTGGCCATTTACAATTCATCCAGAAGGAGAAAGTCCAACACCAAAAACTTTAAAGTAAACTTTTAAAAGGAGAAAAGAAGATGCAAACTGCCATAGAATTGGAATGTGGTAATTTATTTGCATAGTTGCAAATTGACAAATTATTACAATAATTTAAACAGAAATAGAAACTATCTCACTATAGTGATTAGAACAGTGCCCGGGAGTGCTGTATTTCTTCCTTGCATGCTGTTGAAATGTGAATAGTTGATCCAGTCTTGCATGGATCAATGTGGCCGGACAATGTCAGTTTGGGAATGGCCATAGATGCTGTATTAATTGTAGATGGCAAAAGACACATCTTGCCACTGATGTCACAGTGGGCTTTCAAAAACAGGAGATTGAGGCAGCAGTCCATGTGCTAGATGACCTTGAATGATGGATAGCACAGCAACAGTGATAAGACATATCAGCCCATGCAGGCAGTGTGAAGTCTCTGCATTAGCCAGGCCTGGTTAAATGTCAGAACAATTTCTCTTTCTTTGTTTTTTCATCCCTAAACTAATATATCAAGTATTTGAAATAGCTGAGTCTCAAAATGGCTTGAAGGCACAAAATGGCAGCAATGAAAGGTATATGAAAGCGTAGGAACTTACATGCAGACTTTGGAAATGCTACCTTTTGGAGTACCATCTACAAAATCCACCAGCAAGCATAGATACTGGAAATTGTAATTGAAACCTTTCCTGTAGGTCAAATACGTACAATATGTGCTGTCACTATATTATGTATTCTGTTTTTGTTAAAATCTATGTGCTGTTGTCTAAATTTTGCTACCATGTTTGTACTTAGCTTTATATTTAAACTCCTCAACAGGACATGTAAATAATTCATTTGCTAATCCCTTATTTTCCTCTTCAGTTTGGCATTTCTCCCAGCAGATCAGGGAATTATCTGCATATGTAACAGCCTGCTTGGATTTTGCACATGGACATTTGCATGCAAAATGCTGATTTCCTTTTTTTTTTGTCTGTTAATGATGGTGTGAAATCCCAAACAATGACCTAGTGGTTCAGAGACATTAAAAAACTCCATTTTGAAAACCTCCCATGAAAAAGTAAGAATTGTAACACTTACAACAAAACTGGCTGTGGCACTTGACTGTTTAACAGCCAATGTGTCCTTCTGTCCATCTAGCCCGATGGTGAGATGAATTTCTGCTCCTCCTCCAGCAAAACATTATTAAAGCCATGTAAGGTAGGCTTGGTATTTAGTCTTTGTTCTTTGCATTTAAGAACAGACTATTAACATAACTGTACTTAATTTTGAATATCAAGGAAGCTACTTGTAATTGATGTGTATAGCTATAATGTGGCCCTTAAATGACTCTTTAAGCCTTCTATATAAGTATGATAGCCACTACAGCCCACATTGATGCAAAGCTTTATGATTTGGTTAACGGTTTTCGTGTTGCTTGATAGTTAAGAAATAGTTAAGAAAATAGTGACATCATACTGACAACCGAGGTTGTCACCTCTAAAGCAATGGTATTCCCCGTAGTAACCTATGGGTGCAAGAGCTGGACCATAAGGAAGGCTGAGCAAAGGAAGATAGACGTTTTTTATCTGTGCTGTTGGGGTGCCTTGGACTGCAAGAAGTTCAAACCAATCCATACTCCAGGAAATAATGCCTGATTGCTCCCTGGAGGGAAGGATATTAGTGACAAAGATGAAGTACTTTGGCCACAGAATAAGAAGACAGGAAAGCTTGGAGAAGGTCATGATGCTGGGGAAAATGGAAGGAAGAAAAAAGAGGGGGCAATCAAGGGCAAGATGGATGGATAATATCCTTGAAGTGACTGGCTTGACCTTGAAGGAGCTGGGGGTGGTGATGGCTGACAGGGAGCTCTGGTGTGGGCTGGGGTCATGAAGAGTTAGAAGTGACTGAACAACAAAATATATTCACATGGCATACTCTTGTCCCTGTCTGTTCCTTGTGAAATCCCAATAGTAGCCATGGCTTTTGAAACCCAAGGAAGGAGGTGCATTTCTCTCTCTGTTTTGCAGAGTCTTTGCCTCAAGTTGGTGATGCATTGCATGAGGAAGGATGGAGAGGGAAGACAGCCTTGTCCACACTACAATTAACCACACCCCCTGCAGTATAATACAATCTGCTATATTTATGACCTGACTAGATGGGAGTGGAAGGGGAACAATCTTTATGAAATTTGAAAAAGAGGAACAAAATAGACCAACTTTTAAAGGAACTGCTGTCTGTCTGGAGGACCTCTGTGACTCCTCTGAGTATTTATTTACCTGGGGTCAGTGTGGTATAGTGGTTAGAGTATTGTACTAAGATTTGGGAAATCAAAGTTTTAGTCTTCACTCAATCATGAAGCTCTTGGGTCATTCACTAATTTTCAGTCTAACCGTCCTCCCTGACCCCTGGTAAACATAACATAGACAAGAAGAATAATTGTGTAAGGCACCTTGGGTTCCTTGGAGGGGAAAAAGGTTATAGATATAATAATGAAAATGTGCATGGTTGGACTGGGTTGCAACTATTAACATTGCCTCTAGCTGTAATATTCTTGCTCACACTGTTATAAAAAGGGCACTGGTAGTGTTTATTTTGTGACCTTTTTCTGATTGGGTTTTAGGAGCTCACCTAGAGTCAGAAAGAAAATGCTTGGAATAATGCAACAATCCCACTGTTGTAGTAGTCTCCTCTATGAGAGAGCCCCATCTATGAGGTCTGGGGAAATTATCTCAGCTTGAAAGCTCTATTTGAAAGTTAAGATCAAAGATTAAGGAGCATTGCAAGTCAGAACACAGGGTTTGAAGGGTCTTTGTTCCTACCAAATGTGTACAGGCTTCTAATCTTTTGTTTTGGAGAAGGACTGTATATCCCATAGCAGTGTTTCATGCTCCATCAAGGCTGCAGATGCTGGCATATGGAAAGTATACAGGAGATGTAAATCCTTAGATGTTATAAAAGCAATGTGGGAGCCAAGGATCTTTTAACTAGGCCTAAACATCTTTCCAAGATACCAGGGCATTAGGTAGACAAACAGGCATATATTTTATCCTGGGATATGTTTTAACCCAACGGCGTTCATATAAGCATGACCATTGGCACATGGAGGCAGGGAACATCTGGTATCTATGTGGCAGATGTTCCCTGGTGTGCCTTAGCAAAACTGAGGTTGGATTTACACTGTCATATAATGCAGTTTCAGAATGCAGGTAAACTATATTGAACTGGATTATATAGCAGTGTAAACTCACATAATCCCATTAAATGCAATTAATATGCATTCTGAAACTGAATTATATGGCAGTGTAGATCCAGCTGGAAAAAAGTTATTTTTCAGACTGCAATTTCTGGAATCCTTCCAATTATCATGGCCAATAACCATGATGTCTAGAGAATTCTGGAAACTACCTGTTTAAACATTTCCAAATTCTGACACTTAGGTGGCTGGTTTGCAATTTTGGTTACCTGGCTTCTGAAATCTCAGTGAAGGTATCTGTGTTCACCTGTTGAAGCAAAATCAACAAAGAGGTTTGTAGAATCTCAAATATTAACCACTTGTATTTGGCGCAAGTTTCCATTGACAACAGCCTACCATCTATTGAATTACTGGGAGAGCAAATATGTAGTTGCATTCCTTTATTGTGTCTCCCAGCATGGGGTATTTGGAAATATACTGTATTTAAGTTCTATTTTCCTGTCATAGCTGAAAGGATGGGATTTCATTTTGTAAAGAAGCATATGAGAGAGAAAACCAAGAGAAAACCAAGAGAAAATTCTGGGTAGGGTTTAATAGCATGAATGAAACCTCTGTCACCTTCAGTTTATGGAGGCACCAGGTGCCCTTGTACAAATTATATTCACATTGAATTATGGCAGTTCATGTTCTACTAATAATGAAAGGTGTGATGCACTTCTGCACCTAGAGCTTGATTGCTGAAATATATTATGTTGATGAATAGTTTATGGAATTGATAGATAGAGGCTGTTTAGCTGCATGGGGTACCGTAATGTATGTATTCACAATACACAAGAACAAATAGATTCACCCAGAATCTTATAGGTTTCAAGAAGGGGAGAATGTGCCAACATAGTAGGATGTTCAGAGGAATATTAAAGATAAAAATCAAACTATATAATAAAACAAAGACATCTCAGTGTGCATAAAAATCATGCTCATTAAATGTTGTAATTGTGAATATGTTTACCAGGAATTTGCAAAAATACTGAACATAAAAATGTGATAAGGTAAAGATAAAAGTTTCCCCTTAAGTCTAGTTGTGTCTGACTCTGGGGGGTTGGTGCTCATCTCCATTTCTAAGCAGAAAAGCTGGCATTGTCCGTAGACGCCTCCAAGGTCATGTAGCCGGCATGGCTGCATGGAGTGCAGTTACCTTCCCACTAAGACAGTACCCAATGATCTACTCACATTATCATTTTTTCGAACTGCTAGGTTGGCAGAAGCTGGGGCTAACAGCAGGAGCTCACCCCACTCCCCAGATTCAAACCACTGCCCTTTCAGTCAGAAAGTTTAGCAGCTCAGCGGTTTAACCCATTGTGCCACCAGGGGCAATGTGATAAGGATGCCTTTTAGTACACTTTCAAGAATGGCACAAGCCATATTAGTTGGGGGAGAGATCCTTGGACCTGAAGTAAAAAAAGAAAACAAAAGGGAGAAAAAAATCCCGCTCTTCCAGGCTTTGTTCCAAATAGTAGAATTTGAAGAAGGACTTAGATGTTGGTGAGGCAGGGAAAATATATTTACTCCCTGAAACGTAAGAAGCTAAAGCAATTAGATAAAAGAGGAGGAAAATTACGTTCTTATTAGGATGTGCCACTGTCTTAAAAAATTGGTAAACAAATTTCTCTTTGAGCCTTTCCTGAAACAGATTGGCATGGCTTAATTGCAAATCACAATGCAATTTGAAATGTCTGCATTAATTTGGAAGTTAGATTTTACTCATCAGTGTATGCCTGGATGTTTTATGGCATTATGAATGCTTGATTTACAGTTGTCTTTAGAATTAATTTGATTATACTTTTACTGAGTTGCATTAAGAAAAATGTCTTCTAGATATCATTCAGGCCATAAGAATGTGGTAAAGAGCCAATGCAGCAGCACTGCGCTGGGGACAATAACTTATAAATCTAGAGATGATTCTCATTAGAATAACAATTTGCATGCAATTAATTGCATCTAATTTAGCAAACCTGGCCTGCATTTCACAGATTTCCTTGTACTTGAGTCTGGCAAGAAAATATTAAATGTACATTTATTTATTTATTTATTTACAATATTTCTATCCTGTCAGCCCGAAGGCAACTCAAGGCGGCTTATAAGTTAGCAGCAGTTCGATGCCACAACAGACATAAATACAGTTTAAAAACATTAATATAAAACCATACAAAAAACCATTAAAACATATAATCATCAGCATCTTCTTATTAAACTCATTTTCAGTTGCATCAGCCATTCTGTAGTTCCATATTTACCTATTACTGTGGATTTGCAAAGACTTATTCGAAGAGTCAGGTTTTGACTTTTATATGAAATGTCAGGAGAGAGGGGGTGATCTAATATCCCTAGGGAGGGCATTCCACAGCCAAGGGGCCACCACTGAGAAGGCCCTGTCTCTTTTCCCTACCAGATGTACCTGCGAAAAGGGTGGGATTGAGAGCAGGGCCTCCTCACATGATCTTAAAGTCTTAGATGGTTCATAAGGAGAGATATTTTCGGAACGGTAAGCTGGGTGGGAGTCCAAGAGCTTTCTGCTGGTTTCCAAGATCTTTCTACAGGCATGAACTGAATTTTTCTCACCTATATTTATGTGTAAATCCATGTAAGAGGCAGCAGTGTGCAACCAGAGCTTGGAAAACTGACATACACACACACACACACACACACACACACACAGTTCTTAGAACTTTCAGGCAGAATGGCCCTATTGAAATGCTTGTTGGGGTATTCCAGAAATTCAAAAAAGATGAGTTATTCAAATTTTATATGCAACCTATTGTTATTGCCATCAACTGAGATAAATGCTAAGGGCGAGAGCTGGCCTTACCAGTAAGGAGTGTGAAGCAACTGCCTCAATCAGCTGTATTTTTTACAGTTAGGAATGGGGAAAGACACTTGAAGAATTTTCTGCTCTTGTGCCAGTTTTCTTCACTCGTCTTGAAGGAGTAATACGATACTGTGAAATCAAAACCCTAAATTATGAAATATATAACATTAAATAAAATAGTAACAGTGGCTCCTCAAAACCTAGCAAACCATGACTCCATGTCTTAAATGTGGTGGAGGCTGCTTCTTTGGAGGCTTTTAAACTGAGGCTGGATGGCCATCTGTTTGGGGGTGCTTTGAATGTGATTTTCCTGCTTCTTGGCAAGGTGTTGGACTGGATGGCCCACGAGGTCTTTTCCAACTCTATGATTCACTTAATCTATTTGTGTAAACCATTTCTGGAATGTTGTTTGGTCACACCCAAGACCTTTGTCTGAATTTCTATAAACCCTTCACAATGGACTGGGAGACGAGGGGAAATAACTCAATGGATGTACACCAGAGCTCCCTGGGCCCATTTCCTGTTCCCATTGATAAAACTGGGGCTACCTGTAGTAAAGATTCGGCACCCATGCGCCAACCCAGCTTCATCTATTGAGATGGACACTACCCCAGGTATTTATTGTGTACACTAAACTAACTGTATTGTATTAAGAAGAGCTAATTCATTAAACCCACCAAAGACTCATTACATATCGCCACACCATATTCCTTTGGGATTGCACCCCTTTCAGACACAGATCATTAAACTGTCTGACACTTCAAATAACCCGATGACAGTTTGTTGAATTTCCTGCCACACAAAGGGCCAATCAGTGAAGGTATCTGACAGAGTCCTAAGCCACTGAAGTCACAGATTTTAGCTGGACAGTTTTTCAACCAATCAGAAGCTGGTGTGGGTTTCTTGAATAGCTGTCAAATGACATAAAATTGCATTATATTCATAATTACAATATGTCAATACTTTGGAGTGCTTTCTTCGCTGATATCCTCTTTGGTCATTGAGAATAAATCCCTGGTTTTGCCTTCTACCCCATCTGTGTCTGATTTGGCCTTCTGGATTAGCTAGACATGCCTGTCTTCTGAACCCACTGTTCTTGGTGGTAGCTGAAACCATGCAACAGCATTGTAATGAATAATGTTACTTGTAATGTCTTGTTTTTGGATACATTGTGGGTATAGTGAGTACTTAGTGCTACAATATTTATTGGGGTGGACATTTTGTGTTTGTTATAACAATTAGAATTATTTTTATGTTTGTGTTTTAAAAGGTCATGGAGGATTCGGGTTTTTTTCAGCCCCCCTTTCTCCAATGTGTGTGTGAGGAATTGCCGGTGTGCATAATGGGTTTCATCATGCAATGTGACACATTACAGGGCCTATTTTGGAGTATCCTCTGATTTTACTCATCCTAGTTTAAGACCTCTAAAGCCTCCTACTCATCCTAGTTTAAGACCTCCTGCACATGTCTATGCCATGCATCATTTGAACATTGTACTTTCAAGATATCTTCAATCCACATTAGATGGTTAGTATATATATGCCTTGGGACAATGCAATTGTAAGATGTTAATATTTTACTCACAATAGCATCTTGTAATTTACAGAAATGTATCATCTTAAGGAAACTAACAAAAGATCTCATTTTTCTGACATTGTTTCTTGGGAAACCATTGGGTCCTGCTTCTCATTCTGAGCTTCCTCGCTTCTTTTAAACTGTATCATACGAGGCAGAGACCTATCTTTATCTTTTGACATTGCATGATATGCATCCCAATGATGTGACATTCTCTCTCTCTATACAGTTCACTCAAGGACCTAATGTAGCTGAAAATTGAGGTCAGTAGCAAATCTCAGCAGAATCTTTGATCTGTAGCTGTTTGGCTGCCAGAAACTAACTAGAAATAGTAAAATGAGAAAGGAAAAGGAAGTGAGTGGGTTATGTGAATTTTCTTGGCTTTGTAATTTTTTGTTAGAAAGATTCATTAAAAAACAAATATTAATACTAAAAAATAGAACAGAAAACAGAAATATTAACCATTGTTAGATAGGTCATGAGTTTATATTTTCATTATTTTGAAATACAAAACAAATCCCTTTGTAATTATTCATTCTATTATATTAATCTTTTCCAGATGGACCCATGGGTCAGTGGAATATGGCTTTTCTCTTCATTACTTTGATTTATATAAGAAACAACCATATTACGTCAAAGATACTACTGCCTTTTTGTTTCTTTGCTCAACTTACTTGCCGTGTCAGTCTTTCTAACTAACTAACTCTTTTTATACTATAAGTCTAAACTAGGTGCTTTAGAATTTTTCCAAGTACTTGTAATGACCTTTATGGTTGCTAAGAAAGGAAAGCAAATCCTTATTTATGTATTATTTCAATATTTTTGCTCCTAAATAAATGTATTAGTGCCAATCCTGGATCGAGGGTGATATGGTATTCCATCATCTGGCTAATTTCTGATTGCATTTCTAGAATCTTAGTATCACTAGACAGTCCCATTATGTATAAAGAACCATACCAAACTACAGTTTCTTCAACAGCAGCAACAACAGCAGCAGCAACAATTGCTATATATATTGTTTAAAGCATGCTTTTACTATTGTGGCCTGATGTAGATTTCCTTGAATAAGGTAACCAAATTTCCTGCCATTCTCTATCCTCTAAAAATATAACCTAGGTATCGGTTTTACTTCAGTGGTGCTAATGAATGATATATTTAAAAATGTTTACATACAGATAATATTATGCCCTACATATTATTATTTCATTACTAAGCATTTAAAGGAAATATGATGAATGGAAAAAATGGCCAAATCAACATAATTTATGGTTGCAAATATATGAAGTCATACATTTTTGAGCCTAAAATAAATATTAAAGGAAGAAACTAAAAACTTTACTTGTTTTTGGCCCTTTTTGAAAACAAATGAAAGCATATATCCTGTGATCAATGTTCAAAATTTGACAATTTCCAGAATCTGTCTGGCATCATCATCAGTAGGCATGTTAGTTGTAGAATTCTGAGAATGTTAATCCCCAAAAGTAACCTTTTCAAGCTCAATAACAATTTCATAAAAAATATGAAAACACAAAAATCTATAGGTCTACATTCCATATAAAACAGACTCATTGAAGTGATAGATTTATGTAGGTTTGATAGGTGAGTATCATCGTATACTCTGAGATTTCAGGATCAAAATCTGACACCTAGGGATGACCATTGCTAATGTTAGAGGAAGTAGGGGCTGCTGATGTTGTCAAGCAGGACAGATATATATATATATATATATATATATATATATATATATATATATATATTGCATTCATCATACCATTCAAATATGGGGAAAAAAAAAACAAATGAAGAAAACTCTCTCACACTTTTCATAACAGTGTTCCTACCCTGAGATGCCTCTCTTGGATTTTCCTTCTGCAATTGATAGGCCAGCTCTCCAGGGAGTAGCAACTAGAGTTTAGGCTACATTTTCTGGCCTTTCTGACATAAATAAGTGTGTATAGTAATTGCATTTGAATTACTGCATTCACTTAGATCTTGAAAAAAACATTTCTTTTTAAAATTGCTAATATCTAACTAGAGTATTGTAATAGTTACACTCCGTAAGAAAGTTTTCCAAGCTAAGCATTCACTAGTGTATCTTTTGTGTATTCATTCAGACATATATGTGTGAATGGTCATGTTCACTGCAACATATTTATTTGAATTGTGCTTTCTTGGGGTTTGGTTTTAGTGTATACAGTGAGCCCTTGCTACCCTTTGGGATTTGGTTTCAGGATTCTCTGTGGGTACCCCAAATTTGTCTCTTTATACGCAGTGTTACAGTAACATTGTGCCCCTTAGGTAAAATGGGGGGAAAATCAGATTTTGCTTTTTGGAATGTCATCTTTGGGAATATTTTCAAGTTGTGGATGCAGAATCCAGGGATATAGACAGCTGACTGTATATATAAAATCCATTTCTCTTTTTACAGCAGATACCTGAATCTTAGCAGGTTTTCAAACCCACTCCAAGCATTAAAAAAACTTTCTGAGAATCAGATCAAAATCATGTTAATGATGACAAGATTTTAACCAACCCCTACCTGTTATCTGAAATACGACCAAATGAGTAAAAGTATCAGATCAAAATAATATTAATGATGACAAGATTTTAACCAACCGCTATCTGTTATCTGAAATAGGACCAAATGAGTAAAGTATCAGAACATTGCATTATGTTCCATTCTGAATGCTAACAATGCTATCTTATTGTTGAAGCTTCTATGCAATGGGATTTGTGCAGTCTCAGAACAGGTTCCAGGTTTTTGATTATTGTTGATACACGATATCCTTAGAAAAATTGCACAAGTCCTTCTCCTCCCACAAATGGCTGCTTATCTTTAGCTGCACATGTTCAGGCTTTACATCTCACGATGCAACCTTTTAGTGCCAATTAGCACATTCCATACATGTATGATGAATAGAGACAAACCCACCTGCATTCGTTAACAAAAAAAAAAACCCTTTAGTGTAACAGGCTGTCTTAAACCTTCCCTTATTCACCTAAGCCACACACAGTTATTCTAATAGCACTTTGTCCTTCCATCCATCCTCCCTTTCATATGCATCCCTCCCCCCCCCCCCAGTATGCAACTTATGGGGGAGTTCAGGAGGTCAGATGTAATTTTGTCTTTCATGTGGTGCTAGTTGCCATAAAATCCAGCTGAAGTTACAAGCAACAAATATGTGACTCCTGTATTTGTGGAACCAATACATTTTACTTATCCATGCTTTCACTTTTTCGTTTATTCCCGTAGGACCATCTATACAAGCTACAACCTTTTCTTCCATCATAATTTATCCCATTGAAACTAACAGGGCAAGCTATTATCCACTATTTATCCACTTGAAGTCCAGGAATATACCCCACTTGGATAAGGAAGTTGTACTATAGCGTTTTTAAACAAATTTTTGCAACTGTTCTGCTCTACCTCTCTACTCTTGGAGTCACTTTCTGGTAGCCATTCCTTTTATTCATGTCTTCCCTTTGCGTCTCTAAGGTCTCAGCTACACTGTCATGTTTATTCAGGGTCAATCTGAACCAGAAGTGCTCTGGACTGCCCAGAAAGTGGCCTCCTACACCATCTCAACACATGTTGATGCCAGGCTGGAGTCCAACTGGCCCAAGACTGCATTAGCCCAACTGGACCATTATGCTACCATCTGTCTCCGCACTTTCAGATTATATCTTCTTCACGGTGGTGCTAATGCTCTGCTGATGTCAGCATAGGGTGCCCACAATGGCCAGATAACCTAATGGAGTTTTGAGGCTCTCTGGAAGCAATAATGATGGTAACACAGGCCAGATTTTTCCAGTTTCCCCTGCATTGGGACTGATAAGTGCAGGGAAAAAGAGATGATAGTGGTGGCCAGTGTGAACAGTGGACTAGTTTGACTTATAGCCAGTCCTGCTGTTCACAGTGCTGAAGCTGTCAAGTTGCTCCATAGTTTCATAGAATTAGAAACTACAAGGGACATCTAGTCCAACCCCTTGACATGTAGGTAAACACCAGAACATCCCCCAACCTGGTTCATCCTGAAATAATCACAGGAAGTGGCATTGTGGGGAGAGCCAAAATGTACTATGTAGGTTATTAGGCTTGTGTTAATGCACCCTCCCTCCCTGATGCCCCAACCTTTCTATTTAATTCCAAAAGCATTGAAAGACCACTAAACACCTACTGTGTGAAAAAATTCATTTTCAGTACCAGAAAAGGAGGTCGCACAAAAACCCTATTACAGATGCCATAGGCTTCATTTGAGGAAAAGCAACTGGTAAAACCACCTCTGTGTGTTACTTTCCTAAGGAAATCCAGGGAAATTCAAGTTGCCACCATAAATTAACAGGTAACTTGAAGGTGCACACACTTGCACACACACATGGAAAAGTGACCTTATACTGAGTCACACCATTAGTGCATCGGTCAAATATTCCTAACTCTGACAAGGCAGAATTGTTTGTCAGCATTTAATATCCATTTGCTTAAATCAATACCACCTTGCAAATGAAAATGTGAAGAAGAATAAACAAGCAAACAAAGCACAGACATCTCACTCTAAATCAGTAGAATGAACATTTCCTATTTCTGTCAATGGGAAATGTGGGGAAAACAGTGAGACTGTGATAATCAAAATTGGAATAAAGACAACTGTGATATCATGAATTAAATTACAATGAACTGGGAAAGAGAAAAAGAGTGGGAAACATTACCTGTCCCCCCAAATTGGGCCCATTGCCAATTCTGTGGAAGTTTCTGGTTCTTTAAAAAAAATGGAGTATTTTATCAAGATGGCACTTTGGTAATTTCACGACAGAAGTCAGGCTTTCCATGCTAACTCTTCTAGGTTTCCATGTTTTCAACTATGGATGTTACATTGAGCATAGAATTGCAGTGGAGAACCTACAAATGGCTACACCGCCGTGAGTCGCCCGAGTGGGCTGAGAATGGCGGTTAATAAATGCTCCAAATAAATAAATAAATAAATAGGGAAGTGGTCTCTCTAGAGATCTCTAGATCAGTGGTTCCCAACCTTTTTATTTTGACCAGGGACCACTTGACCAGGGACCACTCTCCAACATTAGTACCATAAGGGTTTTGAATCACTTTTTGGCCAACTTTAGATTCTATGTGTTTATTTGGGGTGCTGATTCAGAACATTTCATTGGATAGACCACATCAGCTCTAGTTTCTGATACACAACATATGCCATCCAGTAGTCGCCATCTGCTTGCCCACAGGAAACCATATTTAATAAGCCTCGGCACTATAAGAGGATTTTGTGAGACCAGTCTCTCTTGTTGCAACTGTGTAGTAATGGTGAGAATGCAGACTATATTTTAGTTCTTACAGATGACTGGTGGTCCATGAACTACAGGTTGGGAACCACTGCTCTCGATCCTTCAGAATGACTATAGTCAATTTCTGACCTAGAAATTCCTGTAAATAATCAAATCTGCAAATGTGAGTGGTCGAAAGCAGTTGATTCACAGGTCACCTTTGAACACTAGGCTATCCTTGGTCTGGGGAAACTGTGAATTGAATGAGAGGTAAAATGGGAATTTTCTCCTCCTCCTCTAGAAGCCTATTTAGGGATGCAGATATTTATTTTTGGTTCCTATTGTGGAAAATCCATTTAGGCATCTGTCACAGTAATATAACTCAAGAGAGAGGCAAGACTGGGAAACTTTATGCATGTTCCTTTGTTTCTGCTGCCTTCTCCAGTCAACAGTTGACTTTTTCAGGGTGAAGACCAATTTGAAGTCTGGGAGAACATTTTGTAGAACAGACCGAACTCTTTATCTCTCTTTCACCCCTTCTTTCTCTCTGAAAAGGAACTCTAAGCCAGTCCCAGATATTTATCCTATTTTAGAGGGATTTATAAGCAGGCCACATTTAAGTAGATTTTATGGTGATTTACCTCTTCAGAAAGATAAATAGGCTGTAACAAGGGATTTTTTCTTTTTGTTGTTTGAAGATAAGCCCAATATTTTTATCTGCATTTGTATATATTTTTTAAGTAGCAGAACTTAGGCTTTGTAAGCTTATTCAAAATATATTTAGGAAAACGCCAGAGTTGGAAGAGATATGCCTTTTGGCTTATGTGTCAGACCCTAGTTTCCCCTGCCTTAATTCCTTCACTGCCTGAAGTAAATATTTTTGCTAAGTCTGTTGTTCCTTTTAAATGAAATGAAAACAAGAAGCTGTGCCAATATTTTGATTTGTCCAGGGCGAGACTGAATATTTATGGCACAATAAAAGATTAACCCTAAAGTACCTCATGGATTGCCTGTCCCCTGTGGTCCATTAAGATCTCAGAGAAGTACTGTGGGTGGTCTCTAAACTTGACCAGGTTCTAAAGGACCCCACTAAATTAGGGAATATCAGAATTTGAAAAAGTTACACCTTTAGACTACATTTCCCACACCCTCTCAGCTAACATAGCTGGGTGAGTCACAATTTTGGGAGGAAAGAGGATTGTTATAATTATCCTGCTGATGATAATGATATTGTTGTCTATGGGATTCTGGGAGCATTTCCAAGTTCTGAGGGATAATCCTCCAAGGAAGCCAGCATAGTTTGAGTGTTGGCCAAGGACTCTGAAGACCAGGTTTAAATCCCCACTTGGCCATGAAACACCTTGAGTGACCTTGGGCAACAAAGCAATGGCAAACCTTTTCTGAACAAACCTTGCCAAGAAAATGCCATGATAGGTCCACCTTAGGGTTGTCATAGGTTAGAAATTATTAAAGGCACACAATAACAACTAGTTTCTGAAAGATAGCTCCCTATGATGAACCTGCCAAAGACCATATCTGAGAACCCTTTGGAAGCTTAAAGGATAGGTCGCCCTGAGTCCCCCTTCAGGGGTTGAGAAGGGCGGGGCACAAATGTTTGAAATAAATAAACTCTCTGATTTGGCAACCAGGTCTCAGGCTTTTCATGGGAGAGGAGAGCTGAATGGATTTGAAATTGAGAATCATCATCATGTATTCTTGGAATGGCCATTTGACAGCTGTCCCATCCCTATCCCTCCAATGTTTCAAAGATGAAAATTGGAACCTGTGTAACACTAAAGTGTGTCCAAGATGGCATAAGGACATTACAGACAACTGACTTACAAATGATTCATAATTAAGAATAGGGTGAGACAACAGGAAGAAAATCTACCTCTAGGAAGGGAAATTCACTCCTGAAAGTTATCATGGGGCTTTATTGCCGATCCTTGATTCTACAACAAGCCATTTTTTTTCAAAATCCAGAAAAAGAGATGAAATCTTCTGATTGAGGCACACATAGCAAAACAAACACACCAGGGATGTTAACACTTCCATATGCTGTCCAAAGTGTGTGTGTGTGTGCGCGTGCGCATATACATATATACATACATACATACATACATACATACATGGAATAACACTTAAAACTGTACCTGTTCTCGCTTAAAAACAAATTCAACTTAAGAACAAACCTATAGAACCTATCTTGTTTGTAACTTTTGGGACACCACAAGCTGCGGGAGAATGCAACCATTTGCCTTTTCCTGACCATCCCAGGAAGAGCAACACTCCATCCACCTCTCCTCATCCTTCTGAGTTGTTAAATGCAGTCCAAAATTTGCACATTGACTTAGTTTGAAGTAAAGGAGAAACATGAGAGTTGGAAAGAGAAAGTGATACATAGATGCAGCTGAAAAAGTGAAACAGAGGATTAATAGGGAGTGCCCCTCTAAATTGCAGAGGGTTTGCATTCCTATCACTATAAAGCAGTGGTTCTTAATCTGTGGGCTGCGGACCACCACTTTTCCTGTTGCTGACCATGGCATATGTCCAATATCAGAAACTAGAAATGATATGATCTATCCCAGTGGTTCTCAGCCTGTGGGTCCCCAGATATTTTTGCCTTCAACTTCCAGAAATCCTAACAGCTGGTAAACTGGCTGGGATTTCAGGGAGTTGTAGGCCAAAACACCTGGAGACTCACAGCTTGAGAACCACTGGTTTATCCAATGCAATTTTCTGAATCAGCACTGCAAACCAAATCTAAAGTTGACCAAAAACTGATTCATAACTCTTTTTGTACTAATATTGGAGAGTGGTCTCTGGTCAAAGTGGTCCCTGGTCACGTAGTCCCTGGTCAAAACAAGGTTGGGAACCACTGCTACAAAGTAACCAGTGCTAGGATCAATGCTCTTTACTCCCATGTAAGTATGTAGGATTCTACCCTTATTTTCCTTTCTGATCACAACCCAGGATTTCATAGGATGTTGCCATGCATACATATCACTATAATCATGTAGTGCAAAACAATTAATAGTTATTTGTTAATATTATGATCCTCCAGCAAAGGATCACCGCCTTGTCGGGGCGCTGGAGCTTGAGCACCTCAATGATGTCATGAGCGAAACCGTGAAGGGCCACCCAAGACGGGACGGTTGTGGCAGAGAGGTCAGACCAAGCGTGATCCCTGGGGAAGGCAATGGCAAACCACTCCAGTATCCTTGCCAAGAAAACTAAATGGACCAGTACAACCAGAGATATGTCGGTATGCCATTGGAAGATGGGACTCCCAGGTCGGAAGATGGCCAAAATGCTACTGGGGAGGAGCAAAGGATAAGTTCAACTAGCCCCAGATGTGATGACGCAGCTAGCTCAAAGCCGAAAGGAAGGCTAGCGGCCGACGGTACTGGAGGTGAACGACGAATCCGATGCTCTAAAGATCAACACACCATAGGAACCTGGAATGTAAGATCTATGAGCCAGGGCAAATTGGATGTTGTTATTGGCGAGATGTCAAGACTAAAGATAGACATTCTGGGGGTCAGCGAACTGAAGTGGACTGGAATGGGCCACTTCACATCAGATGACCACCAGATCTACTACTGCGGACAAGAGGAACATCGAAGAAATGGAGTAGCCTTCATAATTAATAAGAAATTCGCTAAAGCGGTGCTTGGATACAACCCAAAAAATGACAGAATGATCTCAGTTCGAGTGCAAGGAAAGCCTTTCAACATTACAGTGATCCAAATATACGCCCCAACCACAGCTGCCGAAGAAGCAGAAGTAGATCAGTTCTATGAGGATCTGCAGGACCTACTGGATAATACACCAAAAAGAGACATTATTTTCATTAGAGGAGACTGGAATGCCAAGGTGGGAAGTCAAATGACAACTGGGATCACAGGCAAGCATGGTCTGGGAGAACAAAATGAAGCGGGACGCAGGCTGATAGAATTTTGCCAGGAAAACTCGCTGTGTATAACGAATACTCTCTTCCAACAACCTAAAAGACAGCTTTACACATGGACCTCACCAGATGGTCAACACCGAAATCAGATTGACTACATCCTTTGCAGCCAAAGGTGGCGGACATCCATCCAGTCGGTGAAAACAAGACCTGGGGCTGACTGTAGCTCAGATCACGAACTTCTTATTGCCCAATTTAGAATAAAACTAAAGAGATCAGGGAAAATACACAGACCAGTTAGATATGATCTCACTAACATTCCTAGCGAATATACAGTGGAAGTGAAGAACAGATTTGAAGGACTAGATTTAGTAAACAGAGTCCCAGAAGAACTATGGACAGAAGTCCGCGACATTGTTCAGGAGACGGCAACAAAGTACGTTCCAAAGAAAAAGAAAACCAAGAAGGCAAAATGGTTGTCTTCTGAGACACTGGAAGTAGCCCAAGAAAGGAGGAAAGCAAAAGGAAACAGTGATAAGGGGAGATATGCCCAGTTAAATGCGCAATTCCAGAGGTTAGCCAGAAGAGATAAGGAACTATTTTTAAATAAGCAATGCATGGAAGTGGAAGAAGACAACAGAATAGGAAGGACAAGAGACCTCTTCCAGAAAATTAGAAACATTGGAGGTAAATTTCAGGCAAAACTTGGTATGATAAGAAACAAAGATGGCAGGGACCTAACAGAAGCTGAAGAGATCAAGAGAAGGTGGCGAGACTATACAGAAGATCTGTATAGGAAGGATAATAATATTGAGAATAGTTATGACAGTGTAGTGAATGAATTAGAACCAGACATCCTGAGAGTGAGGTTGAATGGGCCTTAAGAAGCATTGCTAACAACAAGGCAGCAGGAGACGACGGGATCCCAGCTGAACTGTTTAAAATCTTAAAAGATAATGCTGTCAAGGTGATGCATGCCATTTGCCAGCAAATATGGAAAACACAAGAATGGCCATCAGACTGGAAAAAATCAACTTATATCCCCATACCAAAAAAGGGAAATGCGAAAGACTGCTCAAACTTCCGTACAGTGGCCCTTATTTCTCATGCCAGTAAGGTAATGCTCAAGATCCTGCAAGGAAGACTCCAGCAATACATGGAGCGAGAGTTGCCAGATGTGCAAGCTGGGTTTAGAAAAGGTAGAGGAACGAGAGACCAAATTGCCAATATCCGCTGGATAATGGAGAAAGGCAGGGAGTTTCAGAAAAACATCTACTTCTGCTTCATTGACTATTCTAAAGCCTTTGACTGTGTGGATCATAATAAATTGTGGCAAGTTCTTAGTGGGATGGGCATCCCAAGCCACCTTGTCTCTCTCCTGAGGAATCTGTACAAGGACCAAGTAGCAACAGTAAGAACTGACCACGGAACAACAGACTGGTTCGAGATTGGGAAAGGCGTACGGCAAGGCTGCATCCTCTCACCCAACCTTTTTAACTTGTATGCAGAACACATCATGCGATGTGCGGGGCTGGATGAATGCAAAGCTGGGGTGAAAATTGCTGGAAGAAACATTAACAACCTCAGATATGCAGATGACACCACTCTGATGGCCGAAAGCGAGGAGGAGCTGAGGAGCCTTCTAATCAAGGTGAAAGAAGAAAGCGCAAAAGCCGGGTTGCAGCTAAACGTCAAAAAACCCAAGATTATGGCAACAAGAATTATTGACAACTGGAAAATAGAGGGAGAAACCGTGGAGGCCGTGACAGACTTTGTATTTCTAGGTGCAAAGATTACTGCAGATGCAGACTGTAGCCAGGAAGTCAGAAGACGCTTACTTCTTGGGAGGAGAGCAATGTCCAATCTCGATAAAATAGTAAAGAGTAGAGACATCAGACTGGCAACAAAGATCCGCCTAGTCAAAACCATGGTATTCCCTGTAGTAACCTATGGATGTGAGAAGCTGGACCATATGGAAGGCTGAGCGAAGGAAGATCGATGCTTTTGAGCTGTGGTGTTGGAGGAAAGTTCTGAGAGTGCCTTGGACTGCGAGAAGATCCAACCAGTCCATCCTCCAGGAAATAAAGCCCAACTGCTCACTGGAGGGAAAGATACTAGAGACAAAGTTGAAGTACTTTGGCCACATCATGAGGAGACAGGAAAGCCTAGAGAAGACAATTATGCTGGGGAAAGTGGAAGGCAAAAGGAAGAGGGGCCGACCAAGGGCAAGATGGATGATGGCATCCTTGAAGTGACTGGACTGACCTTGAAGGAGCTGGGGGTGGTGACGGCCGACAGGGAGCTCTGGCGTGGGCTGGTCCATGAGGTCATGAAGAGTCGAAGATGACTGAACGAATGAACAACAACATGATTAATGCTGTAACAGTCATTACTGCCTCTCAGTGCCTCTCAGTAGGTGCTGCTGTGTGTCACAAGTGGGAGGCTGCTAATTCGCTCATATCCTGCTTATGGGCTTCCAGGAGTCATTTGTTTGTCTACTGTGGAAAAAGAAGTCTAGACTAGATGGCTTGTGGTATGATCCAGCAAAACTCTTATTCTTCCATACTGAAGGTAGGCTAAATCTATTTTTAAAATAGAGGATTTACAATGCATCTTACAAAAATCTTTTTCTATATTTTTCTTGGTGCCTCAAGATCTGTCTGTCTAGTCTTTTGTAAGTTCTAGAAGAGAGTTAAAAGGCCTCAGGCTTTTTCAGCTAATGCTATAACTGTCATACGAGAGCCGACACTGGGCTCTTTTATTTTAATAGTGGGTACTAGAGAGAATTGCAGGAAGTTTTTCTTACCATGTAAGCTTCATGTGATGAAACTTCTTCTTCTGTATTGCCGTTAAAGGTATAGGTCGTTTGCGCTTCACTTGTCAGCCATGGCTATTGTAGTCTTTGAAATTCTGTTTATCGGACAGGGAACTTCCTTTGAGTTTCTTGCTTTAAAAATCAAGATGACAACTTTCCTTCTTAGGACTATTCCAAGTGTTCTACCAGGACATAGGTTGCTATTGCTTGTTCTTAACTACATTTCTTTCTGTTGACTAGGATTGTTAGAATGGACACTGGGGGGGGGGGGTGTCTGGTCCTCTAATGATTGTGTAGGAGGGGAAATTTCAGCAGGTGTTGCTTGTTACCTAGTAGCAGGCCCTCTCCAGTTTTCAATCTGGGAAATTTACAGTTGAGTTTTTAATCTGATCATGTGAGTTTGTTGGATTATACACTTGATTTTATTAACCTGTTCTGAAACCTAAGGTTTAGATCAGGGTCAGGGAATAGCAGGACCTCCAAATGTTGCTGCACTGCAAGATATCAGAGAGCAATTTACCTTTGGCCACCCTGGCTGTAGCTGATAGCAGCCAAAGTCCATCAACAGTTGAAGACTCACAGATTCCCCATATTTTGATTTAAGCTGATTTAATAATGTATACACCATTAAATCAAATACTGCGGAGTCTCGCTTATACAACCTTTGCTCATCCATCATTCTGTATTATCCAACGCAGTCTGCCTCCTGCCTGGGTCCACAGCTGTGCAATTGCAATGTTTTGGTGCTAAATTCATAAATACAGTAATTACTACATAATGCTACCATGTATCAGACTGCTTTTTCTGTCAATTTGTTGTAAAACATGATGTTTTGGTGCTTTATTTGTAAAATCATAGTGTAATTAATAGGTTTTTCCTTAATACCTCCTTATCATCCAACATTTTCATTTATCCAGCTTTCTGCCAACCTGTTTATGTTGTATAAGTGAGACTCTACTGTAATTACAAACATGGGCAACCTTATCAGGAAACAAAATGAAGTAGGAAGTTCCATTAAAACAATTTTTCTCTGTTGAGTTGTGAGGGAAGGAATAGGATGTCCATGTAGGACAGATAATTGATTTTATTGTGAAATTATTTTAGAGTGACACTAGTTTAATCCAGATATTTTCTTTGAAGTGTGGGAATCATGTTGTTTTTTGACTATTATATATTGTTTTGGTTACTAATAAAAAGTGCCATGTGGGATTAACATAGAAGTTGGCAACGGTACACCTTGAGGCCATATGCACTATGGAGCCTCCTGAATCCCTTTTTGTGTACCTCAGTCCTTCCATACATCCCTTCCATGGCCAAAAAAAGTAAATACATTGAACTTTCTGTCGTGAAAGCCTCCAGATGCATCATTTCATTTTTCAAACAGGTTGCAGACCCTTGTCATTAACCTACTTGGTTTTCAAATTTAGAAGTGGACTTTCGGTGACTTTTGAAGATTTGGAAGTAAGGGTTGTTTTGTTTTTGTTTTTTGGTAATACAGGGGCAGAAAATTGGCTTCCAGACTTACTGTCACCACTTACCTATGATATATACTCTTTGGAAAAGTCCAAACTCTCCCAATTTGGCTGGTGGAGTCTTGACAAATCATCTGTGGATGCACATTTTTACCTGCTTTTAAAACTGCCCAGTTTCTCTATTCTTTTGCCATATTTCCCCTTTGTCCCCAGTTTATTTCAGTGGCTGTCCAATAATTTCAAAATGCAAAAGTATTTTGTACTCAGTTAACTCAGCAAACGCGAAAATAGAGGAAAGGCCAGAAGTTTGCCTTTACCAGCAGGATTAGGCAAAAGCAAACTGATTCAGCCTCTTCTAGGATGTGTGTTCTTCCCCTCTATAACTTTTACCATCTTGACCACACACTGATGTTGCCTAGCAGAGGTGTTCCAGTTTCATCTGTGCAATGTTGCCAAATATGCATAGTCAGAAAAGGGAAGTAAAGAGGAGAAGACAGAATCTCACCCTTCCCAGAAGGCTCAGGAAAAACAAACTACTGTAGCCTCCCTTAGCTTGTGTGTACTTCCTTATTAATAATCTTTGGCATCTTGACCTCATTCTGATGTTGCCTGGCCACATGTGTGCCCTAGTTTTCATCTGTGAAATGTCAGAAAATATGAAATTCACCTAGTTTAAAATTCAACTACTAAGCTATTGACTGGCACAGTTGGTGGCAGCCTATCCAAAGGCTGAAACTGTTATATTGCAATAGCCTTGGGTATACTTTTGAAGGGGCTTGGGTTTAATTACAATAATACTATTCCTTTTGCAAATAATGTAAAAATTGGTAATATTGACACTTCTTCTGTGCAACAAAGGAAATATGCTAATCATTTTTTCTCATTAGTTTTTGGCAGGTAATGCTTATTTGGGTGATGTAGAAGGGATATTTTCTCTTCAAATTTGAAACCATTTTCTAAATTGATATATTTTCCAAAAAGGATCCCCCAAAGTAAATGGAATAAGTAACTATGTTTTCCAAGAAAGCTTTAACAGTAATGAGTTATTCTGATGGGGTTTTCTTGCAGTACATAATGAACTTTTTATGGAGAAACATAAGAAAAACTATGCTGGTTAAAATCAAAGACCTGTCTTAATCCAGCATTTTGTTCTCATAGTGGCTGTCTGATTGCCCATAGGAAACACACAAGCTATGAGAAGGCCATACTAATGCAACCATGAATGGAGACCATCTTTGGAAATCCCTTTCCTGGTGCACCTTCATTTAAGGTGCCTGAATCCTATAGATTAGTTTTATATGCAGTAAATCCACTGAATACAGTTAACCCTTCACATTTGTGGGTTTAATGTTTGAGGTTTTGATTACTCATGGATTTGATTGATATGCTTCAAACTACAGGAAAGGAAATGCCACCTGAGCAGTAGGAAGAACTTCCTAACTGTAAGAGCTGTTCAACAGTGGTACTCTCTGCCCCAGAGGGTGGTGGTTGCTCATTCTTTGGAGACTTCTAAACAGAGGCTGAATGGCCATCTGTTGGGGGTGCTTTGAATGCAATTTTCCTGCTTCTTAGCAGGGGGTTGGAATGGATGGCCCCCAGAGTCTCTTCCAACTTAATGATTCCATGATTCTATGATTGTGTCTAGAAACCTCCAGGTCCTCCAGTGTGAGTCTACTGTCAACTTTTTCTAGACATTGACTGCATATGGATGCCCTAGAGCAGGGGTCCTCAAACTAAGGCCCGGGGGCCGGATGCGGCCCTCCAAGGTCATTTACCCGGCCCTCCCTCAGGGTCAACCTAAGTCTGAAACGACTTGAAAGTGCATAACAACAACAACAATCCTATCTCATCAGCCAAAAGCAGGCCCACATTTCCCACTGAAATACTAATAAGTTTATATTTGTTAACATTGTTCCTCATTTTAATTATTGTATTGTTTTTAAGTGTTTTTACACTACAAATAAGATATGTGCAGTGTGCATAGGAATTCATTCTTTTTTTTTCAAATTATAATCTGGCCCTCCAACAGTTTGAGGGACTGTGACCTGGCCCTCTGTTTAAAAAGTTTGTGGACCCCTGCCCTAGAGTATCTAGAGATTCCTATAAATAACACCTGTTTAGGAATCTCTTTGTCCCATAACAAGACTCTTTGGTCAGCCTCTGATGGAAGATGATCATTGAGCTGCCTTGGAGGATCTAGAGATTCCCAGAGAGGTATCTTCCCAGTTAATTTTTTTAATTTACATTTTTGCAGAATTAGAGGGTCTATTGTATATTGCAGAAAAGTAAACCAACAAAGTCTAAAATTATTACCACTGACTCAGAAAGAACTATGGATTCAGCCAAGATGGGAGATGGCCGGGGAGCTGGGAACATTTTCAGTGGTTTCTGCTGTCTATGAAATTTCCTACATAGGAATCTGAACAGGCTTGAACGTCATCATCATTTTTGCAAGAGGCAAATACTTTATAAATATTCTCCTAGGCTTTAAAAATTTATTATCCTTTAAAAACTGTTGTTATTTTTATGTGTTTGTCTTGCATCATTTTTGTGAATCACCATGGACACTCCGTAGGCAGGCAGTATATCCTTCTAACTATACAAAGAAATTTTGCTTTGGTCAGACCTCACCTGCAATAATACTGTGTCCTTCTCTGGGTATCTCAAAATTCAAGAAGGATATTGACAAAGTGGAACATGCTTTGAGAAGGGCAACTGAAATCATCAATGGTTTGGAAGCCAGGCCCTATGAGGAGTGGCTGAAGGAACAAAGTATGTTTAGCTTGGAAGAAATGAGGCTGCATGGGGACACAATAACAATGTTTAAATATTCGAAAGGATGTCACATTGAGGAGGGGGCAAGTTTGTTTTCTGCTGCTCTGGAAACTAGGACACAGAGCAATGGATTCAAATTGAAAGAAAAAGGATGCCACTGAAACATCTGAAAGAACTTCCTGATGGTCAGATGTTATTGCTTATGTGTTCAGTCGCTTCTGACTCTTCGTGATCTAATGGATCAGCCCACGCCATAGCTCCCTGTCCACCATCAGCACCCCCTGCTCCTTCAAGGTCAAGCCAGTCACTTCAAGTATACCATCCACCTTGCCCTTGATTGGCCTCTCTTCCTTTTTCCTTCCATTTCCCCCAGCATCATTCACTTCTCCAAGCTAACCTCATGTTTTCTCATTATGTGGCCAAAGTACTTTGTCTTTGCCTCTAATATCCTTCCCTCCAGTGAGCAGCTGGGCATTATTTCCTGCAGTATGGATTGTTTTTGATCTTCTTGTGATCCAAGATGGTCAGATATGCTGCCTCAAGTGTAGTAGAGTCTTCTTCTCTGCAGAGTTTTAAGCAGAGGATGGTCATTTGTCAGGAGTGCTTTGATGGTGTATTTCTGCATGGCTGGGGGCTTGGACTGGATGGCCCTTGTGGTCTCTTCCAACTCTATGATTCTAATACTGTGTTTACTTTTGATGTCACTTCCCATTCCTTTGGGGGGTGGAATCATGGCCTCATAATTCTGGAAAAGAACTGTGATTTCTCTCTCCACCACATGATGTTTCATGACAAATTTTGCAGGGACCAGATGACATTGCAACTGCAATCACACTCCCGCACTGTAAAGGTAGCATTTGAGTCATCCCCATCTTTAAAATCACAAGCCAGTTGGCTTTAAAAGATCCTAAAAGTGAAGTGACAGAAGGGACTGGGGGCTGAGGTCCAGGAAACATGAAAATGGGAATTTAAGGAACATGTGTTTTCTGATCCTACGCTACCTCTGAATGATAAATGGCTCACTGATGACACTTCATCTCTCAGGCATGTCTCTGTTAACAGTTGGATGTGAAAGCTTCAGTCCATTTGGCTCCCAAGGGCATTGTGTTCCTCCTGTCCAGATGCTCTATTTATCTGCTTATATGGCATACACACCTATCCATAGCACCTTGCAGGGGGGAAAACACACACCCACCAGCTAGTGCAGTTTCCCCTCAGATCGCCACACTCATCTTGCCATCTGCTCTACCTTTTTCATGACAGGCTCTTCATCCTTAACAGCTACATGGCAGACAGATCCAAAATGGAATTTTCAGTGCTGGAATAGCTCAATCTATTGAATCTGTCCAGTACAGATGGGAGAGAATTTAATTTGGTCAGATCTCAATAAGGACTAAATTTATACATGTCTTCAGAAACAATGCACAATGCACTGTAGAGTCAGACAAAATGCAAATGTGTTGTATCCATTCTACTCAAAAACTTTTGTTTAGAATGTTGGTATAAAAATGAAATTGTGTGGAGTTTTCTTAGTGTGCATCTACACTGCAGAACCGACTGGTTCAAGACTGGGAAAGGAGTACGACAGGGCTGTATACTCTCACCCAACCTATTCAATTTGTATGCAGAACACATCATTCAATGTGTGGGACTTGACAAATCCAAGGCTGGAGTTAAAACTGCTGGAAGAAATATTAACATATGCAGATGATATCACTTTGATGGCTGAAAGTGAGGAGGAGATGAGGAGCCTTCTAACCAAGATGAAAGAAGAAAGTGCAAAAGCTGGGTTACAGTTAAACATAAAAAACCCCAAGATTATGGCAACCAGACTGATTGATAACTGGCAAATAGAGCGAGAAAACATGGAGGCAGTGACAGATTTTGTATTTCTAGGTGTGAAATCAGAAAATGTTTACTTCATAGGAGGAGATCAATGACCAAACCCGATCAAATAGTGAAACGTAGAGACATCACACTCGCAACGAATATCCACATAGTTATTAAAGCAATGGCATTCCCCATAGTTACCTATGCTGGACCATAAGGAAGGCTGAGCAAAGGAAGATAGGTGCTTTTAAACTGTGGTGCTGGAGGAAAATTGTGCCATCGCACCTGGGGGCTGTAACTCTTAGTGAAAGAGGCATGGATGTGACATCTTTCCCCCAGGGGATTGCTTCTTGCCCTCCTTTATGGAACTGGAACTCCCAGGGACCAAAACACTGTAGATAACTCAAAATAGGTTTTATTGTTCACAAAGAGTTATCCCTTTATGGCAATAAGCTGGAAGTTTCAAAGGGGATACAGGAAATATACATTACAGTTTCTGGTTGTCTTGGGTCCAAGGAGTTTTGCAGTTGAGAAGCTTTTCCAAGTTCCTCTTTCTCAATGGCTGTGAATATTGGAATAATCACAACCCCAATTCCAATGGCCTATATTTTGAAGGCACAAAGCCGTCCTCTGGCGCCAAAGAACCGGTTTGAAGGCGCTTGAGCCTTCTCAATGTCATCCAGGTTGATCTGAACATGAAGCATAAGTCTCAAGGGAAAGAAACTCATAATTGGTGCTGAGAGATAACTTAATCAAGGGCTTCAGAGCGAAGTCTCTTTCTCACATCCATCTGATAGAAAGTTTGATGGTGGAAGGAAAAAGGAAACACTGTCCTGCTCTCTAGGAAGAGGTGGGGTCAAACAATTGAGCAGGAGGAGCAATTTAACTGGTGCAAACAACACTGATTGACAGCTATAAATAACCAATCAATCCAGGTATACATTTACAGGGTAAAAAGGCAAAATCAGGCATGATCCAACAGTTCAAATCCTGCAATTTACAGTTCTACGTATAGGTGGCGCCACTCTCACCGTCACAACAATTCTGAGAGTGCCTTGGATGGCAAGAAGATTTAACCAGTCCATACTCCAGGAAATAAAGCCCAACTGCTCACTGGAGGGAAGGATATTAGAGGCAAAGATGAAGTACTTTGGTCACATAATGAGAAGACAATAATGCTAGAGAAAATGGAAGGAAAAAGGAAGAAGGGCAGACCAAGGGCAAGATGGGTGGATGGTATCCTTGATGTGACTAGCTTGCCTTTGAAGGAGCTGGGGGTGGCAACTGCCGACAGGGAGCTCTGGGATGGGCTGGTCCGTGAGGTCATGAAGAGTCAGAAGCAACTGAACGAATAAACAACACAGTGCAGAATTAATCCATTTCAACACTTCTTTAACTGCCATGGCTCAGTGCCATGGAATCATGTGAGTTGTAGTTTTATATGGTCTTTAACCAGCTGTGTCAAAGAGTGTTTATGTGTTTTTCTCTCTGTGTGTGTAGGAATTCCATACAGAAGGCCTTACATATCCCTGGAAAAGAGAAAACCATGCAAACATATTCAAAACAGTCCATCAGATGATTACTCCAGTGAGATCTTTTTCAAACTTATTCCCAGCCTGCCATTAAACAAATACATAAACTCCCAGCTCCTCTTGTCTCCTTATATCAGCAGACAGGAAGGATGTTTCATCAACCACCTTAAGAAATATGGCCGAGCTTGTACTGCAGTACCAAGCGAGGAGTAAATAATTAAACCTGCCTCCATGAAAAACATTCCGCAGCAGGGAGGGAATAAAGAATCTTCTTCGAGAGAAAATCCATTAAGTCACACAGTGAGGAATTAGGGGGGAGGGGAAGGCAAGCAAACCATCATAAACAGCTACACGGGAAAACGAAGGTTGCCTGTAAAATTAAGGGTTGAGGTCTGGAGGAGGGAGGGACAGAGGAAGGAAAGGAAAGCATTAGTAAAGAGGCATTGGTAGCTATCAGTAGGTGACAGCCATTTCCCAGTTCAAGTCCTCCCTTGGTACAGGTTTCTGAGAGATATATTTTACAAATCCCGCCATACCATTAATATGGCAGGCATGAAAGTCACTAATGCAAAAGCCAGTATACTGCATACACATTGTTCATCAGCTTTCATGCATTATCTAGTTGCTTTGCAGTATTTTGACGTCCATGAGTATAAACAATTGTGTTCTCTATATAAGGGCAAATCTACACCAGGCATGGGCAAACTTTGGCCCTCCAGGTGTTTGGACTTCAACTTAGCAGCTGTTAGGAATTGTGGGAGTTGAAGTCCAAAACACCTGGAGGGCCACAGTTTGCCCATACATGATCTACACAATTTTGACTGTCATGATTTAATACTATCAAAACCCTGAGTATTGTTTGGTGAGGCACCAGAGCTATTTGGAAGATAACGCTAAACACCTTGTAAAACTACAACTTCTACATTCCATTGCATTGAACCTTGGCAGTTACAGTGGTGTCAAACTGAATTAATGTCCCTTAGTTTGGGGGGGGGGGGGGCAAAATGTGGCCTGATGGCTACAAATGCCTTCAAGGTTACTTTTGTGGCCCTTGATCCTTCTGTACTTTCTGGGTTGCCCATTTCCTGACTCCCAAAAGGGTAAATTACTATACTAAATTACTATATATATTTATGTATAATCCAATCTCATGTATAGGTCAAGCACAGATTTTGGGGCCAAAATTATGGATTTCCATATGATCCATGGCTATGTTGGGGAAGCACAAATAAATGGTGCCTCAGGAGCTAGTTACCACTGGCTTATGCCACCATTTCCCTACCTAGGCATTCAAAAAGATGGCAAGAGTAGAGGCGAATCCCTACAGGAACACACAATAAAAGTATTCCCAACAAATGACCATCCAACCTCTGCTTAAAAACCTCCAGAGGAGGAGGCTCGCATCATGATCCAAGGTAGCATATTTCACTGCCAAACATTTCTTACCATCAGGAAATTCTTCCTAATGTTTAGGTGGAATCTCTTTCCCTGTCATTTTAATCTATTCCTCCATGACAGAGTCTCTTGAGCAGCAGAAATCAAGCTTGGCGCCTCCTCAGTGTGGCATCCATTCAGATATGTATGACTCTTATGTCCCAGCTCTAGCTTCTTTTCTCCAAGCTAAATATACCCTGGTCTCTCAGCCATTCTTCTCAGAGCTTGGCTTCCAAACCTTTGATAATTTTGGTCGCTCTTCTCTGGACAGTCTTCAGCTTATCAATATACTTTTTGAATTGTGGTATCTAGAACAGGACAAAGTATTCCAGATGAGGTTTGACCAAAGCAGAATAAAGTGGGACTTTCCTCGACTTACACACTATATACTCCCATTGACGCAGCAATGTATGTAGCACTAAATGTGATGAGCAGTCTTCATTGTTCCATTACAGAAAGTTATAATGGGAGAAAAATGTTTTCCATCCTATAGTCTTGATTTGGCATCTTCTGGATACAGGGAAGGGTTGTGGATGTAGCATATCTTGATTTCAGATTGTTAAATGTAGGCTACGCACTGCTACTATTAGGTGGATCTGTGGTTAAGCGACTGAACCCAAAGGGTGCTCACCAATGATTCCACTTCTTACTGGAAAGAAGCAACTAATGGAGTGCCACAGGGTTTAGTCCTAAGCCCAGTACTGTTCAACATTTATTTATTTTATTGATTTAGGAGATTTTTATACTGCCTTTCTCCAGGTGGAATAATAATAATAATAATAATAATAATAATAATAATAATAATAATAATAATAATAATCTTCATTTATACCCCACCACCATCTCCCCACCACCATCTCCCCAAGGGGACTCGGGGTGGCTAATATGAGGCCAAGTCCAACAATTACAATAAAGCAAAATAAAATACACACAACAGGAAATTACTCAAATAAAAAACAAACAATAAAAAAGTAATACAATAGGGTAAACACAGGATATTAAATAAAATAAAAAAGTTAAAAACAAAGAGTTGAACACAGTGGGCTGTGTTAAATACAGGGGTAAAATCATGTAACCCTGGGTGAGATAGGTAAATGGAATAGCTAGACCTTTTGCATGCACCTTTATTTTGAGAGAGCATGAACCTATGATATTTTCCTAACTTGCAAATGGGAATATTACGTTAAACAACTTAACAAACTAACAACGTAGCAAATACCAATTTGGAAAATCTGCTACATTGTAAGGACACTTCAACACATGCCTAAAAACCTGGGTTAAAAGGGGTGTGTGGCTAAATAACCTAAAGATGGCTCATGTCATCTTAAAATATATATCGTAACATAAAACCAAAGCTAAAAACAAATGATAAAAGTTCCAGGAATGCTCCATAGCATCATCCATATTGTAAACAATAAAGTAAAAAAATCAGTTTTAAATTCCCTGTATAATGGAGGCTGGATAGCCATCTGTCAGGAGTACTTTGATTATGCTTTTCCTGTATGGTAGGGGGTTAGACTAGATGGCCCATATGGTCTCTTCCAACTTTATGATTCTATGATTCTACTCTGTGTGTGCAGTATGTATGTGGGATCACTTTCTCCCATATCATCAGTTCTTCTGGGGGACATTAATTTCGGTAGCTGTTAACCAGATAACTTTTTCTTCAGCTGCCCCCAAATTGTGGAATGACCTGCCAGAGGAATTTTGACAGCTGGATATGACAGCACTAAAATCCAATCTTTTTAGACAAGCTTATCCAGATGTTTTGAAATTATGTCTTTTAAAATTATGATTTGATTGTTGCTAATATAATATAAATGTTTTTGAATTAATGGTAATGCTCTTTTAACTGATTATGCATTTTTAATTGGTGTTCATGTTTTTAACTGATGCTGTATTTTAATCTGTTGTTCTCAATGTCAATCCATAGAAAGAGGTGGGTAAGAAGTTAGTGTGTTGTTCTTTCCATTCTGAAAATTTCACTGATCCTTTGCATCAAATACTTGCCATTGCAAAGGCTATACTAGATAGAAACATCTCTTGATGAACCTGGAATCACAGTTTTCATCAAGTAGAAAGGTCATCCACTATCCAAAATCAGAAAGTACAAGTAACAATGTGGGGTCTTTCCTTTTTAAATAATGTGAGGCAGCAATGTTACTTGGATGGGTAATTTTGATGTTAGATCACTTGGTCAAATACTATTTATTAATAAAGGCACATGGAGAAATCTGAATATATTTTCAAATGATTTTAAAAATAATCATAATAATGTGTTCTTATTGAATAACAGCAAAAAAAATTAATGACCCCTCAATAGTAGTGCATTAGCAAATACAATATCAGTTTTGTCTAAAATACTTTATTATTAGAAATGTTTCTGCATACAACAACAGTCCTTTCCATTCAAATATAGGGGAAGCCAAATATAAATGGGATGGAATATTAGTTTTTAGAAATCCAGCTTTCAGACTGGAGAAGGCATGAATTGGGGAACCACAGAAGCATGTAACTTTGTTGCACACTTGCTCCTTGCACACAGTTGAACAAATCTAAAATCTGTCACCGTTACATAGCTCCACTGGCTGCCCGTCTGCTACCGAGAACAATTCAAAGTGCTGATTTTAGCCTATAAGGCCCAAATGGTTCTGGCACAGCTTATCTGTCAGAGATTATGATCATATGGGAAGGTCCTGCTCATGGTCCCACCTCCTTTGCAGTGCATTTGGTGGGAATGAGAGACATAGCCTTCTCAGTGGTGGCCCCTCAGCTATGGCCCTCCCTCCCCAGCAAAATCAGATCAGCCCCCTGACCTCAAAAACATGGCCCTGGGATCAAGCCTTTGGATAGTATTGCAGTGCAGTCATGACTGGAATATGTGCAATCATGACTGGAATGGCTCCTTTAGTATGATTTTGGTTTGGTTTTAATGTTTATATTGCTTTTTAATTTTATGTTTTAATGTACATGTTTATTTTATGTTTTTTTGATATGGCATTGAATTGTTTCCCCATTGTAAGGTCACTCTGAGTCCTCTTCAAGGTGAGGGCAGGGTATGAATACAGTAAATAAATTTTAATTTAGTTGTAATATTAGTATAGCACATTTTGAATTATATCTCCTAATGGTTCAGATTAAAATATGTACATGACCTCAGGTTTGTTTAATAATGGAAAGGGTTTTTTCTCCTTCAAAGCTTGCTTTGCGGTTTTCTTTTGTAATATGTGATTTCAGGTGCATCTACACTGCAGAATCGATGGAGTCTGATACTGCTTTAACTGCCAAGGCTCAATGTCATGGAGGCATGAGATATGTAGTTCAGATGTATCCTGAGTGAGATTTTTTTTTTTTTGGTTGAGTAAACATTAAATAATAAAAGGTGTATAAACAGGGGCATTTTAGTAGGAATTTGAAGTTTGATGTTGGCGACAGAAGAACAATTAAGTTTGATGTTGGCGACAGAAGAACAATTAAGACCTCCATTAAGATCTCAAGAGCTGACAAATGTAGAGGAAAGTAGTTTGCTAGGAACCTTGTGTTCCTGAAGTTGTCGGACTTTGTGTACAGGCAGTTCCCGAGTTACAAACATACAACGTACAAATGACTTATAGCTAAGAACATGGGTGAGACAACAGGAAATGAGAGAAATCTACCTCTTGGAAGAGAAATACACTCCTGGAAGAGTTATCATGGGGAAAGGTGTCTCCACTGAAGCTTTATCACCAATCCTTGTTTCTACAACAAGCCAAATTTTTCACACAGGGACAGAAAGGTGAAATCTTCTGAATAGGGCACTGACAGCAAAACAAACATCAGAGAGTGGGTTGTTGTGGGTTTTTTTGGGCTATATGGCCATGGTCTAGAGGCATTCTCTCCTGATGTTTCGCCTACATCTATGGCAAGCATCCTCAGAGGTAGTGAGGTCTGTTGGAACTAGGCAAAAGGGTTTATATATCTATGGAATGACCAGGGTGAGGCAAATGACTCTTGTCTGCTGGAGCTAGGTGTGAATGTTTCAACTGACCACCTTGATTAGCATACAATGGCCTGACTGTGCCTGGGGAAAACTTTTGTTGAGAGGTAATTAGATGTCCCTGTTAACACATCAGAGAGGTGTTAACTCTTCCCTATGCTATCCAAAGCTAATACACAGTTACACTTAAAAATGTACCTGTTCCGACTTACATATAAGTTTAACTTAAGAGCAAACCTACAGAAGTGATCTTGTTCATAACTTGGGGACCTCCTGTATTCATGTCATTCGGGTTTGTATGTCTTATGGATGACAGAAATGCTTCTGTGCAAGCACAAATCATGCAGCATTTACTCGTATATTTAGTTTTTGGTTCCATAGCAGCATAATAAAAGGAGTCATAAATAAACAGATCCAAAACCAAAAATCTATGCATATTTCCAAACATTAAATCTTGCTGTTATTACTCAACTTTTAAATAGCGAGTTCTCTGTCACTTTTTATGATAACACACAGGCCAAATAATTTCTTCTCCATCCAAAAACCCTTTAGGGCATGAAAGGCATTTCTGATCATCTGTAGGAGAGCAGCAAATGCACATCCATTCCAGATCTAATAAAACTGACTTGTTGAATGACATTATAAATGTCAAGCAGGAATGCTGAAATACAACAAATACATCTCTTTATTTTACTAGACACTAAAAATGCAGCCCATATACCGTTTACTGATGTTTTAAACCTGATTTTATCACAATAGAACCTGTTCTGTTAAATGGTTCATTATCTGTTTCATTTAGAACATTGCCAATAAAATATGGCTGAAAAAGAAATGTTTCTTTTTATGTTTAATGAGGTATCTGTTTGTGTTCTGTTGGAATATATGCAGGTATAGCCTTAAGCGTTCAGATGAGTGCATTGCCAAGGAGACAAAGCCAAGGTGTTTGCCTGCAATATTGTTTCTGTATAGCTGTGCTTAACACACACAAAAAAAGAAAGTGCTGATAGCCATTGGATATAGCATGGTTGGCACTGTTGACCTTGTTTTGGCTGTAGTTGTTTGTAGCATCCTGCCATTGGCATAATGTGTACATTATGTGCTCATCATGGAAGTTTCCATAGTCAGGTCTCAAAGGAAAATCCACAAAAGCACATCAAAGTTGGAGAGAAAACTATTGGAATTAGTGATGATCCACACCAACTACTTCTTATAGATTTCATTTCCACCACCAACACAATTTGGTGGAGTTTCCTTCTCTGTCAGGAATGCTTTGATTGTGTATTCTTGGATGGCAGGGTGTTGGACTTGATGGCTCTTGTGCATTCCTTTAAGTCTATGACTCTATAGATAAATAAACCTTGTCTAACTCAACAAAACATTTTGAACATTTTCTAAACATTTGCTAAATGTGAGAGAAATAAGGTTGAACAGTGTGAAAGGCGCCCACTACATGGCTACCAGCCTCCTCCCAGCAGACTCAAATCAAGGAAAAGCTTTATGAGAACTACCACTCCTATTGGCGTCCCCCCAGCAACAGCAAGAGTATCCCTCTGGGTAGTTAAACCAGGAAATCCCAATTGGATGGCCCCCCATGAGTGTCTTCCTCCAGGGGCAAACCAAGAATGGTCAACTTGGAAGTCCCTGAACAGACTCTGAAGTGGAATGGGCAGAACGAAAGACACCCTGGCAAAATGGCACTACCTAAAAGAATCCCACACCTTATGTGACTGTGGAGCAGAACAGATAACTCCGCATCTGTATGCTTGTCCACTATGCCCTGCTTCATGTACAGAAGAAGAATTGTTGGAGGCTACAGACAATGCCATTGCTGTTGCCTGTTTTTGATCAAAAGATATTTAGCCACCTGCACTCTTTCTATTTTTATCGGTTTTATACTAATTTATGCAATGCTTTTGATACGAAATAATAATATTTTCTAAACACTTCTTAAAAGTTTCTTCCAAAATGCAAGCATTTTGTAAAATTATTGGGTCTCTGTTGCCTTATGAAGATTCAGCTACCCTCAAATGCTTTAGAACAATGGTTATTCAAAGGGGTGGTCTATTAATTGGTGGTGGCCCTTGAGTAATCTCCTTCTGGTCTCTGCAAACCATCTAGAAAAGAAACAAACAGTTGTAGACACTGGGAACAAATGTGGTACCAATCCATGGTATATTGGGAAAGAGCTTAGAAATAGCCTAATGATATTGTTGCTGGGAAAATGAATCTCCCTCACTCCACTGCACTCTTTTGGTTGCATGTGATAATAAGTAGTTGTAGATCAGTTGTTCTCAACCTGTGGGTCTCCAGATGTTTTGGCCTTCAACTCTCAGAAATCTTAACAGCTGGTAAACTGGCTGTGATTTCTGGGAGTTGTAGGCCAAAACATCTGGGAACCCACAGGTTGAGAACTACTGCTGTAGGTAGATATTTTCAGCTACTAGTTATTCAAGAGGTGTATGCCATTATATAGAATATACCACGTGATAGATCCCTATCAGAATAGGTGAAAGTTTCCACATCACTATATAGGTCTGGAAGAATTACACAGGTCTGTTCCAACCCCACGAGCTCTCATTGGAAGTTATCATAATCTCACCAGGAACAGAGTTGATTTACACAGAAGAACAGTTAACAAGGAATTTAATAAAATAATAAAAAGTCCAAATTCAAACTTTTTGTGGGACAAAAGTATTTAGAAAGTATGTAGAAAAGGTTGGAGGTTTGACTCAATTGTGGTCTTTGCTTACTTTGTCTTCTTGCCGCGCCTTTGCTTCCTTGTTTTCTATGCACCTGTGATTAAGTTTCGCTTGTAATACTAACTGTTCAACTGCTCAACTCCAAGTCACTTTAGGTGTGAGAGAATTGGCTGTCTGCAAGGACATTGCCCAGGGGGTGTCCAGATGTTTTACCATCATTGTGGGAAGCTTCTCTCAGGTCCTCACATGAGGAGCTGACAGATGGAAGCTCACCTTGCTCCCTGCATTTGAAGCACCAACATTTTGGTCAGCAGTCCTGCCAGCACAACCCATTTCACCACAGGGGGTTTGGAGTTTCTCCAGTTGCTCCTGACACAAAAAAAAAACCAAAACAAAGCAAAAAAAATCCCTGCTCCACTTCTAAACGTGCAATATATTTTGCATCCTCATTCCTCCAGCAGCTTTTTGGCAATGGCTGGCTCCAAAGAAACCACTGGAACTGGCCTTGAGGCTTTCACCTCTTTGGGGGGAGGTCTTAAAGTGAAAGAGCTATGTTACCCACCCATAATCTATACCATAAAAGAATGAGCCATCTAACTAAGGGAATCCCAACTCAGGGAAAGTTGCATAGGTCTCTGTGGAGGCATGATAATAGCTTTTTAAACTATCACTCTCAGAATCTCTTCAGACAGCACACAATAACTTTAAGAGCTGAAGTACCTTAACCTAAAGGCTATAAACTGAGGATTGTTTTTAAGGTGGAGGGGATTCCACATTGGCAGGCAGTGTTACTCATTTTGCCTACTTGCATATACTTGCAGAGTGAGTACTTTTCCCATCCATTATCATTGAAACATCTATAAATAGGAAGATTCATGTCTACTTAGATGTGCAGTCCATATGTTCAGGCATAGAAAATGGTACAGGCAGCCTTTGTTATTCCTATGTGTTAGTGCCTGAGCATTTAGTACACATTTAGTTGGTTAATGCCTAAAGAGGTTTAAATGCATACAGTTTTGGTGATCCAATTTTGTGAGATCATTTCATGGGCGACTCAGCTACCCTAGCTTTGCCTTCAGGGTGTATGAGTTGATGGATCCCACAACTGTGATGGCACAGAAGGGACTGGAGTTATTTATAGGGCCACTAGCTGGCTGACACTCTCTCACCCATAAGTCAATCGAAACGTAAGTCTGTAGCTGAGATTGATTCATATTCACTTTGAATAAAGAAAGGAATTTATCATTTTTTTTGTTTATTCGTTCAGACTGGTTCTGATTTCTTGTGACCTCATGGACCAGCCCATGCCAAAGCTCAAATGTTCAGATGATTGCAATAAATCATAGAATCATAGAGTTAGAAGAGATTTTGTAGGCCATCCAGTCCAACCCCCTGCCAAGAAACAGGAAAATCACATTCAAAGTACCCCCGACAGATGGCCATCCAGCCTCTGTTTAAAAGCCTCCATAGAAGGAGTCTTCATCACACTCTGGTGCAGAGAGTTCCACTGCTGAACAGCTCTCACAGTTAGGAAGTTCTTCCTAATGTTCAGATGGAATCTCCTTTCTTGTTGTTTGAAGCCATTGCTCCACATCCTAGTCTCCAGAACAGCAGAAAACAAGCTTGCTCCTTCCTCCCTATGACTTCCCCTCACATCAGGCATGTAGGCAGGGGGGGGCCTTGGGGGGCTTCAGCCCCCCCCCCCAAATTCTCATGGTGGTCCGCGAGAAGGCCTTACTGGTACATTATTTAAACTGTTATGTTTATTCATATCATGATCTGATCATGCTCAATATATCCCATATGCATGGGGGTATTGGGGTAACGACACAAAAGGTTTGCTAAGGTAGACCCTCTTTCACTCAGACTCAGCCCCCCCCCCCCCCCCCCCCCCCCCGAATCAAGCTCAGCTCCCCCCAAAACAAAATCCTGGCTATGGGCCTGCCTCACATATTTATACATGACCATCATGTCTCCTCTCAGCCTTCTCAATTTTAACATCAAACATGATAGCGTATAACTTTATTATTTCAGTACTAAAGAAGTAGATCAAAAATAGTCAACACTCATGTTCTGAGTGCATTGTACAACCTTCCACAGACAATATTTCTGGGGGGCGCTGAGATGGTTGGAGTTTGGCCAGCAAGAACTGGATTCAGATGAATGCCCCGATGTTACTTTTTTTCAGGTCACCATGCTGAAATCATTACTTAGAGTATCTTCTAGAATAAAGTGCCTGAGGACAAAATGAGATAAAATGTTGTTTTCTACTTCACTGCCAAGCACCTTGCATGATCTAAATCTGATTAATAAATAGGTGCTTTATTGGGTGTGTTATGTATTCAAGTCAAAAGCTGACTCAGAGGGTTGTACATTATTTTTGCACTCCGTCTCATTTTGAGCGTATGATAGTAAAAGAAGTTAAACTCTAGCAAGAAAGGTGCCTCACACTGGAAGGCAAATGGCTGTGATTAATATCTTACATTTTTATAAAGGAGCTTTTCATGCCTAATGAGCCTGGAGTGTTTTACAAATGAGAAAAGGAGTGCTTCATTTACCAATAAAATGTGGCTGCAAATGGAAAAAACAGCAGCTCCTCTCCCTGGTGCAGCACAGTAATTTAGGAACCAGGGAAAGAAAGGTGTCATGTCTGTCTAACACCGCTGAAGAAAATTCAAGTCAGCTGGAAATAGGTCCTCACTTTAGCTACCTAATTGTATCAAGCAACCAAGTTTCATTTTAATGGGACTCAGAAGTGTCCAGTTTCCAGGGAGGTCAGGCTTCTCACTGAAGTTGCATTCATCAATTATTGTTTGAGAAAATGAAGTAATAATCACTTCAAATGCTGGGGAGGAGGACATTCTCTCACCAGTGTTGGAACAAGAATAAGAGGGCCTTTCATATAGGCAGGCCCTACATCTCAGAATCTGATCCCAGGTTTTGTGCTTTAAACTGGATTATATGAGTCCGCACTGCCAGATAATCTGGGATAAACAGAAAACCTGGGATCAGATCCTGGGATAAAGGGCCTGTCTGGAAGGACCCAAGGAGGAGGCACCCTATTATTCTTTGCCCTGGTGACCAGAGGCGGCCCTAGGTAAGCAAACGGTATTTTGCCCCCCCCCCCCAACCAATCATTGATATATATTTTCTGTTCGTCATGGGAGTTCTGTGTGCCATATTTGGTTCAATTTCATCATTGGTGGAGTTCAGAATGCTCTTTGATTTTAGGTGAACTATACATCTCAGCAGATGACACCACTCTGATGGCCGAAAGCGAGGAGGAGCTGAGGAGCCTTCTAATCAAGGTGAAAGAAGAAAGCGCAAAAGCCGGGTTGCAGCTAAACGTCAAAAAAACCAAGATTATGGCAACAAGAATGATTGACGACTGGAAAATAGAGGGAGAAAATGTGGAGGCCGTGACAGACTTTGTATTTCTAGGTGCAAAGATTACTGCAGATGCAGACTGTGGTCAGGAAATCAGAAGACGCTTACTTCTTGGGAGGAGAGCAATGTCCAGTCTCGATAAAATAGTAAAGAGTAGAGACATCAGACTGGCAACAAAGATCCGCCTAGTCAAAGCCATGGTATTCCCTGTAGTCACCTACGGATGTGAGAGCTGGACCTGAGGGAAGGCTGAGCGAAGGAAGATAGATGCTTTTGAGCTGTGGTGTTGGAGGAAAGTGCTGAGAGTGCCTTGGACTGCGAGAAGATCCAACCAGTCCATCCTCCAGGAAATAAAGCCCGACTGCTCATTGGAGGGAAGGATACTAGAGACAAAGTTGAAGTACTTTGGCCACATCATGAGGAGACAGCAAAGCCTGGAGAAGACAATTATGCTGGGGAAAGTGGAAGGTAAAAGGAAGTGGGGCTGACCAAGGGCAAGATGGATGGATGGCATCCTTGAAGTGACTGGACTGACCTTGAAGGAGCTGGGGGTGGTGACGGCCGACGGGGAGCTCTGGCGTGGGCTGGTCCATGAGGTCACGAAGAGTCGGAGACGACTGAACGAATGAACAACAACATACATCCCAGCATCCGAGTAATTACAACTCACATATGTCAAGGTCTGTTTCCCCCCTGTTTTTCCCCAAGAGCGCCTCAAGAGTGCCCCAAAATCAATTATACTGCAAATACTTACTTTGCGTAATGGGTTGAGCCGCCCCTGATGGTGACAACTGATTTCTTCAGTGCTAAAGTGATGGACCTGCTCCATATTTCAGTTCAACCTTTAAAGGAGCTATTCAAGATGTTCAGCCTTGCCCTCAAAATAGGCACCTTGAATATCCCCTTTATGTTCATACAAAAACCTAGGGCTGATTCACAGTCTCAACAGCAAGGAAGCCATCAGCTGCCACTTTTTTCCAAATGTTGTTGGATAACTGAAACAACAGTATGGGCAGTGATCTGATTGGCATATCAGACTAGACATAGGCAATTATTCCAATGGGAAGAAATTGCCTTGTCAGTCTCTCCTACATAGATAGGAGGAATTATCTCAATGGTAGAGTGCATATGCCACACACAAATGGTCTGAAGTTCAGGCTTGACTTCTCTTCTGAAAAAAAAAAATCAGGTGGCAAATGATATGAAAGACATTTATTGAGACTACGGAGAAGCATTGCTTTCATGAAAAGCCAGAAGACATAATCTGAACTGGTATAAGACATGTCCTGCGTTAGGACCCGTCAACCAAATGGTCATCAGCTCCCAGAGTCTTGCAATCCAGCAATGATGTAGATGGCATTTTGAGGATAGAATTGGGGCAAGTGACTAAAGATTCGGAAAGAATGTCATCCTATTCACTATTTTGTAAAACCTATGACACCAATATAACGTGTTGTGCTGACCAAAGAGTACTCTCTACAAGAAGTGTGGATTAGGGAGCCATATTGCCATCTCGGGGAAACTTGGAGGTCTACAATCTGCCCCATTCTCAATATTTTGATCCAATAAGTGCAAATCCAATACATTTTTGGATCTACTAAACTCCTTCCTCTTGAAAAAAAATCATCAACTTAAAATGGCTCTATAACATGAAGCAATGAATTCAGGTTGTCCCCCTCCCCTGGGCAAAAGATCCTACTGTTTACATTAGAAATATTAGTTTTTACTTTAAGAATTGTTCAACAGGGGAATAGACTGCTTCAGAGTGGGAAAAGTGTTTGGAGGCCTGTGTTTTCTGTGTGTCAGGAGCTACTTAAGAAACTGCAAGTCGCTTCTGGTGTGAGAGAATTAGCCATCTGCAAGAATGTTGCCCAGGGGACGCCGGATGTTTTACCATCCTGTGGGAGGCTTCTCTCATGTCCCCGCATGAGAAGCTGGAGCTGACAGATGGGAGCTCATCCCTCTCCCTGGATTTGAACCACCGACCTTTCGGTCAGCATTCCTGCCAGCACAAGGGTTTAAGCTATTGTGCCACCTGGAGGTCTGTAAACAAGTTGGATGGGCATCTTTATAGGGTGCTTCTGTTGAATGGGTAGTCCTGCACTGTCGCTGGTTGGACTAGATGGACCTTGTGGTCTCTTCTAACTACACGCTTCGCTATTGCAGCATAGTTATAATTGCATAATTTTACTTTATGTAGCCAGTGGTTTGAATGCTTTTAATACATCTTGAAGTTGCCTAGTTTAGGATGGACGTTTCCCATGTGACCAGATAAAAATGGAAGAAACTACTGGAATGCCCCTTCTTCTTGGCTGCCCTGTTTTCTGTTTATTTCTATTCTTGCTTGCTTTCCTGGAAGAGCTCTAGTAGGCAAAAATAGAATCCATAACTCTGTTGGATAGGATTTTAATAGCTTCTGATGGTCTCAGCAGAGAACCAAGATAGCTGTGCAACCTATTGGGGGGGGGGGGGAGGGAGTATTTCCCAGGCCAACATCCCACTAGCTGGCCCAAATCCTGACCTTCCAAACAACAATAAAGAGACCTTATAAAATTGAAGTAATGAGCTATTTTTGCCCATTTTCAAATTTGCTACCACTTTTAATATGTTTGCCCCATAACTGAAAATACATAAGTGCACCATTAACTTTAATAAACATACAGTTTAAAAGGCCCAAGATGGCCCTGGTTTCTAAAAGCATGTTCCGTGACCTAACTACTCAAAGAGTTTCTTCCTCCAAAGCAGAAACCACCCCTCCCACCTTCCTAAGACCTAGTACATGACTGCATGTTTATAATGGTTTTTATATATGTTTTTATATTGTTGACTGTTTTTAATTGCACTTTTATGAATGCATGGTAATGAATCATGCCAATCTGTAACCCACCTTGAGTCACTGTATGGCTGAGAAAGGCAGGCTATAAATGTCATAAACAAACAAACAAACAAACAAACAAATAAAAAGTAACAGCCCCAAAGAACTGGTATGTGCTCAGGTTACATTCCATGCAAAACAATACTGCTCCCTTTCCAACATAGAACCTGTCCAATTCTTTGCAAAAAGGCAAGATCTGATTTATTGATATTTGCAACTTTATAGAAGAGTATTTCCAATCCATCTGGACCTCGCTACGTTGGGGGGGGGGGGGGGGGGGAAGAAGGGAAGAAAGGAGGGAAGGGCAGGCAATTTGGTCAATAAACATTCAGATTTCATAACACTATAGACAATTGACCTATCTCTTCTCTTTATTATGTATTTTGTGTTGTCTCTCTTTAAATATTTTGTATATATAGAGAGAGAGAGGAAGAGAGGGAGGGAGAGAGTGCTTATGCAGATTACCAAGTATTGAACTTTTTAATTAATAAATTATTCATCACTGTCCACCTTGAGACGTTTGATTATATTCGTTGCTCTCTAGTTTTTCCTTCTCTCAAGTCCATTGACTCTGCAGTATAGCCCACTTCTCTTGCTATGGAGGAAAAGACTGTGTGAGCGAGAATGAGATAATGAGATAGAAATATTCCAGCACTATTACTCAGTTTCCTGGTGAGGTAGGTTCTGAATCTAACATCAGAAGAGTCTTAAGGAACAAATGGAGAACCACAACCATGAGCCACATTTGGCTTGTGAACCAGAAGTTCCCCATCCTTGTATTGTTGCTTGTGTGCATGTTCTCCCTGTGTGTATATTGATGCACATGTGAAGTTAGTGTTCAAGGCAAATGGGAACAGTAGTCCCTTAGATTTATCATGGCTATAAGGAAGTAAAGACTATTACTGAGGACCATTCCAGGTTGAGTATGAGTATCCCTTATCCGAAATGTTTGAGACCAGAAGTATGGTCTTTAGGATTTCATTTTTGGAATTTTGGAATACAGGCAGCCCCTGAGTTATGCAAAACTGACTTACAAATGATTCATAGTTAAGAATGGGGGAAAGGGTGTCTCCACTGAAGCTTTCTCACCAATCCTTGTTCCCACAACAAGCCAAATTTCTCAAAATCCAATAATTATGGGGACAGAAAGTGAAGTGAAATCTTTTGAACAGGGCACAGACAGAGAAACAAAAACTGCAGGGGTATTAACTCTTCCCTATGCTACCCAAGTGCCCTTCCCCCTCTCTCTATATGGCTGAAGTTACACTTAAAAATATACCTGTTCTGACTTACAAACAAATTCAGTTTAAGAACAAACCTACAGAACCTATCTTATTTATTTATTTATTTACTTCACTTATATACCGCAATTCTCAGCCTACTGGCGACTCATTGCGGTGTATCTTGTTCATAACTTGGGGATTGTCTGTACTAGTATTTGCGTATACATTTGTAATATGATGGTTTGGAGATGGGACCCATGTCTAAACACAAAATTCATTTAATTTTCATATACACTTATATGCATAGTCTGATGGTATTTTTTTACAGTATTTTTTAATAATTTTGTGCATGAAACAAATCTGGTATACCTTGAAGCATCAGAAAGTGATGGTGATGCTCTCTGAGCCACCCATGTGGACAATTTTGGTTTTTTTTTTGAGTATTTTTGATTTCAGGATTCTGGACACTCAAACTGTATAAAGCTATACAGAAATTCAATATACTATGAAAGTTGGAAGAATTAAAGGTAAGTTTGAAATATTTGCAGGGACATCTGCTGCCTCTCAGTATTGATTCGAATCTGTTGCTATCACATCTCCAAGGCTGCCATAAAAATGCATAATATTAGTATTGGTGCAACTGATATGTCCCATGTTTAGTTTGGAACATATCCTATTTATTTGTCTTCTTGATCCATCACTGAAGATGGATAGGCTGGTTGAGACATCCCCCATCAAGCTCTATTTCTAATGTCCTAGTTCCTGAACATAAGAATCTTGCCTATGGCATTAAGCGTAGTTTGTGGCTTAGCCTTGTGATGTGCTGGTTTTTCAATAAGAGAAAAGATTTCCTTTGGAGTGCAGGAAAGAAACTAAGAGCTTCCTTCGTGGTTCACTATTCTGCTTCTATAACAACAAGAAAGGATCTGTTGTCTGCTCTCTTGGAGTCGGCTGACAGCCGTGAACTCTATGCAAGGCTGCCAAACGTCTGTCTTTGACATTTCCTGATCCAAGCAAGCTGTCGTTTCTCTCCTTGAATATTAATTACTGCATCACGAATGCTGCAGTTCAATATCACTTGAAGACTCACAGGTGATAAATCATATATAGGAGAGCAATGATGATAATGCAGTCCAACAACCAAAAAAACCCATTAAAATTAATTGCTTTCTGCACTAGGTAACTGCTTTCACTATTGCCATCAGCAAGGATGCTTTTCTATCATTGACTAGGTGGGCTCCATCATAAAATATAGAGATTGTTTCCGTGGAAGATGGCAGCTCCCAAATGCAAATTTGATTCACAATCCAAATTTCAGAAATGGTCCAATGTGTTATTGTTATGCTGTTATTTGCAGTCAAGTCAATTTTGACTTGGGTGGAAATAACGTAAATAGCATGCGCTGTTGACTATATTTCAGGTGAAAGAAATGGGAAAACCTCCTCTGAGTATTCCTTACCCAAAGAAACACTATCAAATCCAAGCCCATTTAGCTTTATCTCCATTTGTTAAAATATCAGCTAAGAGAAGATAAGGCATTCAAGGTTATAATTACAATTAGGGTTATTCCAGTAATTAACAAATGGATTCCAGCATCAGATTTATGATATCTCTTCTTCTGTTAATAGTGTGCATTCTTCATTTGCAGTATGCAAGCTAATTCATAATCACGGCATACCAAGTAAAAAGAAACATTTCCTCTCTACAGAAAATGTATTTGCACTTCTTACCACTAGATGTCTGCCTGCTGTGTTGAAATGCTTCTACTAGGGCTCTGGGAACCAAGTCAGAGCAAACCAACCCAGAGCAATGAGGGGAAGAACAAAAACAAACAAAAAACACATTGGGTTGCTGTGAGTATGGCCATGTTCCAGAAGCATTCTCTCCTGACATTTCGCCCACATCTATGGTAGGCATCCTCAGAGGTTGTGAGGGCTGTCAGAAACTAGGCAAGTAGGATTTATATATCTGTGGAATGTCCAGGGTGGGAGAAAGAACTCTTGTCCGCTTGAGGAAAGTGTGAATTTTGAAATTGGCCTGTTTGTTTAGCATTGAATAGTCTTACAGCCTCAAAGCTAAGAGGCTAAGTTGCACGAACTGTCCCATAGAAAATGGTAATTCAAATGTTCATTAGCAATAAGAAGTTGTATGCAGTATAGGTTTACCAGATAGTTGGTGTTCATCTCTAGTAACAACTAGCTCTTTCCCAGCTCTTCCTTTTAAAACAAACTTCAGACCTCTTTAACACATATTCTGGAATTATTTTATTTTATCTGTATTGAATTTAATCACCATTTCCATGAGTAGCAGTTCTGTACTATGAGGTATAACAGTGGATACATCTACACTGAAGAATTAATGCAGTTTGACCTCACGTTAACCACTATAACCCAATGCTATGGAATCATGAGAATTGTAGTTTTACAAGGGCTTTAACCTTCTCTGCCAAATAGAGCTGGTGCCTCACTAAAGTACAACTCCCATGATTCATGGAATTGAAAGTAGTGCCAAACTGCATTAATTCTAGCATGGATGCAAATTGGGAAGAAATTACAACTTGCAGGCTCTCCCCCCCCCCCCTCTCTCTCTCTCTTTCTTTCTTTCTTTCTTTCTTTCTCTCCCAAATAAGTTGGCTGTATTGGTTTAAGGCTCATGAGAAATGAAAAAAGTATGTGTGCACATGAGAATAGTCTTTAATGTGAGGGTTTCTTAAATGTTTTCTATTTGTGACCCCTTTCTGCCTGAGAAAATTTTATGTGATCCCAGGCATATATATATATATATAGGGATAAAATCAATCATTAACTGGTGATAAATCAGCACTTGCAACATTTGATAAACAGTCTGATTTTACCTTTTTATGAAGGACAACAGAAGCATTTTCTGCAGAGTTCACTGTAAACACTGCAAGTTGTTGCTAACAGGCTCATGCAGTTTTTAAAACAGTCATTAGGTGGCATTCTGAAAACTTTGACTTGTTCCAAAGTATTTGCAACATTGAGCTTAATGGGACTCTATCTGGAGTCAGGACAGTTTGAGAACAGCTTCTTAGGGTATGTACAGCAGTGCCTTAGGGTATATATAGTACTCCCTCAATTAGAAGATAAAATGAGAATCCATACATGGCTAGAAAAAAAAATCTGTATCACCTCCCATTCTAGGAATTTCTACAGCAAGTAGAGAAAGGGTCATTACCTGCTGTCATACTTACTGAAATAAGAGATAGTGGGGTTTGAGTGCTGGGCATGGGATTGTAGTTTGGTGAGGTACCAGCCCTCTCTGGCAGTCAAGGCTAAAGACCACTCGTGATTCCATAGCATTCATGAATTGCAATTAAAGTGGAATCAAACTGTATTAATTTTGGAGTGTAGATGCACCCTGGGTGAATGGGCAGATTACACTCTTTCATCCTCAGAAGAAAACAATAGCAAACTCCTCTGAATAAACCTAGCCAAGAAATTCTCACTGTAGGTTCATTTTTAGGTTCCTATGAGTCAGAAGTGACTAGAAGGCAACACAGGTTTCATCTGCAGAAGATTTAACACTTCTCCAATTTAGTATGGATCTTCCCGGATCCGGCACAACAGAGTTATTTCTGGAGTCATACCTGTGGAATTCCAGACTGAGAAAAGAATAATTGAATTCCAGTGCACATGAATCTGTTGTCAATAAAAGTGGCTATTGCTCTGTGCTGAATGAACTGCTTTCAGCTGTGTGTCCTTTGGCATGTTTTATTTTTCATCAACAGTGACAGCTCCTGGCTGATAATTGTTTTTCTTAAAGTCTAAATATTGATGTGAATATGTGTTAATTTGTTGTTAATGGAAAATAATAGCCTAATCAAAATTCTGCAGAACTAGTTAAATGCACTATTGATCTTTGTTTTTAAGTTTTGTGCTTTGCAGGGAATGTTTTGTTTTTAAACAGTAGCAATATGTTGAGCAATATACTGAGATTTTTTTGCACCCAGTTTGTTTCTCTGAGTGGTTTGCTGACTAGGTGATACATTTTGCATGGTAAGCAATAGAAAGATTAGACTTTGGGTGGCAAACCTTTGTTCCTTTAGTTAGAACTGTCCCAATCCATTACCATTGGCCATGCTGGATAGGGCTTAGGGGATTTGCAGGGCCAAATTACTGGGCAACTAAAAATTCCCCATCTTTGTATTGGATGAATACAGGTATACCTCAGTTTTCAAAGTAGATATGTTACTAAGCACTATATGGTATCAGAGGAAGGAATAACAAGAAAGCAATAGTGATGTTACTACATCACAAAAAAAGAAAGCTGCTATACAGAAGCCATTTAATTCAAAACTAAAACATCCACATGTGAAAGTAAACATACAGGTCAGATATGCCTTGCTTAACTAAACAAAACATCTTTTAACATTTTCTAGACCTTACATGAAAGTTTATTCTAAAATGCAACCATAGATTACTTTTCCTTTCACCAAACTCCACTTTTGTTTTATTATTTCCATTTCAGTGATCAGACCTAAAGATCTATACTATTTGAACCTGTTGGAGAGAGATGTGAAGGAGACTTGGCCTGCTTTTAACCTTTATCTCTGTTTTTCATTCTCAGTAAGGGATTCTATTGTCAGCTGCTCTTTACTTGCCATGGCTATAGTAGCATCAGATATAATAGAATCATATTATTTCCCAGCTTTATTGCATTATTTACTGCATGCACATAACACCAACATTTTAGGGGTGCATCTTCACTCTAGAATCAATGCAGTTTAACACCACTTCAATTGCTATTGTTTAATGCAATTGAATCATGGGAGCTGTCATTTTACAAGGTCTTTAGCCTTTTCTGCTCAATAGTCTCGATGCTTCACCAAACTACAATTCCCAGAATTCAATAGCATTGAGTCATGGCAGTGAAAGTGGTGCCAAACTTACCTAATTCAACATTGTAGATGCACTCAGTGTTTCTCCAGTCCTGCCTCACTGTCCTCCAAATGCTTATTGTCTTTCATTTGTTCTGCATTGCTGCATCATATCCCAATATTTAGAAATAGGTGGGGTATAAATGAAGAAAAGCAACCAATCAATAAATTAGAATGCCAATGTAATGGTTTCATAAAAAAACAAATGTTCAATAGCTTCTAGGCCTCAAGGTTGTTGAGATAATTATAGCAACATATTACCAACCTGGAAAAGGAAGTTTAGATGAGCATTATCTATGTTTAAAATAATCAATACAAAATAAGTACATATAAGAAGATGTGTAGGGTAAAGCTACAACACAGAAATGCTGCTTTTATTATTTGTAAAGCATCTTTTCTAACATTGCAAATATGGAAACCAGGACATATGTGTCCAAGAAACATCCATGTGTGGTCAAGATGTCAAATGCTATTAATGGGGAAGATCACAAAGCTAGGAATGGCTGTAATAATTTGCTTTTGTCTGAGCCTACTGGAAAGGGCAAGGTTCTGTCTTCTACTTGTCTCTCATACTGGGTTAATACAATAGAAACTAGTTAGGAAGTTTGGTCCCAGCAATGACCCTGAGGACAAAGGGGGAAAGTGGGAGAAATAGAAAGAAACTGTGACATCTTAAGACCAGGTGAACAAGTGGGAAGGCAGAGGGTTAATCAGGACTATCCCAGCCATCTCAGGACAGTTGGAAAGTATGGAAAGGTTCATAGTTTTAATATCTGGCTATTCTATTCATGTTAGGTTAGGTCCTATCTACATCTGCCATATCATCCAGCTTCTGAATCCAGATTATCTGCTTTGAATTGGATTATATGGTGGTGTAGATTCATATAATCCAGTTCAAAGAAGATAATCTGGATTCAGAAATTTAGAATTATAGAATTGTAGAGCTGGAGGAGACCCTAAGGTCCATTAGCTCAACCCACTGCCATGAAGGAACATCCAAGCAAAAGCACTCCACCCAGCCTCTATTTAAAAAATTCCAAAGAAGGGTATTCAACCACACCCCAAGGCAGGGTATTCCACAGTTGAACAGCTCTTACTGTCAAGAATTTTGTTACTAAAGTTTAGGTGGAATCTCTTTACCAGTATTTAAAGGAAACCTTTCAAAATTAGGATGGTGTATGCCTTTAATTAGTAGTTTACTAGTACCACAACCTATTTGGATTTCCTTTGGTTGTACTTGAATAGACTGTGTAATGCTGAGTCTCCATCATCATGTGACTGGACTTAACACTGATGTGTCTAAAGAAGTGTGTGAAGAAAAGTGAAATTCATCTGGGATTTCTTCTCCATATCTTTTATGCTCTAAAATAGGTAGCAGTAGCAAGAGTAAACTACAAGAAAGCAGTTAGTGTAAACTCAGCATGTGGCACACATAAGTGATAGTGGTGTTATGAAAATACTTCTGTTGAGGTTCTTGGATAATTTAATGGAAATTTGCTATTCTGGTGCATTATATTGAAACTGGAGTGTGCGGAAGGGGAAAGAGATACAGACTCCCAATGCTAATCATTTTCCAAAGTAGTTATTGTGCCTGACATTTCCTTTCAAGGCATATTACTATGGTAATTTTTGTTCAGCCCAACACCTTCCTAGAAATGCAGAGCACTATGTAGAATAGTAAGGTAACACTGCATGAATAATTTTATTATTGCCAATCAGTATAATTATCCTCAGCAATAACTGCTGACTCTGAAAATTCAACTGTAATGTAAATAACAGAGCATTCTCATGTTTTCTTCCTTTTTTTTCATTTTTAACCCCTTCTTGGTTATATTATCATTCTTAGCTGGGATATTTTTCTGGAGAAGCTCTTAAAAACTATTACTGCAGTTTAATTCAAATCACACTGTCAGGAAAACAACAGTCTTCTTTCAGAAGATTCACAAGTAAACATTTTCATGTTGTTCAGAAGGTTTCATAGTGGGATCCCAACACACTTAGTCCTGGGACCAAGCATGCAACTATGCCGGACATGGGTAAACTAAGGCCCGTGGGCCAGACATGGCCCTCTGGACATTTATGTCCGGCCCTCCTATTTTTCCCCATCCTCTGCATCCTTATGCCAAAAGGACAGGGGAGGACGTCACGCCTGGAGTGCTGTCAGCCACCACATGCCTACCTCAGACCCTCCTCCCAGCATAAGGAAGGGATGAGCAGCCGCATCCTTATAGTGAGAGAATGACCCAAGAAAGAATGGCAGGTGGTGGCTGAGAGGGCTCCAAAGCACTCACAGTCGCCACATGTCTCATCCTCCTCCTGGCATAAGGTTGGGGTAAGCAGCCCAATCTTTATGCTGGGAAAACAGCCCGAGGATGACGTGCCCCTGCTCAAGCCTTCCTTGACCCCTCCCAGGCCCTTCCTCCTGAGTCTGTAATGAGGCCCCAGGGCAAAAAAAGCTTGCCCATGCCTGATCTGCACTATGTAGTCTGACACCACTTTAACCATCTTGAGTTGCCCCTGGCTGAGAAAGGCAGTATACAAATGCGGTAAAGGAATAAATAAATAAATAAATGGCTCAATGCTGTGGAATCCTGGGATTTGTAGTTTGGTGAGCATGAGCTCTCTTTGGCAGAGAAGACCTTGTAAATTACTCTGAGCTCTGCTTGATACTTGTGTATGAATTGTGCCAGGAGAAGAAAGGAAAGGAATAGGAAGCAGCAATGCTGGCAAGGAATGAATCCAGACAATCTGAGGCTCCTTTCCACACCTCTGAATAAAATTCCACATTGTCTTCTTTGAAGTGGGATATATGACAGTGTGGCCTCAGATAACCTAGTTCAAAGCAAATATTGTGGGATTTTCTGCCTTGATATTCTGGGTTATATGGCTGTGTGGAAGGACCCTGAGATCCACCGAGAATATACTTCCTGAGCTTGTCCCTTCCCCTCCAGGATCTTGGAGTAAGCAATGATTTCTGATGTTGTTTCCAAGCTTTTTGCAATTTATTACAAAATAAAAAATGGCAACAATATACAGATTTTTTTTGCCAGACTTCCAGGTCTTGTCCTCAGTTGCCAGACACAAAGTGTAAAAGTGTAATTGCAGTTTAATTGTGGCCTAACGTGCTGCTTTCTTGGGATGTTTCAGTGCTTTATCTTGTCGGAATTATCGTCCCATTTCATTTCTCTCTGAAATAAGGTGAACTAGAGATATATCTTCTCAATTGGTCAATAGGGATGAGAATTTCAAGAAAGCCCATTACAAACACTGAAATCCTCCTGATGATGCAAAAGAGTGTGGGGTGGATGCCAAATAAAAATGACCTGGTGAGTCTCAAATAATGACTTCAGCATAACATTGCCCGAAATTTTGAATTTTCCAATAAAAGCTTGACAAGAAATGTCCATCTGGACCACGTGTCTCCCAATTAAGGCTGAAAGGTTATACCTCTCTCTTCCAGGGTTGCTCTCGAATGATTCCATGGCATTTGTTTCCTAATTGCTGTCAATTTGGCTTCCACTTATGGCAGTCCCATGAATGAGAAGCTTCCCTTTTATTAACAGCCCCGCTGACATGATTTGCAGTTTTATGGATACCATTGTATTCCCACAACTGTATGAATATGCTTTGTGCCTGAGGTTTTAACACTGTGTGGTACTGAAAAAATGGGTTTAAATCCTCAAAAGTTCATTCAGAAATAATAATAAAAACAAATAAAATCTTAAAGGTGATGAAAATTGCCGCCCCATTCCTTTCTCCCTTATCCCTGCTAAACCCAGTGCCATGGCTTCCTTGGTTGAGTATATACAACTATAATTTTGTCTTTGCCTATTTCCTCCCACTCCCATACTGTGAGTCATGTCTCACAATATGACCAAAATATGACAATGTCAAGCTGGCCGTTTAGGCTTTTTCGGAGAGTTCAGGCTTGATTTTGAATGACTATCACCTATTGAATGAATCCTTATGTCTTAATTGCATTACATCAAGACCAGAATGAAGTTCAAAGAAAATAGCGCACAAATCTGAAAGAATTATATCTTGTAAACCACACTGAGTCCCCTTTGGGGTGAAAAGAGCGGCATATAAATGTAGTAAATAAATAAATAAATAAATGGAGTGGTTTAAACCCCTGTGCTGGCAGGACTGAAGACCGACAGGTCACAGGTTCAAATCTGGGGAGAGGCAGATGAGTTCCCTCTATCAGCTCCAGCTCCTCATATGAGAGAAGCCTCCCACAAGGATGATAAAAACATCAAATCATCTGGGTGTCCCCTGAGCAACGTCCTTGCAGACGGCCGATTCTCTCACACCAGAAGCGACTTGCAGTTTCTCAAATCGCTCCTGACACGACAAAATAAATAAATAAATAAAAAATAAATACATTTTGCTTGATAATCCATGGTATCCACAGAACTCTCCTTTGGCACCACATTTCAAATGAGTTAATTTTCTTTCTATCAGCTTTCTTAATTGTACAACTTTCACAACCATACATAGAAATGGGAATATGATTGCATGGATGATCCTGATTTCAGTATTAAATGATATATCTTTATTATTTATTTATTTATTTATTTTTTATTTACAACATTTCTACCCCGCCCTTCTCAACGCCCAAGGGGGGGGGGAACTAAGAGCGGCTTACACTGGCAACAATTCATTGCCACAAATATCACAATATAACAGCAATATAAAACCATAAATAAACAATAGATTAAAAATAATAAACAGTAATTATCACAATCATGTAACTGTTTCCATTATTATAGCAATCATATGGTCCAATTCGATGTCCAAAGTGCCATCATGCCTGCCAGCCAAAGGCCTGGTTCCAAAACCATGATTTCAGATTTTCCTAAAGGAAAGGAGGGAAGACGCCAACCTGATCTTGCTGGGGAACAAGTTCCACATGCAGGAGGTCACCACCGAGAAGGCCCTGTCCCTCATCCCCACCAGACATGTTTGTGAGGCTGGTGGGACCAAGAGCAGGGCCTTCCCGGTGTCTCTTAAACTATAAGGTCGAACATAGAGGGAGATACATTCAGACAAGTAAGGTGGACTGGAGCCATATAGGGCTTTATAGGCCAAGACTTTGAATTGTGCTTGGAAATGGACCGGCAGCCAGTGGATCTGACATAGCAGGGGGGTGGTATGTCGCTCCGGTGAGTAATCTGGCTGCCTCCCATTGGATTAGTTGGAGTTTCCGAATAGTCTTCAAAGGCAACTCCATGTAGAGTGCATTGCAGTAATCTATTCAGGATGTAACTAAAGCGTGGACCACAGTGGCCAGATCAGACTTCCCAAGATATAACTTTAAACTTGAGCATTTTAGCTGCTCTTCCTAGTCCTCATCTTCTTCCAATTTCCATTTTGATTCATGATTGAACCAAGATATACAAAGCTTTAACCATTTCAGTGTATTCATCATCTACTTTAAGGTTACCTAAATTATCTATATTTGGTACTCTTTTTCTTAACGTTCAGCTGTAAACCTGCCTTCGCACTTTCTTCCTTGGCTTTCCTCCATAGTCATTCCAAATCTGCTATTTTCTGCTAGCAGTATGTGTCATTGGCATATCTGAAATTGTTGATGTTCCTTCCTCCAGTTTTCACACCTACTTCCTGAGTTTAATCCAGCTTTTAGTATGATATGTTCGGTCTATATATTAAACAGATAAAGTGCTAAAATGCTGCTATATCTGAACTCTCCCCCCCCCCTACTACCACCACTACCCAACAATGTAAAACGGTTCTGTTTCTCTATATTTCTCCATATGACCGCTTGTTCTGAGTAGACAATACATCAGGACAATCAAATGCTGCACAGCAATTTCTTTAGAGTTATCCATAGAGTTTAATGCTCTGATGCTTTGATATAATATACAAATTTCACTGGATGGTTTTCTTCTAAAACTATTTGGTGCGTTCCATTATCCAGCGCGTTTTCCTTTTCTGGACATCTGGCATTTCTAACTCTGTATTTGGTAAAATTTTGAGTTTGATGTTACTTGTTGAGTGTTGGAAAAAGATTCTTAAAAAACTGTTGGAAACTCTTTTATCCATGAAACTGAATAGGGGATTTGGGACAAGCTGCTCTCTCTCCACTGTGGTCTGACCTGGAATACTGTGTCCAGTTCTGGGCACCACAGTTGAAGAGAGATGTTGACAAGCTGGAAAGTGTCCAGAGGAGAGCGACTAAGATGATCAAGGGTCTGGAGAACAAGCCCTGTGAAGAGTGGCTTAGAGAGCTAGGCATGTTTAGCCTGAAGAAGACAAGGCTGAGAGGAGACATGATGGCCATGTATGAATATGTGAGGGGAAGTCATTGGGAGGAGGGAGAAAGCTTGTTTTCTGCTGCCCTGGAGACTAGGATGTGGAGCAATGGCTTCAAACTACAGGAAACGAGATTCCACCTGAACATTAGGAAGAACTTCTTGACAGTGAGAGCTGTTCAGCAGTGGAACTCTCTGTCCCGGAGTGTGGTGGAGACTCCTTCTTTGGAGGCTTTAAAGCAGAGGCTGGGTGGCCATCTGTCGTGGATGCTTTGAATGAGATTTCCCTGCTTCTTGACAGGGGTTGGACTGGATGGCCCACGAGGTCTCTTCCAATTCAAGGATTCTATGATTCTATGAAAGGAAGGTAATAATTGAACCTTCCTTAAATATGCCTTATTGGAGAAAGCCTATGAGCAGATTGTCATAAATCAGAATCAACCCAAACGCATAGAACATCATAGCAATAACATTTTTTTTCATGTCAGGAATGACTTGAGAAACTGCAAGTCGCTTCAAGTGTGAGAGAATTGCCTATCTGCAAGGACATTGCCCAGGGACACCCAGATGTTTTACCCTCTTCTGGGAGGCTTCTGTCATGTCCCCACATGAGAAGCTGGAGCTGACAGACAGGAGCTCACCCCACTCCCCAAATTTGAACTGCAATCCTGCTGGCACAAGGGTTTAACCCATTGCATCACTGGGGGTTCCATAAAAAGTATTAAAGAAAGTGAATTGAACATTTAATGGTTTCTCTCTCAATAAACTGATGAATTGTATGAAGCAGATATCTCTTCCATTTGTCCTGGATCTCATGTGAGTCTGCTTCATTCAATTTCCCCAAGAAGTGGTCGCTGTAGAAATTCATACCTGTCTCCTCCCCCATTTCTCGGTTCTTCCCCTTCCTGTAATAATGGGAATATCAACCAGTTTTCTATGAAGAGATTTGATGGTTGGGGAAATAGAATGACATGACTGGAAAAGAAAAAGTTGTGGAGAGTTTTCACCTGCATTTTCTATCATGTCAGATTTTGATACCACATAAACGTTCTCCAGATTATAATCTGGTAAACCTAAATTGGTTCTTTTTTTCCAAACAGCGTTGTGTCATATCAATTCTATTGACTTAGTTCAGTCTATTCCAGGATGTCTGTGTGCAACATAAAAACAAAGCATCCTGAATACCTAATCTTGCTTATGCTTTTGTTTGGCTCCTCATAATACCTGTTTTTAGTTTTTTTTCCTCCTCCATTTTCTATTTTGAATGAGCAATAACAGCAAATAAATTGGGAGCCATTGTAAAATCTGACTGTGGGTGGCATAACAGAATCACAAGCACACCTTATCTTGAGTGCATTGTTGTTAGGCTTTTATTACCCACTTATTGTGTTACTGAATCTATTTTTGTCCCAGCACCCTACCTTTCCTTCCCTTGTTGCTTTGTGTTTTTTTTATTGGGGGGGGGGGAGAGATAATCCTTTGTGTAGTTTTGCTAGGAGAAGAAAAATAAAAATAAGTGTGGGTTTTTTCCTTGTCACTAGTGACATTCCTAACATGAAAGGAGTTTCGTAACAAAGACTGAATGGATTTCTTTATTTTACTGCAGCAAAAACTCGGGTGGCTTTGCTTTCATTCAAGTATTGAAAGATTGGGGGCTAAGGGAGGGAAATCACATTTCTTTAATACAGTACGGTACCTATCAGTGATGTGATCTTCGGTTCGTCCCACAAGAGAATCAATGTCTGGTTCATTACCCGCAAGGCAAAACTCACCATCCCTGTCTCTCCCATGTTCGTTGACCTTGTGCAGGGACAACCTTACTCTGTCTGCACACAATCATTATCTCTTGTTTCAGACAGTCAGGCAGTGCCAGAGTTAGAACTGAGTATCTACAGCTCTGTTCACAGTAGATTTATATTATAGGCCATTAGAGCTACAAGCTACAGCATGCATCCCATGGTTTATATGGTACAGCACTGGCATAACTCCTGATGTATGCAGAGGGGTCTATCACATCACAGGACATCTGATCTTCTTTTACCATATTTTCTAATAAAGCTTCAAGCCTTTTGGTTCCTGAACTATCCTGATAGCTGGGGGAGTGTCTTATCCAGTTGGTGTGTGTGTGTGCCTTCAAGTTGCCTGTGGATCTATGGCAACTACATGTATTTCATAGGGTTTTTTTTTTAAGGCAAGAAATATCCAGAAGTATTTTGTCAGTTCCTTCTTCTGAAATATAGCCTATGCAGCACCTGGTATTCTTCTCCATTACCATCTCATTGTTGTTGTTTGGCTTCAAGTGATTTCCTACTAATGGTGATAGGATTTATGACAACCCAGTCACAGGGTTTTCTGGGACTGAGAAACCCAGGGTTATCTAGTATATTTCCATGGGGAATCAGGAGTTGTAAATGTTGTTCTAGTATATGAATAAATACTGAATGTGAATTATTTATTTATTTATCATGTCAGGAGCAAACCAAACAGTTGTATTGCATTTTTAACAAACAAACAAACAAACAAACCACAAAGTTTGCAGGCTTGGTAGTTGATGTCTTTTGACCAGTAGCTGGCCACTTGGAGTGTCTCTGGTGTTACTATAAGAAGGTCCTCCATTGTGCATGAAGCAGGGCTCAGGTTGCATTGCAGCAGAAGGTCTGTAGTTTGCTCTTCTCCACACTCACATTTTGTGGATTCCACTTTGTAGCCCCATTTCTTAAGGTTGGCTCTGCATCTCGTGGTACCAGAGCGCATCTGTTCATCGCCTTCCAAGTCGCCCAGTTTTCTGTTTGCCCAGGGGGGAGTCTCTCATTTGGTATCAGCCATTGATTGAGGTTCTGGGTTTGAGCCTGCCACTTTTGGACTCTTGCTTGCTGAGGTGTTTCTCTGTAGATCTCAGAAAACTATATCTAGATTTAAGTCATTGACGTGCTGGCTGATACCCAAACAGGGGATGAGCTGGAGATGTCACTGCCTTGGTCCTTTCACTATTGGTTGCTACTTCCCGGCGGATGTCAGGTGGTGCAGTACTGGCTAAACAGTGTAATTTCTCCACTGGTGTAGGGCGCAGAAACCCCGTAATAATGCGGCATGTCTCATTAAGAGCCACATCCACTGTTTTAGTGTGGTGAGATGTGAATAAACTTCAGCAAGGGATCATTGCCTTGTCGCAGTGCTGGAGCTTGAGTGCCTCAATCATGCCATGAGTGAAACCATTAAGGGACACCAAAGATGGGAAGGACATACATGGCAGAGATGTCAGTCTAAATACGATCTCCAGGGAAGGATAAGCAAGGTGAAAGAAAAAAGTGCAAAAGTTGGGTTGCAGTTAAACATAAAAAAGCCCCAAGGTTATGATAACCACTAACCAGGCTGATTGAGAACTGGCAAATAGAGGGAGAAAACAGTGACAGTGACAGACTTTGTGTTAATGAGGAGCAAAGATTACTGCAGATGCAGACTGCAGCCAGGAAATCAGAAGATGTTTACTTCTTGGAAGGAGAGCAATGACTAATCTCAATAAAACAGTGAAGAGTAGAGACATCACACTGGCAATGAAGGTCCACATAGTCAAAGCACTAGTATTCCCCATAGTAACTAATGGATGTGAGAGCTGGACCACAAGGAAGGCTGAGTGAAGGAAAATAGACCCTTTTGAACTGTGGTGTTGGAGGAAAATTCTGAGAGTGACTTGGACCACAAGAAGATCCAACCAGTTCATTATTCCAGGAAATAATGCCTGACTGTTCACTGGAGGGAAGGATATTAGAGGCAAAGATGAAGTACTTTGGCCACATCATGAGAAGAAAGGAAAGCTTGGAGAAGACAATGATGTTGGGGAAAATGGAAGGAAAAAGGAAGAGGGGCCGACCAAGGGCAAGATGGATGGATGGTATTCTTGAAGTGACTGGCTTGACCTTGAAGGAGCTGGGGGTAGCCACGGCTGACAGGGAGCTTTGGTGTGAGTTGGTCCATGAGGTCACGAAGAGTTGGAAGTAACTGAACAAATAAACAACAACAACAAATATGAATAAAAATCAGTCAAAGGTCTATCTAAGTAAAAAAAAAAGATTTTAGCTTGCTGGTGGAAAGAAAGCAGGGATAATCAGTCTTCCCATGGAAGGATTAGCCTGGGAGCAGTCGTTGAGAAGGCTTTCTCCTGTGTCTTCACCAAATGTGTTTGTGATGATGGTGAGTCTGAGGGAAAGCCCTTCCTGGAGAGCTTAAAACTCAGGATAGCTCATCTAGGAAAATATGGTCTCGACCCAAGCCATATATAACTTTAAATGTCATAACCCATACTTTAGCCACCACTGAAATTTGAGTATCACGGCTCAGATCTGAGTCCACTAGTATGCCCAAGCAGCCAACCTGAGATATTGAGTGACTTAAACTTTATTCATCTCACATGGAATCCCTGTTCTCTGATCTGGTTTATGACTGACCAGGAGATTGTCTGGATTAAGTTTCAATTTGTTTTAATCCAATCCATTAATGAAAGCATACAATGATTTAGAACATAAATAGCTTTCTTGGAATTAGATGGGAAAGACAGAGTGACTTCGATGCCATTTGCATACTGGGGACCCTTGACCCCCAAAATTTCTGGGTGTCTTCTCCCAGGCCCCTTCCACACAGCTGAATAAAATCCCACATTATCTGCTTTGAACTGGGATCTATGGTATTCTATGATATTCCAGTTTAAAGCAGATATTGTGAGTTATTCTGCCTTGATATTTTGAGTTATATGTCTGTGTGGAAGAGCCCCCAGTGGTTTCATATAGATATTAAACAGCATGGGGGGCAGGTAGCACCAAGCCCTGAAGGGTACAAATATTTGAAATAAGGACCCCACAAGCCAATGGAGTTCCCTGACATTACCTTCTGAAGCTGTTAGGGTCTGGATCTATTGTATATCAGTGCCCTCAAGTCCCATTTTAGAGAAACAGACTGTTTGAAGGTATTGGAAACCACTGAGAAATCCAACACAACCAACTGGAACACACTCCTTCTTTGCACTGTCTTCCCTGGCTATTCTACAGTAGTCATTCAGAATTTTTACTTCTTGTAAAAGCAGGTCATAAGAATTGCATCACTCTTCATTCTCTGCAGAATAATTTTTATGCTAAAGAGAAGTCTAATTTTTGCTGAGCTTTCTTTTTTGGAGGAAGCAGTATTCTTGCCCACTCCATCTACCCCTGGGCTCAACAAATCTTTTAACCCCCCCTCTCTCCAACTTGAGCTTTTAGACTTCCCAGCCTCAATGGCTTCATCATTTTATTTCTTTGTGCCTTTGTACCAAGTCTTCAGAGCACCTGGGTGCCTGAATGAAACTCTCTCCAGGCAGCAAAGGCGAGACATGGCTTGCTTTGGGACTTGTCACTTGTCTGCCCTTGAATTGGATGAATCGTCTTGGGAAGACTTGTGCATGGAAAGAAAATGAGGATTTGAATTAAGCATCCCCAGAATGACAGTGGATATGCAATGAGCTGGCATGTATTTTGCCAAAACACTATGAAAAATAGACAGCAGCCCAGTAGTCCTGCTTGTAGTAAAGGTAAAAGTTTTCACCTGACATTAAGTCTAGTGTGTCTGACTCTGGGGGGGGGGGGGGGGGGCCCATCTCAATTTCCAAGCCGAAGAGCCAGCATTGTCCATAGATGCTTCCTAGGTAATGTGGCTGTCATGACTGCATGGAGTGCAGTTACCCTCCCATCGGATTGGTACCTATTCGCTGCCCTGAGTCCCCTTTCGGGGGGAGAAGGGCGGGGTATAAATATAGGAAATAAATATTGATCTACTAACATTTGCATGTTTTTAAACTGCTAGGTTGGCAGAAGGGGTAGCTCACTCTGTTCCCTGGATTCAAACCATCAACCTTTTGGTCAGCAAGTTCAGCAGCTTAGTGGTTTAACCTGCTGTGCCACTGGGGGCTTGCATATTTTAATAATTTTTTTCTGATTAATAAGGCCCTTCCCCTAAACTAAAAACCCTAGGATTCTGCAGGAGGCAGCCACAGGATTTCAGATGGGCTACTCTTTACCTATTCTTAAAGCTCTAGTGTGACAACTCTCATATCTTTCTTTAGGTCTTCCATGCATGTTAGCTTTCCTGGAGGAACTAGAGAACATTTTTAATCAATTCCATGAATAATCAGATCAAAGTCAAAGCCCAACCCTTTTGAGATTCCAGCAGACAGCCAAAACTTCTGGTTCACAGCCTTTGCTCTTACAATTAGAATAACTTCTCTGTTCATCCTAATTGTGTGTTTTTTCAAAAACAAAACAAAACTATGAGTTGTTTTGAGCTGTTTTTAAAGAGTGTTTATATTTGTTCTAGTAATTTTTATTTGCTGGACATTGTGAACAATCAGGCAGCGATGATAAAATACTATAATAAAATAACAATTTGTTGTGAGTTTTCTGGGCTGTATGGCCATGTTCCAAAAGCATTCTCTCCTGACGTTTCGCCCACATCTATGGCAGGCATCCTCAGAGGTTGTGAGGTCTGTTAGAAACTAGGCAAGTGAGGTTTATATATCTGTGGAATAATGTCCAGGGTGGGACAAGGAACTCTTGTCTGTTGGAGGCAGGTGTGAATATTGCAATTGGTCATCTTGATTAGCATTGAATGGACTTGCAGCTTCAATGCCTGGCTGCTTCTTGCCTGGGGGAATCCTTTGTTAATATGACTCAGAAGGCTCATTGGATTTTTGCCAGAAATGTACACATGTTTCTGAGAGATTAGCACACCTTTTTGCATTTTGCTTCTATGTTCTCTTAATCTGTAATTAAAAAAAAGTTGTTATGTAATCAATGGGATCTTTTTTAACAGTAGCTATCACTGAAATGGTGTGCTGCACCAGAGATATATTGTGTATAGTATAAACAAATCTACATTTGTTTGTCTACATTGCCATATAAAATCCAGATTATCCACTTTGAACTGGATTATATGGCAGTGTAGACTCCTATACTCCAGTTCAAAGCAGTTAATGAGGATTATTTGTTTTGATGATCTGGAATATATGGCAGCGTAGATCCAGCCTAAGAGAGCCAGCATAACATATTAGTTTGAACATTGGACTATGACTGTGGAGAACAATGTGAGGAGGACCACTTTGCAATTTCTAAATAAGTTATCAAACAAAGTAAATCAACTGCATAAGAAAATAAATATGCCAATGAATATATGTGCATCCTCCCCTGTTCCCTCCACAGAAAAAATATTGAGGAAAGTCACCGAATGCTTTGGCAACGCAATCTGGGATGTCTTTAAGAGTTTGCTCTGTTTTCAGTACAGGATGTTTTCTGATTTCATCCAATTCAATTTTGGCCAGTATATAGAATAAATTTAATTAAGCCTTTTCCTTGCCAAAATGAATTTTGCCTAATGCAGAGTTAGGGAGACTGTCCAGTGCTGTTCTTAAGCATTTATAAAGACATGGATGGAGGCTAGAAATAACCAACAGCTAGTGAACAGGTATTTGTATTTTACTCATAATCAAAATTCCAAATCATATGAGATGTTCCACGTGTTTTTGAATCTAGGGGTGCATCTACATTGTAGAATTAATGCAGTTTGACACTACTTTAATAGCCATGGCTCAATTCTATACAACCATCTTGCTTTGTAGCTGCCAGTGGAGCAATGGGTTAAACCCTTGTGCTGGCAGGACTACTGACCAAAAGGTCAGTGGTTCGAATCCAGGGAGCGGGGTGAGCTCCCATTTGTTGGCTCTAGCTTCTCATGCGGGGACATGGGAGAAGCCTCCCACAGGATGGGAAAACATCTGGGCAGCTCGTTGGCAACATCCTTGCAGATGGCCAATTCTCTCACACCAGAAGCAACTTGCAATTTCTCAAGTAGCCCCTAACACAGAAAAACAATCTTTCTGTGAAGTGAGGAAGAATTCAGGAATGACCAGGTTGCTTGAACCAAATGCCGCTTGTTTACATCATGGCTTAATAAACCAGTTTCTTGGTTCAGTTTGACATCCAAGTGCAGCCAGAATGTTTGTATCTTACAAAGAAAGCCGGATGGTAGACTGGAAAAAAGATTTGGATGTCTGAGAAGACGGTGATACTGTATATGTTGAATATCAACCCAGGCAATACTTTATTCATCTTGACATTGCTGTGCCTAGGTAGTAAGCTGAAATTCTCTTGGCTGCCTGCTCATTTGATATATAATTTGTTTTGTCACTGCTTTTGAATTGTTGCTATTTTTATATTGAATTTTGTTGTTGTTGTTGTCTCTACTCATTGGGACATGTGGCTGAATCTGTGGAAGGAGGAAGATCTTTCCGTTTAACCTTTAAGTGAAATGAAGTGAAATAAAGAGGCAAAACAACTCATAGGAGGAGAAGTGGATTATAATTGCACAAAAGGGGAAAATTTCTGCCTACAGAACCTTCTGCTTCATGTGTCATAGTAATTCAGCTGGTTTTAGATACTGTAAATTTTGGTTTAGATAGTTGGGAATTAGATCTGCTGTTTAGCCTTAGCCTTCAAGATGTTTGGGGTCAATCTTTCTCCTTATTTAGTGCAATGTGATCCCTAATTTCTGGGAGACATATGTTCCTAGACTTAGTAATGAAATGTGAAACTACTGGTGTAAAACTACTTGCAATGCAAAGATGCAGAATGGGGAATGCCTGGCTTGACATTAGTATGTGTGAAAAGGATCTTGGAATCCTCATGGACACAAATTAAACATGAGCCAACAATGTGATGTGGCAGCTTAAAAAGCCAATAGGATTTTGGCCTGCATTGATAGGAGCATAGTTTCTAGATCCAGGGAAGTCATGCTACTTCTCTATTCTGCCTTGGTTAGACCATGCCTGGAATTACATTGTGTCCCATCCTGGGCACCACAGTTGAAGGGAAATGTTGATGAGCTGGAATGTGTCCAGAGGAGGACAACTAAAACGATAAAGCGTCTGGAGAACAAGCCCTATGAGGAACGGCTTAAAGAACTGGGCATGTTTAGCCTCAAGAAGAGAAGGCCGAGAAGAGGCATGATGAGGGCCATGTGAGGGGAAGTCATAGGGAGGAGGGAGCAAGCTTGTTTTCTGCTGTCCTGGAAACTAGGACCAGAACAATGCCTTCATGTTGCAGGAAAGGAGATTCCACCTGAACATCAGGAAGAACTTCCTGTGAGAGCTATTCAGCAGTGGAACTCTCTGCCCTGGAGTATGGTGGAGGCTCCTTCTTTGGAACCTTTAAGACAGAGGCTGGATGGCCATCTGTTGGGGGTGCTTTGAATGCAAGTTTCCTACTTTGTGGCAGGGGGTTGGATGGCCCATGAGATCTCTTCCAACTCCATGATTCTATGATGATAGTGGACCCTGTTGAAATGAAGCCTTCCATCAGAAGTTAACTATAGAGTTGCATTGGAGAACCTGGGAAACACCTAGCGACAACACCTCTTTAGCATTGGTCAACTTCTGGTGCAAGTATACTATAGAATTACACTGGAGGATGTAGAAAATGATTAAAGAAATTGAAGGTACCAGTCCTGTGGATGTGGGGGCTGAACAGGTTTTTGTAAAGCTTTCAGGTTTGGAATAGACTTGGGGCAATAGCAGAAGAATTATCTTTCCAGGATTCTCTGGAAGGATGCTATTCTTACAGCATATAACAACTCTGTTCCTGGCCTGTCTCTGTGAACTCCGGTCTCATGGGGAGGGTTTTTTCACAACTTAATAACTTTGATTCTACTTTTTCTTCTCTAACTGCTGTGGAAACAATCTATAGAATCTTGGGAGCTGTAGTTTAGATATTATCAGCCAGAAAGCTCTCTCCAAACTACACCAATGGTTCTTAACCTGTGAGCTGTGGACCACCAGTGGTCTGCAAGGATTAAAATCTGGCCTGCGAGCCTCCTTCCTCTTTTTTATTTTTTTTATTTCCTCTTCTTTCACACTGCTTGCTGCTCCTTCCCTGTCACTTACCATGGCATATGTTCCGTATCAAAAACTAGAGCTGGTGTGGTCTATACAATGCAATTTTCTGAATCAACACTCCAAACTGAATATAAAGTTGTTCACAAACTGATTTGTAACCCTTGTGGTATAATGTTGGAGAGTGGTCCCTGGTCAAAGTGGTCCCTAGTCAAGTAGTTCCTGGTCAAAAAAAGGTTGGGAACCACTGAACTACAAGATGTGTCACTCCATAGGATGTTACGATAGCAAAACCATAGTACTATGTCTACATAGTGTGAGAAGCCAGCAGGACAGAGCCTGGAAAAGTTTCAATTTAGACTACAATGTCCAGAATGCACTTGTTTGCAGAATTCTGAGAATAAAAACATCTCTTCCCTATCTTCCCTATCAGGAGAAACCCATTTAGAGGTGGCTATGATTATTAGTTTCTGGTACCTTATGGCTCTGAATAGGGCCTTTTGTCTCCACTAGCTTGAATCTCATTTAAGTTAGATACCAAATCTTCAGGTTTTAGTTAGTTTTACTAGAATGGTTATTTCTATTTTTATTTCCTATTTGTATGTTAAGTTTTACACTGAATGACTCATAAATATCAGTTGACATTGTCAATAGTTATATCATATAATTTAGACTGTAATATTGCTAAGGTATATTTATTAATTATTGTATGTTGATGAGCTGTAATCCTGTATGTTGTGTTGTATTGTATGTATAGCAGGCATGGGCAAACTTGGGCCCTCCAGGTGTTTTGGACTTCAACTCCCACAATTTCTAACAGCCTTGGCTCTTTCCTTTCCCCCCTCAGCTGCTTAAGCAGGAGTTGCTTGAAATATAGCCAAGACTGGCAATAAATAATTGCCTTAATTTGTAGCAGACATATTTCTGGTTTCCAGTTACTCAGCCATTGCGACAACAAAGTTTTCTTCTTCTCCCCCAAATTAGCTGTTGAATTCCCTTACTTATGCTAAATGTTGAAATGTAAATGTTGGAATTAATATTTTGATGTTAAACTGTTAAATTAAAAACAATTAACTATTGATGCTAACCCATGCAGCAACATTTCTAAAATTATTTTGTTTATACTTGTGTCAAACCAATGAATGGCAAGAGTATTTCTAAAATGGCCAGCAATGAGTGAAGTTACTAAGAAAAACTAATTGACATCCCCCAAATAATGTCAGTGCTTTAACTACATGTATTTGAGTTTGTGGATCAGGACCTTGGATAACTCCTTTAAAATCGACAATAAAACCTGGCATGAATTCACTATTCTGCTGGCATAGAAGTCATTGACTTTCAATGGAAATAAATATATAAAATGTGCATGAGTGATGTAATATGAATAATTATTATTTATGAATAATTGTCATTAATAATAATTTATAGCCATAATGGTATAATAGCTTTTTGGAAAAGCTTTAATTCTGATATGGTCAAGTGGAGAAGCTCAAATCACCCTTTCTTGGTTTCTCAAATGTCTGGCAGGTGTGAAACTGGGGATCCAGACCCTCGCTGTACTGCCTCTTCTCTGAGCTCCAGATGAAGCGGAGGCTTTGCAGACAGGAAAACCTAAGGAGGGAGAGCAGCAGGAGGAGCTGGCGTTTAGCTGCAGAGCTTCAAGTCTTCCCACCCATAGGTGGCCAAGCACCAGCATTTTAAAGGTCTCAATCTCCCTTTCCTGCCTTTAGACACAAAGGTATGCTTCTTTCACCAAAGGGCAGTGTGGTCTCTCTCACTGGCTTTGTATTGACGCCTATTCCACATTGAGTACTTATTACAAGTGCTTCAGTATTCTTTGGGTTTGGGTTTGGGTTTGGATGGGGGATGTGTGTACTTTGCACTGGCTAAGAGATTCTTGTCATTGTAATTCAAACTCTGGGGGTGGGGGCTCCAAATGCTGCAGCCCCACAGGTAACCCTTACAAGACCTGGCTTCTCCTAACATTATCATCTCTGAACAGTAATTTTGTGGGGGTTAGATGTACAGGATCCTTGCAAAAGTGGAAAAAATGTGAATTTACTTGAAAAAATACTTCTTTAGAGGTATATCTGCACCAAAGACTGAACGTACCACTTGAAATGCCAGTCTGAACTGCCATAACTTAATGCTATGTAATCATGGGAGTTGTAATTTTACAAAGTCTTGGCCCTTCTTTGCTAAAGAGGACCGATGCCTCACCAAACAACACACCCTGTAGCATTGAACCATGGCAAAGTAGTATCAAGCTGGATTAACTATACAGTGTAGATGCATTTAAGAATCTCTAGGTTCTCTAGCATCTGTGGTCAACTTCCTTGGAGACCAATTGACCACAAATGCTGAAGGATTTAGAGCAGGGATCTTTTATTTTATTTTATTCAGGCAGGCTTAAAAGAAGAAGGTTTTAAGTTCGGGGGTGCTGTGGTTTTTAGTTTTGAATATGTTTTTTTATGGATTTTAACTTAATATTTTAATACCAATGAGAGTTAATTCTGTTTAAATGTTTGTATATTTGTAGATTTTAAATTGTATTGAAATGCTTTTAATGTAAGCTGCTTTGAGTCTCCTTATGGAGAGAAAAAGTGGGTATAAACTTAATAATAATAATAATAATAATAATAACAACAACAATAATAATAATCCAAGATATTGCAAGAGAACTGCAAACAAGGCAGTTTCCATTCCCCAATCCATTCCTTGATCATAGCTAGAATTCCAGAGTAGTTTGTTTTGTTTCAGGTGGGTCAATCAGTCAATATTTATTTATTGCACAACCAGAAATTGCCTAACCATCTAGAGAAGCCATTGTATCTTGAGCTGTGAACATCCAAGACAAATGAAACTTCAGGAAGACAATTAGAGAGGTTGTGTGATTGGGAAGCCAAGGTATTTGATTCTCCAATTGGGTTTCATCTTTTTACAATCAAGCTTTGACATCTGAATTTGTTAAAGTGCTTGGTGCATATGGTTGCAAGACCAACTGCAAGGCCACGCTAAATGCTTTTGCTGCCTAAGGTGAAGTCAAGATGGCATCCCTGACCCCATTACACATGGAGAAATGACTAAAATTCTTCATTACGTATTTTAGTTCTGCCCTACTTTTTCTTTCATAATTGGGACTCATCAGCAGGATTTTTTTCTATTCCAGAAGCCTTTTAGGGAACTGATTGTTTTACATTTAAAAGCCTTTTTATTCAGTGTAAAGTGTACAGATGGCCCACTATCCACGGATTCTGCATCCATAGATTCAACCATCTGTGCCTTTAAACTATTTTTAAAGAATTCTATAAGCAAACCTTGGATTTGTCATTTTATATATGGGATGCCATTTTAGTACACCATTATGTACAATGGGACTTGAGGAGCCACGGATTTTGGTATCCACGATGGGGCCTGCAACCAACCCCCAGCAGATCCCAAAGGCAAACTATACTTTTATTGCATGTTTCTAAATTATTATTCAGAATAGTTTTGATCATATGTATTTTGATGTATTTTTGTAATGTATTGTAGATTACTTATGCATTAATTCTGCTACCTGTAATTTTACTTGCGTGTTTTAACCTTAACTTTAAATTAGATAGATGATGATGACGATTATTATTACTATTTATACCCTACTTTTTCTTTCCACAAAGAGACTCAAAGTGGATATAATGTGATTGATGCATTGAGACTGTTAGAAAACCATAAAAACTAGACGGGAAGGGGAAGACAAAAGAGACCATCTTTAAATCATTTAACCTGTTCCTCCTTTTGGGGCCCAAGACTACCAATAGCCCTTATAAATGGATCTAAAATAATACACATCTAAAACTTACAATGCTATATGTATCAACAGAAACTTGTAGTGCACTCTGAATAAATGAATACATTTCAACGGTTGCTTAAATGCATGGAATTACTATCAGAAGTAGGTTTTCTAGCTAGAATATTGCATGTAGTAGCCTCATAGCCCATGCTTTTCTAGGATATACGGTAATACAGAGACCTCCTAAGGCTGGTCTCAAATGATTAATTTAATGGCAGAAATCACTTCATGCAGCCTGGCCCTGGATTATTTCTGTTTGATTTCAAGATCTGCCTGACATGTTCCCTTCCACTAATTCAGCAAACCACCAAATAAATAAAAAAGAACATAGGTTAGAATGGAGGACACACATAATTATCACCCTTTCATAGCTAATTGACTTAGGATGTTGAGATTTTTCTCCACATCCGAAAGCCAAGCCTTCTGATCTCTTAATTTGCTTACCTTCTTATTAATTATTTGCATCAGTAGCAATTCTGGGGCTTAGCTGCCTGCACAAACAGTATTAACAAGATGTGCTTTTCCTAGACATGTCACTACCATTTGATCTGACTTCCCTACTGATTTTTATCCTCCATTTCCCCCATTTCCTTATGATTCTTTGGGGCATTCAATTGTAATAGTTTCATTAATCAGCAGGGTTAGAGGGTCAATAGGAAACTATCACTAGCTACATTCAGAACCCATTGTTTTGCATGCATACGTACCTTCAAGTTGACATACAGGAATCTCATGAATTCCAAAACATTTTTCAACAAAATTCACAAATTCCATCCACAGTTGGGAAAAATACTTTTAAAAAAATCCAATATTATGCAAAATGAGGCTGCCTCTTTTGTCTAATTCTCTAATTTCTTTCTCGCACCAGCATTATCATTTTGCTTCAGAACTGAGTATCATTGGAGGACTAAGAAATAGTTGGCTAGCATACACGATTCTTCCCTATTAATGCCAGTGGATAAGCAAGGGACTGTGTTTGGGAGAAAAGTGCCAATTCTAATAATGTATGAATTAATATTTGCACTTAAGTAATACAGATGTAGAAGCAGATGGAAGCATAGTTTGCTTCTCCTCTTCATTATGTAGGCAGAATTGTTTCAGAAATAAGTAAAGATTTTTGAGGTGTATTATTAGCAGCTGTAAACATCATATGCCTGGGGACAGGCATTTTAGAAATCATTCACAGTCAGTTGTGTGCTGGGCAGACTGTAGAGACAGACAGTTGTCTGCTAAAAATATCTATCGGGGAGGAGAGGGAGAGAATAGGAATTGTGGCAAGATAGGAAATCATTGTCTGTGCATTGCTTATGAGATGGGAAAACGTAGCTTTCATTGAGTGCCTGACTGAAGAATTGTGTGTTATTTGAAATGATGCCTATTTATGCATCAACAGTTTCTAGTCCCATAAAAGATATCACTTTTCCTGTAGCTGGCATGTAGGGCCAAACAATAGCCTATGGCCAAAATTTAAAGGGCTGTTTGGGAAAGCAAATGAACACTGCCACAATTTTTTTTTCTTGGCATAGATAGCATTTGCAAGCACAATAAACAGAGGGTGGTTCCACACAGCCCTTTAACCCGGGAGCAATCAGGTGTAATTAACGTGATTGGGCATGGGTTAAAGTCTGCACCCACCCCAGAAAGTGCATGGTTTTCTGGGCGGGGGAGGGGGGTCCTTCCTGGGAGGACAGACAGACACTCACACCCCATCCCCAAAACCCTTTTTAAAAGCCTTTAAAAATAAAATAACTTACCCAGCCACCATTAAACTGCTGCCAAAGCTCTCCTGCCACATAGAAATGATACGCTGGGAGCAGGGGGGACCCAAGAGTGATTTCCCTTTCTCCTGGGACATCATTTCTATGCACCAGGAGAGCTCAAGAGAAGGGGGGATGATGGCTGAGTAACTTATTTTCTTAATTTAGGTTTTTAAAGGAGTTTTGGGAGGGGGCAGGAGCTGTCTTGGGTTTTTTGGGCTCTAGGAGCCCAAAAAACCTGAGACTGCTGTGTAGATGGGCACCAGAAGTTGCATGGCACGATCCCTGGTCGCCATCTACACAGCGTCCAAAGCTTGAAAGACTCGGGTCATTCCAGCTGACAGATTACTTCAGCACAAAGAAGAGTTTAACTGCTTTGTGCCAAATGCATTCACTTTTACGTAGAGCGTTATTTGGATGCCTCATGTAAAAAAGTGGGAGCCCTGAGCCACCTATGAGGGAGGATAACAATCACAACTGAAAGGTACAGTATCTGGAATGGCTTGCATGTATGGATCCAGATATTTAACTTGGGTCTCTTTCAGACTACACACTCCATATCTGCACGGGTCAAATAAAATGTACTCACCTCAAATTTACTGTGAACAGTTCACATGATGTATGGTCAGTGCCACAACAGAAATGCTGCTTCCATCATTGAATCCATTACTTTGGAATCTCCAGAATGACATGGGATTTTTTTAAAAAATGTGTGGATCGCTGGATTCAATGGCCACACATCAGAAAGGCTTTCTACTGTTTTGTCAGACAGAAGCAGGCCCCCTTCCTGACAATATTATTTTTTAGTGAAGCCGCATTGTGGCATCTACCCATGTGATTATCAGAAGTGAATGTTTTTGAGCTGCAGTTGGTTAAATCCCAAAATTAGGGAGCTGACTGTACTTTGGGAAGCACTTAATCTGACCATACAAATTTGCACTTCTTTTGATTAACCAAGTGATTCCTGACTACCTCTTTATCAGTCTTGATTTGCAACTGGGGTCCCTTCCACATAGCTGAATAAAACTCCACATTATCTGCTTTGAACTGGGGTAAATGTCAGTGTGGACTCAGATAACCCACTTCATAGCAGATATTGTGAGATTTTCTGCCTTGATATTCTGGGTTATATGGCTGTGTGGAAGGGTCCTTGAATTGATTGCAAAAGTTTCTGTTTCTGCATGAAAGAACACACTCCTCTTTTGGGGGCGGGGAGGAGGAGGGAACTGAAGCAAAGTAAGTATTGAGCTGATCTGCCTTCTTATTGTGATCCATTAGCATTTTATCCTCTTTGCTGAGCAGCAGTATCACCATTTCCATCATCACTGTCTTGCTTCAAATATATTTGGGAAAAAAAACACACACACAACCTTTTTGTTACCCCTTGCTTGCCTAGCCAGTCTTCTCATTTTGAACTTTACCTTTCCTTACAGTATCCCTGCACATCTGCATTCTTCCTTTTGTGGTTCAGCCTTCTTTCCATTGTACTGTCGAAGGCTTTCATGGTTGGAATCACTGGGTTGTTGTAGGTTTTTTGGGCTGTATGGCCATGTTCTAGAAGCATTCTCCCTTAATGTTTTGCCTGCATCTGTGGTAAACATCCTCAGAGGTTGTGAGGAAAACCTCACAACCTCTGAGGATGCTTGCCACAGATGCAGGTGAAACATCAGGAGATAGTGCTTCTAGAACATGGTCATACAGCCTGAAAAACCTCCAACAACCCACTTCTTTCCATTCTTTATATATGTCCTTTTTGCTTTTCGCTTCCTCCTTGAATTTACTGTGCAGCCACATTAGCTTTGTTTTAGTTATTTCCTATTGTGCAGCTTCTATGGAATTGTTTGTGATTATGCTCTTCTGAATTCCTTCTTTTCGCTTTAGCCAGGGGATTCTGCCCTGTATTTTTGAGCTTGATAAAACCAGCTGTCCCAAGGCCCTGTATTTTACCATGCTCTTCTTCTAGCATTATATGGTCACTCCCCCTTAAAGTCCCAAGTGCTTTGTTTTGAAAGGTCCTATTTGCTGCAATGCAGAATTGTGTTGCAACATTTCAACAGAGCATAGCATGGATTCTGGCTATTTATTACTTTGCTTCACTGTAAACTGTCAAGGCTACATTCAGGATGTTTGAACAGGGAATTGCAGAAATGAACACTCACCAATTATCTTTTGTTAGCTCACATGCTCTTCCAGCGTGAGCATGCCTACAGTTGGATTCTGATTACTTTGACACTTTCCTTCTCAATGAAAAAAAGCAGTGTAAGATTTCTTTTCATGCAAGCAGCAAATGTTCTATCAAAAGTGGTTGGTTCTGGATCTGAATGCTTTTAGTGATATAGGAACCTTGTCTTTGTATGTGTATTTGCAAGCACTGAATTGCTAAGTTTTTGTATTCAGGCCAGAGTTTTAGGATGGTATACTACTAACTAATGGCTGGGGTTTAAGGGAGATTTCATCCATAATACCTGGAGTATAAAAACTTACCTTTCTCTGGTGTAACCTATACTATTGGAAGGTATTATGTACCTATGCTCCTTTTATATATTGGTCAAGGAGTTTACATATAATTGATGGGACATATTCATGGGCTTTTGAATGGCTATAGAGAAAATATCACTGCCAACAATGTCTTTAGAATAAAGATAGCCAAATTGCAGCACATGCCCAGCATGCTGTTCCTGAAACCTCTAAGTATAGTCCTCAGAACCTCCAAGAACCAGATCACACTGAGGTCCTGAAGCCGGGCGACAGCAAGGGGATTTACCAGGCAATGTGAAATCATGGGGTGGCAGGGAAACCTATAACATGAGGGAAACCGTCACCTCCCAACTCCTCCTCATTCTAGCTAATGAGAACATGGGATACCTACTGTGTTCTCTGGGCAGCGTACTAGGATGCTGCTAGGATGGTTCCTGTAGGATGCCCCACCAGAAGTAGCCTTGCATCATATGATGAGCTCCATTGGGCTCCATTGAGGAAGTTTCCTGGAAATGTCCTAGGACAATCCCTGAAGATAATGTAATGAGGTCGTTAGAAGTTCCCCAAAGCTCCCAGGTCCAGTTTTTTTAAAAAAATAAATTTCCTGATTTTTCAATATATTTTATTTTGCCCTGGACTAGTTAAAATGTGTCTAAACCACAATGGTGTGTCCTTCAACTCAATAAAATCTGCAAACCTCACAGAAAATATAGAAAAAAGAATATATATATATAAATCCAAAATTTATGTGTAATTTTGGATGCACTAAAATGTGTTAGTGTGGCCATTTGGACAGATTAAGGGTGGAAAGATGGTCCCTAAACCCAGTGCAATTGCAGCTTTAGAAACTGGCCATTGAAAAAAATAGATAGATGGATGGATAGATGGATAGATAGATAGATAGATAGATAGATAGATAGATAGATAGATAGATAGCATATATAAAGAAATATGCAATATGTGTGAAGAAATATATAATATAAAAGCAATATAGTGATATATCAGGACAGGTAAATCCAGGACCAGTGTGAAGCACAGTATTTTATTCCAGTACTTTAAACTGAGAAACAACTACACAATATTCATGATGGAAATTCTTTCCAACCATTAGTGCCATTTTTTTATAAAACAAAGGCATGACAGAACTGCCAGAATAAATAAAATGTCCACCTGTTACTTTAATGCAAAATTAAGAGGGTAGCTATGGTGAACAGATGAATGAGTTTAATTACATATATTTACAAAATATTTGGTAAATACTATTTACTAAATAGACTGTTCCCTGTCTTAGACATTTACTAATGAAATTTGTGAAAATATGGGCAGGCCTCTGGGTCCTCTAGTATGATTTTGAGAATAGAGAAAGGGATTCCTATTCCTTTGGATGACCTTCAAATCCACAATGTCCTACTAAATATAACTATTATTCTTTCAACTGAAACAGCTGATGACATTTTGCAGACAGCCAAACACTGAGGTTGCCGTGGGCCTTTCAGAATGAGATATGAAGATAACTTTGTTGAAAATACACTAAACTGTAAAGCAAGAAATAAATGGGTAGCTCATGAAAGCAGGAACAAAGCTGAAGATGCATGCTCCCTTTTTTTAATTTTAACTAGAAGAAAAAACAAGAATGGCCTACTTCTAAAAGGGCACATGGCTCATAAGCTTTATGGTGCCCATAGTAATTTTGCTTACTTCTTTTATTTCAGTTGCACACTGTCTGATGAACTCATGACAATTTACATGATGTATATGTGTAGCTAATCACACACAAAGTATAGGACTAGACAAACACACTTTTATGATGGCTGACATCCTTTTAATGGCATGTGTAGGTGTAAATTCAACATATCTGCATAGCTTGTTTTATCCCTGCAGAAGCTGGTAAGCCTACCTCTGCCAGACTCCACGTTGAGCTTCTGCTGCTCCCTCCAAAAAAGCCATTATCTGGCAGGTGGACAGCTGAGGTCAGGATTGGGGAAGCATCTGGCTATGTGTCTATTGCTCAGGTATGGGCAGACAGGCCTTCAGGCTAATTGTGGCCCTTTGGGCTCTTTCTTCTGAACCTCCTGTTTCCCAGTCCTCTAGGCATGAGGTTGTCGTGGTCCACCACATCCTCATGCTGAGAGGACAGACGAGGCAGACATGTGGCTGGAGAGAGCTCCACCACATTTCTCCTTGTCCTCTCAGCATGAGGATGCATTGGTCCACCTCATCCCTACGCTGAGAGGAGAGCCGAGGCAGCGACACATGGCTGCCAAGAGCTCTCTGCAGACGCATGTCTCTCACCATCCTTTCAGTGTGAGGATGAGGCTGGTTGCCGCCAACTTCTCTTGCCCAGGTTTTTTGATGATTCACTATCCTTGAGGGAGACTTCTCTCATGTCCCTGCATGGGGAACTGGAGCTGAAAAGGAAGCTCATCTGTGTTCTCCCTGGATTTGAACCTCTGACCTGTCAGTTTTCAGTCCTGCTGGCACAATGGTTTAACCCATTGCGCCACTAAATCCAGATGTATTGTAGTTAAACGCACATACACACAGAGAGAGATTGCTTAGTTCATCTATATCTATCCATTCATTCTAGAGGAGTCATATCTTGGAAACTAACTTGGAAGCTAAGCAGGATAGTATTTAGGTGGAAGACACTAAAGAAATAGTGTTGGCTATATTTCATAGAAAGGAACTGGCACAACCACCTATAGGTATTCATTGTCTAAGAATACCTTATGACACACATAGTGTCACCACAAGTCAACAGATGACTTGCAGGCACATGGCCAGACATGGGTGAAAGGTTGTCCACTCTAAGTTCAGTTTGAAGTTAAGGAATTATAAGAAGGGAGGGCAGCAGAAATACCTGCATGGTGTTGCCCACCAAAAGTGGGCACATGGACGGTAGACTATGCAGGTAGGCATATGTCACTTGGGCACAGCCTCTCTAGGTTTTGTAGTTCTCTTTACATCACAGTTATTTTTCCCAAGTGCAAATCTGTGTCCTTTTTGATTTGATAATGCATCTGATCCAAGAGGACATATATGCTCTATATGCTTCTTGGTATTCTTGGAAGTTCTGTAGCTGGTAGTTGCTGAGGTTCAGCCTTCTGATCTCATATGTTGAATTCTGACCTCCCTAGTGAATTATTCATGATGACATAGCATACTTGTGGAGTACACATACACTATTTATGCTCAAGCTCTCCACGGTGAACATCATATACAGCTGAATCTGTGCAGGTCTGTTCCAGTTCTCTGAATTTAAAAAGAGGAATTGGCAATTCTCTCTACAGCTGTTGTGGAAACAGTAATTACGCACCCATTTACCTACCTTTCTTATTTTATTCCTTGTTATATACTTGAGGAATTTGTTTTAAAGTGAAATGGGAATAAAATAGCTCCAAATAAAATGAAATGCAGCCAAAATCAACTGGAATCCAGTATAATTAGGAGCATAACTTTAATTGCCTCTGGTTTTTTGATGGCATTTGTTAAACAAGTAACCACAAAAGCTTTGCAATTATAGTTAAATGGGATTGTTGAGACTGGAAGAATGCAAAGGCAGAATTCTCTAGGGACTGAATTTCATGGGTGAAAACTTGGAAAGTTTATCTACATGCCCTTGTGACTTAGATGTCTTTTTTTTTTTACTTTAACAGAACACTTGTGCAGAATTGCTCAATTTCCATTTGGGAAAAGTACAATTATAAATCAAATAAATAAATAACCATGCAGGATGATGTCTCCACTGGGTTTCCCACATCTCACTGCCTACCTCATTTCTCGAGTTCTCAGGAAAAGAGGTTGCTATCCCAGGGCAAGAGTGTTCCCTTGACCATCTCTGTATATATCTATATTCTTCATTATTTAGTCACAGTGTTTTTATTTGATTGTCATACCACTGGGTAACTCGTTGATACTTCACATAAATCATGCTTAATGACACCATTGTGGCTTGCTTCTTGTAATATTAACTATATAATATCATTGTGGCCTGCCTCCCACCATCCTTCAGCTTCTGATGGTGAAACCTGAGGGGCTGGGATAGTCCTGACTTGGCAAAACTATTCACCGGGGGCTACTTCTCATAACATCACCTATATATATACACATATATATCAGTGGTTCCCAACCTGTGGGCACAAAAATCCAGTCCGCGAACCTCCTTCCTCTTTATTTATTTATTTATTCATTTATTTTAAATTTATTTCAGCTTCTTTCTGCAGAGCTGACCAGCCCTGCCTCTTTTGGTACTAATGTTGGAAGGTGGTCCCTGTTCAAAGTGGTCCCTGGTCAAAGTGGTCCCCGGTCAAAGTGGTCCCCGGTCAAGGTGGTCCCCGGTCAAAGTGGTCCCCGGTCAAAGTGGGCCCTGGTCAAAGTGGGCCCTGGTCAAAGTGGGCCCTGGTCAAAGTGGTCCCCGGTCAAAGTGGGCCCTGGTCAAAGTGGGCCCTGGTCAAGTGGGACCTGGTCAAATAAAGTTGGGAACTGGTATATATAATCATGGCCCCCTTCCTATGAAATGCATCATCTGTAGGTCTTACTTTTTGGCTTTGTAATCTCAGGACCTAGGATAGTCATGTTGCTTCCGGGCAGGTCCCATGATAAAGTAATGGCTCTATACTTTTATTCACTGTTCAAGTATTCTTAACATGGATATGCTAATTTGTAATTTTTGTTATTAACTTGCAGTCTTTGCTTTCTTTCTTTCTTTCTTTCTTTCTTTCTTTCTTTCTTTCTTTCTTTCTTTCTTTCTTTCTTTGGCAGAATCTTACAAAGTCTGTAGCCTGCCTTTGTCTTTGCCAGTGCTGTTTGGGAAGATTAAAGTTATAAGCCACTTTTTACAAATCTTGAACTACCATGGCACCAATTGCCATGTTTGAAGCATTACATAACCCATGTGAATTGATCTTCTGTATTCCCTATAAATATGTGTCAAAGGGCTGCCATTAGAATTGGGTTTATAACGCTAATCCCCAGGAAATCTAAGTAATTGTCCTTTATGCAGAGACTGTGACAATACTATATTTTATGTCTCTACTCTTCAAAAGCAGACTGGCTCCAGTTTACAACTCTGTCTGCCACATGTTTCAGCTGATATATAATGTCTGGCCCAAAGAATGACGAGAGTTAAAACAATCCAAGACCTTGTGGGTCTGAAAACAGTTACTTTACCTGTGTCCAGTGGACTGCAACATGGAAGGATTAATAAATGATCTGCTTGGCCTACTTAAGTTGCCATCTTTAGATGTTATATTTGTTGGGAGTGGGAGGGAAGGGAAGCTTTAAGTCTCTCCCTCTATTAATAAAGACTTTATGATATCTGGTAAAATTCTTTAGGGAAATGTCTACCACGCAGAAAGCTTTCCACCCATTTTATGATACCCAGGTGCATTCATAAAATGGTCAATCAACCAAGCTGGTTTGCAATAAAAGCTCATGTTCTCATCCTCATGTAACATAATACGGATAACAAAAAGTTCTAATTTTGAAGGTTATTTTCAACAAATATTAGTTGCAGTTCGATCATTATTCATGGTTAGAGTGCAGAATGCTTACAAACCACCTTTCGTTCCCATGTAAATTGCTGCTAGTCAACACAACCAGGACTAGCTCCAGGTTTGAAAGAGCTGGAGGAGAGCATCTCCTGACAAATCATGTAAGATTTATTTATTTAATTTCCATACACATACCCCGCCCCTTCTCTACCTCATACAGGGGGCTCAAGGTGGCTTACAGTGGCACATACATTGTGCCTCAACCACAATTACCTAAATTTTTAAAAAATTCAACATATTAAATCGAGTTAAAACAGATTTGAAGTTAAAAACATGCCATCCAAAGTTTATGGTCTGAGTCCATCCCATAATCAAATTGCACAATTCAGAACATTGCATTGCCCTAGTTTCCAAAGGCCTGCTCCCAGAGGCAAGTTTTGACTCTTTTCCTAAAGGCTAATAGGAAGGGGGCTGCTCTGATGTCACTAGGGAGGGAGTTCCATAACTGATGGGCCACCACTGAGAAGGCCCTATCTCTCATCCTCACCAGCCAGTTGTGAGGCTGATGGGACCGAGAGCAGGGCCTCCCCAGATGATCTTAGTCTTCATGCTGGCTCAAAGGGGGCGATACATTCGGACACGTAGCCTGGGCCAGAACCTTTTAGGGCTTTATAGGCTAAAGCCAGGACTTTGAAATGTACTTGGTAGCAAACTGGCAGCCAGTGAAGCTGACACAACAGGGGAGTTGTGTACTTCCTGAGCGCTGCTCCAGTGAGCAACCTGGCAGCAACTTGCTGGACTAGTTGGAGCTTCTGAACAGTCTTAAAAGGCAACCCCACGTAGAGTGCATTGCGCAATCTATACGGGATATAACCAGAGCATGGACCACCGTGGCCATTAGAATTCCCAAAGTACAGGCGCAGCTGGCGCACATGGCCATCGCCGAAACCTGTGGTTCCAGACTCAGCGATGAGTCCAGGATCACTCTCAAGCTGTCAAGCTGTGCCTTCAGGGAGAGTGTCACCCCATCCAGCACAGGTTAAAACCCTGTACCCTGTTCAGCCTTTCTTAGTCAGGTGGCCAGAGTTCCTAGATCTTAGGTCAGTATTGTCGTCTCTGATTCCACAGCTAGGGGAAGGAATCTCAGGGCAAGAGTTATACCTTGAAAGTATGTGTGTGTTTCTGTATTTGATTTGAATGGCATTCTCTGTGCAACTGTGTCACATCGGTTCACAAACACCCAGTTCTTGTCCTCTTAAAAATAGGAAGGTAGGTGGGTGGGCAGGCAAAATTCTGATCTAAAAAAAAAGGTGATTTATAGGCAAAACAACCTTCTGTGAGCATAACTGACCATGGGGTGGGAAGCATTGTTCAAAAGATTCACCAGATTTCAACCATTCTGAATTTCTTTCCAGAGAGCCCAAGATTTTTCAGTCCTTGCTTATGAAGTTACAACTGTGTTTCTGCATTCATGAACATTGTTTGTAACACCTTCCCATGCTCCATCAAACCAACCAGATGTATCCTTTGAAGTCTATGGAAATGAAACGCCTGTATTCGAGATATATGCTAATTAGATACTGGGTATCTAGAGATAGATTTGGGACAATATTTAAAAAATAGGATATAGCATTTCATCTAAAAGTCAGTAATTTTTCAGCAAGTTCAAACCAAGGTCACCAGAATCTTAAGGAGGCAAGATGTCTAGGTCTTTAGTCTAAGGATATGATGTTTGTGAGGCTTAAAATTAGCAAGTTTTGCAACATTATGCTGAACAGAGTTATGCTCGCAATAGATCAGAGAATTGCCTCATATTTCACCTACGCTTCTGCCTTCTTTGGCATATTCCCAACACAGTTTTCTTCCTCTTCAGATCTATTTTGTGACATGCTTGGAGATATAGTTCAACAGACAACTTGGTTACTGTTTATGAAAGTGTGAGGATATTTCACATGATTTGTTTCACAAAGCAAAAAGAAGGCCATTTCCCCAAGTCACTTCCTCTGTTTGAAGCCAGAAGCAACACTTCACTGAACAGATTTAGGTCTCATAACTGAGGACAGTATTTTACACGACATAATGAACAAGAGAAAAAGTAAACCCAAACAAGGATGCCCAAATCAGAAATAAGAAAAGCGAAACAGACCCTGAAGCTTATGTTATATATTCAATATCTTGATAATTCTCATATATTTAAGAACAGATCAAAGACATGTTAAGCTGTTTCCTGTGCAGAAAATGCTATGATTGGGAGGTTATTCTTGTTCAAAATTTGCACATGGTTATTTTACCCAAAGAACATTGTTTTCTGCACAAGATGTTTTTTTACTGTGCACAAAATGTTATTTTATTCCTGTTTGTTTCACAAATCCACAAATATGTGGACAATTTCAACAGAAAGGAAGAAACCACTGGCTACCAGTATTTTTTTAAAAAAACTCTAAAATTATAACATAAATAAAGAAGAAAACTCAAACACAGGGGAACTCCAGAGAAGAAACAAACAGAAACAGCTAATCACCTCTCAACAATGAATTTCCCCAGGCAGTATCAGGGCACACCTAAAAACTGCTGGGCCATCAAATGGTAAGCAAGGTGGCCAATTGAAACATTCACACCTAGCTCCAACAGGCAAGAGTTCTTTCTCCCACCCTGGACCTTCCACAGCCCTCACAACCTCTGAGGACACCTGCCATAGATACAGGTGAAACGTCAGGAGAGAATGCTTCTAGAACATGGCCATACAGCCCAAAAAACCTACAACAACCCACAAATTGGTCATGTTTAAGACCAAGATCCATTGACTTTGCAGTGCAATTGAAATAGTTCATCCATTCTTTCTTGGGAAAAATCTTATCTTACAACTGTTTTTTTTTCAGAGGGGAAAGGAAACCCTGAGATGTCGATGCAAATCAAAGGGCCTCCAATGTTTCAAACCTTAGATCCACCATAGGATTGTTATTTGTGAACTCTGCAGTATTGTCTTTGGAAAGCAAGAATGCTTTTTCCTTTTCAAGGGCAAATTGAGATGCCTCCTATCTAAACCTTGCTGATAACTTTAACTTTGCTGATACATCAGTGTGGCCAAAATAGATACATCCCTTTGAGCATTTTCTTATTGTGTGTCAGAACTATTGTGTATTTGACATGGGAAAATGAGACAAATGACCTGGTGTACATCCAGCTAAATAGTCTGGATCAGGGAGTATAGGCTGCCAGAAATGTGTGGGATTTAAGGAGATTAGATATCTTGTTTCTAATAGATAGATGCAAGAGATTCCAGCTAGTGTGGAAGAGTTTTGGTCTTGGGCTAGAAATAAATGGTTCAAATCAGTGAGAGGGGGGGGGGGGGGAATTGTGTGAGCTATATTTCTGATTAAATTGACCTAAATCACACTTCCTGAATGAATACTCAGATTAAATTTATTTAAATTTTGGCAAACAGTTCTTAATTTTAAAAAAATGTTTCATGAAAGATAGAAATATTAGGGGAAATTGCTCACCAATATGTGTATATTAGAGAAATTTCCATTTGAAATAATACAAGTAGGTGTATAAACAAATTAATACAGAAATTGGGCAAATGCAGAATGATGAAGGACATGTGAAGCTGACTGATATTACTATCACTGGTTTTATGTTATGCTTCCACTGAAAATTGACATAGAGTCATGGTGGAGAACCTAGAAATGCTAAAGAAGCATTCTTGCTATGCATTTTCTAGGACCTCCAGCACATTAGTATGGCATGCTTCTGCTAGAAGTGTTTCATTTTTATATTCATGGTTTTCGATTTCCATGATAAGTCCAGGAACATATCATATAACCATAGAGTTGAAAGAGACCACAAAAGACACCTATCCCAACCCCGTGCCATGCAGATACACAATACTGAAGAACTCCCCACAGATGGCCATCCAGTCTCTGTTTCAAGCCCCCTATCAAAAGAGAAGAATCCACCACACAGAGGCAGCACATTCCACTGTTGAACAGCTCTTACTATCAGGAAGCTTTTCTTTACATATAGGCAGAATCTCTTTTTCTGTGTTTTAAATCCATCGCTCTGCATCACACTAGAGGAAAAAATCAACTGAAAATCCTGTTTCTGCCTCTTGCAGAATTCTAGGCTTTGTAGTTTAGTGAGGCTGTTAAAGACTCCTCCCCAGAATTCTGCAGGAGGCAGAAACCAGATTTTAAGCGGATTTTTTCTCTAGTGTGATGAGGCCCCTAGTCTCTAGAGCAGCAGAAAACAAGCAAGCTCCATCCTCCATCTTCCATCTTCAAAATGACATCCGTTTCAGCTAATCCCCCTCTTAACTTTCTTTTCTCAAAGCTAAACATATCATATAGTATGATAATATGCTATTACCAATATGACAATTCCTTTAGTATGAAGAAAACTTAGCTGCAGGGGTAGAACAAAACTCGATCAACAACTGTTTGAGTAGCAGCTATTTCATCTTCTGTAGTGTTGTTTTGACAAGCAAAAGAAAAAAAAACTTGGCCTAAGAGGGAGTTGAACTCTGGACCAGCCTTTTGTTCTAAGGCTCTACTCCTTTATAATCTAGCCTAGAAACTGTGCCAAATATCTTGGCAGCTCTGAAGAAAGATAGCATTTTACATTTAACAAAAACAATTCATTGTGAAAGCTGTCACATCAAGTTGCTGTAACAGAGAAGCTGCCTGGAATCACTGAGACAGAATTCCCTTTCATAACTTGGTTTTGTGTTCATCCTCCATATATATAACTTAATTGTGTGTGTGTGTTGTGTGTGTGTGTGTTAAGTTTTGCAAGGAAGCTCCCCAGCACTATCATCATCACACCCTTGAATATTAGATAGTGGTCCAGGGCCTAAAATGATCCACAGCTGACATTTGCTTTGGGTTTTCATTGGCCAATATAACAGCCATTTTATTTTGCATTTTGCCAGAATATTGTAAGAAATAAAAACCACTGCACCATATTGGTTCTAAGTATAATACTACATTGTACAGTCATAATCCAAATGCTTATGTTCTTGAGATCTGCTTCACCTCAAAATGTAATTTGAATCCAATCTCAAAACAGGGTGGCTGATAGAGCCACTTCTCCAAATTTTACTATTAGATCTCATTCATCTGCTTTGATCTTTGCCAGTGCTGGATCTTCCATTCATCTCAGGAATGGGAAGAGGTAGTAAAGGTAAAGGTTTCCCCTGGCATTAAGTCTAGTCATGTCTGACACTGTGAGGTAATCCTCATCTCCATTTCTAAGACGAAGAACCAGCATTGTCTGTAGATGCCTCCTAGGTCAGTGTTTCTCAATCTTGCTAATGCCGCAACCTCTTAATACAGTTCTTCATGTTGTGGTGATTCCCAACCATAAAATTATTTTCATTGCTACTTCATAACTATAATTTTGCTGCTGTTATGAATCGTAATGTAAATATCTGATATGCAGGATGGATTTTCATTCACTGGACCAAATTTAGTGCAAATACCCAATACACCCAAATTTGAATAATGGTGGGGTTGGGAGGTGATTGATTTTGTCATTAGGGAGTTGTAGGTGCTGAGATTTATAGTCGACCTACAATCAAAGAACATTATGAACTCCACCACCTATGGCATTGAACCAAACTTGGCACATAGTTCTCTCAAACTTGGCACACAGAATTCCCATGACCAACAGAAAATACTGGAAGAGTTTGGTGGGCCTTGACCTTGAGTTCTGGAGTTGTAGTTCACCTACATCCAGATAGCACTGTGGACTCAAACAACGATGGATCTACACCAAATTTGGCACAAATCCTCAGTATGTGCAAAAGAACACTGATGGAGTTTGGGAAAAATAGACCTTGACATTTGGGAGTTGTCGTTGCTGATATTTATAGCTCATCTATAATCAAAGAGCATTCTGAACCCCACCAATGATAGAATTGGGTCAAACTTCCCACACAGAACCCCCATGACTAACAGAAAATGCTGTGTATTTTTAATGGTCTTTGGGGACCCCTCTGGAACCCTCTCATGATCCCCCCCCCAGGGTTCCTGACCCTCGGGTTGAGAAACACTGTACTAGATCATGTGGCCAGCATGACTGCATGGAGCACCGTTGCCTTCCTGCAGAAGCATACCTATTGATCTACTCACATTTGCATGTTTTCAAACTGCTAGGTTGGCAGAAGCTGGAACTAACAGTGGGAGCTCACCCCACTCCCTGGATTTGACCCACCAACCTTTCGGTCAGCAAGTTCAGCAGCTCCGTGGTTTAACCCGTTATGCCACTGGTGCTGAATCTTCCATTCATCTCAGGAATGGGAGGAATCATGGTGTAAATCCCCATCTCAAGAACGTGAACATTTGGATTATGGTTGTAATGGATTTTGATTTTTGTGAATAGAAGGGGAAAACTTTCCGCGGATACTGACCTTTTGGTACTACATCCTAGAAATCAAGCTCTGCTAAATCAGCATCTGCCTCAGTTCCGAACTGATGAAATTTAGTGTATTGTATTCCTTCTTACTCTGTGCAGCAGCCGCAGATGGATGACATGGACCAAAGACATTTTGCTTTCTGGCAGCTTCTTGAGTCACTGATAATAGAATATCAATACTGCTTTTGCAAAGAAGTTAGAATGTCATTCATTAATTGCTTAATCTTTATGGCACGTCCTTGAACAAATAGTGTCTTAGACCCTTGGTGAGAAAAAAAATCAATACAATAAGAAATAAAAATTAAAAATCCAAAATATATTTAATTATATATATTTACAATAATTTCCAAGTTTTTGTTTAATTACTGTTGATAACATCCCAAACTCAGAAGCAGCCTTCCTCAAGCCAATTCCCTCCAGATGTATGACACATACATGTCACCTGGGGGATGGACCTTGCAATCACACACATCTGGAGACCTATGTATCCAGCAGATGATGGCACCAGTTTCAGCTGTGCTACTTCAATCTGCATCTTCTCATCTCCTGTGATACTTTGTATGCATTGAGTGAACACTGCAGTTCCATGCATTCACATAAGGCAAATACTAGGGCCATCTCCACATTGACTATTTCCAATGAACTTTTAAACGAAGCCCCGAAAACAGCATGTCATCTCTCTGCTTGGCTGGGTGAATGTTGGAGAGAAAATTGCCCAAGGTACCTCCACCATACCAATAATTGTGAGATATAAATACACTGACTGTGTTTGACATATTTTGACAGGCTTGTTTGAAGTCTTAAGTGAGGCAGGGGCAAAGGGAACTCAAGTGAAAAGGGCTTAGAATGAACAATACATCTTTGAGGAAAGAAGCATGCTTTGATGAGGTGAAGTAGTGTTGCAGATTCTAATGGCCTCCCCAAGATTGATGTCACGCTGGTGGGATGCCCTTGGTCACCACCAGTGGCACAGTAATACTCATTCACTTTCATTCTTGGATGTAGGAGGATTCACTCTTCCTCAAAAAACAGTTTGCAAAATGCATTGTCTGGTCCAGATGAGTGACAGTGATGGAACAGTGTAATAAGTGTTCACTCGTTCCTCTTCAGAGATGATTCTCCTTTTAAAAAAGATATAATCAAGCTCCTTCATACATTTCAGATTTAGCTTTCTTCACACACACCCCTCGGCAATGTTAGCTAGGGGCCCATCCACACAGTAGCTTTATTGCAGTATCTACCGCAATAAAGGAGGGGCTGTCTATATAACATTCTAGACAGTCCCAAATTAATTTGCCAGGAAAACAAACCAGGAAAACCCTGGTTTGTAGAGAATTAATTAGATAGTGGGTTTATTGCGCGCCTTCTTGAAAGGCACCAGATAAACCCACTATTTTTGGTTCTGGACTGGAGAATATTGCAGCCCAGACAGTATTCTCACAGTTTTCCAGCCTAAATTAGCCCGGAAAATTGTGGGAATCCTAACCCCCTCTCCCAAAGCCCCCATAAACTGAGATAAATAAAGAAAAGAACTCACCTGGCCTCTCTGGGATGGCTGCTGGAGTTCACCTGATGAGTACAAATGACATGCCAGGAGAAAGGGGGGAGCGATTTTCTTTGCTACCTCTCCCCTTTCTCCTGGTGCATCATTTGTATGTGCCAAGAGAACTCTGGCAGCCATCCCAGGGAGGCCAGGTGAGTTCTTTTCTTTTAAAACTCAGTTTAGGGGGGCTTTGGGGGAGGGGGTTAGTGTCCCCTAGGAAGTCCCAGTACATCTGGACACCCACCCCAGAAAGCACGCGGACAGCCTTCCAGGAACATCTGCATTTTTAAAACACAGATGCTCCTGGGATAAAAAGCTGTCTGGATCTGCCCTTAGGCAAATGGGAGTGAAAATCCAAATGACTTGGAGGGCTCCATGCTGGAAAGTCTAATTATTTGTTTATGGGAATGTTCTGGCCTTCTTTTGAGAAGGTAGAAAATATCTTGAAAGCCAGAGTGGTGTAGTGGTTAGAACATTGGGGTATGACTCCTGAGACCAGGGTTCGTATCTTTGCTCAACTGTGGAAACTCACTGAGTGACCTTTTACAAATTACGTAGTCTCAGAGGAAAACAGTGCAAACTCCCTCTGAACAAATCTTGACTTTATTTTAGGGTTACCACAAGTCAGAAGCAATTTGATGTTACACAAGAGCAACATCACAAAATATTTTCTTTGTCAGTCCCCAGAAATATCTCATTTAGACATTAGGGACAGGCAGACTTCTTTTCCCCATGGACTTCCTCTTTTTTCAACTGTTTTCCTCCTTTTCCCACTTCCAAGTCGATTTCATGTCAATCTCATGCAAATTTTGTATTTATTCATTGTTAGATGCATTAATCAACATATCCTCTTACTGACTCAAGTTGAGCACCAAATAGAAATGTAGGCAGTATTTTCAGCACATACTCAAATAGTCCATGTTCAAATTGAATTCATCTTGTCAAATACTTTTTTCTTTCATGGAATGTGTTTTAAGCCCGGAATTGTACTGCCTTCTGACTTCAAATTGAATCAATTTCCTTGTTTGATCTGGCAGACACAGATTCTGTAAATACATTTAAACAAACAAACAAACAGCCGCAACACACTGAATATCTCGCACATCTCTATTAGATTTTGGTCAACTCAATACTTCATTTTAAGAAAATAATGGAATTTTCTTCTTTCAATATTTTTGAAACTTTGTTGATTTTAGTCTTGTTTTGGGACAAAAGCAATGGCTCAGTGATAACACTCCATATAGAAAATTCCAGACTTGTTGCCCAGCATCACATTTTTTTAAAAAAAATAATGAAAGTGTGAGAAAATGCTTTTTTTAAAAAAAAATCCACCCAAAATGTACTGCATTTCCTCAGACTACAGGTTTTGATATGCTTGGCAGGTTTGGGCTTTAAAATGGCTTAAAAGATTATGACAGTTTAATGAGTCAAGGCATCTGTAAATGCTTATCCTGTCCAAAGGACTTAAGGCAGCTCAGGCACTTAATGCTGTCTTAAGGTATAAAACTATAGATATTCCGTTTTTTCCAAACTCGTTCTGTCATTGTACATAGCCTTGTTTTCTTCCCTTTGAAATGTGCGAGCAGGAATCATGTGATTTGGCTACCCCAGGATTTTTTCTTGATGCTTTTTTGAAACAGTCCCTATATTTTTGTTTGACTATAAGACTTTATGGACTTTGGCGATCAGCGCTTGAATCCCTGCTCAGTCATGAAATCCACTGGGTGACCTTGGGCAACTCACACTCTCAGCCTCAGATGGAGGCATTGGCAAACCTCGTCTGAAATGAGATTTATCAAGGAAATCCTATGAAAGATTTGCCTTAGAGAAGTGGTTCTCAACTTGTTGGTCCCCAAGTGTTTTGGCTACAACGTCCAGAAATCTCAGCCAGTTTATTTCTGGGAGGTGAAGGCCAAAACATCAGGGGACCCACAGGTTGAGAACCACTGCCTTAGAGTCTCCATAATAAAAAATGACTTGAAGATGCATGACACAATTTCCCAGCTCTCTAGGTGTTCTCAAGGGACAACCTTCACAATCTTCATGACCAGGCTGCCATGACCTAATGGGAACAACACTTCAATAGTTAGTGGATTATATATTTCATAACTCTGAGCTAGGAATTTGATATAATAAAAGTGTTGCACTGAATGTTTCTCATTCTCTTTCATGACCTTCCATAGATCCTAGATCCAAAAGACATCCTATCTGTCAAAAACTGTGATCCCAAAATAGCTCAGATTATAGTCACACCAGGCTATCTATGATAAAATGCCAAAAATACATTGTTATACGAATCCTGAATACACATTGCTGATACCTGACTCTAGGCCGGGCAACCCAGATTCATCCTGGGAAGATCACTGAACTCTGCCAAAAGAGGAGTTTTCTGGCTTCGTTGGACAGAACAGAACAAATTTCAAAAGAAAGAGAGGTTAGAACTACAAAGGAGAAATGAATTATTGTGCTCTTTTATAGGCTTTGTTCATGAAATTTCCATTGACCTTTCTTGTGTATGTGTGTGGCGTAGTTAAGACCTCAATTTTCTACCTGCATGAAAACCACCTTGCTATTACGTTCAAAACTAAAGATGCAGACCTGTATCTTTGTCACTCTAGTAGACGATTGCTTTATCATCTCTGTTTGATGAAAAAGCTGGAAAGCTTTGAAAACTACTGTAATGATTTTTGCATCTTCTGGAAACCATCAATGTATATTTGGGGTTTGGAGTTTGTTTAGTGATTAAGTAACTATTTGTGCCACTTAGCATTTATGTAATGCTTCGATTTCACCATTCTCATATATTTAACAATAAAGATAGATATTTTTTCATAACTATAATGCAAAGGTATTGGCTGTGAAATATAATGTTGCCTAAAACCAACATGCGAGCCAGCATAGTGTAGTGATTTGAGCACTGGACAATGGCTTTGGAGACCAGTGTTCAGTTTCCTGCTCAGCCATGGAAACCTACTTTGTGATCTTGGGCAAGTAATATAGTCTCAGCATCAGAAAAGCCAGGGATAAGTTCAGTTTAGGATCAGAAATGACTTGCAGATACAAAACAATAAAGTCACTTTAGGTCAGGGATTCTCAACTTGTGGGTCCCCAGGTGTTTTGGCCTACAACTCCCAGAAATCCCAGCCAGTTTACCAGTTGTTAGGAGTTCTGGGAGTTGAAGGCCAAAACATCTGGGGAACCATAGGTCAAGAACCACTGTTTTACGTGAATTTGTACTGGAAATGCCCCAGACTTCACCTAGTCTTACAGTGCACTCTCATTTATATTTAATCAGAGATAAATTCCTTTGTGGTCAGTACAATCTCAGGCAATATTTTCAGAGTGTAGACATATCTCACTCCATATCTTAAAAGTTCAATATGGTTTTTCTCAGCTTTTTTTTCTAATTCATGCCATTTCTAAAATTTATAAACATATTCTTAGAAATTATGAATAATTTAATTCTTCTCTTTTTGTCCAGTCCTTAAATTTAACAGCTATTTTGTGACATGTGCTACAAGTTGCTCTACAATTCCTAGTGTTTGTGGGCAAACACTAGTCTGCTTTTATTCAATTTTATTGTAAATTTAGAAGATGTTCAGAGAACAAATCCCTCAGTTTCATAAGAACTACATATGGAAACTATGAAATATTTTATAAGTGGGCAAGATACATGCTTTTGCAATAATCTTAGAGGCCAGTTTAACCTACCGCTCATCTTTAAATGTTCTGAGTAGAGGAATAGACTGCTAACATGAGTGGCAAGTCATGTAAATGTGTAGAGGACAGTGGCAAAGATAGTCAGTGGTATATCATTATGCCTGGAGAAGAGTGAGTGAAGATGACAGAATTCCTTGAATATATGAAGAGTTCTCACTTGGAAGCAGGCAAATATTTGCCTTCTGCTAATCTTGAGGGCAGGACAAGATATAGTGGACTTAAATTATCAGTTAAAGTTTGAATGACACAAAGAGTCATCTGACTGTGTTGGAGAGATTCAAATAGAAGCAAGGTGGCCTATTTTGTGAATGCTATAGTTCTGCATTTTCTGAAGAAAGAAATTGGTCTAGATAGCCATAGGTTAAGTAAAGGTTTTCCCCAGACATTAAGTCCAGTTGTGTATGACTCTGCGGGTTGGTGCTCCATTTCTAAGCCGAAGAGTCGCTGTTGCCCATAGACACCTCCAAGGTCTTGTGGCTGGCATGACTGCATGGAGCACCGTTACCTTCCTGCCAGAGCGGTACCCATTAATCTACTCACATTTGCATGTTTTCAAACTGCTAGTTTGACAGAAGCTGGGGGTAACATTGGGAGTTTATGCCGTTCCCTGGATTCGAACCTGCGATCTTTCGGTCAGCAAGTTCAGCAGCTCAGCGCTTTAACCCACTGCACCACCAGAGGCTCCATCTAGATAGCCATATCTTCCAACATATCACATGTTAACACATGTTGTGAACCGGTACGAATCCCTCTTTGAAGGTGAGAGGGTCGGTATATAAAACCTCGAAATAAATAAATAAATAAATAAATATCTGTAGACGAAAATTAGGACCCCATCTACACTGACATATAAAATCCAGATTATTTGCTTTGAACAGGATTATATGACAGCCTAGGACACATGTACTACCTCATCATAAAGCCCTAGTGAAGCGTCCCACTTTGTCAGGCTTTTGGGGAGGAAGAAACAGAGATCAGCAGGGTGAATCTGTGGCCCCGAGCACAGCTCCCTCTTGGCTACACTTTTCCCATTGCCATATGGGGAGTTTCCGTGCTGGGTCCATTGGACACAGCACAATGCGGGAAGCCTTCTGTGTTGTTGGGCAAAGTGTTCAGCAACACTTTCACTCCAGTTGAGGGATGGCCTACGCTGGAAGTCACATGATTTTGTGTGATGTCTGGCATCAGCCTCCATCCCTCAAATGGGGTGAAAGCATCCTAGGATGCTAAAATCACCCTGTCTGAAGGGGTGGGCACTGCAGTCAAGCAACATCAGAATGCCTCTTTGTGTTGTGACATAATGCAGGCCTTGTAACCTATTTTATAGAGATAATATTTATGAATAGTAGCAGCAGATGGGCATATGACCATCAAACATCTGATCCACCTGGGTAACTCAAGTAATGACTCTTCATGAGGGTCTTATACTTGGTGAGTTCCACAACCATGAAGATTGATGACTTATTAGTACACATAGTATGAGATGAGTGTTTGAAAAAAAGTGTTTTTGTTTGAGATATACTCTAAAATCTGTGCACAAGAGTCACTGAAGCAGTTTTAAAACAGGCTGCCACGCTTTCATTCTCTACCACCCTAATAGCCTTTTGTACAGCTTTCTCCTGTTTCTGCTTTTTCTCCCCATCAGCAACAACAGCTGTTTTATGCTGTGCTGACACTGCATGCCTTTGAAGAGCAGAGCACTGCTTCGGAAATTGTACCGTTCTTAACAATGGGAAGTGGCCCTCCCTACTGAACTGGTATAGTGCGCAAGTTGTTTTATTTTTATCTCCATTGAAGTGCAGCCAAGGCAAGCCATGAAACCATTGAGTGTGGAAATGTGTCTCTGTGGCTGGTCTAATGCAAAGGTCTGATTGAGAACTGGAGGAGTTAGCTTGGCCTTGATCACTTCATTCATTACGTCTAATGATAGGAACTTCATTTATGTGGCATCTGCTTCAGCCTATGGAAGTAATAGCTCTGTTTTGCTAATGTTGCAACAGAGAGCTATCTCACTCCCAATCCTCCAGACCTTTCCAAGATGGATCACAAGCTCATCACTTCCACTCTGGTCCTATAATTATGCATAATTGTGACAGAGAATAGAGCGGCTTGCGGTGGCAGAGCTAAAGCAAACCTTGCAAAGAGAAAATGATGAATCCATCATGCTATGAATTATGTCAGTTTATCAGTTTTTTATGCTTGTGGGATTACTGGAAGGCTCCTCTTTGCCTGTGGCAAGATTGTACATACATGACTCATGTCTCCTTACATACCTGTTACTAGAATTCAATAGTTGTTACAAAAAGGATACATTTTGAGGTGCATTGAAAGGTCTGAATATGTCACTATGCAAAAAGGGGGATACTGGAAAAGCTAGCCTAAAAATAACTTAAGTACTCTACAATAGCAGCCAGAATGGGAGAACACTGGGCTCCCCATGAAAGGGTGGGCTGTAAATGCAATAATTGTAGTTACTAGTATAATAAAGCATTGTACTGTAGTCTAGCACAAGTACCTGGCTTCACATAGGTTGGACTAGATCTTATATGGTTGATTCTATGAGTAAGGTGCATTAGCTAGAATGTCATGATTTAGATGTAAGTTTGATATTCTGCAAAGACACAGAATGGGGGATGGCTGGCTCGACAGCAGTACATGTGAAAAAGTTCTTGGAGTCCTCCTGGACAAGTTAAACATGTGACAGCTAAAAGCCAACAGGATTTTGGCCTGCATAAATAGGAGTCTTATTTCTAGATCCAGGGAAGTCAAGCTATCCCTCTATTCTGCCTGGATCAGACTACACCTGGAATACTGTGTCCAATTCTGGGCACCACAATTGAAGGGAGATGTTGACAAGCTGGAGTGTGTCCAGAGGAGGGTGACTAAAATGATTAAGGGTCTGGAGAACAAGCCCCATGAAGAGTGACTTAAAGAGCTGGGCATGTTTACCCTGCAGAACAGAAGGCTGAGAGGAGACATGGTGGCCATGTATAAATACATGAGGGGAAGTAATAGGGGGATGGAATAAGTGTTTTCTGCTGCCCTGGAGACCAGGACGTGGAACAATGGCTTCAAACTACAGGGAAGGAGATTCCTCTTGAACATGAAGAAGAAACTTCCTAACTGTGAGTGCTGTACAGCAGTGGAACTCTCTGCCCCAGAGTGTGGTGGAGGCTTCTTCTTTGGAGGCTTTTAAACAGAGGCTGGATGGCCATCCAGCCTCATGTGATTTGGCAGGGGGTTGGACTGGATGGCCCACAAGGTCTCTTCCAACTGTATGATTCTATGATTCTATAGCTACGATGCAGATGATAATCAGTTGTAACCATGACTTATTCTGTTTCTGAAACCAACTTTATAGAATTGGCCAGAAGATAAAATAAGTGGAATAGCTACTACGAAATAGAGAACAAGGTACCAGATCATTCTAATCTTGAAGGCTACACTGGTTGGCTCTGGTTAATATTTGGATGGGAGACCACCAAGGAATTTTAGGTTCCAGAGGCTAAAAACCAGATGGATGGGGGTTTAGGGAGATTAATCCCAAAAAATTATTCCAGATTTTTAAAAGAAATATGTATACTGCCTTGAGCCTCCCTTCTGCCTTTCCTCTACCCATGGTGAACATAATCATTTGATGTTAATCTAATAATAAATAAGCTTGGAAAAAACAAGACAACATTTAAATTTCAGAGTTGAGATGGATCTGAGACTAGATGTAATTTTAATTTTTGTCTTTGTTTGGCTGTGCATCAATTTTAATGCATCTATTTATAAGAATTAATATGTAAATAAGTAAATTCTTTCCTGTGTGATGCCTTTCATCCTCTTGAGAGCATTTATTTGCCTATTTTTTCTCACTGATTGCCGATCAACCCAATAAAGATATGCACTGCATGTAAAACATAACACAAACACATATAAAACAGATATTGATGTTCGAAAACTGCATCTCCTTGTAAACAAAAATATAGACTGAAGAGATCAATGCTTTTATGAGTCAGTAGTGTATTATAGATATGGTCTTTTAAGTTCTTTCTGCTACTTCACTTGACCTTGCGTGCTAACAAAGTAGAGTACCACTGCCCTTGTTGTGTTAGGAGCTGTTGCAGAACAGACAAATTTTGTCCAGAACTCATATGAGAACTTTCCTTTCCTGTAGCTATATTAATAGATATATTGCTATAAATGTGTTGTTGTTATGTGTTACCAGGTTGAGTTTGGCTTATGACAATTTGTGGATGGGAGACCTCTAACCCAGTTCAGATGTTTCAAACTCCGGGCAACAGCTTCCTTCATTGCATCAACATACCTCTCCTGTGCTCTTCCTATTTTCCTACTGTTTTCAACTTTCCCTAGCATTATTCTCTTTTCAGTAATCAATACATTGCTCTTATGAGGCCACTCCGACTTAATCTTGATCCTATCGTATGATTTTCTTGGCAAGATTTCATCAATGGGGTTTGTCTGTGCCCTCTCTGAGGCTGAGAGAATGTGACTTACCCAATGTCATTCACTGGCCTTCCATGGATTCATCATCCAATACTCAAACTATGACATTATGTTGAATGTTTTGATATCTAGAAACCTATATCAATATTGATATTTACATCTGCACAGACAGATGCATAGATACATGTGTAGTCAATGGCCATGTTATGGATATTATGGCATCAATAACCTAACATTGGTGGCATAGTCTATATCTGAATGTGGTGGATGGACATGCATGTGTTTGTGTATGAATAAAGGGTTGTGACTCAGTGGTAAAACACTTGCTTTGTATTTAGAATGTGCTGGGTTAAATATCCAGTTTCTGGGTGAATTTGAGTAAAGACCCTTCTCTAAAACCCAAGAGAGTAGTTGAAAATATTGAAGGAAATTGACTGACTCAGTTTAAGACAGCTTCTGGCACTGATCTGTACCATTCGTGAACTACCAGACCAACATATCTTTTCAGCATAGTCACCTTTGCCTGAAGGACAATTAGCATCCAGGGTTTTGCTTTGCTTTTTAATTTACTGCATGTCTAGGACAGCAAAAACTGGGGTGGGTGTTTTTGTTAATCATCCACTAGTGTGCATGGTATACTGCACCTCGTTATGTTGCAAATTGTGCATACTTATACAGACCTACCTATTCACTGAAAAAGTTTGATCCAAAAGATGTTACTTCAGATTAAATAAGGAATTTTGTAGGGTTGCAGTATCTGTTCTGGGCACTGTGTGTGTATGTGTGTGCATTAGTTAGAGAAAAATACTGAGCAAAATGGATTGATCTGCAGATATGGCCCATAAAAAGAAATTGTTCCAAAGGTATAAAATAATGAAAACCATCTGGTCATCATAAATCTGGTAAATTAGCTGAATGTTAGTGCTTCTCTCAAGATGTCTGTCTTTGAAATCAGCATGTCAGAAACTATGGGAAATCCATTTATTAAACAGAGTAACTCTTAGTAGAGAGAACTATTAGGTACCACAGATCTGAACCCCCTTGACTCCTTCCCCCAAATTATTTGCTGGTATTGCCCTCTAAACTCCTTAGTTTCTCTTCAAACTAAGTAACACAACCTGCGTAGAGTCATCTTTGAAACTAGTGCCACTGGTTTCAAATACTGCAGTAAAATTGTTGATCCTATTTGGTTACAAATAACATGTGCCCCCTTTGTTATGGCTTTTTCTGGGCATGATCCAGTGTTGGACCTCCACTGGCTGAATAACAGAAACCAGTTGAAAGTGGGAAAATTCCTTTCCAATTGGAAAGGAGACTTACATGTACCCCTGCAAAACCCATTACAGAAGACTGGAAAACCCACTAAGCATGTTTATTTGTCTGGTCTAAGGACTGGGAGAGGGAGGATATGGTAACAGGAAGAATGTTCTGATGTGTTGGTAGCAAGTTATCCACACTGTCCAAATATAGCATTTCAATAACACTTTAACTGATGCGGTTCTGTCCTGTGGAATCCTATAGAGAGGATTGGGAATTGGGAAGTATTTTTAGTGCACTCATAGAAAAGATGGAAGAGGCCCTCTAGTCCAACCTCAGGAAAGAATGCACAGTGAAAGCATTCCTGGCAGATGACCCTCCAGGCTCTCTTTAAAAATCTTCGCAGAGGAAGACTCCCTCATACTCCAAAGGTATATTCCATGGTTGAAGAGCTATGACTGTCAAGACATTCTTCCTAATGCTCTTCCCTGAGTGAATGCATTAGAACTCTCTGGTGAAAAACGACAAATCCCATTATTTCGAAAGATAAAGCCATGTCATATACTGTATAAAGCATTATAACTACCCATATAAAAGAGACTGCACAGTGTGGGCATACCCTAGGGCTGCGCCAGTGTCATATTATTTCCAAGCATAATTCAAAACAGTAGTTATGATTTACAAAGTACTATCTGACTGAAGGAACATGTGCTTCTTCCATTATGTCAAGGAGCCAGCCTATTTGAAACTCTACATTTTTCCTCATGAGGAAAAAATTCCCAGACTTTTCTCTTGGTCCCACCACTGCCTCAGTAGGAACACAAGAGAGAAAATGATGCAAGAGTGGCTGCTCCCAGGCCTCAGAATGCTGTTCCAAGGTTGACTAGATTGACATCCTCCCTGTTGTCCTTCCTCTGGCAATCAAATAATGTTTTATTCAGATAGGTTTTTGCAATTTCCCTGGCAGCTTCCATTCAATCTCAGTGTAGCAAATTCAGATTTCTGGCAGAAGCTTAAGGGAGTTATCCAGGACGTTAAATTCTCTTCTGCTGACAGGGGAACCACTAGCCACTACTGGGCTTTTGGTATCTAAGTTGGTTCATTCCTGAGAGCTGTTTGGACTGGCTGTGACTTCTCTTTAGTGATGCTGTTTTAATAATTTAAACACCCAGTTTATGGTTTTGTGGTATTTATTTTTGACTCCTTGCTTGCTTCTGGCAGGAGTTTCCCCAGATATAAATAAACTAGTGCAACACAACAGAGCTATCCTGATGCTGGAGATTGAACTCAAGATGCAAGGCATGTGCTTTTCCAATGAGCTATGACACCTCTATTGCCTTCTAACACTGAGCAGCATTCCATAACCTTCTCCTAGACCTTTGACTCTAACTGTGTTTATTGTCACTATATCTGATGCTATATTACATTGATGGAAAACCATCTTGAGAGTTTGAATGTAGTAAACAGATCTTTGCATATGTGGCAATCCTGTGGGACATTTGTCACTGCGGTGGCATGCAAGTAACATTTTTCATTTATGTTCTTATTTGTTCCTTTATTTTTTGCTTGTATTTCATGTTGTTAAATTGTTACGGGGAGAAAGCATAATTCCTTCATCAACCCATCACTCTGAATATCTAATATAGTTTCATATGAATGACTTCATACATCATTGTCAGGGCAAGAATGGGTTGTCTGTAAATACATTTATTACAAACACATTTTAATGGGCAACTGTGTGGGAGAGCCGACATTTCTTAATAGGTTGCTTAAAGTGAAGAAGTTGAAAAAAGCTTTCGGAAGGAAAAATATCCAAGAGGTACAATTTGCCCTGGAGAAGAATTAAACAATGTGTGGGATAGAACTGGAGCAATAGGCATTCTGTGTATTCATTAAAATAAATAGTTTCTGGCAACTGGCGTTAAAGCAAGTTTCTAGCTCCTATGGCAGATAAGAGGAGAAACTATTCTCCTACAACAAACAAGTGTTCTTTCTCCCATCTGTGGACATTCCACAGATATATAAACCCCACTTGTCTATATTTGTGGAAAACTCACAACAAACAATTCAGGAGAGAATTGTTTGTTGTGAGTTTTCTGGCCTGTATGGCCATGTTCCAGAAGTATTCTTTCCTGATGTTTCACTTGCATCTATGGCAGGAGTCCTCAGGGGTTGTGAGGTCACCTCACAACTTCTGAGGATGCCTGCCATAGATGCAGGCTTCTGGAACATAGCCATACAGCCCGGAAAACTCACAACAAACCAGCCAGGAGAGAATGCTTGTGGAACATGGCCATACAGCTCGGAAAACTCACAGCAACCCAATGATTCCGGCCATGAAAGCCTTCAACAACATGGAGAACCTATTGTCACTCTTTGGAGTCTACTCTATGGCTGGGAGTTGTAGTGAGCCCCCAGTGGTGCAATTGATTAAATCCTTGTGCCAGCAGGACTGCTGACCAACAGGCCAGTGGTTCAAATCTGGAGAGAGCTGGTTGAGCTCCCTCTGTCAGCTCAAGCTCCCCATGTGGGGACATGAGAGGAGCCTCTCACAAGGATGGTGAATCATCAAAACATCCGGGTGTCCCCTGGGCAACATCCTTGCAGATGGCCATTTCTCTCACACCGGAAGCAATTTACAGTTTCTCAAGTTGCTCCTGACATGGAAAAAAGTCCAAAAAATAACATTCCCAAGCTGTGATGTAATCATGGTGCAACTATAAACCAACATTTCTCTGGACTGAGCATAGAGGAAACAAAATTTGGATTTGTAGCAAATTGACAAGAGACTGTGTTCTATTCTAGCTATGCTGCAGTATCCTTATATCATGTTTCAATCCATCAACTTTATAGAGGTAAATTGCACAGTAGTTTGGGCTCTGGAGGAGTACATGAGCCAAAAGTGGAGACAGATGGCCATTATTTAACTTTGACAATCCTATATTTCTGCAGTACAGATAAGAAACCTTTATATATGCTTGCAGGAATAAGACAGAAGGAAAGTATCAGTTTCATCAAATGGTGAATCATAAACTTACAGGAGAAGGGGGAGAGTTCTAAAACAGTTTTCTTTTTTTAGAACATAGGCTTTACAGATTGGGAGATACCAGTAATAAAACTGAAATTTTCATATTTTAGTCCTCCTAATATAATTGGAAATAGAGTTATGTGGAACAAAGGCTTATATTTCCCTGAAATACACTGGAAACTGCAAAATATTTCAAAGAAATGGAATGGAACTAATGAGTGTTTCATGAAGTTTAAAAATTACTGAAATCAGAACTAGATACCACTGTGATACAAAAATGTGCATATGTAATTCAGCATTTCTTTATTCAGTGATAACTATATAACTCATACAGCCTTTGCTTTATCATTGCTCATTATCAAGGAACTTAAATCACTGTTTTGTAGGATTTCCATGCCTAGATCTGTATTGTGTTTGTGTGTATTTGTGTGTGTGTGTGTGTGTGTGTGTAGCACCTTGCCCTGCCCCTGCCTAGACTATTCACATTCTCATTTAATGGTGTGGTTCATTGCCATAGGCAGGTTTTCCAGCTTAGTCTTCATCACAGAGATAAAGCAGGAAACTAAAACCACACATTTTCAGAACAGACAGCTACACTGATCAACATTTCTTTGGTTTCGAAATATACAGTACCTTCAATTCTTAATACTAGTGTGGAGCAACAACGGGAAGCATTTGGTCTTTAGATGTTTTAGTCTACTGCTCTCATAGTCCCTGAAGACTGATCTTGCAGGGTGGACCTCCAAGAGTTGAAGTTCAAAATATCTGGAATGAACAATGGTTCTCCATTCCTGCATGGATTTATAGAACTAACAGAAATAATAGAAAAGTTTGTTACTACTACTATAAATATGACACTATCTTTAAACCCAGTTCTGACCTCACCAAGATTAGTTCAGATGTGTTTTTATACAACGAGGCTATTTTTCTCGTCATAATCTTCCCAGGAAGAAATAGAATTTTCAAATCACTAGTCAGCATTTTTATAAGCCTTTGTTCTATCAGTGATAATAAAATTCTCCATTTTGGTGTTCCTAGGATGAATTTTTATCTGCCCTGAGATGATGGGCAGGTTAACAGTGCTAGGAAAGTGACCCCAGAGACTGGAGCTTATTAAAATTGTAATAGGTAGACCAAAAAGTGTGTGAATGTGTGGGAGCTTTTGCTTTTAGTACAGCTCCAGAGTTTCCATCAGAAAGGGATTTAGAGATGTTGCAGAACGAAGCTTTCAAAATGGTGTAAAGTGAAATTCTTTCAACTATACTCAAGCACATACCCATTTGAACATCTGCCCATTCATACAGCTAGCCCTCACCTTATCAGGTGAAGCAATGGTCTATCTATTCAGACATTATGTTAAACCACAATGCAAAATTAAGACTCACTGGAGTAATTTTGGGATGTGCTCATGGGGTGTGGATATGTAGAGAGAATCTGTTCTGCTCATGATTTGTGTTCTGCTAGTGCAGTGTTTCTCAACCTGAGGGTCGAGACCACTGAGTGGGTCATGAGGGAGGTGTCAGAGGGGTCACCAAAGACCATCAGAAATGACCATCAGAATGACTACAGCTCCCATATTTCTGATGGACTTAAGAACCCCTTTGGCAGAGAAAGCTAAAGATCTCTCCGGCTGTTCTTCTATTCCTTTTTGGAAACAGACAGCGAATCCTCCCACCAAAAGCCCTCCACCTGGATGTAGGTGAACTAACACTCCAAAATTTAAGGTCAATGCCCACCAAACCCTTCCAGTAATTTCTGTTGGTCATTGGAGTTCTGTGTGCCAAGTTTGGTTCAATTCCATCATTGGTGGAACTCAGAATGCTCTTTGATTGTAGGTGAACTATAAATCCCAGCAACTACAACTCCCAAATGACAAAAGCAATCCCCCCAACCCCATCAGTATTCAAATTTGGGAGTATTGGATATTTGTGGCAAATTTGGTCCAGTGAATGAAAATGCATTCCGATATTTACTTTACAATTCATAAAGTAGCAAAATTACAGTTATGAAGTAATAACGAAAATGTTTTTTATGGCTGAGGATCAGAACATGAGAAACTGTATTAAAGGGTGGTGGCATTAGGAAGGTTGAGAAACACTGTGCTAGTGAATAGCCATGGTTTGCTATTTCATACATGATGCCAAATGATAATTAAGCTTCCTCAGCCATGCTTTGGCACAATATCTGAAACCACCCATAGTTCAGGATATCTTGTAAACAGATTGGTTATTATCCTTTAAAATGTTAGTGATTGTAGAAAACAACAGGTCAACTTATTTCTCAGTCACGTTCATACTCTTCAGTCTCTTGGAGTTAATGCGGTCTTCTTTTTTTAAAAAAAGGTGCCTGATTTTTATATACGTATCTGCAATACATCATTTTCTATGTGAAACAAGCATTCTTAAATGCATCTTGATGCTTTTTCGAGGGAGAAGGCTTGAGTCACAAAATTAAAAGGTTTAAAAACCAAAGAAGGTCTGTGTTTCAAGGCATGTATTATTCCAGGAATTATGATTTATTTTAGTTCATTTAAATTTGTGGATCAAATGACATGTTCAACACTGGAGTGAGAGAATCTCTGTTAGGGTGCTTGGTGCAGTTGATGTGATATAGATCAAAATGTCTCTTTGAAAGAAGAAGAAGGAGTCAATCTGCATTTCCCCAGCAAGGAAAGCCCCAGCAAGTAGGACCAAAGAAATTGGATTTAAATTGATTTGTCTTACACAAGGCTCCCATGGCAGTTTGACATGCTATCTGTAAATGTTAAGGGACAGCCGTATCAGGCTCCCAGGGCATTTGTTCATAGCTGGTAAATAGCCTTCAAATACACTTGTAACACATAAAATAGCGTTCTTTATACAGCATCCCTGGTTAGCATAAAAATCCCACACCCAATGGAGTTGCTATGGTTTTCTTGTATTTTTGTGTTGTAAGCTTTGTTATATGTATTTCTCGCATTCAAGGTGAGTAGGTATGATGGATAACCTTTGCAATTTTGCAGCACTGGTAATTCCTGCCTTTCAAGATTTGATTACCATTTGCTGTGCTCAAGCTGAGTAACCGAACTGAAGAGATTTCAGAGAAAGACAGAATGTGGCCTGATATAGATACGATGTTTCTGAGCTCCTAAACATGGTTAGGAAACTGAAGTTGCATCCATACTGTGGAATTATAGCAGTTTGAAACCACATTAACTGCCATGTCTTATGGGGTTTGTATTTTTGTGATATATTTACCTTCTTTTGTCAGAGAGCTCTGGTGTGACAACAGATTACACATCTCAGGATTGCATAGGATGGCACTATGGCAGATAAAGTGGTCTCAAACTGCTATAATTCTGCAGTGTGAATGGAAAGTAAGCTCTGCTCACATACTACTCCTTATTTCTTCCCCCAGTGTGATTTCCCTTTCATGGTTTGTTTTAGCCATGGGATGGTATATCAGCTGTTTTACTTTTCTTTCTCATATTAATATCAGCCTCCTACTGTGAATTCTGGTTGCAATCCTGGTTTGCTTTATCCATGGTTGGGATCCATGATGTCACAGCTCAGGATAGATTCACCTTGCTCAGAACACCACACCAAGGCTGAAAGTTTTGTAGTTTACTGAAGAAAAAACAAAGTCTTTAACATAAAAGTAAGGTTTCAAAAGTTCAATGGCAAAAGCAGTCTTAAATGCAAAGGCAAAGTTTCCAAAGTTCAATGGCAACAATATGAAGCATAGTCCAAAGGCAGTGATCAAACAAGATTCCATGGCAGCATGACAGAGGCCCAAGGAGCCAAGAACAAGACAAAGTCCCAAGAAGCCAGAAACATTGCCCAAAAGCCAAGGCAATCCAGAGAAGTTACCAGGGTGTTTGCAGAAGTTGCACTGACAAAGAACTGACTTCAAACAGCTCGCTTAATATACTTTCTCAGCATGAATGCATTCCTTTCACCTCTAACCTCTCTCTTGTTAGCAAGCCTTGCACTACGGCGAACCCTGAATTGCAAGCAATCCTCCCTATCTAAATCTGCAGAGCCTTCAAGGTCGGATAGCTCATTACTCTGAGAATCGGCAGCCTGAGAATCGGAAGGCTGAGAGCTCACCTCCTCCAACTGCACCTGGGAAGTTTAACTAAGATCAGAAACATCTTCCAAAACATCCCTTGTCATGGGAAACTGAAACTCCTCATCTTCAGTATCAACATTGTTTGTATCAACAACAGGAACATGTTCAGGAATCTGAAACCCATCATCTTCTTCCTGAGGTTCCAGCTGAGCCACAACACATGAACAAATTAGTGAAAAACTAAAGCATGGATGCCAACCATGGTTAATACAAACCTTAGGATGGCTGACTGGAAGTTTCTTGAACATATAATTCTCAAAAAGTATTTTCCAGGCTGTGGAGTGAAAAATGAAAGCACGGAAACCAGTTTGAGGAATGTCCCTAGAATGGAGGGCCTGTGACTTGGAGTCTCCACAAAATAACTTTTCCGTGCTCTGAGCTACTGAGTTTGAGTTTGCCTTCCTCAAAGGCTGAAAGATTGTGACTTGCCTAATCTCACCCAATTGGCTTCCATGGCTGAATGAGGATTTGATCTCTAGTCTTCCAGAATCCTAGTCTCAATACCTAAACCACTACACCACATTGGCTTTCCTATGGCTCCTATTGATTTCAAAATGAATAAGTCAGTTCATAATGTCAGTTATGAAAATGTATTTACTTTTTTAAATGATTCCTGTAACAAGTTCCAGTTGAAAAGTGCTAATGTGCAATGTAGTGAAGTCTCATTTTAATGGAAACCTCAGTTATATCAGTAACAAACAAACAACATTGGGAATATAACTAATTAATGGTAGATTAAATTTTTAGTTATTGATCTCATATATGTTAACAATCTTCAAAAGTTTGCAAATTTTATGTCATAATGGAAATGTATGCTTTACCTGAGATATTGGATATGTTCTTTAGAATGTTTATATCTCTATGTAAATGTGCAAGCTGGGAGGTAGATAAGTTAATGCATATTTATAGCACTAGGCATTATATCCTTCCTTTTGTTCCAGGCTAACATTTTGTACCCATGGAATAATCCCTACTGAAACTCAGTGGGGCTTCCTCACAAATAAATGCATAGAAAATAGCAATTTTAATATGTATTTTTTACTTAGATAGATATACACATTATATATTGATGTGTACAAATAAATGTGTGTGTTAATAAATAATTTATCTTTTATTTGTTTACACTATGTATGCTAATAGGTTTGGATGGTGAACAATCACTGACTTTGTAGCAAAAAAAGGTTCATTTCTTAGCACATGGCTTCCAAGATGTTCCCCAATTAAACATAAAGTGTTTATTGATGTAGTAAAGCAGCCTGGTAGCATTGGTGGAGGTTTTATGAAAATAAATAAGAACACGATTAAAATTTAGCAATATATTGTATAATTGTGATTTCTACGCAAAATATATGTGTATGAAAGTAGTCATATATTAATTATACATATGTTTATAGCATCAATTAAACAGCTGCAATTTGAATGGGAAGGTGGTGAGAGAACTGACTATTTGGGGAAAATAAGGATGAAACTGATAGCAAAAAAACTTCACATTGGCTGGTCACAGAGTGGCACATGTATAGAACAGTGGTTTCCAATCTGTGGGAATATAATAAGGTCCACAGCTCTAGATTATTAAATATGGTTTTCTGTAGGTTAGCAGATGTAGACTATTGGATGGCCTATGTTCTGTATCAAAAACTAGAGATGATGTAGTCTATACAATGCAGATATCTGAGTCAGCACCCCTAAATAATCAAACTGAATCTAACGTTGACCAAAAACTGATTTTTAACCCTTTTGGTACTAATGTTGGAGTGTAGTCCCTGGTCAAAGTGATCCCTGGTCAAAAAAAGATTAGGAATCACTGGTGTAGAATAAGCACTATGTAGTTGTGCTATATTTATTTATTTATTTATTTGCTATACTTGTATACCGCTGCTTCTCAGCCTAGCCGGCGACTCAGCGCGGTTTACAACAAAATATAACAATCGGCAATATACAGTTTAAAAGCATAAAAACATAGTACACAATACATATATCAACAAACAATCCAATTCAACTCCTGACTAAAATCGTAATCCAGTTTCGTCGTCCATAATTGCCAATCCTTTAATCATTACATTCCTTGCACTGAGTTAACCGAATGCCTGCTCGAACATCCAGGTTTTTAGTCTTCTTCGGAATACCATCAATGAGGGGGCTGATCTTACCTCCATGGGAAGGGCGTTCCATAGCCGCGGGGCCACCACAGAAAAGGCCCTGTCTCTCGTCCCCGCCAGCCGCACCTGTGAAGCAGGCGGGATAGAGAACAGGGCCTCCCCAGAAGATCTTAGGGTCCTGGTGGGCTGATAGGCCGAGATACGTTCGGATAGGTAAGTTGGGCCAGAACCGTTTAGGGCTTTAAAGGCCAGCCAGCACTTTGAATTGAGCTCGGTAGCAGATCGGCAGCCAGTGGAGCTGGTGCAGCAGAGGAGTTGTGCTCCCTGCGCTCCGCTCCTGTTAAAATCATGGCTGCCGAGCGTTGGACTAGTTGGAGCTTCCGAGCCGTCTTCAAAGGCAACCCCACGTAGAGAGCGTTGCAGTAGTCTAAACGGGATGTAACCAGAGCGTGGACTACCGTGGCCAAGTCAGACTTCCCAAGGTACGGGCGCAGTTGGCGCACGAGTTTTAACTGTGCGAATGCTCCCCTGGTCACCGCTGAAACCTGGGGTTCCAGGCTCAGCGATGAGTCCAGGATCACACCCAAACTGCGAACCTGCGTCTTCAGGGGGAGTGCGACCCCATCCAACACAGGCTGTAACCCTATACCCTGTTCGGCCTTACGACTGACCAGGAGTACCTCTGTCTTGTCTGGATTCAATTTCAATTTGTTTGCCCCCATCCAGACCTCGACAGCTTCCTTAGTAGCGGGTGGAAAGGAGTGACAGAGTTGGACATCATCCGCGTACAGATGACATCGCACCCTGAAACTCCGGATGATCTCACCCAGCGGCTTCATGTAGATGTTAAACAACATGGGAGACAATATTGAACCCTGAGGAACCCCACAAGACAAAGGTTGTGGGGTTGAACAGGAGTCTCCCAGTAACACCTTCTGAGACCGACCCTCAAGGAATGAGCGGAGCCACTGTAAAACAGTACCTCCAAGACCCATTCCCGTGAGGCGTCCCAGAAGGATACCGTGGTCAACGGTATCGAAGGCCGCTGAGAGGTCCAGCAGCACCAACAGGGACACACTCCCCCTGTCGAGCTCCCGGCGCAGATCATCCACTAAGGCGACCAAGGCTGTCTCGGTACCATGCCCCGGCCTAAAGCCAGACTGTGCCGGATCCAGATAATCCGTGTCTACCAAGAATGCCTGGAGTTGTGAGGCCACCACACGTTCCAGGACTTTGCCCAAAAAGGGGAGATTGGAAACAGGCCGAAAGTTGACGAATTGAGTGGGGTCCAGTGATGGTTTTTTCAACAGCGGTTTTATTACAGCTTGCTTTAAGCTGGCTGGAATTTTGCCTTCCCGAAGGGAGGCATTAACCACCACCTTCACCCACTCGGCCAATCCCCCTCTGGCCTCCTTCAGAAGCCAGGATGGGCAGGGTCTAGGATGCATGTGGTAGCTCTCATTCCTCCAAGCACCTTGTCCACATCCTCGGATTGAACCAATGAAATGAATCCATCAAAACCGGACAAGCAGATGCTCGTGTTACATCCTCAGAGACTGCCGTTAATATGGTATCCAGACCAGAGCGGATCAAAGCGACTTTGTCTGCAAAGAACTGAGCAAAGGCTTCACAGCGAACTGCCGAGTCATCAGGGCACCCATCCTGCATGGTGGGTTTTAAAAGGCCTCTGACAACTCGGAACAGTTCAGCCGGACGGTTCTTTGCAGACGCAATAGTAGCCGCAAAGAAGGTCTTCTTTGCGGCTTTTATTGCCACGGCATATGCCCTTAGAAAGGACACAAACCGTGTTCGATTTGGCTCGCTCGGATTCGAACGCCACACGCTCTCCAGTTCCCTCTTCTTTCGCTTCAACGCTGCCAGCTCCTCAGTGAACCAAGGAGCTGGTTTAGCTCGGCTACTTGAGAGGGGACGTTCTGGAGTGATCGTGTCTATTGCCCTAGCCATCTCCCCATTCCAGAGAGCGACCAGGGCATCAACAGGATCACCAACCGAGGCGGCGGGAAATTCCCCAAGAGCCGTCAGGAATCCATCCGGATCCATAAGCCTCCTGGGGCGGACCAACTTAATGGGTCCTCCACCTCTGCAGAGGTTAGGGGGTGCAGTTAGTCTAAAGCTGACCAGGTGGTGGTCGGTCCATGGCAACGGAGAGATGGATAACTCCTCAACACCGCCACCTTCCTCCCATCCCTGACAGAAAACCAAGTCCAATGTGTGTCCAGCACTGTGGGTGGGGCCAGATACCTGTTGGGACAGCCCCATGGTTGCCATGGTAGACATGAAGTCCTGAGCCGCTCCTGAAAGGGGCCTCGGCATGGACATTGAAGTCCCCCAGCACAAGCAGCCGTTGGGACTCCAATGCCAGGTCCGAGACCACCCCCGCTAGCTCAGGTAGGGAGACTGTAGTGCAGCGAGGTGGACGGTACACTAACAGAATCCCTAATCTGTCCCGGTCACCCACCCTCAGGTGGACGCATTCAAAATTTGTTGACTGCGGGATGGGGGCCCTGGTCAGAAGAATGGAATCTCTATAGACCACTGCAACCCCGCCTCCCCGCCCTCCGGATCTCGGTTGGTGCTGCACAGAGAAACCTGGCGGGCAAAGCTGGGTCAAATTCACACCTCCAGCTTCGTCCAGCCAGGTCTCTGTGATGCACGCCAGATCTGCCCGTTCATCCAGGATTAAATCCTGGATGAAAGCTGTTTTGCCATTGACAGATCTGGCGTTCAACAGCACCACCTTCAATCCGGGGGGACCGCCATCCTGGTTACACCAATTTGCCGTATCAGGAGACCGATTTGGAATTACTAATGTTGTTGTACGATCCCTAGGCCGAATTCGGGGTCTCCTTTTCCCGTATCTCCCCATCCCCACCACGACTTCTATGGGGGCTCCCCGACCAACGGAACACCCTCCCTCCTCCATGACGCAGTTCACATCCATAGCTTCACCCCATGCTTCGCTGCTGGTTATCTGATTTGATACCAATACAATTGGTTCTAGTTTTCCCTTCCATTCATTTCTTGCCCTGACTTTGTTATTTCCAGAAATCTCCAATTCACTCCCCTCCTTACCTCTCCCACAAGCAATTAACAGAAGGGTGAGCAAATACCAGGAAATCGGAAGCAGCATGGGTGGTAGGTGTTAAACACAATCACTAGAGCTACCAAGTTCTTAAAGTGCAGCAGGTAGTTGTATCAACCTCACAGTTCTTAAAAATACAATAGGTAGGTATTAGACACTATCAGTAGAGCTACCAAAGTTCTTAAATTGCAGCAGGTAATTGTATCAACCTCACAGTTCTTAAAGTGCAATAGGTAGGAGTTGAACACTATCAATAGGGCTACCAAGTTCTTAAAATGCAGCGGTAGTTATATCAGCCTCACAGTTCTTAAAGTGCGATAGGTTTATCGAGGTTGTTCTAAAGTGCTAAAAATAAGGTGCGTCATGGAGGACTACTGATTTAAGTACTAGAAGACCAAAACACTCGGTTAAAGTGCTAAACTGAGCAGGGTAATGAACCAATACAGTACAAGATAACAAGTTAAAGTGCTAGAAAATTAAGGTGCTGGTAGATTAAAGTGTTGGAATTATGCAAAATTAGCAGCACCACTCAGTATGTTGGTAAAGATCTTAAAGCTGGTTAGCACAATTAGAGATGGTCAATACAAACAAGATAGAAGATGGTCAGCACAGTCCTTCGGAGTTGGCAGCAACAAGACGGTCAACACAAAACAAGACACGAGATGGCTAGCACAATCCTTCCGGAGTTGGAAACTAATTGACGCGATGGTAGGCGTCTTGTGTGATGGTGGCGTATATATTTCATAGAGAAACCATGATTGGTCCAGCTTTATATTCAAATATGGGAGGGAAAGTGTAAGGTTATGCTGTCGAGCAGGCATGGGCAAACTTCAGCCCTTCAGCTGGCAGACTGTTAGGAATTGTGGAAGTTGAAGTCCAAAATTCCTGGAGGGCCAAAGTTTGCCCATGCCTGCTCTAAAATCATGTTCCTTTTAGCGTCTCCAGGCAGTGATTCTTCTCCTGCCCACCTTTAATTTTCTGAAGCAGAAAAACCAAGTGGTTTTGCAGAAAGCTCTGTTTAGGATATCCTTTAGCATGTTGGGAATAATAATTTTTGTACTCAAAATAGCACTTGACCTTGGAAAAAGCAATTATCCACCTATTTATTGGACAAGGATCCTGTTGCCGCCCTGCATTAAAGCACACATGCAATTGAAGTCAGTGTTGCAAAAGGACCGTTGATCATAATGGACCTATTTTCCATCCCTTAATGTATTTTTTCTACTGCATTATGTTGCCAATGTACTGGAAATCCCCTTTAGTTCCCAAGATACCTGCAATTGCCCAGAAAATAATTATTCTGAAGATCATAATTATGCACAAAACATGGTGATATCCCTCCAAGAAATGAAGAAGTTTATTTAGCAAAGAAAGTTTTTCATTTCTGCCTTCAAATTAAAATGACAGTTCAAGGCTAAAGGAGTTAGAAAAAACTACCAACTTTAATGAGAAACCATCACAATTTTGTTAAATTTGGCTCATTGCAAAATGATTCTGATTCTGATCGCATTATGTTCTTTTTTGAAGGATTTGCACATAAAAAGGGCAAAAATAATCTTGTTCTTCATTCATTTGGTTACTGAGGGATATATTCTACTTACAGGAAGCCAGTAACCACTAACTGACACTAGAATCAGTTATTTTGGAGGATGATTAGGCTCTCTAGGCAGTTTTGCTTAGATTTTCTAGCTCTGTGTTTCCTGCAAGAAAGTGAAGATATGGCTAAATTTTCAGTTGTCAGATTTGCATATTAGTTTAATGTCACTTCATCTGATAACAGTTACATTCAGGACTATGGACAGCAACATAAATCCTGCAATACATTTTCTAACACATGATAAGCTGTTCTGTAAACTCTTAACTGAAGGAAGTCACTGTCTAAGTCACAATATGTGCTGTGACAGTTATTATTGGTCTTCTTATGCCTAATAGACTGACACAATTTCTGAAGATATCAGATCCAAGTCTAATTGAGTTGATAAAGGAGAGAGCTGATCTTCAATAGAGGTGGGGCTTCCTGTAATTGCATCTTGCAAGGGCCTAGAATATCCGCTCTAGGAGCCTTGCTTCAGGTAACCCTATACAGTTCAACCTCAGATTAAAAACGTCCATCATATACCATATCTATATATCAAGGATGATATAGAAAGAACCACATATTTAGGGCTGATTTGGGGTAAATTGTAGGGGTGATAAGAAAATATGTTGTATATATTCAGTTTTATCAAATTTATTTACTGTATTGTTGTAAGTGCTTTATTTAGCTTACTATATAGATTATAATCAAGTCTTATCAAGCATTTTTGCTTGGTTTGTTATTGTGATATGGCCCAAGGGTTAATCATTAAAATGTATTATAAATTTACTATATCAAGGATGAGTGAGTCCATGGAGGCTGGGGCCAATCTTACAGGACTCATCACCTAGACATTCCTTCCAGTCTCCAGGCATCTTTGTTTTTATCTGAGTCCTTCCCAAAATAGCAGCTATTGAGAAGAGCTCTTCTCAATATTGAGAAGAGCTCTTAACAAAAATGGAGGTATTTGGTATGGAGTGCTGTGAGATTCTGGGGGCTTTCTGTTTAGTGATGGCTTTCTTTTTGTATATTCTGTGCAGTCTGCACAACTTTGGGAGCCAAACATTGAGATATTTGCTGACATTTCATGGACTGCAAAAGTAAGACCTAGGGATCATTTATGATTCACAGAACCACAGTTTATGGTCTAGAGCAATGGTTCTCAACCTGTGGATCCCCAGGTGTTTTGGTCTACAACTCCCAGAAATTCCAGTCAGTTTACCAGCTGTTAGGATTTCTGTGAGTTGAAGGTCCAAACATCTGAGGACCCACAGGTTGAGAACCACTGCTTTAGAGAATATCATATGGTGGATTTTAGTCTCTCCTTTGAAGACTAGTGAAATAAACTGAGATAAATTAAAAGATGCTTAAAACAGGCATATAACAATTGATCGTTCATTAGTTTACCTTAATTTGACTTTTGGGAGTTTACAGCCAAGGTTTGGAAATGTTACATTTTTGGACCACAGCTGTCAGAATTTCTCAGCCAATATGGGGCACATTTACATTGACCACCTTAATCTGTTTCAGATTGGTAATGATGAAAGTGGTTTCACTGTGCAGATGATTACATAGGAAGTCCTGCCTGGAAACAGCTTGAGGCCCAGATGGTAATTACGCAAACCACAGAGCACGGATGTGCATGTTCACCAAAACACTTGCTTTCAAGTGTTTTGGTCAACATATGTTATCTAGCCACCACAGTTTGAAACTAGCTTTTAAACTGCATTAAATGATGAGTGTAGATAGAGTCATGGCCAACAACCTTTTAAGTTCTGTTTTCAGAGTCATCCCTTTGGCATGGATCCTAATACTGTACATTGATTTTAAATTCTGTGGTTGACTTTGGTAGCATTTTAAACTCCCATGTATTACTGGAGGTGATTTAGCATAAATATAAAAATAAAACAAAAGAAAAAAATAATATATTAATGAAATACCTGGCAACTAGTTTCATTTGTGTGGCTTTTGGGCAGTGTGGTTGGGAGGATTTGAACAATTAAAATTATTTCAAAAATAAACTAAATTCATAGAGAAATGTAAAATATAACAGGTCTTCTGTATCTACTGGAATTTGGTTCCAGGTCCCCTGTGGATCTCAAAATCCATGGATCAAATCCTATAGTGGACAATAGTATAGTAAAATGGTGTCCCTTATCTAAAATGTCAATCTCAAAGTTTGATTTTTGGATTTTTTTCTTTTGAATATTTTCAAGCCTCGAATGGTAGACTCCATGTGTGCAAAATACCTAGATATGGCGGACTGCATGTGCGTAGGAATGATTTCTCATTCTCATAATTTCCTTTTCAGTCTGAGTTCCATTTGCATTCTTATCGAGCACTAAATCTAGATTGGAGATCAATGAAACTAAAGCCATGAATCTGAAGGAGTCAGGTGGGTCGCTTGCAAATATATTAAATACAGAATCTTGCTGTGGCTCATTACATACCTCTAGGCAGCTTTGCCACTGATATTTATCTAGGGAACAGGGATTTTTTAATTGATTTTTTTCCAGGTTGTCATACTCAGCAGGGATGTATATGAAATTATGAAAGCACTAGCTGTAATGTTCTCTCATTTTTTTAATCAAGGCGCTTTTTTTTACTCTGAGCAAAGGAAAGAGGTTCCTGTGTACTTTATGAGAAATATGTGCTTTTCTAAGGCTGCAGTTTACAACTGGTGTCACAAGCGAACTTCTTGGAAGTGATAAACATTTCCCATACCACGTCATCACCTCCCACTGTACTAGACTAAAGTTGGAGACATGGCATAAAGATGGCTCAAACTTTAGCTTCCTTTAGGGTATACTGCAGGGGTTAAGTACCAGGGAATGCTAGTCATATATTACTGGAAAATATCTATCTGTAGAGGAAATATATGTCTTTTTGTTTTATCAAATGCAAATAGGTGAAACTGTAGGCGCTGGTTCAACATTTACAGGAATCATACTGTAATTTCAGTTTCCCATGAAATTTTTCATGTGCTTCCTTTATTGAGTGGGCATCTACATTAGAGCTGAACACCTTAGGACAGTGGTTTTCAACCTTCCTAATGCCACGACCCCTTAATACAGAACCTCATGTTGTGGTGACTTCCAACCATAACATTATTTTCATTGCTTCTTCATAACTGTAATTTTGCTACTGGTATGAATTGTAATGTAAATATCTGATATGCAGGATATATTTTCCTTCACTGGACCAAATTTGGTACAAATACCCAATACACCCAAATTTGAATACTGGTGGGATGGTGGGGGGGGGGGGGGGTTGATTTTGTCATTCGAAAGTTGTAGCTGCTGAGATTTATAGTTCACCTACAATCAAATAGCATTCCATAATCCACCAATGATGGAATTGAACCAAACTTGGCACACAGAACTCCCATGACCAACAGATACTACTGGAAGGGTTTGGTAGGCATTGACCTTGAGTTTTGAAGCTGTAGTTCACCTACATCCAGAGAGCACTGTGGACTCAATCAATGATAGATCTGGACCAAACTTGGCACAAATACTCAATATGCCCAAATGTGAAAAACTGGTGGAGTTTCGGGAAAATAGACCTTGACATTTGAGAGTTGTACTTGCTGTTCACCTACAATCAAAGAGCATTCTGAACCCCACCAAAGATTGAATTGGGCCAAACTTCCCATACAGAACCCCCATGCCTTGAAGAGACTCACTGGTGCGAGCTTACCTCCAGCCTCACACACTCTTCCACGCCCAACCATGCGCACCATGCTGCCATGCACCAAACATACCTGCTTTCCCCTTCCCACTTGAAGTCTCAGAAACAGACTTCTCCTTGTCTGAGAGGCCAGCCAATCACAGTGTAGGAGGGCTTTTGATGGGAGGATTTGCCATCTGTTCCGAAAAAGGAAGAAAAGGTCAGGTGGAGAGATCTTCAGTCTCCTCTGCCAAAGGGGTTCCCAAGACCATAAGAATATATGTTTTCAGATGGTCTTTGGTGACCCCTCTGAAACCCCCTTGCGATACCCTCAAGAGGCCCTAAACCTCGGGTTGAGATACACTGCCTTTGGAAATACCTTTTCTTTTTTTAGATTGTAAAGCATTTTTGATCTTTGTCACTCATTTCAGAAATATCTTTTCTTCGTAAAAACAAGAATGCATGTGTATGTATGCGTGTGGGGGAGATAAAGAAAGAAAAAAAGAAAGAAGAGAGAGAGCATTTACACTGTAAACTTAATGCAGTTTGGCACCACTTTAAATGCTGTGGCTCAATGCTATGGATTTGTTTAAGTTGTAGTTTTACAGTCTTTAATTTTTTTTGCCAAAGAGTGCTGGTGTCTTACCAAACTACAACTCTCAGGTTTTCAAACATTGAGCCATGTCAGTTAAAATTGTGTCAGATTATTACATTAATTTAACAGTGTAGATGTAGTACTAAGAAAATGAAGTGGGATGGGGGAGAGACTGGAGTAATGAATGTATGTGTCTGCCTACAGCTAAAAATATGTGGAATTATCCAGTATAATTGGAACAGTCTTATCCAAACTTTTCTGGCTTACTTTAAAACTGCTCAGATTTCATCAAAGAAAACCCCCTTCCTCCATAAAAAGCATTCTTTATTTAGCTTTGCATGAAATACCTTGGATAACTCTATCTAATTTGGAGGAAGATAAGGCTTTTCTATTTAATTTTCTTGAGGTTTAAGATAAGATGTCTGACCATCCATCTCCTCATGCTGAGCAAAGTTACATCCACATCCCTCATTTTGCCTTTTGCCATTCTGTAATTTTTAAAAAATCAGTTTTCTTCATTATCCCTTCCCATGACTTTAACCACATTGATTTAGTAGATCAATTTAAGAGCTAAATGAATGGCATGTGAATTTTTAAATAGCCTTAATTTACTGTCATTATTTCTCTCTCTTTTAGCCCAAGATTTCTTGAAGGAAGATAATCTGTTTCTGCTGGTATATAAACCTGTGTTCTACTTACTTAAATTGTTACCGTATGTTCACTTTCACTTTGCCCACATATTCCAAGAATAAATCAAAGAGTTACTTTAGAATTAATGAAGAAATGTGAACTCATTTTTAGTGCCATTAAGCAAGGCAGAAAAAGCCAACTATACATATTTAACATAATCCCTTTTCAATAAGAATGGAGGTAGAAAGTGTGCAAAGAAACCAAAGAAATGCAACCTTTAGGGGAATCATGAAACCATTTGTAATTTGATTAAAATGTTATCTCAACCCTCTAGTGTGATTCTATTGTAAAAGTCCTTAAGTCACTCTGGAAGACCTAGAGTAGAAGATTTCAAATATGAATAGGACTTTTTGGTCAGAGGTGTCTGGGAAGTTTGCAATGGTTCACTTATCACCTTTCAATCTTGAGTTAGAAGCCTTCAAGTCACCTATTGACTTAGGACCTCTTCACACAGCCCAGGGGGGCTGGGCCGTTGCACCAGCGGTCGCTGACAAAAGGATTCTTCGTTACGCCCCATGCTCCCTCCACATCACATAGTGGGGATGTGACACGGTGTATTGGTACCCTGTCCCCATCAGATGGGCAAAAGGGTGGCAACACATGACAACGCTCATTGCCTTGCCACTCTTTCCCCCATCATATGAGGGGGGGGGGAGAGGAAAGTACGGGTAGCTCTGCTGAAGGTACCAAAAAACACTTTCTTCCATATGGTGGAGGAGGATTTGCCTTCTGCTGCTTCCCCTCCACTTGGGAGGAATCTGAGTGGGGCCTGCAGTGCTTCATCTGATGGCACTTGGCAGGCCCCTTCCAAGCTGTGGGTAAAAGTGGCAAAATGGGGCTATTTTGCCCCATGTGAAGAGGTCCTTAGTGTGACCTTGTAAGTTTCATAGGGTTTTCTTAAGCAAGGAGTAATCAGAGGTGGTTTTGCCAGTTCTTTTCTTTGAAATATAGCTTATAGCACCTGATATATGGTTTCTCATTGAAATACTAATCTGTCTGATCCTGCTTAGCTTCCAAGATCAGACAGAATATGGTGCTTTTGGATTCATTTTTTTGTTCAGCAGATGCCTTTGGCAGGCAGGCAAAAAGTATGGACCCCTTCTCAGAATGAAGCAGCAGATAGTTTTATGATATTCAACATCAGCATGTCTTTAAATTAAAACTGTGATCATGTGATCTAGTTTCAGGTCTAACAGCTACCATAATTTCAAAGTATGGATGAGTGCAAGTGATTTTTCAAGATATGCAACAACTGTGATCTGATATGAAATAAATACTAAATGAATAAAGTAGAGTCTTGCTTATCCAACCTTCGCTTATCCAAGGTTCTGTATTATCCAGCGCAGTGTGCCTCCCACCTGGATCCACATGTGAGGGAAGTGGATTGTATATTTACCGCTGGAATTATGTCCAGGGCGGGGGAAAGAAAGAACCCTTGTTTGTTTGGGTGCTAAATTCGTATATACAATAATTACTACATAATGTTACTGTGTATTGAACTGCTATTTCTGTCGATTTCGTGTAAAACATGATGTTTTGGTGCTTAATTTGTAATATTATAATATAATCTGATGTTTAATAATCCCTCCTTATTATCCAACATTTTCACTTATCCAATGTTCTGCTGGCCCGTTTATGTTGGATAAGTGAGACTCTACTGTACTTCTCTAACTTATTTTGTACAATCATAAATGGTGGAAATGCTAATTATAGGTAAGAGAAAATAAAGATCATAAGCTGATTTATTTTCAATTCAAGCTCATGGACCCCCTGAAATCTTTACACAGATCCTCAAGGGATACATGGGCCCCTGGTTAAGAATCATTGCTTTAGGCTATTTAGGGTCTGAAGATAAAAAGGGAGCACTCTGTTCCATGTATGCAACCTGGACTTCTTGGGGGGAAGGCAAGCTATAAATATGCTTAATGTACTGGAGCTGAGCCGAAGATATTTTTAATGAAAATTTTCAAAAACTGCAAAATGTGGTGGTGTTTTTGAGGAGGGGCTTCAGATGAGCACAAGTAGTTGCCTTTTTAGATTACTCTTGTTTGTCAAGAAGCATTGAATTCACCTGGTGAAACCGTCACAACCAACTTGATATCTCCTTCTTATCTATTATGGCAACATTTTAGCTCCATAAGGACCAACACTCAGAGAATGAGTTTGCTATTGGTATATATACTAGGAATATGTCATACAGAATGATTGCATGGACAGGAAATATCATGTATTCTGGCTAAGGATAAAGCATTCTAGCTTATCATTCACTTCTGAGTAGCTAATCACTTATTCACTGTATTGTGGAAAAGTAAGAACCATACATGATTATCAATGGCCACCTGCTGCTCAGAGTATACACGGTGCAGAATGAATGCCTCAGGAAATCCACCGAAGAAGACATTGCTCTGCTCCCATTTACCCTGTTTTATTCTGCCTCGAACTCAATGATTTGAAAGATGCTCTGTGAATCACAGCTTTTTGATATTAGGATTATGCTTCAGCAACACCATCCTAGATACTCTTAATGGGTCTTAGATCTCAATGCCCCTGTAGTGAGAGGACATAATTATCGGCTAGGTTTCTAGAAACCATGGAGGTTCTGATTAATATTAAAAGCTTTTTTATTTAAAAAGAAGAAGAAGAAGAAGGATAAGATGGGGTGAAATGATCAAACAATCTCCAGAGTGGGAAGCTTCTACAGTGAGTCACTGAGCAATGAGACAGCAATCTGAGCTATTGTAACATAATGCTGGAAAGGTCATTTGTTTGCTTTTTAGAACAAGGTTATAATCCATTCATTAAAAATTCAGTACATGTGCATTTTAGGATGGGATCATAGAGGGAGTCCCCCGCCCCCACCTCTTGGTGCCCTGGTGTTCAGACAACAGATATTGCCATCTCTATAGTGAAGAAAAATGATAGTGTCGCCTTGGGTTATTCCATTGTGGAGAAATAGCTGGACTTGCTTCTGTAGTTCCATCTTGTAAGAAGCAAATGAATCTTTGGATACATCTGCTGTGTGTTGTTAATGCAGTTTGACACCACTTTAACTCTTGTGGTTCAATGCTGATGAATCCTGTACTTTGGTAATACACCAGTAGGCTTTGTAGAGAAACCAAAAACCTTGCAAAACTATTTTTTGCACCTTGGATAATACAGTAGAGTCTCGCTTGTCCAACCTTCGCTCATCCAATGTTCTGTATTATCCAATGCAGTCTGTCTTCCACCCAGATCCACAGCTGCTTCAATACATTGTGATGTTTTGGGGCTAAATTTGTAAATACAGTAATTACAACATAACGTTACTCTATTGAACTGCTTTTTCTGTCGATTTGTTGTAAAACATGAATGTTTCGGTGCTTAATTTGTAAAATCATAAAATAATTTGATGTTTAAAGGGCTTTTCTTTAATCCCTCTGTATTATCCAACATTTTTGCTTACCCAATGTTCTGTCGGTCCATTTATGTTGGATAAGCGAGACTCTACTGTATATTTAAAGTTCAGACTAAAACCCAGAACAGCTTCACCACCTTGTTGATATGGGAGTCCAATGTCTCTGTTAGATGGTTTGCCACTAAAATACTGGCAGTCTGAATTTGTTTGTAAGGTACATTTTTTTCAGGTTGTGGAGACAAGGATTGGTGATAAAGCTTCAGTTGAGACACCTTTCCCCCATGATAGCTCCTGGAGGAGTGAATTTCCCTTCCGAGGGGTAGATTTCTCTGACTTCCTGTTGTCTCTCCCCCATTCTTAATTATAAGTCATTTGTACGTTGGGTGTTTGTAACTCGGGGACTGCCTGTATGAAGCATATTTCCCAGTAAATATGTTTTAGAATGCAGGTGCTTATGATAATTTTTATTGGACTTTCAAGCTCATAATACAGGGTAATTTCGACAGCATACACCCGTTCCCCTCCATTTGTGTGACAGAGCCTGCTGGCTCCCATCCCACAATGTATTTATTTATTTATTTACCTTACTTATATACCGCTGTTCTCAGCCCGAAGGCGACTCACAGTGGTTCACAACAACAAGAGACAGCAGAATTCAATGTTACAGTATAAAAGCAGTTATCAACTTAATACAATTGCACAATTAATAAACAATAAACAATTAATGTAGAGCTACTTTTGATGGGACTCCATCATGCAAATGGAAGGGAAATGAGATATGCCATTGTGGTGGCAACACGGGGGGCTTCCTGTCTTGCAAAGGGATTATAGCCCCTCACCGGGCTCCATTGGATTTATTATGATGCATGGTGACTCCAGCGGCCAATATGATAAGATAGGTCCCTAGCCTGTTTTTTTTTCTTTTTGAAGAAAATTCTACCAGAGATAAATCTACCAGATTCTTGGCCATATTTCTTTAATCTCTTAGTCAATAAAGTGTGCATTTAACTGGTCTATTGAAATGTTCAATTAATATTGTATTAGCAATTTTTTAGTATCCAGTTTTTAATTTTGTCTCCTTACATGTTAAGTCTTGCACAAATAAAATATTATTTTAGTTAAGATAAAAAAGAGTCCTGTGTGGCACTTGTTTTTACTGCAATGAACCACCCTAGCTGCCTTACTTAAATATTTTTCTTTTCTCCTTTTTTACTTCCAAATGAAACTGAAAGTCAGAATCACTCTGTGCCAGCCTTCCTCAACCCAAAGCCATTGTTCAGGATTTGTGGAAGTCATATTCCAAAAATCCAAAATGTCCCATGATGGTTTAAGGTACCTTTCTGCCCTCAAGGAACAGATATTATAAATTCTTCCACTGCAAAGAATCTGTCCTGGTGCTTGTTATGAGCCAAGAGAAATCAATAGAAAGCTGTCAGTTTCAACAGCTAGACAGCTCTTCCAGATACTATAAAAGGTGTGGGAGGTTGCATGGCACCATGAGTGAATCAGCTAGATAACGTCAGAGTGACAAAGATTTTCTTTCATGGGAGAAACATTCTAAAGCAGTAATGGAAAGTCCTTGAGAAAGGTCTAAGAAGTACCTCTTCAATCCTCAATAGGCCTCATCAATAGATGCAGAGATACAATCCTTCACAAATTTCATTCTCAGATGGAACAGTGTGTAATATTGATAATTTTATTTCTGCTGTGAAAAAAAGGACATATTCACACTTTTTGTTTGCACAGAAAACATTTTTAATACAGAAAACAGCAATGTCCTTTTCTATGCCCTCAAAAAAAAATCATATGTACGTTTTGCACAGAATAAGTTACAAACTAAAAATATTAGTCAGTTCAGGAGTCTTTCAGCTATTTTTCAAATATGCTTGGCCCTCCATAATCATGGATTCTGCATCCACACATTCAACCAACCACAGCCCAAAAATACCTTTTAAAAATTCCCTTGCTGATTGCTATTTTATATAAGGGATGCCATTTTACTATACCATTGAATACAATGATACATCAGTTTCTATGGGTTTTGGTGTGTGGTCCTGGAACCAAATCTCAGTAGATATTGAGGGCCCACTGAATTTTTCATCCCTGTTTTAGTTTAACTAGTTATGTGTTGAATTTAATGCATCATATCAAATCCTATTGATGCACCATTTTGCATTTTCAGTTCTTCTCCAAGTATTCTTATTTGGTGAGTTTTGATTTCCCTCCCAGAGATTTTTGAAAGTGTATGCCTTTTATTATGATGTTAATGATATCAGTTTTTCCATTAATGATAATGCAAAAGCCTTAGCATATATATCTAGTCAAGTTTGTGTTCATAATTGGGATGATGCTCATGATCTGCTTCATTGCTACTTTGATAGAAGAGCTTCACTCTAGAAGATACTCCAGTACTGGACTTTATAACCTGTTGCGATAGCCACCATTTTGGAGATATACAGTTTTTGTACATGCACTAATCTTATTATAATTCCAAGTCTGAAATGGCAATCACTTATACCGATGTTCCTTGAATTTCAGGTATTTATGAGCCGCCATTTCTTATACTACTGCGGTGAACCTACCCTGGATGTGAAGATTGCCTTTTGTCAGGTGTGTGTTCCTTACAGGTAAAACAAGGTACAGTATATACTTGTACTTACATGTTTATGGTTAATGTTACAATAAATGTATTGTTATCATTAGCTACCATCAAGTTGATTTCTATTTATGATGACTGTATGAATGAGAGATTATGAAGTTATCCTGTTATCAACAATACTTCTCAGCTCCTGCACATTTAGAGACATAGCTTCCTTAATAGAGTCTCTTCCTATAGAGTTTGGGATAAGGTCTTCCACATTTCATACTGCATCCCACCTTAGCAAGCATTATTTTGTTTTCTAGTGAGTAAAATCTTCACATGATATATCCAAAGTACAACAATCACAGTTTAAGAAGAAGAGATCAGGCTTGATTTTTTTTGTTGGTTTTTTTTTACCAGTCTACACTGTCTGTAGAACTTCTTAAGAACTACGATTCAAATGAATTGATTTTATTTTTAACAGCTATTTTCACTGTCTAACTTTCACAACCATACATAGACAAACATAATTTTAGTATTCAATAATATATCTTTACATTTTAGGATCTTATCTAGTTCCATTGTAGCTGCTCTTCCAGGTCTTCATCTTCTTCCGATTACTTGACTGTAATCTCCATTCTGATTGATGACTGAGTCAAGTAGATTTATTAGTAACAGTAAATTAGAGTAGAACTTCTGCATTAACGTGTGAGAAGTTGTAGGAGAAGGTTTGATATGCACACAATCTATAGCAGCATTTCTCTGCTTGGGTCTCTATAGATATGTGGGATTGCAACTTGACATGGGTAGGATGTCATTTACTTCATTTTTTGAAAGTGAAAATGTCCCAAAAGTCATCATTTTGTTCATAAATCAAACAGAAAGAACCTGAAGTTTCAAAATGCAAATATTGGTATGCAGCCCTGAGAACTTGTGATGTATGGTATACGTATTTCTATATCTCTTTTTATAAATACAAACACAGAGAGCAACAGACAGGATATATGTAGACATGTAGGTGAAAGTAAGACAGAAAGTAAGCATGGAAAAGGTTGGATTAGATTGTCCTTGTGGTCACTTCCAACTCTGTACTGCTATGATTTTGTTCAAAGTGCATTGGATTTTAATTTGTTTTAAAGGCTAAGTGGAAGTGCAAAATGAATATGAAACAAGGTATATAAAAGACTGAGTTCTTCCCAGTTAAACTACTTGCCCACTGAGGCTGGTGATATGTATATTTTGCCCCATTGCAATGCCATTGAATAAATGTGGTTTGTGTCTATTGATTATTTACTACATGATGGAGCTTACTACTTCTTGCCTTGTTCTTTACTAGTATTCTGACATGATTCTGATTATTCCTTTGTCATACCTTGAGGCAGATTATTTCTACCATTGGATTTCTTCATTTGTTCTACTAATCCAATTTTTGTTTATATTGTTCTTTTAAAATGTTATTTTGTTTATATGTTCGTGTTCTATTAAAGAGCCCAGTATTGTTTAATATTTTATTTACATATTTTCTATTTTAGTATTTTATTACTTGATTGATTGATGGTTGCTGTGTCCCTTCATGTCATATTCAGCTTAGGCAAATCTATTATGAGATGTTCTAGTCAAGATGCATGTCTTTCTCTAAGGCTGGAAGAGTATGATTTGCATAGGGTGGGTTTCCATGACTGAATAGGGTTATCTCCCAGCCCTGTTCCAATGCCCAAGTCACCATCCCAAGCTGTCTTTCCTGTTTGATTTTAGGTTTGGTTAAATTATTTTATAGTTGATGGAATCCTTTTAGTTGGAAAAGTTCCTTGTACAATATGTATTTAAATAAAAGTACCGAATCTAATTGCGCCATCAAATCTAATGTTTATCTCAAATTTCAATACCATGAAACTTAAAAAAGTATTTGCTAGCAAATGTAATGCACAGAAACAAAATGTTCATTCTTTGTGATTTGACCAAAAAGATATATGATACAGCTGCTGTATCCTTAACCTCCTTCTTTAAATTAAAAAAAAATAGAATATCAAGTTTCCAGTGATGGAAAAAAACCAGTTAAACCAATAGCCCTTTTTTTTCAAAGTACCTCTACAGCTTATCCTGCCTTAGCTTCCTTGGGATGCATCTATTTTATATAAGAAATGTATCTTGACACCCCTTAAACTACTTGACTCCATGATATGGAGTCATGGGAACTGTAGTTTTACAAGGATCTTATGCTCTCTCTCCCTAAAAGCCCTTGTGTCTCTTTCTACTCTAGGATTCAAACAAGAGCTGGGTTTTTTTTTGGGAGGGGGGATATACAGCTCTCCCTTCAACTCACCTCCAAGACTGTTTTTCTCTGGGGGAAAGGACTTTTCGAGAGACACAGACAGAGAGAGAAAGGAAGAGCCAAGCCAGATCTGCTCTTTGTCTCCAAGGCTACTTCTGTCTGTGGAAAAGGAGGTTGGGGAAACATGTTGCCAAGCACTTCCCTGTCCTTGGGAAGGTGGCAGCAACTCCTCCTCCTTCTCCCACCTTCAAGATCTACTGAATCTGAGCAGCGGCCAACCTCTTGAAGGGACAGGAGCTGCCTTGGAGGGGAAAAGAGAGAGAAGACCCAGCAGGCATCTGTCCTGCTTCTCACTCTCCTCCTTTCCACTTCAAATCATCTAACATTCTGTGGAAGGGAGAGGAGCTGAGAGGGCTATTTTGAGGAGGGAAAAGGGAAAATCAGAAGGGTAATGCAGTTTTCTCCCTCTTTCCCTCCTCAACCATGGGGGATGGGAGAATGGAAAGGAATGGAGAAGGTCTGGGAAAGGCTTGGTTAACCAGCAGCCTTCAAGCTTACTTCTACATGTAGATGCCCCTTCACTGCCATTAGGAAAGGGAAATGCTGTGAGGGGGGAAAGAGGGAGAGATGGAACACGTGCCACTTCCCAGCAGAAGCAGGCAAGGAAGAGGAGGGAAAAGGGGCATCTTGGAAGTACCAAAGAGCCCAACAACTCAAGAGAGGGAGGAAGCCAATTTTGAGCACCATAGATTCTAATGCGCACCCTAATTTTGGCTAAGTCATTTAGCCAAAAAAGGTGTCCATTAGACTCAAGTAAATACGGTATTTCCATTTTAGCTCCACCTGTTTCTGGCAATTTGGTGTGGAAGCTTAATATACAATAACATGGTACAGCTACAAGTTGTTGTCGGTGTACAGATGTCACTACCTCTGGCACTGAGTGATTGAACATGGAAAGTGTTTGCCAAGTGGCATCTTTGTTTAGGCTGTAACATAAAGCAATCTCCATGCAGCTAGGCTTGTGGAATTAATTACCCTTGAGAATAGAAGCCCCAATAGGTTAAATTCTGAAGAGCCGAAATGAAATTCAGTAAGATAAGCAGTTAAGGAAAGAGTGTGAAGTTGGTCAGATCTTTATTTTGCTGGTAAGTTGCAAGGGATGCCTGTTGGGAGAAGTATGTGTTTAGAATAGTGAGACTCTATCTTCAAAGAAGCTTTTCCCATTATCTAGGTGAAAATGGGTTTTGCTGTTTGTTTTTATATGCAGGGAACAATATGGGACCTTTCAGTCTCATCATCGATTTTTGTAGTTTGATGCAAAGCCAGTAAATGTAGCATGCACAGAGATAGCCTGAAAGCTGTGGTGGAACTTGTGATGTGAAACTAATCTAAACCGTTTTTTTTTTAAAAAAATGTCTGTTACTCAGACTTAATAGTTGTTACTCAGAACAACTAATAGGAAGGGGAGAAATCAAAAGGGAGATAGTACGACTCCTGAGAAAGCCAAATGTGCTATAGTGAATTGAATGCTGGACTATGACTCTAGGAGAACACAATTGAATCCTCAGCCCATTGGACAACTATCTGGTGACCATGAACAAGTCACATTCTCTGAACCTTGGAGGAAGATAACAGCATATCTCCTCTAAATAAACTGGCCTAAGGAAACTATAAGACAAGGCTATCATAAATTGGTTAACCAATAACTGAAGGCCCATAACAACAAGAGTGCTCTTAGTACAGAGGAAACAATATTACTTAACGCTCTAGTAAATATCATGGATTAAAGTTATGTTCTTCATTGTCATATGATTCTTCGTATTGTGGTTCAAAAGTGTGAGACACAGATTAAAGTCCCTTAGTTCTGAAAAATTACTTGAGGGTCTTGAGTAAATTAATATTCCACAGATTAATGTAATTCACATTGAGAGGTTTAAAGCTGTGGATTGCTTTTTTGACATGCCTTAACAGCCAATCAAAGATTCAATAAATTAGGTGGTATAGTTCTTTCAGTAGCACAATCTTGGGTGCATACATTATTCACCACAGATGTAATTATTCTGAAATTTAATGTGTGTTCCCTCATTAAGAAGTCAGAACTACGTGCAAGGTCTCTGGCATTCCATTTTTGTATTTTCTGGGAGTATCACCAGTTGATTTGCATTTCAGACCGCTAAATCACAGAACTATCATCTGTCTCTCGCCATCATTGGGTATCATTTGGGGACCCAAGTTGATCACCATGGTGTGAGCAAACTTTATAGAATCTGCCTCTTAATTCTCTCGGTGTGTTCAAGTGCCTTGAATTTACTTGTTGACCTATGGTGACCCCATGAATTGCATAGGAGTTTATTAGGCAAGTAATATTTAGAGATGGTTTTGCCAGTACCTTCCTTTAAAATATAGTCTGCAGCACCTGATATTAATTGGCTGTTTTCCATCGAACAGATCTAATCCTGGTTAACTTCTAATCCTGGTTAACTTCTAAGATCAGACAGGATCTAGTACCTTTAAGGTATTTAGACCCTTCTCTTAATGTTACCACCATTAAATGTTAGGAAGTGTTCAAATTTTCCTACTGCAAAAATATGTTGCTTGTAAAATGGGCAACATTTTGGATACCCTCAGTACCTCCCCATATATGATTATCACAGTTACTTTATTCATTTCCTCATTTATTTTCTTTTTGTTCTGCTATATTCAACCATGAGTAATTTTCTGACCGCTAAATCAAGAAAATGCCTATTAGGCCTGGCCATTCTGTCTCTCCTCATGTCTCTTGTAATGTTGCACATTATTCATGTAAAGTGCATTAACTTAGTAGGACTCTTCCGTGTTAGAACTAGATGTTTTATCTTTCAACCTCTGTGTCTATTCCATCAATATCAACTTAATGGCTTTTGAAATGACTAAGGTAGTTGTATATATTAATTATCTAGAGGACTGCAGTAATTTGAGTTGTTTTCATTTTCTAAGTTTATATCATTGATTTTAAACCCACTGGTTAAGAATACGGATGTAATTCGTTGCTAATTTTGTTCTCAAAGGACACAAAGAGTAAATTATTGATTTCTTTCCTGCTGTGGGAGAGTCTTTGAAATTGCCCTTTTGAGGGAGTATTTGTTGTTCAAGATTTATTTCTGCACAAAATTCACATGTAATAGTTCAGGGCAGAAAACAGAATTTTCTTCACAAAAAGAAAATATTCCTATTGTTTGCAAAATTCAAATGTAGTCTCTTTTCATAGAAAAAAAACCAGAAAACCTTTTCTGCATAGACAGTACTTTTTCTTGTGCAGCAAGTGTTTTCTGCACACAAACACAACTGAAACAAAACCATTCATGAATTTTGCACAGAAGAATTCCCAAACATCAAATGTTTCCATCAATCCAGAATACTTATTGACAAACCTGACATTTGGTGAACACATTTTGGGGCATTTTGGAATGTTGTTTCCATCCCTAATTGTCTGTGCAATCAAAGACATCTCTCATACAATATGCTGGAAGGTAGGTAGCAACAGTGAATTGTTGGCTCAGTCTCTATGTTCTACGCATCATTTAAGTAAATCTACTGCCCTCATGTGGACTTGCTAATGTTTCAGGCATGAATCAAAAGTCCAGACCAGTTTGCTTCCATATGTGAAATGGTGGGGACTGGGTAGTGATGAGTGCCATCTTGTTCTGCTTCAAGCAGCAAGATACTATGGTTCAACTATGAAATTAAATTCTGCTAGCAATACTTGGTTCCTCTTATCCCTAGGAATATTTTCTGATGTTTGGTGTGTTGTCTCCTTACCCACTGTCTCTTCTTCTTTCCAATGCAAAGGGAACTCTGGAAAAGGTAGTTCTTATGTTACATCAAGAACAAGAAATCTTTTGATAAGACTGTATGTTCCAGCCCAGCTGCATGTATATGTGTACACACCCTCTTTTTCTCTCCTCTCCTTCTTTTCCTTCCCCTTCCTTGGCTGGATCTACATATACTCAAATATTCTGGGTTAAACTGCCCTGGAGCTGCTCTGATGTAGTTCAGGACAGTCTCTGGAGTTATTTTGACATCCAGGTAACCAGCCAGGCGAATTGTGCAGTGGGATTGCCACCTCTACATTGTCAATCAAAAGCAGCTTCCTCAGTCTTGCTGGTGATGTTGCTTCTCCTGGTCACATGATTAGGTGTTCTGTTGTGACCTCACCAAAAGTGATGCCATCAGCAAGACTTTCTCATGGATATGCTTCTGGCCAATGGTCTGTTGCACATGTGGACACTGGATCGAACCTCATCCAATTGTTCACACCTCCAAAATACTGGGATTGCTTGGAGCTTCCTGGAAGCTCTTCTATAAATCCCACATCCTCTTGTATACTGAGTCCTTGCAACAGTTGAAAGGAGAACTCACTTTATTTTGTCCACGTAGACATAGCTCTGGATTCTAGGCCATAGTTTAGATTGTTTAGCTCTATCATGGTTTCTGACTGGATCAAGAAAATTTCATAGCATAGTGGGTATAAGAAAAGAAATTAAATTTTTAGACATATCTGTTGCAGTAAATCATAGCAGGACCAAGTGTGTGCGAAGAAAAACCTTGTGGTGCTGATTATCTTGTACAGCTGGGAAAGTAGGTCAACCAGCAAGATTGGACCACACCCAATGGTGTATATCTGTATGGGTTCTTACAGTGTGGGTGTTGGTGGGTTTGGATGGTGGAAAGCTTTTTCTCTGAGTAGAGGCTTTGCTCTGTGGAGCAGCATGGAGAAGCTACTCTGAAGGAAGCTATGGTGAAATAGCTATTTATCCAAAGGTTTATTTTTGCTCTCTCATTTGCTGTAAGATGAAGATGCCTTATTTTGTGGACTATGTAAGTTTCTTGCATTGTTTGATTTTTGTATGCATTGCAAGTCTTATGTTTTCATCTCTGCTGAGTAAAGATTTTTCTGTTTCATTTTTACTCTGGTCTGTGAGTGTTTTTTTTACATTTGGGCTTTGGGCAAAATTTACTGCTGTGTAACAATATCCACATTTTAGATTTATTTACTTTTTGTCATGGTAATCCCTGTTTACCTTCATAGCATCCCAATTGTCAAACCTTTCCCAATTTGTGTAGATTTGTATAGACTGGCTTTAATGATATCTATATATCATTGTAAACTCAAATAATTAAATATGTAATCTAAAAAGAAATATGGCATTAAAGAAAGAGTAGTTACACTCTCCAGATAATGTTGGATTGCAAATCCCAGCATCTGACATCATTGATTGGCAAGAGCTGAAATGTGCAGTATTAACAACATCTGGAAAGCTGTATGATTCACAATCATATATTATATTTTAGAACAAAATAATTTTGGAAACAGGGATTCCTTAACAGGAAAAGTTCAAAACAGCTTTTTATTATGACATGATTGAAATCTGGTAATACCATCAGAGGCCAAGGTTTCAAGTCAGTCATTTCTCTCCTTCTGTATTAACAAGAATGTTATCCCAGATTCTAAGCGATTGTTGTTCGTATTTTACCATCTGGTTATTTCATCTATCACCCTTTTTGCATCTATTCCTACTTTTTGCCCCATAACGCTTGAAATGGAGCACTGGCTACTGTACAAAGCAATAAAAATGATAGTTCAGTGTAATAAGGCATAATTTAGAACTTGGAGAAAAAAATGTTATTTATCTACTTTATGAAAACATTCCAAGCAAGGTTGGTTTTTTGTTTGTTTTTTTAAAAGTGAAGATAATAAGATCAAAGAATGTAGGGAATGCCAAAGATTTCTTTTTACTAGCCATAGCCATAGAATCATAGTTGGAAGAGACCTTGCGGGCCATCCAGTCCAATCCCCTGCCAAAAAGAAGAGAAATCGCATTCAAAGCCTCTGTTTAAAAGCCTCCAAAGAAGGAGCCTCCACCACAGTCTGTGGCAGAGAGTTCCACTGCTGAACAGCTCTCACAGTTAGGAAGTTCTTTCTAATGTTCAGGTCATTTCCTGTAGTTTGAAGCCATTGTTCCATGTCCTGGTCTCCTGGGCAGCAGAAAACAATCCTTCTCCCTCCTCCCTAGGCTTCCCCTCACATATTTATACATAGACATCATCATCTCAGCCTTCTCTTCTGCAGGCTAAACATGCCCAGCTCTTTAAGCTGCTCCTCATAGGGCTTCTTGTCCACATTAAGGACATGACGAATTTAGAAACCATACGGTTAATCACTTGGTATACACAGTGTCTTCTCAGTACTGCTTCCCAACTGATTCCTGGGGAAACAAAGCATCATAGAATCACAAGTTGGAAGGGACCACATTTACCATCTAGTCTAGTCTCTGCTTTGCAGGTCACATTGTCAAAGTATTCCTGAGAGACATCCCCAAAGAATTGGAATCCATTAGCATTGATGCAGTCACTTCACTCTGCCTCATGATAGGACTGGTTCTTAAAACAGTTATAATTGGCTGTCCACATTTATGGGTTTAACTTTTGCAAATTTGATTATTCTTAGGTTTAATATGGTCTCATTGGGAATGTCTAGGTCTTTCAGTATGATTCTTTGGTCACCTTACATTGTAAGTCATTCACATAATTGGACTGAAGAGCCTAGAGATTCCCTAATAGAGCACTGTCCTAGGAATCTCTATGTCCAAAACTACTATGGTTGAGTTCTGGCAGAATATGACAATGGAGTGAGACCTAGACCCCATCTACACTGCCATATAATACACAGCCTCATATAATGCTGATTGAACTGCATTGAACTGGCTTATATGTGTCTATACTGTTATGTAATCCAGTTCAATCTGCATTGTAATGGCAGTATAGATGGGGCACTAGAGATTCTAAGAGAAATGTTATCTCAGATTTTTTTAAAAGTTTTGCATTTGTGGCTTTCCACTTTCCCAGTTCCAAAAACAGCAGATGTTTAAACATTATCTGCATTTTCTTCAACAACAACCGCAACAAAAATAATAGTACCAGTGTCTTGGGGAAACATTGTTGGGGGAATCTGAGTCCACTCTGGAGCTACATTTATTGTGGCATTTTCAGCTACTGGGGTAATTCATCCACATCTGTTGCTTCCCATTTGGTGTCTAGGCTACAACATGCCCCTTGCATTTTTTTACAAAAGAGTTTGGTTTTGTTTGTTTGTTTTTAATATACTTCAATTATGGGATCCTTAACTAATTGTATAGCTGATAGGAATATATCCAAACTAGCATACCCACAACTGTTAGTACTATTTTATTTCCAGAAATGCAAGCACAAGAAATGGAAAGTGAAGTTTTACTTGAGACTGCTTTATATGAAATCAGTTTGTTTTATCCACCTATTCCCACTGTTGTCATCTTACTGGTTGTTAGTATCCAGGGATCTTCCAATTGCATGCTTTTTTCTGCTGGAGATGCCAGGGACTGAATCAGTGGTCTTTTTTCATGCAAAGCATGTGCTCTGCTACTGAGCTGTGACCTTCTCCCCATGTTGTATCCTTCCATTTTCTGATATATGTGCAGAAAACAAATTTCAAAAACAAATGCAGTAATATTTTATTTAACTGTTTGTGCTGTGATTACCTCTTTTCTTTTTCTTTTTGGCAATTGAGTGCAGGGAGAGATGTCAGCATTCCCAGGATATGTGTGTCATTTGCTATAAGTGAAGGGCACTCGAGTTTCCATCAACCACTCCAGAGTTTTTATATGTCTCCATGCTCCATTATGTCTCCTACACATTTCCTGCACTAGCTTTGAAGGGTTTTATACAATCATAAAGAAGATGATTGAATTCCCAAAGCCACATGATTGGTTGTAAAATATTCCTCTTGCACAAATAAATATCATACTTTCCTACTCTTAGCTCTACTGAATTTAATCAGTTGCAGCTTCTCCCTAATGCTGACAAACTTTGCCTATTTTCCTTTAAACATCATGCTCTAAGTCAGATGGAGAACAGGCATTTCCACAAATGGTATTTTCACTGGAGACAGGACACACAGGTTGTATATATCTTATTTTTATGCCTAGTAATTGCTCTGAGAGGCTTCTGGTTGTGGAAAAGTAAATCTTTACGTATTTCATCCGTGCGTGTGAGAATTGAACAGTTTAACCTTGATAGGTAAGATAATAAAATAATTTGCACATTTTCAATTTCTTGTTGCATGTTGGAAACTTCTGAGTGATAATTGTTTGTGCCAAAAATAGAGTTTTGTGCAATTAGCAACATTTTCCTGCAAAAAACACAGAAAGTCTTTTTTTTGGTGTGATAACAATAAGGGTTTTGCAATATTCCCCCTCAAGAAATCCATGGGAATAGTTAGAGATAGATTTGTATCAAGTGATTTTTAGATATCTAAGGTATCCAAGC